>CM031235.1:42146912-43346912 GCA_018340775.1 Taxus wallichiana var. yunnanensis
TATTTGGATGATCTCTGAAACTACCAAATTTTGAAGAGTATGGAGCCTAAACATGAAAATTGGCTCGGAAGGCACAGGATAGTAACCGGAGAATTGCATTAAGGATGTTAATAAGAAGTTCTTGGTTAAGGCAAAACCAAAAGAATATCTAGATTTCCAAGAACTATCCCTTGATCGGATTTCATCCAAGAAATCAACGATATTATCACCCTACCGAAATGGTGTTCGCTCGGCTCGAATCAAATTTATTTCATGGATGACAGATGTACCAACAATTTATGGTCACCATTAGGAAAACAGCAGCAAGGATTGATCGGGAACCCTTATCGCTGATGAAATTGATTCCCCGAGATGACGACGGTCCCGCCAACCGGAAAGTTTTATATGTTCTCATACGTGGCCTATGCAGCAGAAATGGGATGAGGAGCTATCCAGGTGGAGACTAAAGGAAGCGTAACCACAAATCCAGTTCTTTTAAGTATTATCCTCAAATAACGAAGAAGGGGTCCAAGGATCACTTTAGGAGGGTAAATGACGCCTTTTTCTACGAAAACATCCGCCACTCAACTCCAGTTGAGAAAGACAAGGGTCTCGACGAGGCATAAGGTGAAGTATCTAAGTGGGGATGTATCTTCAGCTCAAGAAGTTTACCTACCTTCGAACGGTCATGTACTCCTTGAGAACCTTTCCGTCTCGCCTCGTTATCCCGCGATAGATTGATACTAATAGAATCGGTCGATACTTATTGGATTTCCACAAATTTCAACAGAGTAAGCATAAGGCAAATTGTATCCTTCCCACATTTCTATTGGGAGATATACTTGCTCAACAAATGCAAAAGCTAAAAATGTCGAATGTGAACCGGGAGAAGTTAAAGAAGCATATGAAGTATCGGATGGTTTTGACATCCGAGGAGTACTAAGAACTTATGGAGCCCTACATCCGCACAGCCCGACATCGAGGATATCCGGGTGGATCTCTGCAGAACGGAAGTCATGCGTTCGCAAAAAGATCATAAAGCAGATTAACTATTGATGAGATTCGACGCTAGAGATTTCTGATTTGCCGATGGTATAAGGACAATGAAAGTGTGTTAGATATGTCCATGATGGGCTTAATGAAGATCGATACATTTTTCCGCCTATTGATTGGTCGCTAGCGAAAATCCTCTATCACCGATAGGTCAGCCCCACTCGCTCGCATAAAGAAATGGCTCTCTTCTCGGGGCATGAATTTTAAAGATGACAAGTTTCCAAAATTGGCTGCTCCGAGGCGGGCCCTCCAAAAAGAAGAAGGACAAGGAATATACTCTGGGGGTCTATAAAAATCAAGATTCCCAAGAAGAGGAAAGAAAGACAAATCTCTTCAATTGTCTCTCCAACTCAAACGGTGGATGTGCCAATCACTAACACCACCGTAAATAGAGAAATTAATTTGGAAGAAGGAGGAAGTCACCTCGACTTCACCATTTGCTGATCGCTCAACCAAGAGACCTTATCTCCGCACAAGGCTTTGAGACTCGAATCAGTGCCTCCCTCAACAACCACTTCAGCCTCCTCATTCCCATCCACTTCTTCAAGCATGGCCAATATTTTCGCCGGCTCTCACCCTTTCTACTGGAACCCAAGTGATCACCAACACTCCCCCACAACCTCGTGCCTTTATTCATCAGTGCACCTACTACCACGTTGACTGCTGTTCCCCCTCCAATAGTAGAATCTGCTCCCCTTGAGAGTAGAATACCAGCTACTACAACATTGGCAGTTTCCTCTGATACACCACCATGGCTACTCGAACAAACTCCGAGGAAGAGGAAAGTGATTGTACCCCTACCAGCCTTTGATTTCAGCTCACTCAAGGCTTCTACTGCGAGATCAGCCAAGAAACCCAAAATTAGCTTTCAAGAGTTTTGGTAGATGCTTCAGGAGATAAGTTCGCAGAGATCGCCACTCCCTCAGCTGACAAAACTAGGGATGATGTAACAGCTGCTGATTATCAGATCACCAAGGTGGCTCTAGGGAAAGTAACAACAGAAGGAGCGCAACAAGATGCACGGGCTTCCATAGACGTGCTGTGCCAAAAGTTGAAAGAAACAAAGGTCAGCAGAGATGAGTTTAAGGAAAAAGTGGAGCAGTTGACAGAGGTTTTGATTAAACTCTCAACACCCCTGGAATCCATACCATCCGCTCGTCGCTGGATTCGATTTCACCGGCCTACGATTGAGAAGATTACCAGAAAAGGAAGGGTGGTTGATGAGTGGATCCAAAAGTTGCTCCAACGAGGGAAGGAAGTAATTCAAGACGTGGTGAAAGTTCATCAGTCCTTGGCAGAAATTCAGAAGGAAGGAGAGAAGATGGATGAGGAATTCACTGAAGAACTTGGACAGCTTGATTTGACTTGTGAGGCTCTCCAAGTGCTGAAGCAAATACCAGCACATCTCTTGGTAGAAGAAGCAATTCTTCCACATACAGATAAACACTTTCAGCTGATCAAGGGCATCAAGTTCAGAGTAAAGATTCTCAACGAAGCCTGCAGCAAGTTGAGAGAATCAAGGGATAAATTGATCGATGGGAAAAGTGATCTGGAGGAAGAATTGCTAAAGATTTGTCCAAAGATGTCGGTTGGGAAATCAAGTGCCCTATCAGCAGATGATCTCTTCAAACAAGTTCAAGAGATTATTCAGCATGAACCTGTAGATGGATTCGACCTTGAAGTCATTGGTCAGTTTGTAAGGATTGAGCATACGTTGGAGGCCTTAAGAAAGCTCAGCAAGAGGTTGAAAAAGCTTCCCGGCAGTGCCAGTGATATCCATGAGACCTGCGAAATGTGGAATGATCTTTCCACTGCACTGAGGAAAACGAAATGCAAGGCATTATTCGGAAGTTCCGTGAGTTCCGAACAAACAGCTCTCACTGGAGGAAGAGAAAGGAGAAGAATCAAAAGATGATGACTCGGATTGAGCTCCAACGTCCTATGACATTTCTATTTTTAGAATGTCATATCTTTTATTTCCATTTTATCATATTTTTAATTCAGACTTCGACTTGATCTCCTGCGTGAGAATCATGCAAAGCTGAAACTCTAGTTAGCATGCTACTTTTCAGGATCTGTTCTGTTTAAACTCTAGCTTCTTTTGTTATAAAAAAGGGATGCTTGTGCATTCTAAAAGGTCGAGAATTTTTGGAGCATTAAGAGGCTATTGGAAAGGAGAAAAACTTTGTGTTTTCTTTCAATCATTTTGAAGAATAGAAGTTGATATTGTTTTGCAGACTTTGTGTTGTGAAATATATCTTATTTAAGATATTGTTCTTATGTTCATGATCTTAGAGCTATTCTTTGCATAAAATCTCAGTGTTTCTAATTATCTCTTGACACTATATCTGTGTGATCTAAAACTCGTATGATTATTTCGTGCTCGTGGTTTACTCGAAAGAAAATACGTTTCTCCCATTTCTTTTCTACCGTGCTTCTTTCACTGTAATAGTTTCTAACCTATTTCACGTACGAAAGCAATATCCTTGAATCGTGTGAATGTGGATTTCGGGATTTCATCCCAACCCCCAATGGTTAGATTAGTGTGAATATTGTATATATTATTTACTGTGTTTTAGATTAGCAATAAAACAGGCAGCCTCACCTGTCTTTGAGGAGGGATTCAATCCCATGCACTGTGGTTGAACCTCATATTTTGGTTTGACAAAATATCCAACCAACAGCTTTTTAGCACTACTGGGAAATACATGATCAATAGTACAAAGCTTATCCTCTCGGTGTCCCCACAGACTCCATATTTGCCTTATTTTTAATAAGATCTCCTTTCGGCCTGCTGGCCAGAGGATCTTCACTGGTCTCGCCGAGCTCAAGGTGAAATTGATCCACTTTTTGAGTCACTTCTGCAACAAAGACAATTTCAGCCTTTCTCCCAACAAATTGTTGTCTAACCGAGCCATAAGTTCTTCACCGCTCGGAGAAATCGGATCCTCGAAGAACGGGAAACATCTCGCAACTTGTCGCACTACTCTTGTCCGATACCCGATCCTCGAATGCACTCTTTTCGTAAGGATGGCGGTTCAACTCGTGCCTTGGGGTGCGCTATCGGTCCTCTTACTTTGACTCTCCATCGCATGAGTTACCACGTGGATCACGTAAGAACATTCCCAAGTTCAATGGGGATGGGAAGCAGATCCCGATGAGCATATCAAGCATCTTTCTTTGTTGCATGCGGTGTCCTCGAGTAGCCCACGAAGATGTCTCTGTCGACTCTTCGTCAAACATTACAGGAGTAGCAAATTGAATGGTTTTATCACCTCCCAATGCATGCATTCCAGATTGGGCTACCATGCGACCAAGTTTGAGGAACGCTTTCAAACCAGCCAAGATTCTCATGCGTTGTTAGCTCAGCTTACTCATATGAAGAAGGAATCGCATGAACCTATGCGGGAATTCGTGGCTAAGTTCAATAAGCTGATCCGGAAAATTCCAGTTATAGCTGTACCAACTCTAGAAAATCAAAAGTGCTTTTTCATCAATGCTCAACCTCCTGATATAAGCTTTTTATTACGAAGGTCGGTTATCCCAGATCTGGCTACTGCTCAGTCAACGGCTACTGAAATAGAGGATGATCTCATCCTAGCTGGAAGGATCAAGAAAGATATACCCAAACTCAAAAATCAAGGTTCTTCTCAAGGTAATACTGACCCTATGTTTCAAAAAATGGCTAATGATTTGATTGCTTTAAAGAAGCAAGTGTCTCAGCAGGTGAGCAATGTTCCGTACCGGGATATCCCTAGGCGGAATTTTAATAACAATGGTGTACCTGCCAGAGATAGGCCACGGTTAGCTCCTGCTCAACCGAGATTAGCAATTGAAGCTCCGCCTGTTAATGCAGCAGTGGAAATAATTGAAGAAGATGATGAACCAGAAGAACAAGATTCCCCTGAGGATTTCGAAGCTTCAGGATATGCTGATGAGTCTTATGATGAGTCAGCTGGCGACTCCAGCATTGGTTATTTGGAATATGATGAAGATGAATGTGAGCCAGATGGTCAATCATTTGCTGTTTTCACTCGGTCCCAATCTCAGTTCCCGTAAAGCCTCCGGAAAATACTAAGGAGAAGAATAAGGAACCTCCCGTATCCATAAATAAAAGGGGTACCCCTATTTCGGCGCAAACTGAAAGAGAGGTTACTAAAAAGACAGCTGTTCCTTATTCTCCTTCTCCTAAGGCCAGTACCCCACCACAAGCTCATGTAATTAGAACTGAGCCTACTATCATTCCTTCTTACACTGCTTTCGACATTATTGATCATGCGAAGCGAACAAAAATTCAAATGTCGGAAGCAGAATACCTTCAGTCGAATCCCGAACAATTTGAAAAGCTGGCCAAGTTTATCAGAAGTAAAGCGGCCGTTCCATCATCGTCAAAAGGTCTCCTTCCAAATCCTGTTCAACTTACACCTCAGAATAATCTGACCTCTGTTTCTTCCTCGGGAAAGATTGAACCATTTTATTTGTCTCTACTTATAAATGGGTTTAAACTCAGCAATTGTATCATTGACTCAGGGGCCTCTGATAATGTTATGCCCGCAAAAGTGGCTCATGCCCTTGGGCTTACTTTGACTAAATCATATGGACGGTGTTATTCCATGGAAACTAAACAAGTCCCTCTGATTGGTCAAATTAAGGACGCACAGTTTGCATTTGTTGCTTTTCCTGAGAAGAGAGTGAAAATGACTATTCTGGTTGCAGACATTCCTGCAGCTTATGGTATTCTCTTGGGTAGAGGATTTTGTAAAGATGTCGGAGGAGAGATTAGTATGGATTGGACCAAAGCTAAGATCCCAGTCAAAGGGGTTCAACAGGTTCTTCATCCTGAACCGCAGGCAAAGTATTTGGTGACCAAATCAGATGATCCGAAAGCTCAGATCCTTTTCGAAGATGCTAGCTTTGGGAATTATTTCATGGCTTCAGAGATACCTATTGTAGATGTGAAAGAGGACGATCCCAATGCAATTTGGACACTTGAATTTGATGGTAGCTGCTCAACTTCTGGATCAGGCGCTGGTGTTGTTCTCATATCTCCTAGCTCCGAGATTTTCCCATCAGCTTATAAGTTGCAATTTGATAATACTAACAACACGGCCGAATACGAAGCCCTGTTATTAGGATTAGAATTGGCCAGACAAAAGGGAATCAGAAATCTCAAGGTTCAAGGAGATGCGGAGCTGATTGTTAATCAGGTCAGGGGTATATATCAGGTGAAAAATGATCGGTTGAGGCATTATCGGAACAAAGTGTGGGATAGTATAGAATGCTTTGATGCATTTTCTATTAAGGCAGTTTTAAGAGATTACAATGACAAGGCTGATTCTTTGGCCGTATCTGCATCTCTTCTTCTTCCTCATCCTCAATTCAAGCAAGACACATACTCTATTGAGATTGTATATCGTCCTAGTATCCCAGATAACGCAACTCACTGGCAGGTATTCAATGATGATCGACAGGTGTTGGCTTTTCTAGAAAAGGCTGACAATTTCAGTGAATTGTATTTTGAAGGTTCTGAATCAGCCTTTCGTGAAACTATTTCAGATCCATATCAGGAAGTTGATGGTGAATATATTCAGCTGAAAGGCAATAAGATACCCAAAGGTTTGGTTTCTTTGGAGGGTCTGTTTGACAAGCATGATCGCTTCATCCAAAACAAAAGGCAGGTTGAAGGAACTTCTTCCTGTGAAGTGGATCAAATCAATCTAGGTTCATCTGATCAACCTCGGATGGTGAATATCGGTAAATGTTGTTCTCCTGAAGAGAAGGTAAGATTTACTTTGCTTTTGAAGAAATACATCGATGTCATGGCTTGGTCCTATGCAGATTTGAAATCTTTCAAGCCCAAGGATGTTCAGCACAGTATTCCTTTGAAACCTGATGTGAAGCCGTACAGACAAAAGCAAAGGCATTACAATCCGAAGATTTCAGGAACAATTCTGGCAGAAATTCAGAAGATGCTAGATGCCAGAATTATTTTCCCAATCCATCACTCCACTTGGATTGCAAACATCGTTCCTGTCAGAAAGAAGAATGGCGAGATCCGGATTTGTGTTGACTTTCGGAACTTGAATCAGTCCTCGCTGAAGGATAATTATCCCTTGCCGATCATGGACCAAGTACTACAAACTGTTACTGGATCAGAAATGTTATCCATGCTCGACGGGTTTTCGGGATATAATCAAGTCGAAGTAACCACAGAAGATCAACACAAGACAGCTTTCACGACCCCATGGGGTACCTTTGCTTATAGAAGGATGCCATTCGGCTTGATCAACACAGAGCTACGTTTCGTAGAGAGCTATGGACCTAGCATTCGAGATCTCGATGGGTAAGGTCATAGTCGTGTATTTGCATGACTTGACCGCCTTTTCTAAAAACGAAGTGATCATTATGATCATTTAGAACAGTACTTCGTAGATGCAAAGGCCACGGAATTTCGTTGAATCCTAAGAAGTCTATGTTCGGGTTACAGTATGGAAAGTCATTGGGTCATATTGTGACCAGGGAAGGAACTAAAATTGACCCAGAAAGGGTAAAGGCCATTCAGAGTCTTACTTTACCAACAAGTAAAACCGGAGTTCATTCTTTCTTCGGAAAAGTTAATTTCTTGAGAAGATTCGTACCTGACTTCGCTGACAAAACCAAGGATATTCTTGGAATGATGAAAGGCAAAGTCCCATTCAGATGGAGTGCAGAAGGGAAACTTTCATTTGAAGAAATCAAAAAGGCAGTTGCTTGCGCTCCGACCCTAGTATGTCCAGACTTTAAGAAAGATTTCATCATGTATAGCTATGCTTCAGCCCACACAGTGTCAGCGATCCTGATGCAGGAAAATGGAGAAGGCATTGAAGCTCCTATCGCATTCATGAGCTGCCCGTTGAAAGAGCATGAATTGAAGATGTCGCAAATTGAAAAACATGCTTACGCAGTGGTAAGAGCAGTAAAACACTTCAGGTACTATGTACTGAATTCTCATACTCGTGTTCTCGTTCCTGATACTGCTGTTAAATCCATTCTAACTCAACAAGAGCTGGGAAGCCAAAGAGGTACTTGGATTGCTAAGGTTCAGGAGTATGACTTGGACATTAAACCTACCAAGTTGGTACGAGGAAGAGGCCTGTGTCAATTGATTGCAGAGAATCATGCTGAAGCAGAGTATGAAGAGATTCAAGACACTTCCTCAGAGCTGCCTATGGTGCTTTTTGTAAGTACGACCGATGAATGGTACGCGGACATTGCTTTCTTCCTAACTTATGGTGAATGCCCTTCGCATTTAAATCAGAAGGAGAAGAGGACCGTCAAGCTGAGATCTGCTAGATACCTTTTGTGGAATAATGCAATATACAAGAAAGGTATCGATGGTGTCTTCCTGCGTTGTGTTGATAAATCGCAACAGGAAAAGTTATTAGAATCCTTTCATAGCCTAGCATGCGGAGGACACTTTTCGTCTTCGGTAACAGCGTATAAGATCTTACGGCTAGGTATTATCGGCCTACCTTTTCCGGGACTCAAAGAATGGGTGTCTAAATGTGAAGCTTGTCAAGATTTTGTTGGTCGTCCCAAGTTGCAGCCTCTTCCTCTCAAGCCCGTGGTGATTGAAGAACCTTTTCGCCAATGGGGGATTGATTTTATCGGAACATTGAATCCTCGCCTAAAGCATGCTGACACAACTATGTGCTAACTGCTACAGATTATTTTACCAAGTGGGTAGAGGCCGCGCCAATCAAGCAAGCAACTTCTGAAGCTGTTTGCAAATTCCTTAAGGAAAACATAATTGTCAGATTTGGTGTACCTCATAAGATCATAGCGGATAATGCTTCCAATTTCTCATCACACGAGCTAACTGAGTTTTGCTATAGATTCGGCATTACTTTGGCTCATTCGTCTGACTATTATCCCCAGGGAAATGGGCAAGCTGAATCCAGCAACAAGAATCTGGTTACTATAATCAGGAAACTAGTGGACGAAAATCAGAGGAATTGGCACAAAGCATTGTATGATGCATTGTGGGCTGACCGGATCACTCCAAAGCGAGCCATAGGGATGTCCCCTTTTCAATTGCTATACGGGATTGATGCTGAAATCCCTATCTCAGTAGAATTGCCGGCCTTGCAATTAGCGAAAGCGGTTGAAGACGTAGCTTTTCAGAATTCAATTGAAAAGAGGGTTATGTACCTAACCAAGCTAGAAGAAGAGCGAATCAAGGTGATTGATCGTATAGCAGATCATCAGAGCAGGGTAAAGAAGATTTTTGATAAAAAATCCAAGCAACGTGACTTCCAAATTGGAGACCTGGTGTTGCTTTGGGATAAAAGAAGAGAACAAAAAGGAATGCATGGAAAATTTGATTCTTTATGGAAAGGACCTTTCAAAATTCATCAGCTGAATGGCGAAAATAGTTTCCTACTATCATATCTGGATGGAGGATTACTTCCGTTGCCTTTCAGTGGGCAACATCTAAAGCTGTTCCACCATTAATGCAAGATGCTCTCTTGCATTGTACATATTTTGCTTTTGTTGTGTGTTTGCTTTTGGTTTTCTGTCTTTCTTCGTTTTGTTTTGTTTTTGTTTTCTCCTTGACTCTGTAGCCCAATGGATAAGGCCCTGGTCCACGAGACCAGAGATTCTGAGTTCTCTTCCTTTGGTATTGCAAAGAAAGTCCCCAACTGGAGCCAGCTGTTATCCCCGTTTTGAGTTCACGACGAAACGATCGGATAACCCCTACAAAATTTTTGAAGTGATTTTGCATTATGATCTCTTTTAGAGCAAATCGGGTTTTCGGGTGTTGCTAACAGCTTGACATAAGTTTTAACATGCTTTATGTCTTATGACCTCCGAAACCCGAAACCCGCCTTGTATTGAAAAATCCTTTGAAATCGGGTTTTCGGAAATTCAACGCATCGGAACATACTTGTGTTAAGACATGCTTTGTGTCGCGTGACTTCCGAAACCCGAAACCCGCCTTGTGTTAAGACAATCCTTAGTAATCGGGTTTTCGGAAGTTCAATGCATCGGAACATTCATGTACCAAAACATGTTTTGTGCTCCATGTTTTCCGAAGCCCGAAACCCGAAATGCACTAAATCTCCTCGTGTCGGGTTTTTGGACTCCTCCAACACGCTGACGTGGCGTTCATGCCGAAGGGTTGGTGAGTCGGCACGTGCCGAGCTGGAGCGTATTTATTACTAATTTTCTTATAAATACGTAAAAATCCACGTCATTTTTACCGTTCATATTTTTAATTCGTGGATTTTTCGCATGCTCTTCCGCTCCCAAAACCCGCAAACTCGCGTTACCAGACTGGATCGTTTGTTTTCGATTTTACTTGTCTCGAATCGAAGGTATTTTTCGTTCCTTCTTTATTCTTGATTTCTCTGGATCGACTGCGTATATTTTCTTTCCAATTTCTTGCCAGTTGTTGAGGGTTTTTCTTCCTTCTTCGTTCTGTATTGTTTTGGAAAGGGTTTTGGGTTTTTAGGGTTTATTTTCTTTTTGAGATTATCAATTGGTGCTGTTCCTTCCAAATTCCAATTACTTGCATAATGTATGGAATATGAATAACAAAAAAGAAAGGAAGATGTGTATGTAGAAATTCAAAGGAAAGGCTCTGTTTTTGGTTTCTTGATTTTGAAGTTTGTATTGCAGATTCAAAAGTCCGAAATACAAAGGAAGCTCGCAGTGACGGGGTCTTTCAACATTCCGACCTCAACAGTGGGTGCCGGGCATCTCCTAAGTTCCGCCATCCACAGTGGACGCCGGGTTTTCTGCAGGTTCCGTCATTAAACAGCAAGTGCCGGGTTTTCCCCTGTTTCCGCCATTGAAAGCAAGTGTCGGGTTTCGCCAAGACTCCGACATATCAGACGTGTCGGGTTTTCAAAGTTTTCCGATATCTTCTTCTGCGTGTCGGGTTCTTCGCTTCTTCCGACGCCTTCCGTCAATCAGGTTTTTCAGTGTGCACAGCATCTCCGGAGTTCCGAGCTTTTCTCTTTCCAATATTCTTCATGTCGGATCCTGGTTCATCACAGGAGAAGGCCGGAAAATCTAGCAAGATGAAATACAAGTTTAAGAAACCAGAATCCCCGTCATATGTCGACTGTAATTATGATATCAGGGATACTGAAATGGGCAACATAGATATGGACGACTTTTGGAACAGGGTGAAGAGTTCTTCTCAAACCCCATGGATGAAAGCTATAGCTGACAGTGGCTTGCCCCTTGCAGCAGGCTTCCCTATGTCTGCCCAGTGTCCAGAGTTTGTTTTGGCGTGTGCATCCAGCTACGACTCGGCTTCTCGGTCCGTAAGGAATCAGGCTGGTGAAGTAGTTATCAAACTAGATGGGGCTTATTTGGATGATCTCCTGAAACTACCAAATTTTGAAGAGTATGGAGCCCTAAATATGAAATTGGCTCAGAAGGCCTGGGATAGTAACCAGGAGAATTGCATTAAGGATGTTAATAAGAAGTTCTTGGTTAAGGCAAAACCAGTAATATCTAGATTTCCAAGAACTATCCCTAGATCGGATTTCATCCAAGAAATCAACGATATTATCACCCTACTGAGCCGGGTGTTTGGCTTGCCGGAATCAAATTTATTTCATGGATGGATGTACCAATTTATGGTCACCATTAGGAAAAACGAGCAAGGGATTGACTGGGGAACCCTTATCAGTGATGAAATTGATTCCCAGATGACGACGGTCCTGTCAACCGGAAAGTTTTATATGTTCTCATACGTGGCCTATGCAGCAGCTGGGATGAGGAGCTATCCAGGACTGGAGACTAAAGGAAGCAGTAACCACAAATCCAGGTCTTCTTAAGTATTATCCTCAAATAACGAAGAAGGGGTCCAAGGATCACTTTAGGAGGGTAAATGACGCCTTTTTCTACGAAAACATCTGCCAGCTCAATCCAGGGCTGAGAAAGACAAGGGTCTCGGACGAGGCATGGGCTGAAGTATCTAAGTGGGGATGTATCTTCTTGCAGTTCAAGAAGTTTACCTACCTTCGAACGGTCATGTACTCCGGAGAACCTTTCCGTCTGCCTCGTTATCCCGGCGATAGATTGATACTAATAGAATTGGTCAGACAGTTATTGGATTTCCACAAATTTCAACAGAGCAAGCATAAGGCAGCTGTATCCTTCCCAATTTCTATTGGGAGATATACTTGCTCAACAGCGGCAAAAGCTAAAAATGTCGAATGTGAACTCCAGGAGAAATTAAAGAAGCATATGAAGTCTCGGGATGGTTTTGACATCCGAGGAGTACTAAGAACTTATGGAGCCCTACATCTGCACAGGCCCGACATTGAGGATATCTGGGTGGATCTCACAGAACGGAGTCATGTTCGCGTAAAAGATCATAGCAGATTAACTATTGATGAGATTCAGACGCTAGAGATTTCTGATTTGCCAGATGGTATAAGGGACAATGAAAGTGTGTTAGATATGTCCTATGATGGGCTTAATGAAGATCGATACGTTTTTCCGCCTATTGATTGGTCAGCTAGCGAAAAATCCTCTATCACCGATAGGTCAGCCCTAATTCTGGCTCGTACAAAGAAATGGCTCTCTTCTTGGGGCATGAATTTTAAAGATGACAAGTTTCCAAAATTGGCTGCTCCTGAGGCGGGGCCCTCCAAAAAGAAGAAGGACAAGGAATATACTGGGGGGTCTATAAAAATCAAGATTCCCAAGAAGAGGAAAGAAAGACAAATCTCTTCAATTGTCTCTCCAACTCAAACGGTGGATGTGCCAGAATCACCAACACCACCAGAAATAGGAGAAATTAATTTGGAAGAAGGAGGAAGTCAGCCCTTGACTTCACCATTTGCTGATTGCTCAACTGAAGAGACCTTATCTCCGGCAATAAGGCTTTGAGACCGAATCGTGCCTCCCCTCAACAACCACTTCAGCCTCCTCATTCCCCATCCACTTCTTCAAGATGGCCAATATTTTCGCTGGGCTCTCACCCCTTTCTACTGGAACCCAAGTGATCACCAACACTCCCCCACAACCTGTGCCTTTATTCATTGCACCTACTACCACGTTGACTGCTGTTCCCCCTCCAATAGTAGAATCTGCTCCCCTTGAGAGTAGAATACCAGCTACTACAACATTGGCAGTTTCCTCTGATACACCACCATGGCTACTCGAACAAACTCCGAGGAAGAGGAAAGTGATTGTACCCCTACCAGCCTTTGATTTCAGCTCACTCAAGGCTTCTACTGCGAGATCAGCCAAGAAACCCAAAACAGTTTCAAGAGTTTTGGTAGATGCTTCAGGAGATAAGTTCGCAGAGATCGCCACTCCCTCAGCTGATAAAACTAGGGATGATGTAACAGCTGCTGATTATCAGATCACCAAGGTGGCTCTAGGGAAAGTAACAACAGAAGGAGCGCAACAAGATGCACGGGCTTCCATAGACGTGCTGTGCCAAAAGTTGAAAGAAACAAAGGTCAGCAGAGATGAGTTTAAGGAAAAAGTGGAGCAGTTGACAGAGGTTTTGATTAAACTCTCAACACCCCTGGAATCCATACCATCTGCTTCTGCTTCTGCCGGATTCGATTTCTCATCGGTGCCTACGATTGAGAAGATTACCAGAAAAGGAAGGGTGGTTGATGAGTGGATCCAAAAGTTGCTCCAACGAGGGAAGGAAGTAATTCAAGACGTGGTGAAAGTTCATCACCCTCCTTGTAATTCGTAGAGGAAGGAGAGAAGATGGATGAGGAATTCACTGAAGAACTTGGACAGCTTGATTTGACTTGTGAGGCTCTCCAAGTGCTGAAGCAAATACCAGCACATCTCTTGGTAGAAGAAGCAATTCTTCCACATACAGATAAACACTTTCAGCTGATCAAGGGCATCAAGTTCAGAGTAAAGATTCTCAACGAAGCCTGCAGCAAGTTGAGAGAATCAAGGGATAAATTGATCGATGGGAAAAGTGATCTGGAGGAAGAATTGCTAAAGATTTGTCCAAAGATGTCGGTTGGGAAATCAAGTGCCCTATCAGCAGATGATCTCTTCAAACAAGTTCAAGAGATTATTCAGCATGAACCTGTAGATGGATTCGACCTTGAAGTCATTGGTCAGTTTGTGAGGATTGAGCATACGTTGGAGGCCTTAAGAAAGCTCAGCAAGAGGTTGAAAAAGCTTCCCGGCAGTGCCAGTGATATCCATGAGACCTGCGAAATGTGGAATGATCTTTCCACTGCACCTGAGGAAAACGAAATGCAAGGCATTATTCGGAAGTTCCAGGAGTTCCGGAACAAACAGTCTCAGCTGGAGGAAGAGAAAGGAGAAGAATCAAAAGATGATGACTCGGATTGAGCTCCAACGTCTCATGTCATTTCTATTTTTAGAATGACACATCTTTTATTTCCATTTTATCATATTTTTAATTCAGACTTCGACTTGATCTCCTGCGTGAGAATCATGCAAAGCTGAAACTCTAGTTAGCATGCTACTTTTCAGGATCTGTTCTGTTTAAACTCTAGCTTCTTTTGTTATAAAAAGGGATGCTTGTGCATTCTAAAAGGTGGAGAATTTTTGGAGCATTAAGAGGCTATTGGAAAGGAGAAAAACTTTGTGTTTTCTTTCAATCATTTTGAAGAATAGAAGTTGATATTGTTTTGCAGACTTTGTGTTGTGAAATATATCTTATTTAAGATATTGTTCTTATGTTCATGATCTTAGAGCTATTCTTTGCATAAAATCTCAGTGTTTCTAATTATCTCGGACACTATATCTGTGATCTAAAACTCGTATGATTATTTCGTGCTCTGTGTTTACTCGAAAGAAAATACGTTTCTCCCATTTCTTTTCTACCGTGCTTCTTTCACTGTAATAGTTTCTAACCTATTTCACGTACGAAAGCAATATCCTTGAATCGTGTGAATGTGGATTTCGGGATTTCATCCCAACCCCCAATGGTTAGATTAGTGTGAATATTGTATATATTATTTACTGTGTTTTAGATTAGCAATAAAACAGGCAGCCTCACCTGTCTTTGAGGAGGGATTCAATCCCATGCACTGTGGTTGAACCTCATATTTTGGTTTGACAAAATATCCAACCAACAAATATGAGATTGAATTCTTATGATTGTTTAGCAGTTCCATTATGTTCTATCAAAAGCTAAATTGAAATTTAGATAACTGTCTTTCTGAAAGATAGGGTTAAAATAAACCTAAGCAGAACGCTAAACAAGCTGAATTAAATTATTAATCCCTAGTCTTGATTATGCCAGGACAACATTTAATTGGATTCTTAATCATTATATCTTGATACTAATAAGTACGATATAAATTTAGTTATGAGAACTGATATAAACCTAAATGGGGTTCAGATGGCAATCTCATGTGAAGTTTATGAGTTATTGTCCAATTTCATTGATTTAGAATTATGTATATTCTATGAACTCCTTGATGAGACCTTGGCCTTAATAACTTCTCTATGTAGTGAGTTTTATTGAGAAAGGTCATTCTATGATGAGGAATCCAGGGGATCGGGAAAGGTGGGAACGTCTTTTAATATAATTTAAACTCAATGTGCATAACGCTTATTAATAAGTAGACCTTTTCGAGGTGGATTTAAAGGTTGACGGCACAAGTCAACTGCAGGGTTGTACCTTCGAGAAGATTAGGATCTTCTCAAAGATATAACAATGCAGGTGACTTATGATGACACCCTTTGCATTGATCGTTAAGATTTACACCTTTAACTCGAACAAGTTACTCTGGGACCGATTAGGAATGTGGTCACATTATATGGCTGCCTAGGAGACTCGGGGTATCTTGACACACTGGTTCAACTAGGGTTGACCCAGTATGTCATCTTATCCCTAGTCCTCGAGTGCATCCATATAACATTGTCACCTTACTAATTTGTTTTTGAGTGAATAACTTGGGATAAGGAGGACTGATAGAAGTCGGTATAAGACATTCTATATAACATAAGAATGGGGTGAAGGACGTATTCCAGATTGACGAGTATGTTGTTAAGGAATACGAGACATAAGCAGTATGTTTCAAATCTTTGGCCAAAGTATCGCAAGCTGCTGATTGCGTTGTCTTGAGTCACCTGGTCTAAGGGATGAGATGCCGATGAATAATGGTAACAATTATTCATTAGGTTCCTTAGACGCAGCATTAATCCCGAATAGGGAAGAGAACCGCAAGAGTGATGTGTTAAATAAAAATGCTAGCTCTTATTACTCATGAATAGATCGGTAGATTCTTTAGAGTCATGGAATGAAGAGATCGGAGGTACTCCGAGTTATTACAATGGGCATATGGTTTTCTCGTTATAAGAATGGTTATTTGATTTGTGAGTTCTAAATTATGTATTTAGAACCAAGTAAGCATTTATCAAAATTTCACTTGTTCTAATGTATAAAATGAGGATGTTACATCTTGGTATCAGAGCTGAAGGTTGTAGCTCTTGGGCCTATTGTGTCCATAATCTGATAAAACCTGAATTTTCTTCTAACAGAAAATGGTTAGAACAAGGGGGAACGTTGCGAATAATGCTCCACTTGAAGGAGGAGCGAAACAACCCAAAAACTTGATGAGATCCTTACTGCCCTATTGGACACAAGAGATCGTTTAGATGTACTTGAACAGCAGGTGATGGGAAATGAGGAGGATGAAGAAGCTGATAATAACAATTAGCAACCTCCTGAGGACAACCCCAATATGGGTGTTGATGTTAATGCTGGAAATGCACTGTCCAACCAGAAAATAAAAAGGCCGGTTGGCATGTGAGAACTCACTAATGATATAAAAGGATAAGCCCACCTAAGTATGATGGCACCACATTAGGAGATGGAGGCGAGAATTGGCTCAATGAAATAGAAAGTACTTTGAAAAAGGAACTTCTCGGAGGAAACCAAAGCTATTTGGGGAGCCTATCGCTTTCCCACAAAGCATCTTCGTGGTGGGATAGCCGAAAAGCTGAACTAAATATTGATGAGACCAATATTACTTGGGATCAATTTAAAGGCTATTTTAGGCAACGTTGGCTGCCACAACTTTTCTATGATCGAGAAAATGACGGAATTCCAGAACTTAGCTCAAGGGAAGCTAACAAGAATCGAATTCGGAGCGGTTTACAAAACTCCTCAAGTATGTACCGCAATATCAAACCGACGAGAAGTTCGAGAATATGGAAATTCATCATGGGATTGAATCCCGTGATAGGGGAGAGGTCATGTTCACGGTCAACCACTATGGAAGGAGTTGTTGAAAAGGCCATAAGGCAAGAACAAAAATTAAAGGCTATTTCTGCTCATAAAGAGGAAGTGCGGAAGAAGACTACAGAGACCCTTCTTCAACCTCTCTTGCACCTTAAAAGGACCATGGAAAAAGTTTGGAAAAAGAGTAAGTTTCAGGTGATAACAAAGAAGAAAGCGGTAGTAAATAAGCTCTTTGAAATATAAGAGATAATTTTGCCAAAAATTATAACAATGGGCAAAAGCCCTATGGAGGACGATGTGACAATTACAAAGGTGGAGGCAATTTTGAGCCTAAAAAGAACTTTGTAGGAGGCTCTTGCAATGGTGGCAAAGACCACTACATAAATCAATGCCCTTTGAAGAAGGATGATCGGAATCGAAGAGCATAAGATACATCTTTAGTAGTAGTAGACAAGCAAGTTGAAAAGCAAGTGACACCTATAGAAGTTCCGGGTAAGTTATTTGGCATACCATCACTATTCTTTTTGATACAGAGCTACCGAATGTTTTATTTCTAATAAAATTGCTTCTAAAATTAAAAGAAAAGATGGAAAAATGGATAAATCTTGGGTATCATAAAGTGTGGTAATAACTCTATTCATACAGTGAGTATGTGTCTTTTTGGGGCAGTCCTTGACTTACCTAATTTCTCCATGGAAGTTGACCTCTATGTTACACCTTTGGGATCGTATGACATTATCATCGGTGTCAAATTGTTAGCTGATCATAAAACAAAGGTAGATTGCTATGAAAAGAACATAAAACGTTTAGATGATTAGTTGGAAACAACAGAGATTCAAGGTGTGAAACGGGAAATTTCAGTTAGAAAATTGTCAGCTATGCAGCTTAAAAAGGCTAAGAATAAAGGATGTACCCTTTATGCAGTAAAGATATCTGAATTTTCAGAAGAAGATGGTGATTGCATGAAACAATTTCCTCTGTTACAAAGTTTCAGGGATGTTTTTCCCGAGGAATTACCAGGGTTACCACCTAAAAGAGAATTTGACTTCACCATCGAAATCAAACTAGGAACAGAACCTATTTCCAAAGCACCTTATCAGATGACTACTACAGAGTTAGTCGAGCTTAA
Source organism: Taxus wallichiana var. yunnanensis (assembly GCA_018340775.1). NCBI lineage: Eukaryota > Viridiplantae > Streptophyta > Pinopsida > Cupressales > Taxaceae > Taxus > Taxus wallichiana. Next base: position 42,165,281 of record CM031235.1, read on the forward strand.
GGCACAGTTGTAAGAACTTTTGACTAAAGGTTTGATTAGACCAAGTGTTTCACCTTGGGGTGCGCCTGTGATATTTGTGAAAAAGAAGGATGGAACACTTAGGTCATGTGTATTGATTATCGGATGTTGAACAAGGTAAAAATCAAGAAGATATCCACTTCCAAGGATCGATGATCTATTTGATCAGATGCGTGGAGCAGTGGTTTATTCTAAGATAGATCTTTAATCTGGTTATCATTAGTTAAGGATTAGAGAAGAAGATATTCATAAAATAGCTTTCCGAACAAGATACGGACATTATGAATTCACAGTTCTACCCTTTGGATTAACTAATGCACCCGCAGCCTTTATGAACTTAATGAACAATATTTTTCAAGAATATCTAGACAAGTTTGTACTTTTATTCTTGGATGATATTCTCATTTATTCTAAAAGCGTTGAGGAGCACAATGAGCATTTGAAGATAGTTTTGGGAATTTTGAGAAAAAGAAAGTTGTATGGTAAGTTATCCAAATGTTTTTCTTTGATTCGTAAGTTCACTATTTGGGTCATGTCATAAGTAAAGAAGGAATTGCTTTGTAGATCCTTCAAAAATAGTGGCAATAATCGAGTGGCTCTCGTACTAAAGAATGTGCATGAAGTAAGAAGCTTCATGGGTCTTCTTGGTTACTATAGAAAATTTGTTAAGGATTTTTCTAAAGTAGCTGCACCAATAACTTCATTGCAAAAGAAGGATAAGAAATTCATATGGAATGATAAGTGCGAAGTGGCTTTCAAAAGTCTGAAAGACCAGTTGACTTCTGCACCTATATTAGTGGTACCAGACCCTAATGGGAGTTTTATGCTTGTTGTAACGGATGCTTCTGGGGAAGGCCTTGGAGGTGTTTTGCTTCAAAATGATCAAGTCATAGCATATGAAAGTAGAAAACTTAAATTACATGAGCTGAATTATGCCCCTCATGATTTGGAACTTGCTGCCATTGTTCATGCACTTCAAATCTGGAGACACTACTTACTTGGGAAACCTTTTGAGTTGAAAACTGATCACTTAGGACTGAAATATATTTTTACTCACCCTAACTCCGAATGCCGAGACAGAGAAGGTGGTTAGAATTTTTATCACAATATGATTTTGATATTAGCTATATCAAAGGGAAGGAGAATAGAGTAGCTGATGCTCTAAGTCATAGGAGGCACATTTCTGCTCTTATAACATTAAGAACTCAGTTTAAAGATGAGGTAAAGAGTGCCTCAGAATCTGATAATTACTTTCAAGTAAGTAAAAGCGCGCTTCTTTGTAGAACCTAATGATGAAAGGTATAAAGGTTTTCATTTTGATAATGAAGGAATCTTGCGTTATGAAAACAGGGTATATGTACCTATGTTGAACAACTTGAGGAAGAAGTTGTTAGTTGAATTTCATAATTCACCTTTCTCTGGACACCCGGGTATCACAAAGATGCTTGCTGATCTGAAACAGCAATACTTTTGGAAAGGTATGAAAAAGGATGTCATAAATTTTGTGACCCATTGTTTGGAGTGTCAGCGGGTTAAGGCAGAACATATGCACCTCGCTTTGATCAATTATATACTCATAGCATACCACAGTACAAATGGCAAGTAATAACCATGGATTTTGTACAAGGATTACACATGTCCAGGAATAAACATGATGTTATCCTGGTAGTTGTAGATAAACTGACTAAGGTAGCTCATTTCATCGCTGGAAATCTAAAGGATGATTCACCAGTGCTGGCCAAAAGATTCGTACATGAAATTTTTAGATTGCATGGTGTACCAGAATTGATTATATCTGATAAGGATCCAAGAATGATGTCAAGGTTTTGGCAAACGCTAATACAAACTCTCGGGCGAAACTAAACTTCAGTTATGCATATCATCCGGAAACGGATGGACAAACTGAGAGGGTAAATCAAGTGTTGGAGGACATGTTGCGAATGTATTGTATGGATCAACAGTATAAATGGGAAGAGTATCTTCCATTAGTTGAATTCGCATACAACAACACTTATCATTCATCTCTCAAAATGGCACCATTTGAAGCACTTTATGGAAGAAAGTGCAGAACTCCTGTTAGCTAGGATAGTGTTGAGGATAGAGTGGTAATTGGACCAGAGATTCTCACAGAAATGGAATAGCAAGTTAAGCTGATTCGTGAACGATTAAAGCAAGCAGCGGATAGACAGAAGAGCTATGCTGACCTTAAGTGGATTGGTCGAAGGTTTGAGCTTGGTGAGAAGGTTTTTCTTCATGTTAAACCCAGAAAGAGTTCTATAACTTTTGGCAAGGCTGCCAAGTTGTCACCTCGATTCGTGGGACCTTTCGAAATTGTTGAAATAATCAATCCTGTAGCTTATCATTTAGCATTACCACCTACTTTATCTCACATGCATGATGTTTTCCATAATTCTTTGCTTAAGAAATACGTTTTAGATTTGTCACATGTTTTAAATTGAATTCCTTGTAGGTCCAAGACCCAGGAATAATCGTGGTTAAAACCACACGAGTGCTGGAAACTCGCCAATTGCACTTGAGAAATCGTGAAATACAACAATGTAAGGTCCAGTGGGACCAGTTTAACGAAGAAAGTGCAACTTGGGAAAATTTGGAAGAGATGAAGATTGCTTTTCCTTCTCTTTTTCAACAGAATGAAATCTGTTGACAAAACATTTCTTTTATGAACTTATATTTTTTTAAGTTTATATGAAAGCCAGATGGAGGCAAACATTATTCAAATTTGAATAAAATGTGTTGTGACATTGATTTCTAGAAGCTGTTCAAGTTGGAAAATAGTCACATTGTTTTGTGAACTAATAAATTGGTTGACCTGAAGGTTAATCAAATATGTAATCATCGAGACGATGAATCTTTTAGGAGGGAAGCATGTAACACCTTGGACTGTAGTTACTTCCTCCTGAGCATACAAGTGTTGATATGTGATTTCTTTTGAAAGGATGTGTTCCCTTGATTGAGAAGTCATGCTTGATATGTACTGTATCTTCTTTGCAAATTGCAGATCTTTGACTGAGTCGAATATGATTGGACTCTTTTATTTCTTTCATTTTACACCTGAGTTTAATCTGATCTTGGAATGAATTATGGAGTTATCCATCTATAAGACCAAGCCTTGGATCAGTGGTATTGATCCAAGTGGTGCTTTAAGCTTATTCGTGATGAATTAAAATTATAGACCTTAAGCAGGTTGCAAGGTCTGGATGCATTGAATAAGCTAGTCCAGAGTATAACTCAGGTTGATCATGTTAAATGAACTGGTGCCCGATATCGTGATATATCTGGAAGGTCTTGATCGTGGACCAGGTAATAATTCAGTTACATAAAATTCTATAGCCTATTGGCAGTACAGGAGTGAACCCTGTTCGTGAATGTATGTTGAAGGTTCTTTTTCTGAGCATTTGAAATATTAGACCTAACTGGATTTGTTAAGGTTAGTAACCTAAAACTAAACCTAACCTAGGGGTTAGATTAGTGTTAATCTAACCTAGACCTAGGCTAAGAGCTAATGTTCTAAGTTAGTATCTATGCGCTAAGAGGTTAGACTAGGTGTTATCCTAAATCCTAACCTAAGTTACTAACCTAACTATTGAATAAGGAAGAAGGGGACCTATGGAAGGGTGCAAACCATAGGCGACAGTTTCTATGTCATTAATGCATGGATAAGCATGAGGGACGGGTAATTTGGTGGAGGTTTTTAAAGCGGCTAACTTGAGCCGACGTGGCAGGTCGCCAAAGTTGGAAATGGTATTTGATGTGCATTTGTCCATCACCAACCATGGCGGTCGGTGGTAATGGAAATTTAGTGGGAAATTTGGAGTAAATGTCATTTATGAACTCGGTCTTTGAGCTCGGGTTTCACGGGAAGGCATGCAAAATGGAAAGTTAATGGTTTGTTTGGTTTTTCAAGCGCTCTGGTTTTCCCTCTGTTTGATCACTGGTTCTTTGCACCAGTCTTCTTGGAGTTGCATGGCAAGTATGAGCGTAACTAGCTCTTTTCTCTGGCAAGGAAAATTTATAAGTCATGGTAATAGCAAAATTTTGTTGGTGGATCTAACTTGGAAAAGGAGGAGAAGGTTCGAGCTCTTTCAGTGGTCTGCTTCGAAATTTTAAGCAAATAACCAGGCATGTTAGGCCCTAACCTTTAAAAATCTTGCTCTCTTTCAAATGATTTCATTAGAACAACTCTGTTCAGATGATTTTTGGAATTAGATGGTTTTTATGGTAGCTTGGGGTGATTTTGTTACTGTATCTTCTTGCTGTTCGATTTTTCAAGTTTAACCCTTGATGGGTGTGTGTTGTATTTCAAACTGTTGCTCCATTTTATTGTGTTTTGCATTCCGGCGTAAGTCTGTGAAATGTATGCTTGAAAGATACTTGACCTGCTCTGTGAGAACCCAAGTATTGTTCCCTTGTTGGGTTCAGGCTTCAGTTGATACTTGTCATTGATGCTTGTGGTCGTTACTTGTCGGTTAAGATACTGTTGGACTTTTGATTGATGTTCAGTATATCTCGACTTCCTTGTAAGTTCTGTCGTGGTTATTATGGATGGTGGATACAGAATCTTGTTGGATTTCGCTATGATATTTAGGTGATATTGAATGGAGAATTGACTGTGTTTCAGTATTTATTGCGACCCTGTAGAAGTTGTTTCTCCATCCCTTGTGTTGTAATTGCGGGATTTTAACTCGATGATAGTTGCATTATATTTATTGTATTCAAAACGACTCTGTGGAGTACATTGAAAGATTCGTATAGTATGGACCACTGTTGAAGCTTTATATCTTTGAATATTGGTATTTGATTTTGTCGAGTCTTGAAGGAGTAACAGGTAATATGACCTCTGTTATTTTGTAATGAATTTTTGGTACAGACTCTTTGGGTGTATTTTTACGTTTCCTTTCTATGTAAGCTTGAGCGAAAAATATTGAAGAGGCTCAGTTTGGATTCCTTGTTACAAAATCAGTATTTAGCTTTTGTGTAAGCCTGATTTTGAATGTTTACCATTGTTGGCACAATTGGAATCATTAACTATTATTTATCTTTTTACTGTTGTTCGGATTCAGTTGAATCCTTGAAAGGTAACCAGTGTATCTGCCTCTAATTAAGCCTGATTCAGTACACTGTTGTTTGTGACACTGTTGGGGTTCCTTGAGTATAGATAGATATCATGTGTCTTGGCTCTGTAAAAGTGGGTCGTGAAAACCATACTTCAAACTCGAATGCGTCCCGTAGATGAGAATAAGTATGTTATGTTTCCTTTTTATTATTCCAGTTAGATGAGGCCACTGTAAGTTGGGAATTTTTGTATGATTATCTCTGCATAGTCTTAGGGTAACATCAATTGCTTAATGCCATGGAGTCTATTGTTGACTGCGATATAATAGAAGTTCTTTGATTTCGACCTTGGGTCGAAAAAAGCCTTACAGATGTTAGTAGGGACTAGATCGGGTTGTAGGTTGATGTAAGGGTTTGTTAGCGTGTTTACGTAACGATAACTTTCGTTCTTCTTGATCCCTAATATTTTGATGAAATATTTGAGAAGTATTTAGGACTATTCTGTAACGATAATTAGAGTTACACGTTTGTAGTCATTTTTGTATTACGAAAGCATAGTCTGAAACATGTATACTTGTTTGGTGAAATGATCTCATTTAAACAGGTTGTTTAATGAAAACAGTTGGTGGATTGCAATTGTTTTAAGAGTTAGTGCTTATCATGCTCAGTTCATCGAACTGACCCATGTTGACAAATTTTGCAGATGGTCACCGTAAGTGGTAAAAGCATGCAGATCTGATAGGATGATCAGATTATTTGAATTTGATTTTATGTTGAATTACAGCTTGATTTTCTAAATGTACTATATGAGGAAAGATGTTCTTCTTCCGTTGAGTATTGTATCAAGTATGTTGTATTTGTTTAACTTTCAAAGGAATGGAAATAAATATTTGTTACTTATGTGTTTGTATTCTTATATGATAGTTTGACTTTCTTCGGTTCAAAACCCTGGAGGGCATTGTTATCATTGTAAAATTTGGAGACTTTTGTGATTGTCAATGTAAGCTTGTAAGAATATGAGCTTGAATTCTTATGATTGTTTAGCAGTTCTAGTATGTTCTATCAAAAGCTAAATTGAAATTTAGATCACTGTCTTTCGGAAAGATAGGGTTAAAATAAACCTAAGCAGAACGCTAAACAAGCTGAATTAAATTATTAATCCCTAGTCTTGATTATGCCAGACAACATTTACTTTTGTGATTGTCAATGTAAGCTTGCAAGAATATGAGATTGAATTCTTATGATTGTTTAGCAGTTCAGTATGTTCTATCTGAAGCTAAATTGAAAGTTAGATCACCTGTCTTTCCGAAAGATAGGGTTAAAATAAACCTAAGCAGAACACTAAACAAGCTGAATTAAATTATTAATCCCTAGTCTTGATTAAGCCAGGACAACATTTAATTGGATTCTTAATCATTATATCTTGATACTAATAAGTATGATATAAATTCAGTTATGAGAACTGATATAAACCTAAATAGGGTTCAAATGGCAATCTCATGTGAAGTTTATGAGTTATTGTCCAATTTCATTGATTTAGAATTATGTATATTCTATGAACTCCTTGATGAGACCTTGGCCTTAATAACTTCTCTATGTAGTGAGTTTTATTAAGAAAGGTCATTCTATGATGAGGAATCCAGGGATCGGGAAAGGCTAACCTTAGGGGAACATCTTTTAATATAATTTAAACTCAATGTGCATAACGCTTATTAATAAGTAGACCTTTTCGAGGCGGATTTAAAGGTTGACGGCACAAGTCAACTATAGGGTTGTACCTTCAAGAAGATTAGGATCTTCTCAAAGATACAACAATGCAGGTGACTTATGACGACACCCTTTGCATTGATCGTTAAGATTTACACCTTTAACTCGAACAAGTTACTCTGGGACTGATTAGGAATGTGGTCACATTATATGGCTGCCTAGGAGACTCGGGGTATCTTGACACACTGGTTCAACTAGGGTTGACCCAGTATGTCATCTTATCCCTAGTCCTCGAGTGCATCCATATAACGTTGTCACCTTACTAATCCATTTCCGAGTGAATAACTTGGGATAAGGAGGACTGACAGAAGTCGGTATAAGACATTCTATATAACATAAGAATGGGGTGAAGGACGTATTCCAGATTGACGAGTATGCCGTTAAGGAATACGAGACATAAGCAGTATGTTTCAAATCTTTGGCCAAAGTATCGCAAGCTGCTGATTGCGTTGTCCTGAGTCACCTGGTCTAAGGGATGAGATGCCGATGAATAATGGTAACAATTATTCAGTTAGGTTCCTTGGACAGAGCATTCTGAATCCCAGAATAGGGAAGAGAACCGCAAGAGTGATGTGTTAAATAAAAATGCTAGCTCTTATTACTCATGAATAGATCGACAGATTGCCGAGTCATGGAATGAAGAGATCGGAGGTACTCCGAGTTATTACAGGTGGCATATGGTTTTCTGTTATAAGAATGGTTATTTGATTTGTGAGTTCTAAATTATGTATTTAGCACCAGATAAGCATTTATCAAAAAAAAAAAAAAAAATCACTTGTTCTAATGTATAAAATGAGCATGTTACAGGCTGGCTCGGGGTATTGATGTGTAGAGATAGGGAAAAGGTAGCAGGAAAAATCAACTCATCGAGCTAGGTGGTGAGTTGGCACCAAGCCAGAGAGGTCACCTTGCCACATCACACCCCAAACACAATTTTCAACAAAATTTGATTTTCCTGGAGCCCATATTTTTAAACCATCACTCATAAAAATATTGAAATATGAAAATTAAATGTGATTGGTGAGAATTTGTAAAATAACATTTCCAGTTCTAGAATTAAATTCCCAATCCCTTGAGTTGGTGTGTGAACACAAAAAGTGGCATGCACTAAAATGGCCATATCTTTCTTATTACTCAACCAAATTGGGAAATCTTGTACTTGTTGGAACCATGATTTTGTCCTCTACACTAAAAATAAATAAATAAAAGATATAATGAGGGTGGGTAGATTGAAAATGACTAAACACACCTAGATTCAAATGATCACTTCCAGTGAATAGTAAATGCATTTAATGGAGGCATGGGGCAGATTTTCTTCGCAAACAAGCCAAGGTACATGATGGAATTGATTTTTAGAGGTGTACATGCCCTTTTCAAATCATTTATTGATAGTTTTTGTTGGTGGAAGGAAAATTTCGAGTTTCTCTTCTTTCTCTCCTCACTACTTTATTCTCTATATTGTAACTACTCATTTAAGAGGAGAGGGATATTCTGGGAATGGGAAACTCTGCCAATTTTTTTTCTCAAATTATTTGAGTATAAATCCTTGACATGGAATTTGCAAATGTAATGGTGCATCTACTTTGCAAATGTAATGAACTGTGCAAATTCATGGAGTAATAAAATTAAGTATTGTGATGTTTTCTCAATTGTTTCTCATTTTTTTTGCATTCTCTTGCCTCTCCTTTGTTTTTTTTATGTTTTGTGTATGTTTTCTTTCATATACAAGTGTATGTTGTTGTGCTTAATGGATATTTGGTGGTGGATGGATCTTGGTTTTGTGTCACATTTGTTTGGCCTTTCCTTGTTGCATTTTCCACTCCCATTCTCACTCAATTAGGATATTCTATTCCCTTTTATTGGTGTTATCACCTTTGTAGTGTGGGATTTATTTATTTTCATACTCTTTATCTCTCTCCCTGTCCCCTTAGAATTTATATATTAGGAGTAAATAGTTTCATTTCCTTCCTTAGGAGTAGTTTAGTGCTAGGATTAGGTAGAGGAACCAACCTTCTCTGGAGGTTCATCTCAAGTCTACAAGTCCCACAAATTGAGAGATGGTCCCATGTTATCCAGATTCTGACAATGATTTCCTAGTAAAATTGCATACTTTGGAAATTCGAGAGGGTGTTGTAATTTGGTGATAATAGTAATTGGATAAGTCACTGATTTTCAAGGAGAAATAACTATCTTTGGAGGCCTAGAGAAGGAAATTTTTGGCCATTTTACAAATGGTGAATAGATGTCGAAGTTGATAGAGAAGACTCAAGCCATCTAGGATTTTTTTCTTAAATTATGTTAGTGAGAATTTTTTTGAGTGAACAAACTTATGGATTTCTTGCTAACTCTTTGGGAATATAAGTCCCTCTACTTAACATGTGTAGCTGTCATATATGCATGCATGAGTAAAGGTGGATTTTCCCAGTGCCCTTGTTGCCAAAGATCCAACAGGGGTAACTCCACTAACCCTATAGAAAATATTGTAGTTAATTTCAAGAGAGGACTTTATTTGTAGAGAGGGAAAGGGGAGTAAGAAATTAGATAGGAGAACTAATGTTAGAGGTAGAAAATTAGATTCCTACATAGATCATTTAGAATTTTTATCACATGCATTAAAATTAGGAGGAAATAACTCTATTCATAGCAAAAAGACCAAATGGAATTTATGTTTACAAAGTATCAATAAATCCCTTAGTCAAAAAAGGCTCTAAAATCATTCTTCTTGCATTGATTTTTTAAACCAAGTTGTACATAATATGAGAATGGAGGAAAAATAGAGAGTAGGGGAAAGGAAGAATTTGGTTGTCTCCTTTTTTCTCTCAAGGTAGAATGCACTCTTGAGCTTACATTACATTAGAAACATTAGGACATATGAAAAAGTGTAATCGCAACGTGAAATTAGCATATTAGAAAGTGAGGGAAAGTTGGGGGAAGAGGAGAGAGAAAGAGAGAGAGAAATACGAGAGAGAGAAGAAGACAAGATGTCATTCTCGATGAAGTCCATTGATTAGATCTATGGATAAACGAGCCAACAGTGTGTAGGGCATAGCCCCTCTTTGAGTCAGCAAAGTGAAACTAGTTTATTGCTATTCTACCAGCAGGAACATGTGCAAGTCTTATAGTATTCTGCCTTCAGGGGGTTTGGGATCTCATCCCAGTAGAGTAGTTCCGACGAAGAACAAAAAGGAATGAAGGAAGGAAAGGAAGGAAGATGGATCTGAAGGGAGAAAAGAAATGAATTCCAAAGTAGAAAGGTCAGAGGGTCTATGTTTTGGGCTGGTAGTAAATAGAGCCGAACCTACTTGCATAGACAAACAAAGCAATACTGATGAATAAATGACAAAAAAGTAGAGATAGATCCAACAGAATAAATGCATAGATCTAACATAAGAAAGATCAGATGCCCATAACACACATATTCAGCACAAAGTCTCAATATTTGTATTAATGTTTTCTTCTGTTACAAAAAGTACAAATCCTTTTCTTCTCACTTCTATTTCTCATCTAAAAAATATCCACCCTTTGAATACAACAAGTATTCAAGTATATATAGAAGGAGAGAAGAAAAGAAGGCAAAAACAAACCAACCACCTAATTACAAAAATATCTTACAAGAGATTCCAAAGTCATTTGTTGACTTTTGACAACTTTGTGGATGACATCATCCCATGGTGCAACATGGATGATGTCATCATTTGTGTCAACACACTTTAGATAATTACAAGGAGAAAGTCGGGAAGAAGGAAACTATTCATCGTCATCCCGCGGCTGAAAGGGGGTATCCTGCTTTTGCTGCTGCTCAGGCGATGAGATGTGGAACTGGGCACGGTATTCCATGAACTTGCTGATCATGGGTTGAAGTTGATCCTGGGAAGGATCCTTGTGTCGATCACTGATAGCCTCGCAAGTCTCCCGCTCATCCGTGAGCTTTTCGGGAGTTTGGAATAATCATTTTCTACCTCTATCAGGTACCCAATGAAGTCATGACAAGCCAGCAGGTTGTTGATGGATTCAGCGTCGAAAAGTGACCTCTGGTCCCATCCTCTTGTGAAACGATCTCCTCAAGATCCGAATAGTTTCATCCACCTTTCTTAAGGCAAAGAAGGAGTGAGCAAACCCGAGACATTCTCAAGACAATTTTCTCCATCTGATGCATTACATCTAGGGCTTCCTCCTTGATTTTGTCAATCTTCTCCAGATGAACTCCAGCTGATCAACCCGGTAATCCAGAGTAGAAAGGATTTTGTTGAGGGCTCTGGGGTGTCCAAAGACACCGAACTTGACTAGATCTTCGACTGAATAGTCGAGCATTTTCTAAAAGGTCTCATGCTACATCCTGGCATGGTCCAGCTCTTCGGAGATGGGTCCTACTATCGCCTGGAGCTCTTTGTTCATTCGATTGATATTTTGATATAATCCGGTGAACTTGGTGATCACTCCCTCACTTTCTTTGAGGATTTGGTTCCTCCAGCGGAAACTACCATACCCTACTCACCGATTTTGGCATATTCATTAATCTTATCCTGGCTCAAAGGCTCAGGAGTTTCGACAAAGTAGTTGTAGGAGGCGCACTGCCCATTTTCTGCAAGGCGTGGAGAAGATGTTTATTTTGCTCCTTTAACAGCCTTTTCTCTTCCTTTGCTTCCTAGAGCTTCTTGCAAAGGGCATCAACTGCAGATAAGGCCTCTCCTTGAAGGCTTTCTGAAGATGTCCCCATCATGACTTGGGTCACTGTGTAATCTGTCGAAGACAGATCCTTTTTATCCTTTAAAGGATTGGGGTATGCTATCTCCATTACTCTCTCTCCTGACGCACTCTGAGAGAAGCAGGTTAAAGGATTTTGCTTCTTGGTCCCTTTTTTGATGGGATGATGGAGAAGTCCATCGGTGTTATGGGAACTTTCCTTTTGTTGGCTCAGTGCCGAGAGATCCATGCTTTGGACTTATGGGAGAGAGGGACCGAAATAGAAAAGGGAGCAAATGCAGAGTAGTAGAGAGGAAAATGCGTGGAGACACTGGAGGCGGCATTGAGAGGGAGGCCAAGGAAGTGCTCACGGGAGGAAGAGATACTGCAGGGGAGGTAGACATGGGAATGGAAGGGAGCTGAGAAATGAGGGAAGAAATGGTGGGGGATAGCTCCGCAAGAGAAGAGAAGATGGACGATGAGGAAGGGGGAATAGTAGAAGATGGGGGAGAGGACATGACCAAAGGAATGGTCGCTTGGGTCACTCGAGGAGGGGAAGGAGGAGAGGGAGAAGAGATAGAAGGGACCTCAATAGTTGCAGTAGTGGCAACATCCTGAGTGGATGTGCCTATCGGAACATCTTCCGCTGCTTCTTTTTCTAGGCTTTTCCGGGATTACAACCCATTCTTGTGAAGCGGAAGGAGGACTTTCAGGAGCTTCCTCTTGGGTGGAGCTTGACTCACCCTCCTTTTCTTTCCCTTTGCTCTTTGGCAGATGTTTTGGCCTGGAAGGTGCATTGCCCAATGGAGATGTGGTGAAATCAACTCCGAGGTAGATGAGGCCATTCATTCTGCACCAGTGCTCTGTTCTCCGCAGAGTTTCTTTGACCCTTTCTTCTATTGTCTGAGGCACTTTGGTTCTGTCAATTACAGTGAAAGCCAATCATCCCCACCCGTGTCAAGATATACTTGATCAACTTCTTGATCAGTAGTTTGATAACCTTTTGGGACGATGGCTACGCCGTACTAGATGATTTCAGCCAAGGCCAAGCGGGAATGGTCTTTCCTTCTGAGCTCGACCTCATGATACAGGTCGATATAAATATCCTCGATCTATGGAATGTGGATCGGATCGAGTTTGGCCCTGGGCAGACAATTCCTTGGGTCAAAAGTGGGCCTTACTGGGAAGTTGTGCTTTAGATTTAGTAGCTCCAGCTCTGCAAACATCTCCCATGCTTTGTGGTGAGAGAGACAAGTGTACCTGCCCACTGTGAGGGGGAAAGGAGTTCCACCCTTCTTTCTCTTTAAGCACTTCTCGTGGTAGGTTATGAGCTGTCTTGATAGCTCCAACAGGATTAGCTTGGGGCCGGCATATCTTGGCAATTTGGTTGGTTCTCCCAAGAAGTTGGCTGCCCTCAGATAAGTGAAGGTGGGGAATTGAGTGAACAAGGCCCCCCATTTCTCTGTTGCTGCAACAATGCTCTTGGTCGTACGACCGTGAGTCATGTTTGGCCTCAAAAGGTAGACGATGCCATAGAAGAAGGCATCGTTAATCTTTGTAAACTAAGAGATACTATTTTCCAGCTTCAGCTCTGGATAGTATTCATATATTTTTACTTGGGGCCAAACCCCGCACCGCATCAATGCTGGGTAATCTCTCTCCGAGGCCAGCAGTAAACTACGTAGGAGTTCATATAGAACTTCCCCATTGTGGTAAGTTGTTGGAGCTACTCGGATATAGTGCTGCTTATGATCTCCGCCCACTCGAAGCGTTGATCTGGCACATTCTTGTTCATTGTCTCCAAGTATCTCAGCATCCATTTATGAAAGTAGTGGGCATCAAGAAGCCCAAATACTCTGCTCAGGAACATGATGGTATCACTTAGTTCCTCTAAGAAATCACTGCGATGAATGACTTGTGGCCATCTGGTCACCACCTTCTTGTTTTTCAGGTATACCTCATTCATTAATTACATACACTGGTCTTCATTATCATCCCAAGCCTTGGTGCAATCTTCCTGGCTTATGGCCACAAAGTGCTGGTGGTGAGGAATGCCGAGCATTATTTCAAAGTGCCGGGCAGTGAGGTTGATCACGACCTCACCTTTCTCATTCTGGACACACCTTGTGTCTTTGTTGTAGCAGCGGGCTACTACCATCATGAACTCGTTATTCACAGCACTGACTGGGATCCCCCAAGCAAAATGCAGTCCACTGCCTACCAGTTTGTCCATCCAGGGACTTCCTGTGACCCTCCGGTTCTGGCCCAGAAATCCTCCATATCAATGTGACCAAGTTCTGAGTCTCTTATATCCAGGTCACACTCTGCCTGGGATTCGGGCATCCTGACCCTCTGATATTTGTACTTCATTTCTTCCTCTGTGAGCTTGGCTTTGCCCTTAGACTTGGTTGGTCTCTTACTTGATGTTGACATATGTAGTTCTGAACTCAGTTGCTGATCTGCAAGAAGAAGAAGTGAAACCCAACGCAGGAAAGTCATATTAGCTATTTGATCTTCCATTAAAGCATTGACAGAAGGAAGAGTTAGCAATTTTAAGGCCTCAGGGCGCAGGGCACATGAACACTACAGGTTACAGGGTTAAATAGTATGGCACACAGAAAAGGGGTGCTGCAAGGGACAAATCAGTGCAAAGGGTGCAGTGCAGATGACATTTTTGTTGTTGGGGTTAAATAGTATGGCGCACGAAAAGGGGTGCAGCAGGCGCAGGCGCATGGACACTTGCAGATGACATTTTTGTCGTTGTAGGGTTAAATAGTATGGCACACAGAAAAGGGGTGTTGCAAGGGACAAATCAGTGCCAAAGGGCATGGGGCGTGGGACACTACAGATGACATTTTTGTTGTTGCAAGCGGAAGTGCGCCTGTGCCATATATATGCATTTTATAACGGGCGCTGATATTTTTCATGTTACATGGGTACAGGATGCACCAAAGGGCGCAGGTTTAATGCATGTAACATCATTTTTTCGTGCCACAGGGGAACTTGGCGCGCGCATGGAAGGTCTGCATGACATGATGTTGCTGTAATAAGGGATGCACCTGCGCCGTTAACAGTTTTGTACTTGGCGCAAGTAAGGTTGGTGTTGCATGGATGCAAGGTGCACCAATGGCACAAGTTTTTGCAATGTTACACATGAGTTTGGTGCACCAAGAGGGCGCAGGGTTAGCGGGTGTTGCAAGCAAGGAAAGTGCGCTTTGAGGGCGCAACTATTTTTTATGCAGCAGGCATGGTGGATGCAGCCGTTGGCACAACTGTACTTCATGTTGCAAGGGTGGTGATCACAAAGAGGAAAAAGAGCAGTTTATCAATTTTTAAGTCTTTGTTCTTCCTCTGGAGGGGTTACATGTGTTTAAGCCTCTTCTGCAGGGTTCCTTGGATGATGAACAAGCTAAAACAAAGAGATCCAAGCGATTTTTTCAGAGGCAGAGTCCTCTTTACCAGCAGATCTGGAAAGAGGGAGAAGTGCATGGGGGAGGACAAAAAAACAGCAAAGGGAGGTTTCATGGTTTCACAGATCATTCTATCCAACCCCACAAACAAACAGCCAATAACCAAAACATAAAACATGAGAGCAATAAGGACCACTTACCAGAATATATATAATGTGAGAGGTGAAATTGGGTCCACGACGCGATACGAGAACGACAGGCGTGTGCTGAGTGTGTGAGGAAAAAGAACAATCACGTGTTTTCTGACTGGTGAAAGTGACAGGGCGGATGCGCCTATATATAGGCAAAGTTGTAATAAATGTGCCAACCACTTTTTGAAGTGGCGCATCAAAATGCCTATCGACACTGGAAAGCTTGCGCCCTTTGGCGCATCAAAACACATGTTAACACGAAGTTATGTGCACCCTGCACCAAAAGTGCTATCAACATGGAAATACGTGCACCCTTTGGTGCACCAAAACGCTGCGGCAACAAAAAAATATTGTTGACACAAAGGCGCATGCACCTTGGCGCATGCAAGAAAGGTGCAACATGGTGAGGCACAACAAAATGTGTGTCGACACTTCAAACCGTGCGCCAAAGGAATTAAAGGGGGCGTATGCTTACCCTATGTTGCATAGACAATAGGTGCGCCTAACCAAAAAGACCAAAAATGGCTAAGTTCGAAAACTAGATTTCCCGGGAAAGGGTTTTGCAATGTTCAGAACGCAGAGGGGTCCTTGACGAGGGACCAAAACAAAATTTTGGTATGGTTACCCATAAAATTACCCTTGCCAATTTTACGGGATAACAACTGGCTCTTTCTGGGGACTATCTCTGAATGGAAATCAGGGGTAGAGAATCCCAGATCCACACGTGCCTATCCATTGGGTAACAGTCAAAAACAAGGGCGACCAAAAAGGAAACACACAACCAACAAAAGCAAACACACGACAAAAACAAACACACAACTGAAGTAAACTATACAAAGAAGAGAGCAAGCTCTACTTCCTGAAGATTTTCAGATGCTGCCCGCTATAGGGAAGTGGGAGTCCAGTTCCATCTGGATACGAGAGATAGAAAGTATTCTCTCCATTGAGCTGCTTGATCTTGAAAGGCCCTCTCCACAGGGAATCAAATTTTCCGTGCATGCCCTTTGGCTCTCTTCGTTTGTCCCACAAAAGGACGAGGTCTCCCACCTAGAAATTTCTTTGCTTAGCTTTTTTATCAAACAATCTTTTTACCTGATTCTAATGTTCGGTGATCCTATCGACCACTCTTACTCTCTTTTTTTGAACTCTGCTAGATACATGATCCTCTTCTCAAGAGAATTTTGGAAAGTCTCATCTTTGATTGCTCGTGCCAAGTGCAAAGTAGGGAGTTCAAGCAAATGGGAAGCTCATCGGTGCCATATAACACTTGAAAAGGTGACATGCCGAGAGATCTCTTGGGAGTGATGCGGTCCGCCCACAAAGCGTCGTATAATGACTTGTGCCACATTCATTGATTCTCATCCACTAGCTTTCGTATGATGGTTACTAAGTTTTTATTACTGGATTCTACCTGACCATTTCCCTGAGGGTAATAATCTGAGGCATGAGCCAAAGTTATTCCGTATTCATAGCAAAAACTAATAACTTCCCGTGAAGAGAAGTTGGAAGCATTATCAGCAACAATCTTGTTCGGAACGCCAAACCTGACAATAATATTCTCTTTGATGAAATTGCAAACGACCTCGGAAGTGGCATGTGTTTAACAGGTATGGCTTCCACCCACTTGGTGAAGTAATCTGTTGCTGTTAGACATAACTATGTCCGGCACTTGATTGGGGATTGAGTGCACCGATAAAATCAATTCCCCACTACTTGAATGGTTCGTTGACAATGACTGGCCTAAGGGGAAAAGTAGCCAACTTGGGCTTGCCGACAAACTACTGGCAAGGCTCACACTTTGCTACCTAGTGGTCAGTCTTGGAAAAGTGACGCCAAATAGTACTCGCCCGATGATCTTGTGTGCCATCACGAAGAGGAGAAATGGCCCCCACAGGCTGAATTATGAAAACTCTCAAGTAACTTCACTTGTTGTGGCTTGTCAACACATCGCAAGAAGATGCCATCTATTCCACATTTGTATAAACCGTCATCCCAGATGATATATCTGGCTGCTCTAAGCTTTATAGCGCTTCTCCTTTGTAGTTAGATGGGCTGGGCATTCGCCATAGGTGAGAAAGAAAGCAATATCGAATACCACTCGTCGCTGGTCGTGACAAATAGGACCATAGGCAGTGAATCGGGTTTCTCCAGCTGGCTTTGTGCTCCATTGGTGCAATCATCCTTTTCCTCAGGGTCTTCTGAATCTTTTTTTTCAGCCATAAGCTGACATAGGCCCTTGCCTCTTACCAGCTTGGTTGGTTTTATATCTAGATCATACTCCTGGACTTTTGCAATCCAATTCCCCACAAGCTTCCTAACTCCTGTTGAGTTAAAATTGACTTGACTACCATGTCAGGGACCAGCACCACTGTATGAGAGTTTAAAATGTAATACCTGAAGTTCTTGACTACTTTGACAATGGCGAAGGCATGCTTTTCCAACTGAGACATTTTTAATTCATGAGGCTTGAGAGGAGAGCTCATAAATGCAATCGGGGATTCAACATTTTGGAGAATTCTTTTGCATCAGGATGGTCGATATAATGTGCTCAGATGTATAGCTATACATGATAAAATCCTTGGAGAAATCGGGACATACCAGGACTGGTGCATGAGCGACGGAGGCTTTTATTTCCTCAAATGACTTCTTCCCTTCTTCACTCCATCGGAAAGTTGGTGACCCTTTCATCATGTCTAATATATGACGAGTCTTTTTAGCAAAGTCGAACAAAGTGCCTGAGAAAATTCACTTTTCCAAAGAAAGAGTGAACGCCGGTCTTGCTTGTAGGTAAAGTAAGGCTCTGAATAGCCTTAACTCTTTCGGTATCTATCTTTGTCCCTTCTTTACTAACAACATGTCCCAGCAATTTTCCTTCTGTGACTCCGAAAACGGACTTTTTCGGATTCAGGGAGATCCCGTGCTCTCGGCATCTAATCAATACTTGCTCCAAATGATCACAATGATCATTTCACTGTTTGGAGAACACAGTTAAGTCATCTAAGTAGACTATGATGACCTTCCCCATCATACCTTTGAACATGAAGTCCATCGCTCACTGGAAAGTGGCACCAGCATTGGTCAGGCCAAAAGGCATCCTGCTGTAAGCAAACGTACCCCAAGGAGTAGTGAATGCTGTTTTAAATTGGTCTTCAGGTGAGACTTCAATCTGATTATAGCTCGAAAAACCATCAAGCATGGACAACATTTCTGATCCAGTTACCACCTGCAGAACCTGATCCATTATGGGAAGTGGGTAGTTGTCCTTCAGGATGCCTGATTCAGGTTGTGAAAATCTACACATATGCATATCTCACCATTCTTCTTATGCACACGGCACAATGTTTGCCACCCAAGTACTGTGATGGATAGGAAAAATGATCCGTGTGCATCCAACATTTTCTGAATTTCAGCCTGGATAGTACCTGAGATCTTAGGATTATA
Source organism: Taxus wallichiana var. yunnanensis (assembly GCA_018340775.1). NCBI lineage: Eukaryota > Viridiplantae > Streptophyta > Pinopsida > Cupressales > Taxaceae > Taxus > Taxus wallichiana. The sequence goes on from CM031235.1 coordinate 42,183,864, forward strand.
ATGTCTCTACTTCTGGCGAAAAGGTTTGACGTCTTCTTTCAATGGGATATCATGTTGGACGTCCTTTGGCTTGAAAGACTTTAGATCGGCATAGGACCATGCCAATACATCCATGTATTTCTTCAGCAGTTTGACAAACTTCCGCTTCTCTTCAGGTGTGCAACATTTTCCAATGTTCACAAACCATGTGATGTTCTACCGAACCTAAATTGACCGGTTCGGTTTCTGGGGAGGAATTAGGATCATCTCGCCTTTTCTTTTTAACAAAGCGATCATGCCTGTCGAACAACCACTCTAGGGAGACCAGGCCTTTTGGGATTTTATTTCCTTTGAGCTGACATATGCCATCATTCCTTTTGATTCTTTATCCTGATCCGTAATAGATTCACGGCATGCAGAAGTGGATCCTTCAAAATGAAGCTCACTAAAATTCTCAGCCTTTTCTAGAAAGGCAATGAGTTGATTGTCATCATTGAATACTTGCCAATGTTGAGAATTTTCCGGCACGCTTGGGCGAAAACCACCTCAATGGTATATTTGTCTGTTTTCAAACCTAGGTGAGGGAGCATGAGGGATGCTGAAATGGCCAATGAATCGGCCATGTCATTCTGAGCTCTTGGGATGGCTTTTATTGAAAAAGCATCAAACTCCTCGATGTTGTCCCACACCGCGTTGCGGTAATGTCTGAGCCTTTCATTCTTCACTTGGTATATCCTCTTAACTTGATTTACGACCAGCTCTACATCACCTTGTACCTTAAGATTCTTGATCCCTCTTTCCTTCACGGCTTGCATGCCAAGTAGTAGGGATTCATACTCAGCAGTATTATTGGTGTTGAAAAATTGTAACTTGAAAGAGAGAGGAATAATCTCTTCTTCGGGAGATATAAGCACGGCACCAGCGCCACACCCACTAGTCACACAGCTGCCATCAAACTGCAAAGTCCAAATCTTGTTAAGATCCTCTTCTTGGATGAGGACATCCATTTTGTTAGACTCGGTAGACAAGAAATAGTTTCCCATCCCTGATGATTCGAAGAGAATTTGGGCTTTGGGGTCATCGGAGTTAGTAACCAGGTACTTCTTTTGCGATTCAGGCTCCAATGTTTGCATTACACCTTTGACGGGATTCTAGCCTTAGACTAGTCCATATGAATCTCCCCACCAACTTCACTGCAAAAGCTCCTTCCTAAGTAGAATTCCATATGCTACGGAATATCGGCAACAAGGATGGTCATCTTTACTCTTTTCTCTGGGAATGCCGCAAACGCAAATTATACATCTTTGATTTGACCGATCAATGGAACTTACTTGGTTTCCAAGGAATAACATCTACCAAAAGGCTTGGTAAGGGTGAGGCCCAGAGCATGGGTGACTTTTTCAGGCATGACATTATCGGAAGCTCCAGAATCAATTATGCAGTTGCTTAGTTTGTGGCCATTGATTAGGAGGGAGAGGTAGAAAGGTTCTATCTTGCCTGATGTGGAAGTCGAGGCAACATTTATGCGGGATGAAGGAGGGGTGGAAAGGATTCCTTTTGGGGAAACCTGATTAGTCATGACAGCCTGACTTTGGATGTATTCAGTCAACCTTACAAGTTGTTCGGGGTTTGACTGAAGGTACTCAGCTTCGGACATTTGAATCTTGGTCTTTTTAGCGTGGTCAATTATGTCAAACGTGGCCAAGGGTTGTGTTGATGGAGGAATGAGTCCTTCATTTCGCGATGGTAGGGTAAAGTTACTGGTCTTCATGGGAATAGAAGAAGGCTGATTTGGAGGAGAGATAGGAGGAAAAGATTTCTTTGTAAAAGACTTAACAGGGGGTTGAGCAGGAAGAGGATTACCTCTTTTAGCAATAGTTGGGGGCGTGGATGATGCAGCCTTCTCTTTCTACACATTGGCAGTGACCTCTGCTTCTTTTCCTTGTGAGCGGGTAAAAACAACATATGATTGTCCACTTGCATATCCTTGGGTACCCTCTTCTTCGTCAGATTCTTCCTCATCAAATTCCATATACCCGATAGTAGAGTCGCCAGTCGGTTCACCGACATCTTGATCATCTTCACCTTGAGATGAAGGTTCTTCATAATTTTTCTCTTCTTCTTCGATTTCGCTAAAGCGTTGACCGAGGAGCCTCAAGCGCCAACCACGGAGCAGTTGTAGGAAAATGCGGCCTATGCGGGACACTGTTGGAGTGAAAGTTCTTCGTGGAATATCCTGGTACGAGGAACTGGGGAAGCTTGGGCTAACTGCTTCTTTAATGTGAGCAAGTCATTTGCCATCTTTTGAAATGCCGGATCAGATGAAGTAGTGGGAGAAGGGCTCAAAGCTTTAAGCTTGATGATTCCCTTTTTAATTCACCAGATATTAGCAAGTTATCTTCAATTCGGATGGCAGTAGCCTGGGTGAGAATCAAGGTAGCTACTTGTTCTTGCAGGAGTAAGAAACTTACTTTCGAGCTCATAGCATTTACGAAGAAACACTTTTGATTCTCCGGTGTTGGAAGCATGGTAGGCAGGACACGGTTGATCGCTGCATCAACTCGCGATAAAATCACATGGTCTCATTGGCCTCCTTCTTTAGGTGAGTGATCTGTGATAACAATGCAAATGCATCTTCCGAAGGCTTGTATCTTTCTTCGAATGCAGTTCGCAAGGTGGCCCAACTGGTAATAGATCCGGCCGACAAATGCTGAAACCATTCCGCTACAGGTCCTTGCAAAGTTTCTAAGAAAAGGTGAACCGACACATCTTCATGGGTCACATCTAGGATACTGCATGACATGATGAATGCAGATATGTGTGAATCCATGCTTTGGTTTCCGCTCCCATCAAATTTGGGAAAATTCTTTCGGTTTCCATGTGGGAGCACGTGAACAGGATGTGGCAAAGCTAGGGGGCCCATAGCATTTCCCCATGGTACTACCATCTGGACGGGTGGAAAAAGAACGTGGGCTGGAAGCATAGTTCCACTGAGCAGCAAGGCACTACAAAGTGATGTAGACGTTCCTAATGAGAGATGCTTCCTTCGTGGAGGTGAGACACTCCTGGATGACCGGTCAGCTGAACTTAGTGACGAGAAGTGAGCCGGTGTTATACTGAAGTTGTGCCTTTGAAGCAGGTTGAAGGTAAGATCGACTTCTCCACGAGCTCTCCTGCTATGAGTAAATGGTTCACCCGCCAGTGTACCTTCCAGATCTGTAATTTTTGGAGCAGATTTAAGAACTCTTTTTGGTTGTACTTGCTGATTTTTGATTTTTCTGACAAAAATCAGCAGCATGTACTTTTCTAAATATTTAATTTTATCCTCTTCTTAAAAACCGATTGCGGTTTATTGATTAACAAGGATAAAATGATGGTAAAACTTAGTAAGCTGATTTTCATATCTAGAGTTGACTTTTCAAAGAGTTTGAAAATTTTGGTAAATTGTCAGAAACTCAGATCTACGGAAAAATATAGATTTTTGTAAAAACTCAGCGAACTAAAGATCTCTATCTAGCCCAGATCTATGGATCTCTGAAGAAAATTTTCAGTTTGGGTCACTTTTGCAAAAATTTTGGATTTTAAGAAAAAGTTCAAATTTGCAAACAGGTAATGATTTTTCTGATTTTCACTGATTTTTTAAACACACCACCATCATAGATCTGATAGATCTGTTCGATCCCCAGTAGAGTCGCCAAAAACTGTTGGTTTGAAAATCTGTCGAATGGACAGATCTATGGATAAACGAGCCAACAGTGTGCAGGGCATAGCCCCTCTTTGAGTTAGCAAAGTGAAACTGGTTTATTGCTATTCTACCAGCAGGAACTTGTGCAAGTCTTACAATATTCTACCTTCAGGGGTTTGGGATCTCATCCCAAGAGAGTATTTCCGATGAATAACAGAAAGGAATGAAGGAAAGGAAGGAAGATGGATCCGAAGGGAGAAAAGAAATGAATTCCAAAGTAGAAAGGTCAGAGGGTCTATGTTTTGGGTTGGTAGTAAACAGAGTTGAACCTACTTGCATAGACAAACAAAGCAATACTTGATGAACAAATGACAAAAAGTAGAGATAGATCCAACAGAATAAACGCATAGATCTGACATAAGAAAGATCAGATGCCCATAACACACATATTCAGCACAAAGTCTCAATATTTGTATTAATGTTTTCTTCTGTTACAAAAAGTACAAAGCCTTTTCTTCTCACTTCTATTTTTCATCTAAAAAATATCCACCCTTTGAATACAACAAGTATTCAAGTATATATAGAAGGAGAGAAGAAAAGAAGGAAAAAACAAACCAACCACCTAATTACAAAAATATCTTACAAGAGATTCCAAAGTCATTTGTTGACTTTTGACAACTTTGTGGATGACATCATCCCATGGTGCAACATGGATGATGTCATCATTTGTGTCAACACACTTTAGATAATTACAAGGAGAAAGTCGGGAAGAAGGAAACTATTCATCGTCGTCCCACGGCTGAAAGGGGGTATCCTAGCTTTTCTGCTGCTCAGGTGACGAGATGTGGAACTGGGCATGGTATTCCATGAACTTGCTGATCATGGGTTGAAGTTGATCCTGGGAAGGATCCTTGTGTCGATCACTGATAGCCTCACAAGTCTCCCGCTCATCTGTGAGCTTTTTCAGGGAGTTTGGAATAATCATTTTCTACCTCTATCAGGTACCCAATGAAGTCACGACAAGCCAGCAGGTTGTTGATGGATTCGGTGTTGAAAGTGACCTCTAGTCCCAGCCCTTGTGAAATGATCTCCTTGAAGATCCGAATAGTTTCCTCCACCTTTCTTAAGGAAAAAGGAGTGAGCAAACCCAGAGACATTCTCAAGAAAATTTGCTCCATTTGATGCATTACATCCAGGGCTTCCTCCTTTATCTTGTCAATCTTCTCTAGGATGAACTCCAGTTGATCAACCCGGTAATCCAGAGTAGAAAGGATTTTGTTGAGGGCTCTGGGGTGTCCAAAGATGCCGAACTTGACCAGATCTTTGACTGAACAGTCAAGCATTTTCTGAAAGGTCTCATGCTACATCCTGGCATGGTCCAGCTCTTCGGAGATGGGTCCTGCTATCGCCTGAGCTCTCTTGTTCATCCGATTGATATTCTGATATAATCCGGTGAACTTGGTGATCACTCCCTCACTTTCTTTGAGGATTTGGTTCCTCCAGGTGGAAACGCCATACCCTGCTCACCAATTTTGGCATATTCATTAATCTTATCCTGGCTCAAAGGCTCAGGAGTTTCGGCGGCAGTTGTAGGAGGCACACTACCCATTTTCTGCAAGGCGTGGAGAAGATGTTTATTTTGCTCCTTTAACAGCCTTTTCTCTTCCTTTGCTTCCTGGAGCTTCTTGCAAAGGGCGTCAACTGCAGATAGGGCCTCTCCTTGAAGGCTTTCTGAAGATGTCCCCATTGTGACTTGGGTCACTATGTAATCTATCGAAGACAGATCCTTTTTATCCTTTAAAGGATTGGGGTATGCTATCTCCATTACTCTCTCTCCTGACGCACTCTGAGAGAAGCGGGTTAAAGGCTTTTGCTTCTTGGTCCCCTTTGATGGGATGATGGAGAAGTCCATCGGTGCGATGGGAACTTTCCTCTTTTGTTGGCTCAGGTGCTGAGAGATCCATGCTGGACTTATGGGAGAGGGGCCGGAAATAGAAAAGGGAGCAGCTGCAGTAGTAGAAGGAAAATGCGTGGAGACACTTGGAGGCGGCATTGAGAGGGAGGCCGAGGAAGTGCTCACGGGAGGAAGAGATACTGCAGGGGAGGTAGACATGGGAATGGAAGGGAGCTGAGAAATGAGGGAAGAAATGGTGGGGGATAGCTCCACGAGAGAAGAGAAGATGGATGATGAGGAAGGGGGAACAACAGAAGATGGGGGAGAGGACATGACCAAAGGAATGGTCACTTGGGTCACTCGAGGAGGGAAAGAGGAGAGGGAGAAGAGATAGAAGGGACCTCAATAGTTGTAGTAGTGGCAACATCCTGAGTGGATGTGCCTATCGGAACATCTTCCGCTGCTTCTTTTTCTAGGCTTTCCGGATTACAACCCATTCTTGTGAAGCGGAAGGAGGACTTTCAGGAGCTTCCTCTTGGGTGGAGCTTGACTCACCCTCCTTGTCTTTCCCTTTGCTCTTTGGTAGATGTTTTGGCCTAGAAGGTGCATTTCCCAATGGAGATGTGGTGAAATCAACTCCGAGGTAGATGAGGCCATTCATTCTGCACCAGTGCTCTATTCTCCACAGAGTTTCTTTGACCCTTTCTTCTATTGTCTGAGGTGCTTTGGTTCTGTCAATTACAGCGAAAGGCCATTCGTCCCCACCCGTGTCAAGATATACTTGATCAACTTCTTGATCAGCAGTTTGATAACCTTTTGGGATGATGGCTACGCCGTACTGGATGATTTCAGCCAAGGCTAAGTGGGAATGGTCTTTCCTTCTGAGCTTGACCTCATGATATAGGTCGATATAAATATCCTCGATCTGTGGAATGTGGATCGGATCGAGTTTGGCCCTGGGCAGAAAATTCCTTGGGTCAAAAGTGGGCCTTGTCGGGAAGTTGTGCTTTAGATTTAGTAGCTCCATTCTGCAAACATATCCCATGCTTTGTGGTGAGAGAGACAAGTGTACCTGCCCACTGTGAGGGGGAAAGGAGTTCCACCCTTCTTTCTCTTTAAGCACTTCTCGTGGTAGGTTATGAGCTGTCTTGACAGCTCCAACAGATCAGCTTGGGGCCAGCATATCTTGGCAATTTGGTTGGTTCTCCCAAGAATTTGGCTGCCCTCAGATAAGTGAAGGTGGGGAATTGAGTGAACAAGGCCCCCCATTTCTCTGTTGCAGCAACAATGCTCTTGGTCGTACGACCGTGAGTCATGTTTGGCCTCAAAAGGTAGACGATGCCATAGAAGAAGGCATCGTTAATCTTTGTAAACTGAGAGATACTGTTTTCCAGCTTCAACTCTAGATAGTATTCATATATTTTTACTTGGGGCCAAACCCCGCACCACATCAATGCTTTGGTAACCTCTCTCCGAGGCTGCAAAGATAAACTATGTAGGAGTTCATATAGAACTTCCCCATGGTAAGTTGTTGAGCTTCTCGATATAGTGCTGCTTATGATCTCCACCCACTCGAAGCATTGATCTGGCACATTCTTGTTCATTGTCTCCAAGTATCTCAGCATCCATTTATGAAAGTAGTGGGCATTAGGAAGCCCAAATACTCTACTCAGGAATGTGATGGTATCACTTAGTTCCTCTGAGAAATCGCTGCGATGAATGACTTGTGGCCATCTAGTCACCACCTTCTTGTTTTTTAGGTATACCTCATTCATTAATTACATGCACTGGTCTTCATTATCATCCCAAGCCTTGGTGCAATCTTCTTGGCTTACGGCCACAAAGTGCCGGTGGTGAGGAATGCCGAGCATTATTTCAAAGTGTCGGCAGTGAGGTTGATCACGACCTCACCTTTTCATTCTGGACAAACCTTGTGTCTTTGTTGTAGAAAGCAGCTACTACTACCATCATGAACTCATTATTCACAAACTAACTCGGGATCCCCCCAGCAAAATGCAGTCCACTACCTACCAGTTTTGTCCATCCAGGACTTCCTGTGACCCTTCGGGTTCTGGCCCAAAATCCTCCATATCAATATGACCAAGTTCTGAGTCTCTTATATCCAGGTCACATTCTGCCTGGGATTCGGGCATCCTGACCCTCTTATATTTGTACTTCATTTCTTCCTCTATGAGCTTGGCTTTGCCCTTAGACTTGGTCTCTTTACTTGATGTTGACATATGTAGTTCGAACTCGGGCCATGCTGATCTGCAAGAAGAAGAAATGAAACCCAACACAGAAAGTCATATTAGCCATTTTGATCTTCCATTAAAGTGTTGTCAGAAGGAAGAGTTAGCAATTTTAAGGCCTCAGGGTGCAGGGCGCATGAACACTGCAGGTTGTAGGGTTAAATAGTATGGCACACAGAAAAGGGGTGCTGCGAGGACAAATTAGCACCAAAGGGTGCATGGATACTGTAGATGAAATTTTTTTCATTGCGGGGTTAAATAGTATGGAGCACGAGAAAGGGGTGCTTTGTAAGGGACAAATCAGTGCCAAAGGCGCGGGCGCATGGACACCGCAGATGACATTTTTGTCATTGCAAGCGGAAGTGCGCTGTGCCATATATATTTTTATAATGGGTGCTGATATTTTTCATGTTACACAGGTACAGGATGTGCCAAAGGGTGCAGTTTAATGCGTGTAACATCATTTTTTCATGTGCCACAGGGGAACTTGGCGTGGTGCATGGAAGGTCTGCATGACATGATGTTGTTGTAATAAGGGATGTGCCTATGCCGTTTATTAGTTTTGTACTTGGCGCAAGTAAGGTTGGTGTTGCATGGATGCAAGGTTACACCAATGGCACAAGTTTTTGCAATGTTACACATGAGTTTGGTGCACCAAGAGGGCACAGGGCTAGCGGGGTGTTGCAAGCAAGGAAAGTGCGCTTTGAGGGCGCAACTGTTTTTTATGCAGCAGGCATGGTGGATGCGCCGTTGGCATGACTGTACTTCATGTTGCAAGGGTGGCAACTGTGCCAAAGAGGAAAAAGAGTAGTCTATCAATTTTTAAGTCTTTGTTCTTCCTCTGGAGGGGTTACATGTGTTTAAGCCTCTTCTGCAGGGTTCCTTGGATGATGAACAGGCTAAAACAAAGAGATCCAAGTGATTTTTTTAGAGGCAGAGTCCTCTTTACCAGCAGATCTGGAAAGAGGGAGAAGTGCATGGGGGAGGATAGCAAAAACAGCAAAGGGAGGTTTCATGGTTTCACAGATCATTCTATCCAACCCCACAAACAAACAACCAATAACCAAAACATAAAACATGAGAGCAATAAGGACCACTTACCAGAATATATATAATGTGAGAGGTGAAACTGGGTCCACGATGCGATACGAGAATGACAGTGTGCTGACAGGTGTAGAGGAAAAAGAACAATCACGTGTTTTCTGACTGGTGAAAGTGACAGGGTGGATGCGCCTATATATAGGCAAAGTTGTAATAAATGTGCCAACCACTTTTTGAAGTGGCGCATCAAAACACCTGTCGACACTGGAAAGCTTGTGCCCTTTGGCGCATCAAAACACATGTTAACATGAAGTTATGTGCACCCTTGGCGCACCAAAAGTGCTGTCAACATAGAAATATGTGCGCCCTTTGGTGCACCAAAACGTGGCGCAACAAAAATATTGTTGACACAAAGGCACATGCGCCTTGGCGCATGCAAGAAAGGTGCAACATGGTGAGGCGCACCAAAATGTGTGTCGACACTTCAAACCGTGTGCCAAAGGAATTAAAGGGGGTGCATGCTTACCCTATGTTGCATAGACAATAGGTGCACCCGACCAAAAAGACCAAAAATGGCTAAGTTCGGAAAACCAGATTTCCTGGGAAAGGGTTTTGTAATGTTCTGAATGCGGAGGGGTCCTTGACGAGGGACCAGAAAAAATTTTGTATGGTTACCCGTAAAATTACCCTTGCCAATTTTACGAGATAACAAATACCTATGACCTGAACTATGTAGTGAGTGTCGAAAAACATTGTCTATGGTCATCCATATATGTCTTATTGTGCCAAACTTTTGCTTTGAGAAAAACTTGTTATTAATAGTAAGTTTCCAAATGGAAGGCTTATTATTTTTAGTGAGAGGTTATTCTTGTCTCTTCTTAGCCATCGTGATGTGATGAACTCCCTCATTAGTTCTTATGCATATTTCCTTTACTTTGATCACTTCTTGGGGTGACTTACTATTTTTAGTAAGTACCTATATAAGGAACTTACTATTTTTAGTACGTGATCATTTTCATTGTTTTCTAATTTGGATAATCATTCTAGCTTCTTTGAGCTCTTGATTAGGCACACCTTGCCTTTGTCTCAATTTCTTTTGATGATGACTTTCCAAACATAGCAAGTTTATATAGGAAAACTTACAATTTTTAGAAAGTATGTTTCTAGTGCTTAATTTTCAATAGAACATAATTTTTGGACTTGTCTTATCATTACGATCAAACCCTTTGAATTTCACATATTTTTTCCTACTAGAATGTCCTCGAAATTAATTTTGAACTTTTCACTGCAATGGCTTCGAGCACAGGGCTACCATGGCGGCCATTAATGGAGCTTAAAATATGTAGTTCTAGTTTTTGTCTCCATTCATGATGAAAAAAATCCATTGTGATAGGTTTTTCATTTGGAGCTCGTGTACAATTTTTAGCTCACTTGATTATCGAATGATAGGAAATCACTGAACGTGATCTCGCATAAAGTGGGGATTTTATTGGAACAAATAATTCAGGGCACCATTTGACCTCCCATTTGTTGCATCATGATTGTCTTGAAAAATGTGGAAGTTTTCAAAATACATCACCTCGATCCAAATTTTATCTTATGAGATATGAAGATTTCTCAATTAGGTGACTTCACGATTATCTGGCAAAAACCTTCATTTTCTTCCCGTTCTTCATTTCTTCAACACTTTTTATCATTCCTTCCCCTAAAATCTATGTATTTTCATGGACTAGGTTTTTATGTGGCCATGGCATAGCTAGCTCGGAGCAACAATGGTATACCGTGTTTGGATGATCATTCACGAGACCCATGGCAAGGTATGAAGGCTGTGAAGGAGAAATGAGGGGGAAGAAACGGCTAAGTGCGATTTGAATATTCAAAAAAATGCTCATGCAAGGGTGGGGTGAATTTTTTCATGTCTGATGTCCCTGACCTTAGGGACATGAGGGACATCAAATTCCATGGTGAGTAAGAGGACGACATGTTTCCTTGATTTGACCATAAGGGATTCGCCGAAAAAAACTAAAAGCACTTTGGGGCTGAAAGCCGGTCACATGGATGACCAAAAATGTCCCCATAGGGTGGGAACATTTTTCCATGCCTATTGTCCCTAACCTTAGGGATGTGAGGGACATCAAATTCCATGGTGGTCCTGGAGCTAACACGTGTCCTTGATCGGACGACAGGGAATTTGAGCTCCAAAAATGTACCTAGGGGTTGATCTCAAGTTTGAAGGTCATGTGAGGGTCCCAGAGGTCACATGGGGACTAGAAAAAAATTTTCAAGGTTGGTTTACCTGACCTCAAGGATGTTAGGGACATAAAACCCCACCAAGCTCCTAGTGCTGACACATGTCCTCCTGAAAATTGACTAAATCCTAAACTGTCTCCAAAAGGGTCACTTGGAACGATGATAACTTGAGCTCCCAATGGAATTTCTTTGTGAAAGTTTATATGATCCTAACTAGAAATTTCATTTTGAATCCAATGGTGTAGTTATAATGTCTTTATTCATCCATTTAGTCCTTGAACAATAGGAATTGTGATTTAGTACTCCACTTGTACCTGAGAAAAACTTCCTGCATACCCAATGTGCCAAAGTGTTGTGAAAAATATGATTTAACCATAATTTAGGTCTTGGAATTATATTTCTAGATATGTTTTTTTTTACTCCTAACTCCATTCGAGCTCCCGAATATTCTTCTAAATCTCTACAGTTGTTTTAGGCATGTGTACTCTTTGCTAGGCTTGTGAACCCTACTTTTCATTCAAACTGCTCCAAGTCTTTCAAAACTTCCCCAAAACTTCCAAAATAATTTCCATGATGTTCTAAGGACTTCAATTCACCTCCATGTTGAATTTTTCCTTCCATTCCACTCCTTTGGGGTTGATCCAATCCTATGAAGGTCGGCATAGCCCTTCCCGATCTTGTCAAAAGATAGCATCTTTTTAGAACTTACTAAAATCACACGGGGATTAAATTGACTTTCTTAAATCACCTAGGGGCCAATTTGACATCAAATAGGAGCTAACCTGACTAACGGAGTTGATCGGTGTTCTAGGAATGATAAAACATGAAAAATTTGAGTACGGGGCATAGTTGTCATGCTCAAAATTTCTCAAGTTCCCTATTACACATTTACATGAAAACATTTGTCTCTAGCTTGGGGACATGGCATAGACTCAAAGCATAATGAAGTCATGACATGGGAATCTAGAATATCAAATTTAGACCATATAGTTGTTTTACTAGTGCCTTATACATTGGGCCCTGTGGAGTCATGTACAACTTACAACATGAGAGAGAGAGAGAGAGAGAGAGAGAGAGAGTGAAGAAGTAAAATAGACACACATAAAACAATGGAAAGGAAACAAACTACACACAACGAAAGGGAAACATACCTAGTAATCACCTACGGTATAAGGTGGGGATAACCCACATTCACTAAGCACTTTTCAATTCTCAAAAGTTACCCCTTAAGAGGCAACACCAAATGACGATGTTTTTCAAATCCTTTGATGGATTCCAGAAAGTAGCCTCCCCTCCTCATATGCTTATGAAAGCTAGGTTCTTTCACAATTATTTGTGTACTTGGTAGGAGTGAGTCCATGTGAGGCTCTTGATGCTCAAGTCCTTGCATGGAAATTCCATTCCCTTCATGTTCTTTGAAATCAGTTTCATAGTTCCAATTTCCTTCCATGTTTATTCATATAGCTGGTTCTCTATCAAGCATCTCATCGCTGCCCCAAAGCTGATTTTCATTCTAATTCCTTGAATATTTTGAGTTACTTTCTTTCCCGGTCTATGCTTATTGATATATTCTTCATGAGAAACATTAGATTCATCCTTTATCTCTATTCCACTATGAGGCATTTGAGTACTGATGAGGTCTCAGAGGAAAACTCATACTTATCTTATATTTAAATGGCATGAGTGAAGAGACCAAGAATAAGCTTGGGATCTTCTGAAAATTCTACTGCATCCAATATTTCTCACACAGAGTCATGCTTCATCATTTCTTATAGCTCCTCTTTATATTCCTTTGAATAATTCAGCTCAAGGAAACTATCTAGAGGTGTTACCTCATCATCTTGGGAATCATTGCACCCTATTGATCCTTCATCAAAAATATATTCATCTTCAGAGGTCTTGAAACTCCTTGCTTCAATTTCTTCATCATGGAAAGAGTCTTCATCTTCAAATGGGAAAGAAAATATCTCCATTTCATTATTGCATCCATCAACCATTAGCTCAAGAGTGGCATCATATTTTTCATCTTTCCTTATCTCAATATGGTCAACCTTCACATTGGTTAAGGCTTCCAAATCAGCTTCACGCTTGTCTTGTAGATTTTTGGCTTGCATCAGGAGTTCAAGACTAAGCTTGGGGTCCTCAATTTCTTTTGTGGCTTTCAATAGTTCTTGTATAAACATTTATTTCAAACCCTTCATGGGATCATCACAAGCTGATTTTGTTTCTCCATATATGACCTAACTGAGATCATATTCATCCCCAAATGGGAATTAGAATAACTCCTCATCTTGGATAAGCATATAAGCTGATTTTTATTCTTGAAAATGATCCAAAACCATTTCCTCTTCTTCATGGTTTGCATCATCCAGCATTTTGGGGCTGCCCTCTTATAACGTGAATCTCCTCAATGCTTCTTCAAAATTTAAATATCTTTGGGAAGGCATGTCCGGACTTATCAATATGTGGATATCCTCTTCCTCCTCGGCTGCCACAAAGTGATTTATCTGCATGCTACCCTGATATAAGATGTTAGCTTTCAGGGCTTCCAGAATTTCATACCGTGTACCTCATCTTCTTCTTGGGAAGCAGTTGTTCCATGTCTCCTTCCACCGGTATGGTTGTAGAAGACCAATTCATCTGAATTTTCCCTCCCAATTCTTGGCAAAAACTTCTACTTAACAACATTCTAAATGAGGTTGGGACGTCTACTACCAAAATCATTGCTGAAACTATCTTTTCTAGAAATCTTGCAAGAGCCGCATGTGCATCTCGACCTTCCCTACAAGTGATACCTCTTTTGACTCCAAAGAGTAACAAGATCCAAAGTGTGGATTCATGATAAGTTTGAGAGCCTTTTTGACCTTCACAGGCATCATGTTGTCCGAGGCACCAAAATGTATTATATAATTATATAGTACATATTATCCAACAAGAAGGGAGATGTAGAAAGGTTCAACTTTATCAGTCTTTGATGCACTCAGAGAAAGCATGTTCTATAAGGGAGGTGTAGGTGGGTTTAGTAGTATTCCTTTAGGATGATGACCTACATCATTGGGTGTTAGAATACCATTCCTGATGTATTAAACAAACCTCTCGAACTATTCAGGATGGGTCTACAAATATTTGGTTTCGGTAATATGCACTTTGGATTTTTTTGCATATTCTATTAATTCAAAGGGAGAAGATGTGGAAAAGGGGGGTGAAGGGACTAATTTTGAAGTCTGGATAGGCTTAGGATCAGTATTTGATGTTTGAGGAATGGAGGGTATTTTGAACAGAACACTAGGAGATTTCAAAGTATTATATTTTAAAGGAGCAGATTTATATTTAGACTTGGAAGAGACATTAAAATACTTACTTGGGATTTCGGGAGCATTCTTACTTACTACAGGATCAAGTTCCAACAATACAGACTTCATGGAAGATGGAAATGGGGATCCTTGACTAATTATTTTGTTTTGTGGAGTCTTCATAGGAGGATTGTCAACCTTCTTTTATTTTTCAGCGAGAGGGATATGCTCTTTTCTCGGATCGAGATTGAGTGAATACCGCACATGAGAAACCAAGCACATTCTCTTTGTCTTCGTCATCACCTTTGGAATTCTCACAAAATCTGATTTGTCTATCGTTCTCAAGTTCATCGATCTCTAGGAAGTTTTCACCTTCACTTTCTTGTTCAAGCTCTTCTTCACTTTCTTGAAATCTACAATTTACGTTCACGGGTGGGGCCTCCAAGGAGAGCCTTTGGGGTGCTCCTGCAATTTGATTTGTGTTGCTTCTTTGAGAAAATTTTAGGGAAAATTTTCGGAACAAATTGATGTTAGGAATAAGTTTTTAAATGGGTAATTTTAGGCATAGGGAATGAAGGCTCCAGCGATGAAAGCTAACTTGTGCGGATGATTCTAGGAGTCCTGAAAAAATTTGAAATCTCATTAAATACTCATTGAAAATTTATTGGAATCCTCTATATGGTGGAAACATAAACTATTTCCTAAGTCTTCAATATCTCCTATGATAGCTCAAGTCAACTCTCGTTCCTTCTTATTGAAAGAGTGAATGGTGAAAAAATCAAATTTCAAGTAGAATTAGATCCTAATCATGGATATAATGATCTCAATAAGTGATTTGGATTTAAAATCATATAATTTTTAACCCCAAAACACTCTCCCATTCTCCCAAGGTAGAAAACACACTCCCAGTGTCCATAAATGTAGTCGACAGGTGACATCATCATTTCAAAATGGCTTTGTTGCACTTTTTCACCCATGGTTGTTGGTCTTATGAAATAAAACCTGAGTATAAAAACCTCATATGATAGTGGCATGAAATAAGGGGGCACGTAGATATGCATAAAGGTTGAAAAATTATAGGCTAAGGTTTCATGCCCAAAGAGACAAAATTTAGGAATTAGTCATTTTGCTTGGATCGGGTAAAAATATGATGGAGTGAAAAGTACGCAAAAGCTAAGAGCATAAAGATTTTGTGACTAAGGAAAATATGTTTTAGGAACAATTTGAATATCAAGAGACATGTAAAGTTTGAGCTAATAATAAGATTAGATCAATGTTTGTTTATGGAGATAATCTATTATTAATAAAGCTTGCATGCTTTATAGTTATCTTTGTATGCACACATGGCTATTTTTAAGCATGCAACCTATATTGAGATTTCATGGGTGGCGAAGGGAAAGTCCCACCCCTATATATATTATATATATATATATATATATATATATATATATATATATGTATGTATGTATGTATGTATGTATGTATGTATGTATGTATGTATGTATGTATGTATGTATGTATGTATGTATGTATGTATGTATGTATGTATGTGTGTGTGTGTGTGTGTGTGTATTAATTTTCATAATTTAGAGACTTCATAGTTTAGTGGCCATGTATTACGGGGTAATGATGCGTTCTTGTTCCCAAGCATGCATGACTCTCTAGTAATTAGTGTGATCAACTATTGTTTTTAATGTATCAATATAATGGATCATTTTGGATTGATATTAGTTTTTGACATAACTATTTATGGTGTTTGTATGGTAAATCTAGTATTAATTCTTATGTGATCACTATGCTTTCTTTATTATGTCTGTTTCCAATTGAGATCATGGGTTTAGATATTATGATGGAATATACATTTTGATTATGGTTATTATGAACATGTATGCTAACAACTTGGCAAGACGGTACCAAAGAGGGATTTGGTAGCTTTGTGCGCTTCGAGTGAGCACAAAAACCTATCGAGTGAAGTGTTAGTGTGCCTAGGCATCTGAGTATAAAAATAAAGACTACATTTTAGTTTCATTGTCGGGACCTCTTTTTCAAACCTGTTTGCCACAATGTTGCATGATGATGGCATATCGTTTGATTGTTGTGACCATTTAATATTAGATAATCGATGGAAAAGATCAGTTTGCACAAAGATATGGTTTTAGACCTGATTTAAATGCGTGAAAGTGGGTAGAAGATAATATATAACATGAGCTCTATAAAACCTTATTTTGATGTTTTCCAATAGATTTATATGAGTGGTTGTCATCTTGTACATCAAAGAAAAGCTAGAGTTATAGATCAAGGGTTTAGATGAAGGAAGAGTACCGGGGATTTTTTTAATGCAGATGAACCTTGGATGCATGTTGTAGATCATTGGTGGGATGGTGTTGTGCATAGTTATACTTTGGAGTATTGTTTCTACATATTATTGTCTGTAAGTTATTGAGTTTAAATTTTTACACAAGCCCGAAGGATCGTGCATATGTGTTATTCCTTTGACAATTAAGATCTTGATGGTGGTATTGAGTTTAGAGCACCTACATATGTTTAGAACATACCACCATGCATAGGGGTAGGAGAAGGTGTGGTAAAAGATGACAAACCTTGCAGCAAAAAGGTAGAGAGAAGAAAGGAACCTTAAGCACAATGAAGCATGGGAGAAGGAATCGTCAAAGTAGTGCAATATTGAGAAGTCTATCGAGTTATAGTGGATAATGTATCGAGAAGGATTTGAGGCTCACGTGGAAGATGTGGAACTAGAGCATAAAGTTATCCCCTACTTATGAAATCATAATAAAGAACCCACTTCAGCTTCATCGATGAGAGTGTGTCAAAGGAGGAAAGAGTAAGGACTGAAGGTGTGCATTTGATCCCACCTAGAGACTAGCCCTTATCCCAGGTGTTCCAATTCTAGAATTAATCATTGATAAGAAAATGAGTGTAGGTAATCCAAAAGCTTCAAGTAGATATCATTTTCCATTTAATATAAAAGTAAATCAAGAAAAAAATTCATCTATGGAAACATAGACATCATCTTTGTTAGTTTAAGGCCCATTTGGAGGAATATTTTCTTGCATGTCATCTAAATAGAGTGTGGGTACACAGAACATAGGTAACATGTATTGAATTACTACAACTTCAAAGATTATGGGATTTTAGTTTAGGAATATAGTTGGGACACAAGGAAGTACATCCACAAGTATTGCACTCACTCGGGTGGGTCACGAGGGTTGAGATAAATTAGATCAAGTGGGTTTAGTGGTATAGGAAATATTCATGGTGGTTCTAGTTCGGATTTGGAGGATAGGGCCCACATCCCCAGTAACCCCCACATCAACCTCAGCAAGTGTATTATGATATGTCCCTCTACTTGCTAGATTATAGTGGTATTAAATATGCTATAGAGCATGTGTACAAGTGTGAATTTCTATGGTGTGATAAGGGTATTATCACTTCATATGGGAAGGAAATTCAGTTTTCTACTATTATTCATGGGTGCACACATAGCTGGTATAGAAAGTATGACCCACATTAGACTACAGTGAATTATGATGCTTTGTATGTTTCTAGATGAGTTCCATATCCCATAGTTTGAACTAAAAGTATCAACACACTTAAGGACATCAAGCACAACTTATTAGAAGTCATTTGGGAATATGAAACATAATTTAAAACTTTTTTTCAAAACTATCTTATGACATACATCTAAGTCAACATGCACAATGGTTTTTGGTGGATTGTTAACTCATTTTAGAAGGGTGTTATCTCATAATAATTTTGTGGATCTACGTGACGCTTTGAAGGAAGATCTACATGTTGAGGTAGTTAGGAGTGTGGACACTTGAGTGATTTTTTTTAGGCGTGGATTACAGCAATGATGAAAAATTTGGAAAAACTCTTTGTTAATTCAACTCATGAGACACACCATGGAATATGGTGTATAGATTTTTATGTTGAAGGACATACCAAGGATAGCTTTCCTTGTAATTTGGTGCACCCCATGTTGTTGGATTACAAGATTTTTCATCTAAACCATGATGTGAGTATATTTCCCTCTTACATTGCCCAATCCAGGAAGAATGTATCTATGTATTGTAAAATTTGCAAAACTCAAATTCATGACACTATTAACTACAAAGTGGTTGATCATATTCATGAGGTTTTTGAAACAGTGTGCACCAAACTAGTATAGCAAGTAGATATAAGGATCAAGGTGAAAAACATAATGAAGGGTGTAATAATTGGGATAACCATAATAGAGGCTTTTGTGGAGGATATAGAGGGTGAGGTTGTGGCAGGTGGTAGAGGAGGATTTCCTATAGGAACTTGTTAGACTTGTGGATCTCTTGATCATTATCGTGTGAATTCCCTTAGAATGTGGTTTTCTCATGGTGTGGAAAACATAAAAAATTTAAAGAATGTATAGACTTGTATGAGCATATGAGAAAGAAACATAAGCAAGACAAGGGAGAAGTTATGATTAAGATACATCGTATAGATGGAGATCAATAGATGTTGAAGGTTGGACTTAATTCTGAATTATAACTCATATTGGTTACTACACGCACCGAGGTTGCACACGCTCATGAACCTTTGAAATAAAATCTGACTATAATAAAGCAAGAATCAATAAATACAAAGTAACCTGATGTTTCACATTAGAAAGAGGTATAACAGTGACTATGGACATTATCGGGGATCTACAGGAGAGATTCATATTTGTAAGGAGTAGGCATGCATGATGGAATGAGAAAATAAGGTTGAACTTCCAAATAAGGAAGTAGATGACTTGAAGGAGGTATTTTTAATGTTGTGCTAGGTTAACACAACCCCTTTGTTAGGAGAGTGGTTGAGAGAAAAATTACCACACACATTAATAAGAGCAAGAGGTAGAAACTTCATGCAAATATTCCTCCTCATAATCATGAGTATGATAAGGAGATTAAAATGAATGTGGTCAAAGACAAATGGCTTATGAGAAATATTCTAATTGATACATGTGTGGAAGTTAATGTACTCACGTTAGATGCATGGGATCGAGATGGGAAGGCCATAATTATAGCCTTCTTCAAATATTTTATATATGGAAAATAGAACTAGAGCCATGCCTCTAAGAGTACTTAAGGATGTGACTATTACAATTTAGGGAGCCAAGTTTCTTTGGGGACTTTGAATTGTTGGAACTAGTGAAGAAGGTAGTTTTCCAGCATTACTTTGGTGCCCCTGGTTTTATGTGAATATTGTAGATTTTGCTTCAACAAGGGATACATTATCTTTGAGAATAAGGAAGAGTGTGTCATTATACCTTTGATAGATGCAAATTTTTCTTTGTATGTTGAGACTTTGAGTGAAGAATACTTAAACAGAATATACGCACGCATAATCAAATACCACACGTAAATCAGCCACTTAAGGAAGTAGTGAAACAGTGGGATGGTTCTTAGTCAATTAGTTATACTACAAGTAATTTCTTATTATAACTAGGTGCATGGAACTTATGAAGTAGTTGTGCGAGAGGTTGATAAAAAATTTACTCACATGATCATGCCATATATGGTTAGGTTCTTAAGTTATAACTAGGTACCTCGGTACACTGGTGAAAGGAACCTGATGTATTTATGCATGCCATGGAAGCCCAATGGAAGAATGAAGGAGATAGATAAAACATGCCAAGATATACTTTTTGTGGGATAGCAGCACGTTGGTGGACTACACATAGAGACAACCTATTAGAATGGCAAGAGGTGAGAATCACCTTTTCTACTATGTTCTTAAGGAGAAATGTACCTTCTCATACATGTGAACTCCATGGAAGACCCCTTCTTTGCACCATGTTTGGAATCGTGAGATATTTTAGGTGGAAGGGTAGGAGGCCTTTCCACCATCACTTAGGGTGCATAAGTTCTAAGCCACCCTAGGCGGTTGTGGACATGCATGGTATGTTTATGAAAATTTAACAAGATAAACAGTTAATTGGAAAGAGATGACCTCAAGTATGATCCATACATTTTATTATTGTTCTACTAAACCTTTTTTCAATGAATCACTACAAATTATGAAGCACCTTACTTTGGGAGATAGAGTGAAGGTTGAAGAAAAAAATTTAGACATGTTTGGAGAGTTGGATTTAGAGGTGCACCTTGACCTTAAAGATACTTGAAGAAGAATAAATGGTCCACATCTAGGAAGAATATGAAAAGGTTAAACTAGTGTGCATGAGAAATGATGATGATGATGAGGAAAATAACGTGGATGTTAGCCACACTGAAGGTATGCATGAGGTAATGGACACATCGATGAGAAGGCACACACATATCATGAGCCTATGAAAACAAATAAGGTTAACATTGGAGCAAATGCAAAGACTAAAGAGGCTACTATTGATGATTATTGGTCGAGAAGGAGGTGGATAAGATTATTTAAATCCTACGTGAATTTTAGGACTTGTTTCGAGTGGTTATCATGAGTTAAAAGGATTAAACCCTTCTTTAGGTGAGATTTAAATCAAACATAAAGAATCCATACAGGATGAATCCTAATATGTGTGTCAAGGTAAAGGACAAAATTTATAAAATACTCAAGTCTAGTATAATTAAACCCATAGAGGAATCTGAATTGGTTAGTCATATGGTCATCATTATTAAAAAGGATGGGAGGATAAGGATCTGAAAAGAGTTTTCGAGAATCGAATTAGAAACAAGGAACCACGAAGTAGTTGCACTCCAATGGAATCGTGATAGCTCCAAAGTAATTACAAGAAAGAATTGATCGAGAATGGAAGAACTTTCTCAACGAAACAAAGCTTGTATAGAGTAAAGATAGTGGAGTGTCTTGGAATTCTCATAAATGAATAGAAAAGTGGTACATATAGGGTGTTGAGTAACTCTAGTGCATGACACACGTGAAACCCTAAACCTAACCCATGTGATATGACCCTCCAACATTAGAGGAGGACACATCGGATAACTCACACTAACATGATCCATGTGGACTATAGATAATTTAATGCTTCATGTGTTATTGATCCTTTTCCCACCCCATTTATAGAGGATATCCTTGAAGGAGTTGTAGGGTGTGAGATCTACTCTTTTACATATGGGTTTTCAGAATATCATCAAGTACACATAACAAAGTAAGATCAGGAAAATCTAACTTTCATGACCGAGTGGGGAATTTTTACATACACATTGATTCCCTTTGGGTTTAAAAATGAGCCATCTATTTTTGCACACATTATTGTGCAGGCTTTTCAAGAATTTATTCATAATTTTTTATAGGTATATTTGGACGACTGGACAATGTATGGTCTAGTTAAGGATCATTGTGAGAATTTAAGACTTACTCTTTAGAGGTGTAGAAAATTGAGCATATCTCTTAATATTAATAAGTGTATATTTACAACACCTTTTGGAACTTTACTTGGACATATTATTTGTAAGGAACGGTTGTTGGTGGACCCAGCCAAGGTTGTTGTGGTCTTGGGTTTGGAAGAACCTAATAATCACAGTGAAGTGCATGGATTTATTTGACATACAAGGTATTATAGGAAATTAATTAAAGGTTATTTAAATATTTCCTCTCCTTGAAGTAATTATTGAAAGAAAAAGGAACATTCTACTAGTATGACATGCAACAATAGGAATTTGAAACACTGAAGGAAAGGCTAACCACCACACCTATTTTGTGCTTTCCTTCATGGGAAAACCCTTTCATGTTCATGTTGATGCTTCAGGATGGAAATTGGCACAACCAGGTGAGGGAATTGTAGACCACCATATTTTTTTACAATTAGAAAGTTAACACCAGTTAAACTTAATTATACAACTCTTTGGTGCAAGGATTTTTCCGTGATTTATGTCTTGCACAACTTCAGACAGTACTTATTAGCTACACCTTTTATTTTCTTTACTGATTATATGGAACTTAAGTATTTAGTCAAAATTCCTATTTTACAAGTTCACATTTGTAGGTAAATACTACTATTTCTAGAGTTTCAGGTTTACGAGTTATTGTAAAACCGGAAAAATTAACTCGAGGTCCTCACCATTTGTCAAGAATCAATTTTGGTGAGGATGCAAATAGAATTGAGGACACAATGTTAGATGCACAACTCTTTAGATTGAATCGCATGCCCACCGAACTAGAGGAAATTTCCATATTCTTTCACACTAGTTAGGTGTCCGAGGGAATGAATACCTTTGAGAAAAAACAAATTGAAATACATGTGGCACCTTACCAGTTAATAGGTGGAGATTTATACAAGCTAGGTTGTGATGAAGTTTTGCATCGGTTTGTTCTAAAGCATGAGAATGAGGGTATCGGGGAAGAATATCATGGTGTAATTGCATGTGCTCATTATGTAGGTGATGCTACCACATTCAAGATTCTGATGGCTAGCCTCACGGTGGGAACATTTTTACAAGAATACTAAAGAATATGTTAAGGCATGTGACTATTGTTAACACCTCGGGAAGTCGGGATCCAGAGATTAAATTCCTTTGTGACCTATTACAAGTGTTGAACCTTTTAAGAAATGGGTGATTAACTTTGTTGGCCCTATTTTCCCACCCTCACGTAGGACTAGTGCATGCTACATTATAACTTATATATACTATCTCATCAAGGTTGGAAGAAGTATTACCTACTAAGTATTGCACAATATTGACAATAGTAAGATTTATGTGGGAAAACATTATCATATTGTATGGATGTCCATGGATTCATACAAGTGATAAGGGAACACATTTTTTGAAAGATACCATCAAGATTTTATTGGAAGAGTTTATGGTGGCATGCCATAAGACAACACCCTATCACCCACAAGCCAATGGTACTGCTGAAGATTTTAACAACATTTTGGGACAAACTTTGAAAAAAAAAACTATGATGTTGGAAGGAAATATAGGGATGATAAATTATTTGTTGTACTTTGGGAATATATGACTACCTACAAGAGGTTGAATAAGGCCACACATTTTTAGTTGGTGTTTGGCATGGAGGTTGTATTGCCTATGGAATTTATGTTTTCATCCTTGAATACTACATGTGTAGGAGGAATCAATGATGATAAACCCTTTGAGGAGCACATAGATAAATTGATGTAGTTGGATGAGGTGCACTATTTCTTGATGGAACCGAGAAGATAGAAAAATTGAGACATAAGGCTTGACATGATAGGTATATTAGGAATAAAAGATTTAAGGTGGGCATGATGGTTATTTTGTATGATTCAAAGTTTTCACGCTACCCTAGGAAGTTTAAATTTCATTAGTTAGGACCTTTTGTAGTAAAAAGATATTGGAATCAGGTACTTTCTAGTTACATGTGCTAGATGACACTTTATTGCCTAGTTACTTCAATGGGAGTAGGTTGAATCCTTACTATAAATAAGTCTTCTTGGTTTTTGTAATAAGGTAGTATTTCCACTTAGATTATATTTCCCTTTAATGTATTTCCTTTAAATGTGTTTCCTTTCATCGTTGTTATGCTTTTTCAATTTAGTTCATTGGTTTATTGTTATGAGCATGCTTGTGTACTAGGAGATGATTACTATCTATTGGATTCATGCATAGAGTACCATATATACTTTTATTGTGGGGTGGATCATAAAGGATTGATTGGTGTCTTAATACAAATTGGTTCCCATAGGAAAATATTACAGTGCTCGAGTGAAGATGGTTTTAAATATATTTTAAAGGAAATTTTCTCAAGCTGAAAGACCATGCGTAAATGGAAAGATGTGTAGTGTAATGCAAGGTAGCATAAGGAGGTATGTGGCTAAGAATTAGTGGGCATGCAAGAAGGTTAAGATAGGGGCACAAAAGAATACAACACGATGTGCGTAAGAGTGAATGAGTGGAGTTGATGTTGTGTATGATAGTAGGTGAGGAGTAATTAATGCGGAAAATTTTGAAATTTTTATAAAAGGAGCATATGTAACCCTATTTCTTACCTTGCATATTTTGGGTTCTCGGTCTATGGAGAGATATTGAAAGAAAAAAGTGCAAATAATATTTTATCGAGAAATAAATCAAGTGATTTCAACACAAAATATTACCAAACCTCCGCGTGGAAGGGTGTTTGAGCTAGTTGGGCATGTGGGGAAGGAAGGTTCACAAGGTTAGGTTTTCAAGGAGATAGATTTATAGCTAGGGCATGGGTTATTTCAAAGAAATAGAGGAGATAAAAGAGTGCAAGGGTAAGGTAGTAAAACATTTTCAGTTTTCAAAGCACATTATCACCCGAGTAAAAGAAAATGGCACCAAGGAGAGTTGTGGTCATAAATAGTAAGATTGTTATAAATGAAGCACCACACGAGTTATTTACAAAGATGCAATAACCTCGAGGAGGTGATTGAAGGAATTTTTGTACATCCCAATTGATGAAATATAAGATAAGTGACATGAATAACTAAATAGATAAAACCCTGAAGGACATAAGGGATGATACCATCTTGAAGACAAATAGAAGGACTGCATATAGGAAGAGGTTTTATGATAATATGATAGAAAAACTATTGGAGAGTGTTGGGGTGATGCAATTATATGAGTTTCCATTCTTTAGAAAGCAAGAGCAACTGTACCCATGGATTAGGTCACACGTACATGAGAATTAGTTCTAGGTTGTGGGTGGAAGGATGACAATTACATCAAAATTGATTGGAAAGGTTACATGATTACGTAACTCTGGTTTGGATATTGTAGGAGACCTTTTTGATGATGATGGAGTAGAGGAAATGGATTTCACATTTAAGTATCAAAATGGAGGTAGAGCTTTTAATGTAACAAACATAGAGGATTGGGATACAAGAGTAGTTGCACAACTTGTTATCTCAAGTTGAGTGCCTCTTAGAGGTGGAATGAGGTGAATAAGATTTGGTTGTATATCACACACAAAATGGATGATAAAACATATTACAACATTGTTGATTACATTACGAAAGCATCATGGAAGAAGAGCGCATTCAAGTGGACAAAGGTGAGAAGATAACCTGGGGTGTTATCTTTCTCCTCATTTTATTTTGTGAAATTGGTGTGCCCAATGGAACAAAGGAGAAGATGTGGGTGTACCCCATGGAACAAAATTCTCTAAAAAAGAAATTTGTGAAGTTCACATGCCAAGGAATGATTTTGGGACTTAAAAAAGAAACACACGAAAAATGGTACAGAAGGATGTGCGATGCATTTGAAGGAGAGTGACACATCCCAAGGATCTTACCAGTTTCTTGAAGGGATAGGTCAAGTTTCCAGATACCAACACTTCGTGTTTGGGCTGATTTAACATGAAGGCTGATGAGAAAATCCCTGGTTTTGATACGGATAAGGTAAATGTAGATATTTAAATTATGCAAAAAACTTATGTCTACCCCAATAAGGAGGTATATGTATAAATAATGGAATAAAAAAACATTGATATCACTCCTGAGGTTATGGATTTGGGGCAAATAGATCCCACACGCATATATGTATACTTAAGGATGAGGTTCAAGGATGGAAATTGTATTGTAGGTGAGGACTTGTCACTTGCAGGTTCCTCCAAGGGAAAACAAACTATGGGTACGAAGAGAAAGCTTGAAGATACACCCCCAAGTTAGGAACAAGAGGACTTAGAAAATTTCCTTAAGAGGAAGGAAGTTGAGAAAGAAGACATTATTATGCCTGATCATGGAAGGATACAAATTTGTAAGAAGTGAAAGAATGAAAATGAGGGCACCGAGACCTCACAACTAGTGAGGGGATCACTTTGCATGTGACGCCTTAGTGAAGAAGAGTGAGGAGAAGAAAAATAAAAGTTGTAAGTCATCGATGGATCCACACACACAATGATATTTCCTCACCTAGCCTTGAAGTTTGAGAAAATGAAGGGATTGTGCAGAGAGAAACCATATTTTGATGTAGAAGTCCCCAGGTGAGTATACATGAGCATGAAGAAGAAATCTACGTTGAATGAGATAAAGAAAAGGATGATATTATTGAGCATCCGACCGGTAGACTTGAAGGTGGAATGGGAAAGGATAACCCAAAAGGCATTGGAACACATGTAAATATAGGTGGATGTGTTAGTAGATAGAGGAAAAAGATATGGTGCAAAGACCTAAGATAGGGTACATCAACGACCCAAAAGTATTATTTGGGTGAGGTTCCGAGATCACTCTTGCAATGGAAAAATTATATGAATGGGAGTTAATGGGCCCTAATATTGAAAATGCGTGAACAAGGAAACAATTGTCATGGATTATGTAGACTCACATAAATGAGCCCAATTTCAATGTGTGTAAGTATTTATGTGCCACCAGATGAATGAAGAAGGCTTAATATTCTAAACATGTGATAATTAAGCCCATGGAATTCTCTAATCGGTAAGGCGAGCAATGTATTGACAAAGTTGTATAGGTCATGTGCCAAAATGTTGATAAAGTGGATACCTTGAGAACTTTGTTTGAGGATAAAAAGGACAAGGAAGAGGAAATAGAGAGCTTGAAGAAAGAAAAGGAGAGAGCAGAAAATAGAGCAGAGACTTTCCTTGAGATGGTGAGGAGATTGGAGAGGAAATTTTAAAGGAACAACCATAGTATGAAGAAAAGGTAACTAGAAACTTTCCATCATCCCTGCATTATTTACAGAGCCTTGGTACATTTGTTTTTGGATGAGGGAGCTAGAATGAATGGTCCAAGTGCGAAGAGATAGTTTTGAGAAGGAAAAAGAAGTTGTAGCTGAAAAGGAGATAACCAAGAAGTAGATCGCATACAAGATAGTTGGGTATGACTCCATACTCCAAACTTTGAAGGATGAATTAAAGAAAGAAAAATTTCACTAAGGATATGTGAGTATCCTAAGTAGGTTATTAAGATGAGGATGTTACAAGAAGAAAATTAATTCCTTGTGAAAAAGAGAAATGACACCTTCGATGGGAGGATAGGTGGCATTATTAGCGAGAAAAGTTTGACATGCTTAAGGTAGCCATAGACCCTCATGATGAAAGAATAAAGGAGTTGGGAAATTTTATAGCGTGGAAAATGGATGTAATTGATGGCATGGTGTCGGGGTTATAAAATATAGTACGAGAATTGAATCACCGGGAGAGAATATGACCTTAGAAGAAATGGATGCGGTACTTGGAGATATTCCCACAACAAGAAAGAAGGGGATCAGCAATAGAACGATTTGGAGGCTGACATTAAGAATGAGTACTCGAGCTATTGCTACTGTTAAAGAATAGTTTGATGAAATATTATTTACATTATTTCCTCTATTTATTCTGTAAATTCATTATTTATTCTTCATTCTTTAGAGATATAAGTTGAGCAACCCCATTTTCAAGGGTGAAAATGATATTAGTGTGGGGTAATGTTGGGCTTGTGAAACAATGAATAAGTATCAAAATTTCATATGATAGTGGTACAAAATAAGGGGGTGCATGGATAGGCATGAAAGATTGATAGAATTTTTCCCGAGGTTTCATGCCCGGAGAGACAAAGTTCAAGACTTATCCTTTTTGCTTGGATCAAGATAAAAATAGGATGGATTGTAGAGCACATAAAATATAAGAGTGTGAATACTTCATGACTAATTAAAGGTTATTTTATCAAGTGGAAGGTCAAGAGACATGTTGATTTTGAGCTAATAATAAAATTAGATCAGGGTTTATTTATGTGTATAATCTATTATTAGTGAAGCTTGTATGCTTCGTAGTTATCTTTGTATGCACACATGGCTATTTTTGAGCATGTAGTATATTTTGAGAGTGCATGGGCTGTGAAGGAAAAGTACCCACCCCTATATATATATACACACACACACACACACACACATATATATACATATATATATGTGTGTGTGTGTGTGTGTGTGTGTGTGTGTATATATATATATATATATATATATATATATATATGTATGTATGTATTGATTTGCATATTTTAGAGAGTTTGTAGTTTAGTGACCGTGTATTAAAGAGTTATGCTTCCCTCTGTTCCAAGAACACATGACTCTCTAGTAATTAGTGTGATCAGCTACTATTTTGTGATGAATCAATATAATGGATCATTGTGGATGGATATTAGTTGTTGACCTATCTTTTCATGGTGTTTTCATGGTAAATCTGGTATTAATTCTTATGTGATCACTATGCTTTCTTTATTATGTGTGTTTCCAATTGAGCTCATGGATCTGGTTATTATGATGGAATATACACTTTGATTATGGTTATTATGAACATGCATGCTAACACCTTGGAAATACATTACCAAAGAGGAACTGGTAGTTTCATGTGCTTTGCATGAGCACTCGGACTGTCTGAGTGAAGTTTCAAAGATGCACTTAGGAATCTAAGTATAAAACAAAGACTATAATGGTGTCCCCTTGGATTTTTGTAAGGTGCAAAGAGGACAAGGGGGACACAAAATATCAAACCCATTAAGGTGTTAGGGAGAAAATGGATGAGTTGCATGATGAGGACCACTTTTCATGATAGCTTAACCTCTTTGTCACGCTTTTCACGCTTTTTTATCTTATCTTGTCCCCAAGGTCAAAATGGGACATGTGGGACATAAAAGTGTGACCCCGATCTTGGAAAACTTCTTACAACTCACCCCTCACCACTTTCGCACCTAGGTTTCACAAACTTACATTCTACCTTGTCCCCCTTTCATGTACTTGGACCCAAGTCACACTTTTTCACCCATGTTGTACCCTTGGATTGTGCTAGGTGAAAAGGGGACAAGGGTGATGCTTTGCCTAGAATTGTTAGTTAACACTTAGTGGCATTGGCACATCACTCAGCCTAGGCTGAGCACTCACCTGAAGCATGCAAAGGTACCGGGTCCCTTTTAATAGTTGTAGTAGCAGAATGGTGGTATGATAAAACAATAAACATATATTTTAGGAACTAATCCTTCCATTCACCATTTATATCCAACCAGATCTATAAGTGCTAAAGGTAAATCATCATGAAAGTAATAACATGCATTGATAAAACACATCACACACTTTGTTTGGCCAATTTCCTTTATCTATTCATTGAACCAACAATACAGTAGCTTCATACAATACCAGGCATGTGTGCATGGATCTATTACAATTATCTAGTCACATGTACTCGTGTTTTTCCATTCCTCCAAACATATGGTTCCATCGTATCTCTATGTATGTCTCTATATTCTCTAAGTAATTCTTTACATATATATATAGGGTGGGGAACTAACCCTTCACCACTTAACTCTACCAGAAATAGGTTGCATGCTAATAATAGCCACACACCTTTTTACAATTATAGCCATACATGCAAGTATGCTATCTATAGATTGTTGATAGTTAACTGAAGTGATGGATCTATTCTTAACTTATGCCCATGCAAGAGTGAGTTGACATGTCCTTCAAAAATATCCATGAAGAGTGGCGTGCAAATCTCAAAGATCGCTTTGTGTACTTTGCATCCAATCTCTAAGAATATAACTGATCTTCAAAATCAGCTAAGTCCTTGAGAGTCTTACTCTACACCTCTGCACATGACGCCTTCCTATACCTTTGCACTTTTGCTCCTGTTTCATTCTTCCTTGTGGACTCTATGTGCAAGTTCAACTAAGTGTTTTCTCTGATCAACATTACCCCACACTAATCTCATTGTCACCCTGATAATGGTGATGCTCAAAACTTATACATATAATGGATAAATAAAGAATAGTTGAATAAAGAATTTTGAATAATAATTTTGAACAAGAATTTTGAAGAAGATATACAACTAACAAAACTGTTTAGGCCTCAGCCCCCTCTGTCTCATCCTGAAGTAGCAACTCTAGATATTCTTCTTTAATATCTACTTCTAGGTTCTCCCACACTTTAAGCACTTTTCTCCTTCTATTTCAGGCATGTCTGCAATGATGGACTACAGCTCTTCCATGGAGAGTTTCTCTTGCTCATTTTGTATTACAAGTATTAAACTTGATATATAGGTTTGCACCCCTTCTAGTACATCCATCTTCTGAGAAATGAGCTTTCCTAGCTCCTCCAACCTCTCCTTATATGGTGCCTATGCCACAGCTAGTGCCTCACACTTTTGCTTTACTAGGACTAAGCATTCAACATGGCCTAGGGAAGCATCCTTCATCACCTTATGGACCTCATTTTCTTCCTCGAAGGTTTTAACCATGATCAACACATCTGGGGCTATGCATATGGTTAGCGCATGATTGGCCTTCTTCAATTCATCATGGGTGGCTTGCAGTAGACCTTCATAAGTAGTAATCTTCCTAGCTACTACAGCTTGTGCCTTTTCTATCTTTTCCTCGGAGTCCTTGCACTATCAGGATACACGCGCCTTTTCATCTTCCAATACTAATGTTATCATTGTTTTCACATAGTGCATCACAGAAGGAAATTCTTTTGGTACCCGGGATTCTAGATGTGGGCATACCTTTAGAACATCATCTCCAATTTCCTCTTCCATACTAACAAAAGTGTCATATTTTCTTTTGATTAAGTCCTTTTCTAGACTAGGCATGCTACCTCCACATCCTTGGCTTTTAATCTCTCTGTCAGCACCTTGATGGTAGTAGATTTATCTATGTTTCTTCTTACTACTTCGGAGGATACTTTCACTAGAGCATTTCTCACCTACTCATCTGACATCATTGTTGGTTTGATTATCATGTGGCGCATTTCAGGTGCCTTCTTCAACCACCTTGACACGCATGATTCTTCACCGACATCAAAGTCGGGCTCATCCATGTGTGTGTGCATAGACCATGAGAGTTGCTTCCTTGTGCGTAGAGTTGCCTTGTCCTCATCCATGAGTGCCCATCCAAATAAATCCTTCTACTCGATGGTACTCTAGAACCAAGCGTGAATGATCAGCTTTGGGTCTTCTGCATACCCCATGGTATGTGCCTTGGCGTCCTCCCCTGTTCGATGGGATCGAGGTCCTCTTGGAATGGCTACATCAAGGTTGGGAATACCAGATGTATCCCCACCCTTATCCTATGTAGCCTTTGATTGACCCCCTTCTTCTCCTTCCATCTTCTCCTCCTCATGTTGAGGCTCTTCTCTAGTTGGAGATGAAGGCACCTTCTCCTCAAATTCCTCTATTTCCTCACTTAGCCTGAGTTTTCTCCGTTTCTTCTCCTTTGGCTCCTTCACCTGTGGGGTTCCTCCTTACACCCTTGTGCACTTAAATACCTTCTTAAATATTTGTGTACCCTGATCCTCCCCCGTAGCTCCTTCTTAGGGAGTTGTCATATGCTCCCCCTCCTGGCCAGATGGTTACTTCCTCATTCACACCAGGCTGCCACTATCTTTAGGTTCTTCATCCTCTTCCTCATCATCTTGCTTGGGCATAGAAGTCCTAGCTGCCAGAATGTTCTCCATAGTATGCTTTCCCTTCAGAGCCCTAGAAGTATGAATTTTTCTCCACATACTTGTTATTCTCCATTTTTGGCTTCAGTTGGAGGTATATTAGCGTAGCCCTGATATCCACAATGGCCACTATCTCTAGCTTAATGCTTAAGATTTCGAGATGTTATTCTCATTATATGCATTCCTCCCTGGATATCCATAAGTCTTTCTCAGGGTGTGATACTCACAGATCCACCTTATGCATTAAATACCAATCTCCGTGTGTTGGTGAATCGATGAAGCTGCAGCCTAGAAGTCTTGTGTGGGAAATGCATATGGCAGTTTACACCAGGGGCTCCACGACCCATCTACCATTGGGAAGCACACAATACAGAAATGTTGGTAGACTAAAAATTATACCTATTTTCCTAGGACCGAGGGCAAATCCTTAGGTATGCATCATTCTTCTCCAAATGCCACGTGGAGGCTATCATACCACATCTCAGCATGCTCCTTAACCTCCTTTGTCATCGACGCTTTGCAAATATATTTTCTAAATCACTCATTAGAGACTTATGATTCATGGGGTATTCCCATATACTCTCTTTTGGGCCATCTGTACCCCGATCTCCATGAAGACTAAACTCGGTAAGATACGGACCAAAAATTATCTTACTCCCTTCACGTTCTTCCTCGACTATCCACTCTATAATGAATCTGTGATGTTATAAGTGGTTCCCTCTTACATGCGCTTGGCCACATGTAACCACATAAAATAAACTTTTGACCAACATTCTTGGTCATTCAACTTTAATGGTTACATGTGCTGCTACATGTACTTCTTGGAAAAAATTTCAACTTGTCAATGTCCATCCCACGTGGTCCTTTTTGATAGCTCGGTGCCTTTGTGTCTCCAAATGGCACTTTTATCAACTATGTTGGTCTTAATGTCTTCGCTCGTTTCCGTAGTCCAAGAATCGTGGTAATGAGGATGGGTGTCATTCTTACCCTCCATCTTGTGAAGTAGAAGAAGTCCTCATGGACTCAGCTCATCAGCCATCTATACAAGGGTGCATACTTTCCAAAGTATGGAAGCTCATAAAGTTGGTAGACACCATTTCCCTTGAGTAGATTTTCCCGGCATCATCATATATCAGCATGTCATCCTCAGTGTGCCTATTCATTTGAGAGGTGAGCAGGTCATCTAACTTCTTCTAGTTTTCACTGGTTCGGTGATTGTATTCACTTATCTTGCTCTATCTTATGTGGGTATTCCATTCCTGCCCCATAATAACTTCTTCAAGGTACTGCATTTTAGATAAATTACTCTCCTGGGGCCATCTCCTCCTCTTCTTCCACCACCACCTTCTTCTTTTCTTTTATCGGTGCTACTTTCTTCTTTGGTGCCATTCTCTTTTAGGGTTTTGTTTTGTAGGTCATTTGTTGTGTGTTTTGAGTAATTTTCTTCAAACCCTAACCCGATTCTTCCGTGCCCTAATTTGTAATCACGAACTTGCGCACCCTAACTCTGTTGTATTACTCTACTTCATCAAACCCTTTTTCTAGGGGATCCAAGCCCTTCTAATAAACAAATCTCTTCTCTGTGCCTGGTTTGCTTGCTTCATACCTTGAATTAGTTAGCTTTATGCTCTTCATGTATAGGATCTCTATCAAATTCTTGTAGTCGTAAGGGTAAAAATGAAATCGCATCCCATCCTTATATAGATTTCTACTTTTTGCTGCATTAATTTCTCCTCCACCTACCAAATTCTCCTCATTTATGACCCATTTTTATCATTTCTATGCGGTATATTTTCACGCCAAAGCTATAACCTTCTAGCATGCCTCTTTACCCTTTGTCATAGACTTCTCTTCAACGCGCACCTTTGCGCCTAAGTACCTCATCACTACATGATCTCCTAGTAATTACCATGGCCACTGCTTACCTCATGTTATACTTTCCCTTATCCATATTCATCCTTTCTTATCTTGAGAAGAAATATTTTTTCAGTTACCCTTAGTAACCTTCTTTCAACACCCACAACATGACATCTTCACAGCATATCCCTGAGAGTCACCAACAATCCACCCCACATAAAAAGGATGTGCAGTCCTCGTATAAACATGCTTCATATTATAGTTAGTTTCATGTGTGTAAGCGTGCTTATTACACAAACAAGAGATAAAATTGAAAAAGCATAGTGACGATGAAAGAAATACATTAAGGAAATGCATAAAGGGAAACCTAATGTATCTGGAAGTACTACCTTATTACAAACACCAAGAAGACTTATTTATAGTAGGGTTTCAACCTACTCCCATTAAAGTAGTCCGCATATGGGTCCACAACAGATGCCACCACCTAATGGTAGACCTGGTAGTTCGCATATGGGAGAGAGTCATAGCTGACTCCTTTTATTGATGTATATGTATAGATGTATTATTTTTATGTATGCCTCAATATGAAGGCACACTTTTGATATGATGTATATGTATTGTTTTTGGTCATGCCTCAATATGAAGGCACATTTTTTCCATGCCCATGATGGCATACTTTGTATCTAATGATTATGTACAAAGACACATTGTATATGGACATTGACATTTTGACATATTTACATGTATATGATGATGGAATTTATTATGATGTATGATTATATCACATGTGTTTGATTTATGAGATAGCATTAGATGATATCACATTGTTTTTATGAGATACTTATGATTTTCCATGTTTTTAATTTTTTATATTGGTTTGGGGGGACAGGAGGTGGTCCCTATTGCCCCATTGATGATATGGTAGGATGATAGTAGCTTAGCATACATGTTGGATGTTATTTTCATGATTATGTAGCTTAGCTATTATTGATGATATATATGATGTATGTGATGTTATATGTGATGATATAGATGATGATGTGATAACAAACAATGTACAAGTAACAAACAAGCACAAGAAAAAGTTAACAAATCTACCAAATTTACACACTAAAAAATTTGACAACACAACTATGTACAAATATATACAAGCATGCAAAACACACTAAATATAAAAAAGAATGAATCTAATAAAAATAATATCAATCTCATAAGTATAAGAAGGTAAGTAAAGCTATAAAAGAAATTTTAAACAAACAAGCAAAATACTACTATGTTTTTGTGAAATAATTTTCAATGCCTTTTTTGTTGTTTTTGGGATTTTTTTGGGAAAAATATTATAATTTTTATGTATTTTCTACAAGATGATTTCATATTTTTTTGGGATTATAAAATCATATTTCAATGTTTTTGGAAATTTCTAACATTTTTGAATGTTTTTGTAATTTTGTAACAGTTTTTCGAAGTTATATACGAGAAAAATAGGTAAATGTGGATGCCCTAGTGTTAGATGGGAATATATAAGGGTAGATACCATGCAAAGTATGTGCAAGAAGGTGAAGATGTGAATATGCCCCCAACATTAGGAGGATCAGCCAAGTCAAGGCTTTGAAAGGAATCTCAGATGCAGGTGAATAAACTAGCTCTAGAAAAATCAAAAGTACCCCTAGATGTGAGATGCTTGTGAACAAAAAATCCTCCCAAGGCACCGAGGCTGGTTTTCACCAAGGTACCTATCAAAAGTGCCACAATTGCATGGTTTTCACACTTGGACAACCTGTTTTCTCTTTCCTTTTTCTCATTTTTTGTTTTTTTTTGTTTTTTGTACTTTTTTGGTTATTTTTGAATTTTTGTGCCATATTTAAGCATAGAACCACTTGAGGTGGATGGAATTCATAGGTTCATGTAGCTCATATCCATCAGGATAGGTAATTTTTATGCTCCTAACCCATATTTTGCCACTATCACATAAGGTCCCAACCAATTAGGTTCAAAATTTCCCTTATTTTCTCTTTCTTTCACAGTGTTGAATTGGTTTTCCTTCAGCATCAAATCTCCTACCTCAAATTGATGAGGTATGATCCATTTTTAGATCTAAGATACTTAGTTATGATACACTTTCAAGTGATTGAGTGCGCAGAGGTGTCTTTCATCTAGCAGTTCAAGCTCTACCAATCTAGCCACACAATAGTCTTTGTCTTTTTCGAGATAATCTACGAGATATATTCTCGAGGAAGCTCAATTTCCAAGGGGATGATGGAATCAGTGTCAAAAACTAAGGAATAGGTTGTTGGACCAAAGTAGGATTATGGTGGAAGTCCTATAAGCCCATAGGGCGGGATGGATCTACAAATGCCAATTGTGACCAATCTTACTTACCATCTTTTCCATAATTTGAATAAGGGTTTTGTTAGAGGCCTCTACTTGTCCATTACCTTGAGGGTAATAGGGATTAGACCACTTTAGGAATATTTGAAAATGTTGGCATAGGGATTTCATAGTATTGTTCTTAAAGGACTTACCATTATCATTAATAATGCCGAAGGGATGTCGTAATGAAAAAGAGATGATTCATGATAAATTTTGAGATTTGTGCCCTAGTAACATACATGAGAGGAACATATTCCACCCATTTGGTGAATTATTATGTGGCAGTTATGATATGGTTATGGCCATCTAAGGAAGTAGGGGTGAGCTTCCCTATGAGATCTAGTCCCCACTTATAGAATGGTCATGGTGTTGTGATCAGTTGTAAAGGTTGTGTTGATGCATGAATAAGTTTCTCATACTTCTTACACAATTCACACTTCCAAACATACTAGAAGCAATCAGTTTACATGGTAGGCCAATATTAGAGTTCTATCAATAATTTATTCACCAAGACCATTCCATTGGTGTGGGATCCACAAACTCCTTTGTGTACTTTCTTGATCACTAGGACTGACTCCGCTACATCTAGACAATGTAACATATTCATGTCATAGCCACGATGATAGAGGGTGCCTCAAGGAGGGTGTAATAGGATATATTTTGGATAAGGTTCCTCTTTTCAGATTGGGTTATATTTGGGGGAAATGTACCATCTTTTAGGTAAGTAAAGATATGGTTATACCAAGGGGAAAAGGGCCAACTTCACAAGCCAGGCATGATTCTGTCATGTCATATGCATGTTGTCACAAATTTTCAATAAAGAATGGCATGTCATTATTTTCTAGTGGAATCTGTAGCATAGAACCCACTGTCACCATAGCATCTGTAGACTGATTTTTGCTCTTAGGATCTGTTCAAAATTGATATGCACAAAATACTCTTTGAGAGTCTCCACTAACTTCTTATATGGGATGAGATTCTCATCCTTGACCTTATATTCATCATTGACCTGTTTGATGATCAACTATGAGTCTCTAATGACCTTAAGTTTGATGTTCCATTTGATAGCTAACTTCATCCCAACGATGAGCACTTCATATTCTGCTATGTTGTTTGTACATAGAAATATGAGGTGGAAAGCCTGAGGTATAAAGTCCCTGGAAGGAGTGACTAGCACTACCCCTGCTCCTAAACCATGAAAAGTGAATGATCCATCAAAGTGTACTTGCCACACAAAATATTATTTTATATACATTAATGATGCATCTGGAAGATCCAAAAAAATTGGCTATTTTTTAGGTAAAGGTGCCTCAACTAGTTGGTCTGCAAACACTTGTCCCTTGAATAACCTCTGATGCACATATTCAATATCAAACTCATTGAGTAGGATGATCCAATTAGCCATCCTACCAGTAAGTGTTGGATTTGACAAAAAGTATTTTAGAGGGTCAAATTTAGATATAAGCTTGGTTTTATTGTTCAATAGGTAATGGAAAATTTTTTGATAGGTAAAAACAACAGC
Source organism: Taxus wallichiana var. yunnanensis (assembly GCA_018340775.1). Lineage (NCBI taxonomy): Eukaryota > Viridiplantae > Streptophyta > Pinopsida > Cupressales > Taxaceae > Taxus > Taxus wallichiana. The sequence continues at coordinate 42,221,349 of CM031235.1, forward strand.
CAAACTAGGATTTTCAATTTGATTATAGTTGATCTCATAAGAAATTAGAGTATGACTGAGATAATGTATTGCTTTCTCATTTTGATTAATATTGTATTAAGCAAGTAGGGTGCCAATAGAAAATTGGGTAGTGGATATATATCAATATTGGTTCACCTGGGGTTGGTGGCATGAGGACTAGAGGATTATCCAAATATTGTTTGAGCAAGGAAAAGGCTTGTTGTTGTTCAGGTCCCCAAAATAAGTCAACATCTTTTTTTAGCAGATGAGTGAAAGGATGACATTTGTTTGAAAGTTTTGATATGAAGTTGTGAATGGCTTGGATTTTTCCCTGCAAATTGTTCAACTGCTTGAGATTTTTTAGGAGGAGGCATTTTAGTAATTATAGTTACCTTAGCAAGATAAACCTTAATCCCTCTTATGGATACAATGAAACCCAATAGTTTACCTGATAATACCCAAAAGACACATTTCTTCATATTTAACTTGACTTTTACTCTCTCAGACATTCAAATATGTCTCTCAAGACTTTAGGGATATCTTCTCTCATATTGTATTTACGCAAAATTGTTAGGAATATCTATGTTGTAGTGTGAACATAGAATATTATGTGAGTGATTATATTATCTAGGATAATATAATATGTGTTGTAATAATTAATTACATTATTGTAAATGTAATTATGAGTGGGTGAGTAAATATTGTTATGAGTTGTTGAGTAAACAACTCATTAACAATATTAGTTTTGTGAGAAAACAAAATCTCATGTAAAATAACATGGAGTTGTTTTAGGAGTTATGTGTGGAGATATTTATGGAGATTATATCTCCTTAAATATAGGAACAACATATCCTATTTAAATGGATGTAATAGCAAGAATAAAAGTGTAAGATTTCGAATTTAATTTATGCAATTCTGATATAGTATTTTCATTTGGTACCAGAGCAGGTTTGATGCGGGAAATTTCAGTGTTTTCTTGATCAAATCCGTCTCAAAGAATAGCTTCTATATTTCATTTCCAGATTTGGGTTTTTCTATAATTTTGTACGCAGAACCCATTGTTTGTCAAAAATGACAACAGAAATTTCAGCAGAACCCAGTTTGTATTTTGAAGAAATACATATTTCACTATGTAGCTATCAAATTCAGCATATCAATTCTTCTACTGAAAGTTTTCTCCAATTTCCAATAATGTTGAATTGTTAATACAGAGTCTTGGCTTGCTTGGAGGTTCAAAGGTATTCTATATAAAAAAATTAAGTACTGATTCAATTATGTATTCTATATATTAGAAGGAGTAATCTCCACATTACTTGATCAGAGTAATTATGAAGAATATGAAGAAGTAATGTATGTACAGAATAAAGCAAGTACTTCATCTAAGAAAGGAAAGTTCAAACCAAAACCTTTCCCTTTTAAAGGTAAAATGAAATGCTATTACTGTAATGAATCGGGACATGTAGCCTTGAACTGTAAAAAGAGGGAAAAAGATCTACTTGATGACAAAATAGATCAAAAAGCTCTTTTGGTTGAAGAAGAAATTGATTGGGATGAATACTTTAAAGATGAGGAACTTTCTTGTCCTAGTGATGAGGAATTATTATGGTAAATAGTTCACTTTTTGGAGGAAGGAGGCAATGGAGGAAGGAGGACAATCAACATCCTCTCATCATTCACCAATGATGGGGTCGCAGACAAATGTGGTGATGTTCTATTTCAGTTGTGTGGTGTGTTTATACACAAGGGTGAAACTATTTTCATGTTTTGATTTTAATGTGTTCACATAGACTAACAACATTTCCTGAGTGTCTATTTGGTGTGGAAGAAGCAAACTTCTTGACTCAGCTTACAGGGGCAAAGCATCTACGTACAATCCTCTGACTATCATACGGTCCTCTGAATGCCATACTTCGGTGGAAGGTCTTGTTGTCGCCAAATCACTGCACCCCCCGAATGGCCGGGATGTGAATAGGACGTTTGGTGTGATTGGGACACATGGGATCACCTCTCAAGCTATGGGACTTGGGCTCAAGGTGAACCTCCAGAGAAGGCCGGCTTCCTCTTCCTAAACTAAGTGTTGTACTACTCCTATTGTAACAAAAATGATTATCTAGTCCTACGCTAACATTTTCATGGGGTTTTAGGAAAGGGATTTACATAAATGAAACTATACTAGGGATGGTGATGCACCGAATAAAGGGTGTCTTCAGATTCGGAAGGGTTAATTTGAAGAGGGTGTGTGCACCACAGCAGTCAACTTCACCTCTGCAACTTAGAGAGGTACAGGATACCACGAGACTAAGAGACACGCGTTCCCTTTGTTAAACTTTATCGACCGAGAAATATACCGCTTCCCAGGTGAAGAAGGATGAACTCAAGAAGGGTGAACAGACACCACAACTCAACTGCATGCAATACTCCACCACTCGATAAGCACAGAACTCCAAGAACCTGCAATAGAAACTTAAACTTGCACAGTGTACCTGCAAGTATGAGAAAGGCACAAAGAAGCATAAAAGGATGAAAGGACCGAGATTAGTCACAAAACACACACTTTTATTGCTTCAATAACATGCACAATGCATCATACATTCAGAAGAGGCAATAGTTGCCATTACAGTCTTGAAGAGGAGGCTTGAAAGTTCTCTCAACACACAAGAACAACTTGCAGAAGAGAGAGGACCCTTGAAAAGTATACACTCTTGCCTGAGATATCTAACTGTCCAACTTGTCTGAACTGTTGGAACCCTTTGAAATGAGCTTCCAACTTACATTTATAGAAGAATATGTGAGAAAGAAGAGGAAATGGTCATAATTACCTTCCTAAATTGAAGGCCCATGATGTATTTATTGCAGTTAGTTGAACCACCTGAGAAGGTTCCATCATGGGTCATTAATTGCCTGATGACCAAGTCTTCTCAATTAATTAAAAGAATATTTAAATAAAATATTTAAATAATAATAATAAATATTATTATTAAAATATTTAAATAAAAATATTAATTTAATTAACATAATGTTGGGACCCCCCGTTGACCCGTTTGACTTGAAGAGGAGGGGGGTCCATGTGGATAGAGTCTGCACAAATCTCAACTCGGTGAGCTTCGAATCCTCTAACTCGGTGTTGCAATTGATTTTGAACCCCACACCAACTCTTTCCTCGTTTTGGCAATCGGGCCCTTTTGCATTGAGTCCTCCGAATGGTGGGCTATCAAACTTGATTCTTACCGTTTTGCTCTGTTAACTCGAAGCCATTTATGCATTCCTCGTTCAAACTTCATGAAACATCACCACGAGCTCCCTGCGAAGTCACTGAGCTCTTCATCCAGCAAACGATCTTGCCTTTCCTGGGCTCAAACTCACTTGAATACTGAGCTTAACCCGAAATCTCTAAAAAGAATGGTTTTACCACAATGCTCACGGTTCTTCCTTATCATATAACACTTGTAGTAAGAATGTTTTGGATTTGCCATAATAAGCACAATTTGTACCTTCCAAACGATGAGAAAATGCCATTAACAATAAAGACCTAATGCTGCCATGATGATGACCTAGGCTTATGCCCATAACATGTCGATAGACACCCTTGAGACTGATTTTTGGCCAAAGAGCCCTTCGGTATTTTGGCAGTGCACTCGGCAATCTCGGCTCCAATCAACAATTATGCCACTATTGGGATCTTAGTATGGCATAGGTAGCTGTGAGCTACACAATATACCCATTTTTCAGAAACTAAAAAGATCCTTCATGTTACAATTTTCAACACATAAAAGGAGCCCTTCAAAAAATACATTGAACAACTGGGGCAGCCAAGAGGACCTTGGAAAAATGTACAGGTAACAACCATATGAATTCTTCCTTAGTCATGGATCAAAGCTAATAGAAATAAAGCTAGATAAAATTAGCTTGAAACTACAGTATAATCGTCCCGTCCATTATAAACAAACACAGCTTTTCTGATCCTGGTAAAAGAATACTTTGTTATTGTCTGATTGGACGTACATAATGGAAGGGTATAAATATTACTTCTGCCCTCAGAGTTTCTCAAAGAGACCATTTACAAGTAACAAGGATGTAACATGCAAAACGGCCGACCAGGTATTTTAGAGTTGACCTTCACATTCAATTCGTTTCTAGGAGAAGGAATGCTGAGCAATATGAATCGTTTCATTCTGCACCGTTTTAAACCTTCATCTCCTGGTTCATGGAAATTCTATGAAGCCTTGAAGGTCGTGACTCCAATCCATCGTACACGGCAGTGAATATTTGTTTCCTGCAGTTGTTTGAAGCGCTAAAAAAATGGCTTCTATTATATTGCAGCATGCCTGTGCACCAAATGCGTGGGATTTTGCCGCGACCACCACCGAATGTTCGAAATCGCTTCTGGCTAAAAGAAGCAAAACTAAACAGAGGCCCGGAGATCTGACGCTTGTAAGGGCAAACTTTCCATCGTAGTCGGGCATCTATTCACTGCACCCCCCGTTGACCCGTTACTCGATATCATTTGACAAATATCTGCATAATGAGACGAGCGGCCTATAGCCTCCGCTGAAATCGGTATCACGTCGCGTTGTTTTCTCCATGACCCACTCCGATTCGCAACTGTCTTATTAATCCTCTTGGCGACCCGCACAAAGACTCGGACCACTCCAAGCTGCGCGGATTTCTGTTTACACGGCCTGTGCGGAAATCTCATGACCGATTGCCATTGTAATATTTCCGCTTGGCAATTGATCCGATTTCTCCCCTACGCGGAGGTTTGATCATGGTTTGCCAAACCAATATTTCCACGCTTGGCAGTTTGACCAGATTTCTCCCATTTTTTGGCAGTAGACTCAAACTTCTCCCACGCCCGGGATTTCTTCTTTGGCTTGACATCACGTCATTTCCCTTGGCAATGCTCGCCTTATTTTCCACGTCCAACGGCTTGGCCAAATTAATTCACGGGCCCCGGCCTCAACTTCGCCACGCAGATTTGGCAAGTTTGTTCCTTATCTCCACAATTTCCACCAGCGCGCGGGATCTTCATGAATCTTCTCCTGCCGAGTTTTCCTTCAACAGATTTGAGGATAACATTAAACTCTCAGTGCAAACATTTCAGCTGTAGCTTGTAAGGTGTGAGAATTTTCAACAGAAACCTTTATGCTCGCCAACTTAGTGACTCGTTGAAGATGCTCATATAATTGCAAAGAAAATTATGCTCCATGAATATTCTGATATGAAACAGTTCCACCTCTATGAGATCCACTTCCATGAGTTGCATCGTAAAATAAATTTAATCAAGTCTCCTGGTAACACTCTTACTGTCACTTAATCGATTTTTATAAAAATATCTTGAAGGAAAATCCCGAATTTGAGGATGCATTCGATGCTGAACAGATAAAAACATAGTTGGGTGACCTGCTTGCTGGAAGTGCTCAAAAGAACTTCTGCTATACTGCAACATGTCAACTGCCTGTGCACCAAATGCTCGGCCGAGGAAGGTCTGAACAACGCCAGCGAAAATATATATACTGTATTCACTAATACCCTGGCCCGGCATTCTTGCTGTCTCTGTGAGCTTACCATTGAAAAATTATCTCGAGTAGGCCTCCCAGTTTTGCATTAATTAATGAGCCCTGGAATTGTATCCTAGAAACCATCTTTAATGCATCCACATGAAACGAGTTGCCTTGAATTATCCATCATGCTCGATGAGTCCCATTGATAGGGCTCCATCACGTATCTCTATTTACGCAATGATCTCCATTCATTTTATGGCACTCTTGATGCCTTGGCTTGCATTTGAATCACCCTAGCTCTGCAGAATGTGTCCTAAAAGAAGCTCACCACATGATCTCCAAAATGAACGAGTCATGAAGATGAGTCGAACTCCTTATCTCTGCCTTCGCTTCCGCCTGTGGCTTGAACCTTTCCAATTCATTGAGACTTTATTGATAGCTCAAACTTTGACTCTCCCTGACTTGGCCTTCACTTCCGCATGCATCGATCTCTACCGAGATCCTTATAGGGTTCCCTTCATTTGTCAATTTTCAATGAGCTATATTTTGCATTAACAAGACCTCGTCGAGCTCTTACAACTGAGAGTCCCCACTGAGATGATTTCTATTTGACACCAGGTTCTTTATCAACTCGACCCTGAACTCTCCACTGAGTTGAGATCAACTGGGTGCCTTTCGATGCTAGGTGATCTCTTCATATGCAATTTAGGAATTATTTTTTAATTATTGCATCTCGTTAATAACCGAAGGTGGGTTCTTGGAACTATTATTTCATTTTGAACGTGACAGGACCCCCTTGTCCAATCTTGCCAGGTGTGCAAAATTGGATAACATTTTTGGCGACCTCTCGGGGATGATTGCCTGCTAAGCATGATTCCAGTAGCCTTAAGTCATCCATTGGGCATGGAGTCTATGTTGGAATCTTGAAAGTAGTATGATTTTCTTTGACACATCCCGGAATCTCCTTGATCATTGCCGATATCCTAGACCTCCCTGGAATGCTCAGCATGAAGTATATTGAATCTGTTGAATGCTTGACATCCATGGAACACTTCAAGAATTTTGAATGAAGCATATTTTGAAACTCTTATGGAAATCTTGAACCTTCTTCTCCTTGACACCTTCCAATGATGAAACAATGTGTAGAACAACACAAAACACAACAACAAGGAAAGCAAAAACAACACACAACAATGTGCATAAGCACTTGGAGGAAAACACCTAATTTTAACTATATAGGGGGTGGAACGCTTCTCAAAAACAATCTTTGAGATGTATCCCATTCACATGAATGGGTAGTTCTTCTCCATTGAGCCTAGATAGATGAAATGAATTTGCCTCTTTGCAACTTGTGATGATGTATGGCCCACTCCAAAGAGCGTCAAACTTGGCATGCTTGCCTGGTTTGGCCCTGTCTTCATCCCATTTGAGAACTAAATCTCCCTCTTGAAAATGTCTGTCGGACGCCTTCTTGTCAAAAGATTTCTTAACTTGAGCCTGATGTTGCTCCAAAGTTTTCATAGCCTTGTCTCGTACTTCCTCTAACTCCATGAGTTCAACAAACCTTACTGTCAGAGGATCACTCTCTATAACTTCAAGTTGATGAGCTAACTCCAAAGAAGGTAACTCCAATGAGAGTGGGAGTTTTGCCTCTCTTCCATATACAAGAACGAAAGGAGAATTTCCAATGGCCCTTTTAGGTGTGATCCGATCTGCCCATAAGGCAGTCTTAAGCTGTGTATGCCAAGTCCTCTTGTTAGTCTCCATTGTGCGCTTAATAATCCTTATGAGGTTTTTGTTGCTAGACTCAGCCAATCCGTTTCCTTGAGGATAGTAATTGGACGAAGTTTTGAGGTATACCCCATTTTTAACAGCCCATTCACTCAATTTCATACCAAGAAAAGCTAGCGCGTTGTCTGAAATGATTGTAAATGGAACACCAAACCTCGTCATTATACCCTCCAAAAAATCTAGAACTACCTTTTCATTGCTCTCTTTTAATGCTACCGCCTCTGTCCATCGAGTAAAATAGTCTGTTGCGGTAAGGACCCACTTATGTCCGTCACTGGATGGAGGATTAATCATTCCGATGAAGTCCAACCCCCATTGAACAAAGGGTTGATCCACTTGAATTGGATGCAATGGAAGAGCTGCCAGCTTCTGCTTACCTGTGAAAAAGGCACATTCTTTGCATTTCCTTACCCAAAGATGGGCATCCTTGAATAAATCTGGCCAATAGTAGCCAGCTCACATGATCTTGGTAGCTGTTGTTCATGCGGAATAATGTCCTCCAGATAGGCCATTATGAAATTCTTCTAGTATCTTACTTACCTGTTCCGGTCCTATGCACCGAAGGAGAACGCCATTCAAATCTTTTCGAAAGAGAATGCTATCTACCAAAACATATGGGATAGATTGAAGATGGAAAGTTCGTCTTTGGTTTTTATCCATGTTTGCGGGTATGCTCCTGAGAAGATGAAATTCTTCATTTTGGATAACCAGTCAGCTTGATCAACATCCTCATCAGTATTTAGGAGTGTCACGTCCTCATTACTTTTTGATTCCATGTTTGTTGCAAGTTGCTGACATAAACCCTTACCTCTGACAAGTTTAGTGACTTTGATGTGCACGTCATACTCCATTACCTTTGTGATCCATCCAACACGCTTTTCATTCATTTCTTTGTTCAACAAAAACTCCTTGACACCTGGATGAGACACCATCAGATGAATCTTGTTGTTGGACAACATGTGCTTGAATTTCTTCAAAGCTCGAATAACCGCAAAGACTTGCTTTTCAATGAATGAGTATTTGAACTCGTAGTCTTTGAGGGATTGACTGAAGAAAGCGATTGGTTGCTCCATCAGGTTGTTGTTTTGTTGGGTGAGGATCCCTGAAATGCTCTCTTGACCTGCAAAAGCATAAAGGATAAAATCTTTGTCAAACCTGGGGTTCACAAGCATGGGAGCTTGAGAAATGGCTGTTTTGATGGCTTCAAAGCTTTCTCGTCCTTCCTTTGTCCATGAGAATGGCATGTTTTTCTTTAGCATGGCTGTCAGTGGTTTAGCCAATGTCGCGAATTGAGGGATGAATCTCCGCATGAAATTTATGGTTCCCAGAAAACTCTGGAGGCCCTTCTTGTGACTTGGGAGAGATAAGGACATAATTGAATGAATCCTGGCTGGATCGATTGATAATCCTTCCGCTGAAACCACATGCCCCAACAATTTTCCCTCATGTGCTGCGAAAATACATTTCTTGGGGTTAAGTGAAACCCCAAATTCCCTACACCTTTGGAAAACTTTCCTTAGATGCGTGATGTGATCTTCTACATGCTTAGAGTATATAGTTATATCATCAAGGTAAACTAAAATAATATCATTGATTAGTCCCTTAAATGCCATGTCCATGGCTCTTTGGAAAGTAGCCCCGCATTGGACAATCCAAATGGCATTTTATTGTAGGCATACGTGCCCCACTTGGTAGTGAAAGCCGTTTTGAATTGGTCGATTCTTGGACTAGGATTTGATTGTAACCTGAATATCCATCGAGCAAAGAAAATCTTTGAGCTCCTACCACCGTTTGAAGGATCTGCTCCATCGATGGAAGAGGATAATGGTCTTTTAATGATGCACGATTCAAATCCCTGAAATCTACGCATAACCGGATCTCTCCATTCTTCTTCCTCACGGGCACCAAATTGGCTACCCATGAGGAATGCTTGATGGGAAAAATTATACAGGCCTCGATGAGCTTGGTTAGCTCCTTTCTCATTAGTGGCTCAATTTTGGGATTAATTGGTCTCTGTTTCTGACGAACTGGCTTAGCATTAGGATCCAGTTTGATGGTATGTTGTGCTAGACCTGGATCAAAACCATGCAGATCTTTATAGCTCCATGCAAAGATGTCATGATACTCTTGACAAAGTTTGATGAAAGCTTCTTTCTCTCCAGAAGTACACACTTTTCCGATCTTAAGAAATTTTTCATTTGATACTTCAACTTCCTCAAAATATTCTTCTCTGACCACCATGTTAGGGCTTTGTCTTGTGGCTTGGTCATCTGAATTGAAAATGGATTCCAAAGTGACTAAACCTTTTGGTAACTTGTTGCTTTTCAATTGAATAATTTTCTCACCATATGACTCCTGCAACTTATCTTGATTCTTTGCAGCAAACTCCACCTCTTCTTGTAGGAAGAGGACAATTTGTTTGTCACTATCAAACACTTGCCAACTACTCACATTATCAGGGACTGCTGGTCGAACCACCATTTTAACAAATTGCTGCCCTTCTTTCATGATATCAACTGGTATGTTGTATTGTGAACCAATTGTAGCAAGCCTATCCGCATCTTGATTTTGACCTCTAGGAATTGCATGGATCCCAAAAGCTTCAAAATCTTCAATCAGGTCCCAGACTCGATTCTTATATGATCTTAAAAGATCATTTTTGGATGCACTACGTGCCAAAACTTGATGAACAACTAACTCACTATCTCCAAAAATAGTTAGGGCCTTGATTCCCTTCCTTTGGGCTAGCTGAATTCCTTGCACAAGAGCCTCATATTCAGCAACATTGTTAGTGCAACTGAACTGCAACCGGAAAGATGAGAAGTACTTATCTCCCTCTGGAGAAATTAACATAACACCAGCACCGGATCCATTCTTACTTCTTGAGCCATCGAAGAACAATTGCCATAGTCCTTTAGAATCACTTGGTGTTTTGACAAGTTGTGGTATGATCGTATCTTCTTCATGGATACAAGAGTACCTACAATCATGTGCTTCTTCCAAGACCAACAAACCAGCTTCTTCTTCTGCCAATACATCAGCGTAGGGATCGTACTGATGATCTCTACTTACTTCATCTAGCAAAGTATCAGGGACTTCTTCAACAAGGGTGGTTGGTTCATGATCGGCATCTTCCTCTTCGGATCGCCGATGGTGTAATTTCCATTTATGGGACTAGCAGTGTAGGGTTCTACATGATTATGGCAGATTGGTTCTGCCCTTATAGTTACTTTGGTTCCATATCGAGTCCTGAGAATCATATGTGACCAATCGGCTGATAGGTAACCGCCCATCTTGGCAGTGAAATCCCGTGATAGGCAGATGGCAAAGAGAGGAGGGAGATCGATGACCGATATGTCTTGGGTGAATGACAAACTTGGGCATGCATGAATGGTAAGTTGAAGTCCTTTGATAACCCCAACAGTCTTAACAGCTGTGCCATCCAGTTGAACAACCCCTCTTGTAACTGGCACATATTGTATGCCTAGTACATCTGCAATTTGTTTCGGCATGACAGAGCTACTGGCACCAGAATCGATCATGCAATTATGTACCAGGTGGTCACCAATGATCAGGGAAATGTAGAATGGCGGTGGTTTGTTTGCCGTAGGAATGATTTTCCCTTCCGGTTGACACAAATTTGTAGCATTTGTCACTCCATGGCTTGGTGATCCGCTGGTTGTACTAAAACTGTTCAGAGCTTCTCGCAACAGGTTTCTTTGGGAAGGGATCGAGAGTGCGTCCCACATGGTAACGCTCAGATTGGTTTTCTTCATTTGTTCTACTATGCTGAAGGGAATTGCTCCAACTTTGATGACACTTTTTTGGGCATTGGGGTCCTCCTTTGGAAAATGTTTGTTGGGTACCGTGATGCCTGGAGAACCATCTTTCCCTGCGGTGTGGCTAGCCGGTGTTTCTGGTGATTTCTTTCCCGCATTTTTATCAACTGCCATTTGAAACCCAGGTTGAGAAGTGGATGCTAGATCAGCTTCGAGAGGTTGAGGCTCCATTGCTCTCTTTTTGGAACGAGTGTTTGCTGCCACTGATGAAGAATCTATATTCAATCCACAAAAATCTTCTTCTTGCCAGTTTAGCAAAGCGTGGATTCTTCAGGTGCTTGCGGTTGATCTCTTTGCTTCTTGCATAGATGAATTTTTTGTTAACTCTGAAGGGGCAGATACACTTTGAACCATAAGGGCCTGGCTAAGAACCCCATTGGGACAAAGATTTTGATTGTGAGGTTGAGAGCAAGGATAACACCATTCGTAGTCTTGAACTAGATTATTTTGAACAGGTACTATAGCTCTAGATGAGCTAGCTGCAAGAGGGTTCTGAAAGTTCAAGGGCCTTACATTTGCAACTTGACTTGTAGTTTGATTTCGAGGCTGATTGTTTCCTTGAAAAGGAGGACGGTTAGCTTGATACTGCTGATTTTGTGGCTGATACGGACGATTGTATTGAAATTGTTGCCTTTTGAGTGCAACGAGCTCATTTCCAAAATTTTGCAGTAGTGACTTGACTTCAAATAGGTCATTTGAAGAGGCAGGGGAAGATTGAGATGGTTGCTTGGAGTCTACTGGAATAGGAGCAATGATAGGCTGATGATTCGTAAGATCTGGAGAAAAGGGCATTGGTGGTCGTGGAGCTATCTTTCCAGCCTGAATCAAAGAATTCTCTGCACTTATGGCAACTTCGTAAGCATCAGGAAGTGTAGTCCCTCCCATGGACTAGATCATAACTGCTACATCACTATTCAAGGCTCATAAATAGTACAAGAATGCATTATGTGCAGAAGGCTTTACGAGCGCTGGAATCCTATTCCAAGTCCTATGGAATCGGAAGTTGAAATCACTCATGTATTCTTGGGAAGCTCTCTTTATGGTAGTAAGTTGTTCCAAAAGTGATAGGTGATCACTTTTGTCTTCAAATTGTTTACATAGCTTTTCTCCCAACTCGTCCCAAGTGGTTATAGTGCCAACACCTAACCCGCGAAACCATTGAAGTGCTTTTCCCTTGAAAGAGGTAGCAAGAAGTCTAACTGCAACGTTGTCTTCGGTGATATTATGTACTGCACAGATGCTGGCTACATCAAAGATATGCTCCACTGGAGTAACGTGAGTTTCCCCCGTGTAGAAGGGTAAACTTTTGAGTGCCGCAATAGGTATCGGGTCACGTTGAGCCAACATAAGAGGACTGCTTGCATTGAAAGGGGGAAAAACTTGGTTCCTCGCCATAGCAATGAAAGGTTGATTGTTCCTGGGTGGAGGAAATCTTCCGTAAGGAGGAGTTGAATGACCCCTACTAGGTAAATCTGCAACTGGGGATGTGGAAATGCCTCTTCTTCTTCTCTTTGGAGGAGACAAGGAAAGTTCGATATGCTGATACTTTCCTTTCTTTGAAGAAGCTCTTGTCTGAATTCTTCGCATAAGTTACTGCACTGAGATTTGGAATCCAGAGATATAGAGTCGCTAGGTACTTTGACTTGTGTAAGTGAGAAGAGAAGTACCAACTCTGTCCCACCGGGCGTGCCAAAAACTGTTGTGTGTGGTCGCACGGTGGCTTAAGATTTTGTGTTTGATAATGAGACACCTCGGAAAGATGGAACTCTAACTTCTGTGATGTCTGTGATGTCCCACCGGGCGTGCCAAAAACTGTTGTGTGTGGTCGCACGGTGGCTTAAGATTTCCTGTTTGATAATGAGACACCTCTGAAAGATGGAACTTTAACTTCAACTCTGTCCCACCGGGGTGCCAAAAAATGTTGTGTGTGGTCGCACGGTGGCTTAAGATTTCCTGTTTGATAATGAGACACCTCTGAAACATGGAACTCTAACTTTTGTGATGTTTGTGATGTCCCACCGGGCGTGCCAAAAACTGTTGTGTGTGGTCGCACGGTGGCTTAAGATTTCTGTGTTTGATAATGAGACACCTCTGAAAGATGGAACTCTAACTTCTGTGATGTCTGTGATGTCCCACCGGGCGTGCCAAAAACTGTTGTCGCCAAATCACCGGAATGGCCAGGATGTGAATAGGACGTTCGGTGTGATTGGGACACATGGGATCACCTCTCAAGTTGTGGGACTTGGGCTCGAGGTGAACCTCCGGAGAAGGCCGGCTTCCTCTTCCTAAACTAAGTGTTGTACTACTCCTAGTGTAACAAAAATGATTATCTAGTCCTACGCTAACATTTTCATGGGGTTTTAGGGAAAGAGATTTACAGAAATGAAACTATACTAGGGATGGTGATGCACCAAATAAAGGGTGTCTTCAGATTCAGGAAGGGTTAATTTGAAGAGGGTGTGTGCACCACAGGTCAACTTCACCTACTGCAACTTAGAGAGGGTACAGATACCACAAACTAAGAGACACGCGTTCCCTTTGTTAAACTTTATCAGACCGAGAAATATACCAGTTTCCCAATGAAGAAGGATGAACTCAAGAAGGGTGAACAGACACCACAACTCAACTGCATGCAATACTCCACCACTCGATAAGCACAGAACTCCAAGAACCTGCAATAGAAACTTAAACTTGCACAGTGTACCTGCAAGTACGAGAAAGGCACAAAGAAGCATAAAAGGATGAAAGGACCGAGATTAGTCACAAAACACACACTTTTATTGCTTCAATAACATGCACAATGCATCATACATTCAGAAGAGGCAATAGTTGCCATTACAGTCTTGAAGAGGAGGCTTGAAAGTTCTCTCAACACACAAGAACAACTTGCAGAAGAGAGAGGATTCTTGAAAAGTATACACTCTTGCCTGAGATATCTAACTGTCCAACTTGTCTGAACTGTTGGAACCCTTTGAAATGAGCTTCCAACTTACATTTATAGAAGAATATGTGAGAAAGAAGAGGAAATGGTCATAATTACATTCCTAAAATGAAGGCCCATGATGTATTTATTACAGTTAGTTGAACCACCTGAGAAGGTTCCATCATGGGTCATTAATTGCCTGATGACCTAGTCTTCTCAATTAATTAAAAGAATATTTAAATAAAATATTTAAATAATAATAATAAATATTATTATTAAAATATTTAAATAAAAATATTAATTTAATTAACATAATGTTGGGACCCCCCGTTGACCCGTTTGACTTGAAGAGGAGGGGGGTCCATGTGGATAGAGTCTGCACAAATCTCAACTCGGTGAGCTTCAAATCCTCTAACTCGGTGTTGCAATCGATTTTGAACCCCACACTAACTCTTTCCTCGTCTTGGCAATCGGGCTCTTTTGCATTGAGTCCTTCGAATGGTGAGCTATCAAACTTGATTCTTATCATTTTCCTCTGTTAACTCGAAGCCATTTATGCATTCCACGTTCAAACTTCATGAAACATCACCACGAGCTCCCTGCGAAGTCACCGAGCTCTTCATCCAGCAAACGATCTTACCTTTCCTGGGCTCAAACTCACTTGAATACCGAGCTTAACCCAATATTTCTAAAAAGAATGGTTTTACCACAATGCTCAGGATTCTTCCTCATCATATAACACTTGTAGTAAGAATGTTTTGGATTTTCCATAATAAGCACAATTTGTACCTTCCAAACGATGAGAAAATGCCATTATCAATAAAGACCTAATGCTGCCATGATGATGACCTAGGCTTATGCCCATAACATGTCGATAGACACCCTTGAGACTGATTTTTGGCCAAAGAGCCCTTCGGTATTTTGGCAGTGCACTCGCAATCTCGGCTCCAATCAACAATTATGCCACTATTGGGATCTTAGTATGGCATAGGTAGTTGTGAGCTACACAATATACTCATTTTTTTCCGTAAACTAAAAAGATCCTTTATGTTACAATTTGCAACACATAAAATAAGCCCTTCAAAAATACATTGAACAACTGGGGCAACCAAGAGGACCTTGGAAAAATGTACAGGTAACAACCATATGAATTCTTCCTTAGTCGTGGATCAAAGCTAATAGAAATAAAGCTAGATAAAATTAGCTTGAAACTACAAGTATAATCGTCCATCCATTAAAAAAAGCAAACAAGTTTCTTCTCGAACTCGTAAAAGAATACTTTTATTGTCTCGATTGACGTACATAATGGAAGGGTATAAATATTATCTTACGCCTCGAGTTTCTCAAAGAGACCATTTACAAGTAACAAGGATGTAACATGCAAAAAACGGCCACCGTGTATTTTAGAGTTGACCTTCACATTCAATTCATTTCTAGGAGAAAAATGCCGAGCAATATGAATCGCTTCATTCTCGCACCGCTTTAAACCTTCATCTCCTAGTTCATGGAAATTTTATGAAGCCTTGAATGGTGTGACTCCAATCCATCGTACACGGCAGTGAATATTTGTTTCCTATGTTGCTTTTGAAGCGCTGAAAAAAGCGCTAAAAAATAATAGCTTCTATATATTGCAATGCATGCCTCTGCACTTGTGGAATGCGTGGGATTTTGCTTCGCGACCACCAAATGCTTCGTAATCAGAACATGCCGTGACTTCTGGCAGATGCATGAAAGAGCGAATGCAGAAGTAAAGCATGCTCTCGAGCTCCATCTTGCATGGCAAGATCTGATCGATCGGGCATCCCATCTTGAAACATGACCGAACTTCTTGAGACATGACCATATCATTTGACAAATATTCCCATGAGAAGGAGACTTTCATGGCCTCTTCATATTCCGCTGAAATCGGTATCACGTCGCGTTTTAACCCATGACCCACTCCAATTCACAATCGCTCCTCCATTAATCCTCCTGGACGACCTGCACAAAGACTCGGACCACCAAGCTCATGCTCCATTTCTTTCTTTACACGGCCCGTCATGGAAGTCTCATGACCGATTGCCATTGTAATATTTCCACTTGGCAATTGATCCGATTTCTCCCCATTCACGGAGGTTTGATCATGGTTTTCCAAACCAATATTTCCACTTGGCAGGTTTTGACCAGATTTCTCCCATTTTTGGCGATAGACTCAAACGTTTCCCATCCCAAATTTCTTCTTTGCTTGACATCACGTCATTTCCCAAATTTCACATTATTTTCCCATTTTCCCAAGCCCAACGGCTTGGAAAAAACAATTCACGGGCCCCGCCTTCATTTCCCACGCCACGCAGATTGGAGTGCAAGGGTTTGTTCCTTATCTCCACAATTTCCACCAGCAGCATGGATCCACCGAATCTTCCACCTTTTTCACCAAACAGATTTGAGGATAACATTAAACTCTCAAAAAACATTTCAGCTGTAGCTTGTAAGGTGTGATAATTTCAACAAAAACCTTTATGCTCGCCAACTTAGTGACTCGTTGAAGATGCTCATATAATTGTAAAGCAAATTATGCTCCATGAATATTCTGATATGAAATAGTTCCACCTCTATGAGATCCACTTCCATGAGTTACATCGTAAAACAAGTAAGATCTCGATAGAGAATCTTTGTAATAAATTTCATCAGGTCTCCCTTAACACTCTCACTTTTCACTTAATCGATTTTCATAAAAATATCTTGAAGGAAAATCCCAATTTGAGGATGCATTCGATGCTTTGATGTATAAAAACATAGTTGGGACAACTTGCTTGTTGGAAGTGCTCAAAAGAACTTCTTATATACCGCAACATGTCAACATTCTTGTGCACCAAATGCTCTAAGCCGAGGAAGGTCTGAACAACGCCAACGAAAAATATATATACTGTATTCACTAATACCCTGGCCCGGCATTCTTGCTGTCTCTGCGAGCTTACCATTGAAAAATTATCTCGAGTAGGCCTCCCAGTTTTGCATTAATCAATGAGCCCTGGAATTGTATCCTAGAAACCATCTTTAATGCATCCACACGAAACGAGTTGCCTTGAATTATCCATCATGCTCGATGAGTCCCATTGATAGGGCTCCATCACGTATCTCTGTTTACGCAACGATCTCCATTCATTTTATGGCACTCTTGATGCCTTGGCTTGCGTTTGAATCACCCTAGCTCTGCAGAATGTGTCCTAAAAGAAGCTCACCACATGATCTCCAAAATGAACGAGTCACGAAGATGAGTCGAACTCCTTATCTCTGCCTTCACTTCCGCCTGTGGCTTGAACCTTTCCAATTCATTGAGACTTTATTGATAGCTCAAACTTTGACTCTCCCTGACTTGGCCTTCACTTCCGCATGCATCGATCTCTACCGAGATCCTTATAGAGTTCCCTTCATTCATCAATTTTCAACGAGCTATATTTTGCATTAACAAGACCTCATCGAGCTCTTACAACTGAGAGTCTCCACTGAGATGATTTCTGAGATGATTATCAATTTGACACCGGGTTCTTTATCAACTCGACCCTGAACTCTCCACTGAGTTGAGATCAACTGGGTGCCTTTCGATGCTAGGTGATCTCTTCATATGCAATTTAGGAATTATTTTTAATTATTGCATCTCGATAATAACCGAAGGTGGGTTCCTGGGACTATTATTTCATTTTGAACGTGATAGGACCCCCTTGTCCAATCTTGCCATGTGTGCAAAATTGATAACATTTTTGGCGACCTCTCGGGATGATTGCCTCACTAAGCATGATTCCAAAGAGCCTTAAGTCATCCATTGGGCATGGAGTCTATGTTGGAATCCTGAAAGTAGTATGATTTTCTTTGACACATCCCGAATCTCCTTGAGCATTGCCGATATCCTAGACCTCCCTGGAATGCTAAGCATGAAGTATACTGAATCTGTTGAATGCTTGACATCCATGGAACACTGCAAAAATTTGAATGAAGCAGATTTTGAAACTCTTATGGAAACCTTGAACCTTCTTCTCCTTGACACCTTCCAATGATGAAACAATGTGCAGAACAACACAAAACACAACAACAAGGAAAGCAAAAACAACAACACACAACAATGTGCATAAGCACTTGGAGGAAAACACCTAATTTAACTGTACAAGGGGTGGAACGCTTCTCAAAAACAAGCTTTGAGATGTATCCCATTCACATGAATGGGCAGTTCTTCTCCATTGAGCCTAGATAGATGAAATGAATTTGCCTCTTTGCAACTTGTGATGATGTATGGCCCACTCCAGAGAGCGTCAAACTTGGCATGCTTGCCTGGTTTGGCCCTGTCTTCATCCCATTTGAGAACTAAATCTCCCTCTTGAAAATGCCTGTCGGACGCCTTCTTGTCAAAATATTTCTTAACTTGAGCCTGATGCTGCTCCAAAGTTTTCATAGCCTTGTCTCGTACTTCCTCTAACTCCATGAGTTCAACAAACCTTATTGTCAGAGGATCACTCTCTATAACTTCAAGTTGATGAGCTAACTCCAAAGAAGGTAACTCCAATGAGAGTGGGAGTTTTTCCTCTCTTCCATATACAAGAACGAAAGGAGAATTTCCGATGGCCCTTTTAGGTGTGATCCGATCTGCCCATAAGGCGGTCTTAAGCTGTGTATGCCAAGTCCTCTTGTTAGTCTCCATTGTGCGCTTAATAATCCTTATGAGGTTTTTGTTGCTAGACTCAGCCAATCCGTTTCCTTGAGGATAGTAATTGGACGAAGTTTTGAGGTATACCCCATTTTTAACAGCCCATTCACTCAATTTCATACCAAGAAAAGCCAGCGCATTGTCTGAAATGACTGTAAACGGAACACCGAACCTCGTCATTATACCCTCCAAAAAATCTAGAACTGCCTTTTCATTGCTCTCTTTTAATGCTACCACCTCTGTCCATCGAGTAAAATAGTCTGTTGCGGTAAGGACCCACTTATGTCCATCACTGATGGAGGATTAATCATTCCGATGAAGTCCAACCCCCATTGAACAAAGGGTTGATCCACTTGAATTGGATGCAATGGAAGAGCTGCCAGCTTCTGCTTACCTGTGAAAAAGGCACATTCTTTACATTTCCTTACCCAAAGATGGGCATCCTTGAATAAATCTGGCCAATAGTAGCCAGCTCGCATGATCTTGGTAGTTTGTTCAGTAAGTGGAATAATGTCCTCCGTATAGGCCATTATGAAATTCTTCTAGTATCTTACTTACTTGCTCGGTCCTATGCACCGAAGGAGGACGCCGTTCAAATCTTTTCGAAAGAGAATGCTATCTACCAAAACATATGGGATAGATTGAAGACGGAAAGTTCGCCTTTGGTTTTTATCCATGTTTGTCGGGTATGCTCCTGAGAAGATGAAATTCTTCATTTTGATAACCAATCACTTGATCAACATCCTCATCGCATTTAGGAGTGTCACGTCCTCATTACTTTTTGATTCCATGTCTCATTGTAAGTTGCTGACATAAACCCTTACCTCGACAAGTTTAGTGACTTTGATGTGCACGCTCATACTCCATTACCTTTGTGATCCATCCAAAGACGCTTTTCGCTCATTTCTTTGTTCAAAAAAACTCCTCGACACTGGATGAGACACCATCGAATGAATCTTGTTGTTGGACAACATGTGCTTGAATTTCTTCAAAGCTTGAATAACCGCAAAGACTTGCTTTTCAATGAATGAGTATTTGAACTCGTAGTCTTTGAGGGATTGATCAAGAAAGCATTGGTTGCTCCATCAAAGTTGTTGTTTTGCTGGGTGAGGATACCTAAAATGCTCTCTTGACCCGCAAAAGCATAAAGAATAAAATCTTTGTCAAACTTGGGGTTCACCAGCGTGGGAGCTTGAGAAATGGCTGTTTTGATGGCTTCAAAGCTTTCTCATCCTTCCTTTGTCCATGAGAATGGCATGTTTTTCTTTAGCATGGCTGTCAATGGTTTAGCCAATGTCGCGAATTGAGGGATGAATCTCCGCACGAAATTTATGGTTCCCAAAACTCGAGGCCCTTCTTGTGACTTGGGAGAGATAAGGACATAATCAAATGAATCCTAGCTGGATCGATTGATAATCCTTCTGCTGAAACCACATGCCCCAACAATTTTCCCTCGTGCACTGCGAAAATACATTTCTTGGGGTTAAGTGAAACCCCAAATTCCCTACACCTTTGGAAAACTTTCCTTAGATGCGTGATGTGATCTTCTGCATGCTTAGAGTATACAATTATATCATCAAGGTAAACTAAAATAATATCATTGATTAGTCCCTTAAATGCCATGTCCATGGCTCTTTGGAAAGTAGCCCCGGCATTGGACAATCCGAATGGCATTTTATTGTAGGCATACGTGCCCCACTTGGTAGTGAAAGCCGTTTTGAATTGGTCGATTCTTGACTAGGATTTGATTGTAACCTCGAATATCCATCGAGCAAAGAAAATCTTTGAGCTCCCGCCACCGCTTGAAGGATCTGCTCCATCGATGGAAGAGGATAATGGTCTTTTAATGATGCACGATTCAAATCCTCAAAATCTACGCATAACCGGATCTCTCTGTTCTTCTTCCTTACAGGCACCATATTGACTACCCATGAGGAATGCTTGATGGGAAAAATTATACAGCCTCGATGAGCTTGGTTAGCTCCTTTCTCATTAGTGGCTCAATTTTGGGATTAATTGGTCTCTCAAGCTTTCTCGACGAACCGCTTAGCATTAGGATCCAGCCGATGGTATGTTGTGCTAGACCTCGATCAAAACCACGCAGATCTTTATAGCTCCATGCAAAGATGTCATGATACTCTTGACAAAGTTTGATGAAAGCTTTTTCTCTCTCGGAAGTACACACTTTTCCGATCTTAAGAAATTTTTCATTTGATACTTCAACTTCCTCAAAATATTCTTCTCTGACCACCATGTTAGGGCTTTGTCTTGTGGCTTGGTCATCTGAATTGAAAATGGATTCCAAAGTGACTAAACCTTTTGGTAACTTGTTGCTTTTCAATTGAATAATTTGCTCACCATATGACTCCTGCAACTTATCTTGATTTTTTGCAGCAAACTCCGCCTCTTCTTGTAGGAAGAGGACAATTTGTTTGTCACTATCAAACACTTGCCAACTACTCACATTATCAGGGACTACTGGTCGAACCACCATTTTAACAAATTGCTGCCCTTCTTTCATGATATCAACTGGTATGTTGTATTGTGAACCAATTGTAGCAAGCCTATCCGCATCTTGATTTTGACCTCTAGGAATTGCATGGATTCCAAAAGCTTCAAAATCTTCAATCGTCCTGACTTGATTCTTATATGATCTTAAAAGATCATTTTTGGATGCACTACGTGCCAAAACTTGATGAACAACTAACTCACTATCTCCAAAAATAGTTAGGGCCTTGATTCCCTTCCTTTGGGCTAGTTGAATTCCTTGCACAAGAGCCTCATATTCAACAACATTGTTAGTGCAACTGAACTGCAACCGAAAGATGAGAAGTACTTATCTCCTCTCGAGAAATTAACATAACACCAAAGACCGGATCCATTCTTACTTCTTGAGCCATCAAGAACAATTGCCACAATCCTTTAGAATCACTTGGTGTTTTGACAAGTTGTGGTATGATCGTATCTTCTTCATGGATACAGTAAGTACCTAATCCTGTTTCTTCCAAGACCAAAGAAACCAGCTTCTTCTTCTGCCTAATACATCAGCGTAGGGATCGTACTGATGATCTCTACTTACTTCATCTAGCAAAGTATCAGGGACTTCTTCAACAAGGGTGGTTGGTTCATGATCGGCATCTTCCTCTTCTGGATCGCCGATGGTGTAATTTCCATTTATGGGACTAGCAGTGTAGGGTTCTACATGATTATGGCAGATTGGTTCTGCCCTTATAGTTACTTTGGTTCCGTATCGAGTCCTGAGAATCATATGCGACCAATCGGCTGATAGGTAACCGCCCATCTTGGCAGTGAAATCCCGTGATAGGCAGATGGCAAAGAGAGGAGGGAGATCGATGACCGATATGTCTTGGGTGAATGACAAACTTGGGCATGCATGAATGGTAAGTTGAAGTCCTTTGATAACCCCAACAGTCTTAACAATGTGCCATCCAAATTTGAACAACCCCTCTTGCAACTGGCGCATATTGTATGCCTAGTACATCTGTAATTTGTTTCGGCATGACAGAGCTACTGGCACCAGAATCGATCATGCAATTATGTACCAGGTGGTCGCCAATGATCAGGGAAATGTAGAATGGCGGTGGTTTGTTTGCCATAGGAATGATTTTCCCTTCCGGTTGACACAAATTTGTAGCATTTGTCACTCCATGGCTTGGTGATCCGCTGGTTGTACTAAAAACTGTTCGAGCTTCTCGCAATGTGTTTCTTTTTGGGAAGGGATCGAGAGTGCGTCCCACATGGTAACGCTCAGATTGGTTTTCTTCATTTGTTCTACTATGCTGAAGGGAATTGCTCCAACTTTGATGACACTTTTTTGGGCATTGGGGTCCTCCTTTGGAAAATGTTTGTTGGGTACCGTGATGCCTGGAGAACCATCTTTCCCTGCGGTGTGGCTAGCCGGTGTTTCTGGTGATTTCTTTCCCGCATTTTTATCAACCGCCATTTGTAACCCATGTTGAGAAGTGGATGCTAGATCAGCTTCAGAGGTTGAGGCTCCATTGCTCTCTTTTTGGAACGAGTGTTTGCTGCCACTGATGAAGAATCTATATTCAATCCACAAAAATCTTCTTCTTGCCAGTTTAGCAAAGTGGATTCTTCAGGTGCCTGCGGTTGATCTGCTGCTTCTTGCGTAGATGAATTGTTTGTTAACTCTGAAGGGGCAGATACACTTTGAACCATAAGGGCCTGGCTAAGAACCCCATTGGGACAAAGATTTTGATTGTGAGGTTGAGAGCAAGGATAACACCATTCGTAGTCTTGAACTAGATTATTTTGAACAGGTACTATAGCTCTAGATGAGCTAGCTGCAAGAGGGTTCTGAAAGTTCAAGGGCCTTACATTTGCAACTTGACTTGTAGTTTGATTTCGAGGCTGATTGTTTCCTTGAAAAGGAGGATGGTTAGCCTGATACTGCTGATTTTGTGGCTGATACGGATGATTGTATTGAAATTGTTGCCTTTTGAGTGCAACGAGCTCATTTCCAAAATTTTGCAGTAGTGACTTGACTTCAAATAGGTCATTTGAAGAGGCAGGGAAGATTGAGATGGTTGCTTGGAGTCTACTGGAATAGGAGCAATGATAGGCTGATGATTCGTAAGATCTGGAGAAAAGGGCATTGGTGGTCGTGGAGCTATCTTTCCACTGAATCAAGAATTCTCTCGCACTTATGGCAACTTCGTAAGCATCAGGAAGTGTAGTCCCTCCCATGGACTGGATCATAACTGCTACATCACTATTCAAGGCTCGCAAATAGTACAAGAATGCATTATGTGCAGAAGGCTTTACGAGCACCGGAATCCTATTCCAAGTCCTATGGAATCGAAGTTGAAATCACTCATGTATTCTTGGGAAGCTCTCTTTATGGTAGTAATTTGTTCCAAAAGTGATAGGTGATCACTTTTGTCTTCAAATTGTTTACATAGCTTTTCTCCCAACTCGTCCCAAGTGGTTATAGTGCCAACACCTAACCCGCGAAACCATTGAAGTGCTTTTCCCTTGAAAGAGGTAGCAAGAAGTCTAACTACAACGTTGTCTTCGGTGATATTATGTACTGCGCAGATGCTGGCTACATCAAAGATATGCTCCACTGGAGTAACGTGAGTTTCCCCATGTAGAAGGGTAAAACTTTTGAGTGCCGCAATAGGTATCGGGTCACGTTGAGCCAACATAAGAGGACTGCTTGCATTGAAAGGGGGAAAAACTTGGTTCCTCGCCATAGCAACGAAAGGTTGATTGTTCCTGGGTGGAGGAAATCTTCCGTAAGGAGGAGTTGAATGACCCCTACTAGGTAAATCTGCAACTGGGGATGTGGAAATGCCTCTTCTGCTTCTCTTTGGAGGAGACAAGGAAAGTTCGATATGCTGATACTTTCCTTTCTTTGAAGAAGCTCTTGTCTGAATTCTTCGCATAAGTTACTGCACTGAGATTTGGAATCCAGAGATATAGAGTCGCCAGGTACTTTGACTTGTGTAAGTGAGAAGAGAAGTACCAACTCTGTCCCACCGGGCGTGCCAAAAACTATTGTGTGTGGTCGCACGGTGGCTTAAGATTTCTGTTTGATAATGAGACACCTCTGAAAGATGGAACTCTAACTTCTGTGATGTCTGTGATGTCCCACCGGGCATGCCAAAAACTGTTGTGTGTGGTCGCACGGTGGCTTAAGACTGTTTGATAATGAGACACCTCTGAAAGATGGAACTTTAACTTCATCTGACCGAAAATCACGCACGGTGGCTTAAGATTTCTTGTTTGATAATGAGACACCTCTGAAAGATGGAACTCTAACTTTTGTGATGTCTTTGATGTCCCACCGGGCGTGCCAAAAACTGTTGTGTGTGGTCGCACGGTGGCTTAAGATTTCTGTTTGATAATGAGACACCTCTGAAAGATGGAACTCTAACTTCTGTGATGTCCATGTCCCACCGGGCGTGCCAAAAACTGTTGTCGCCAAATCACTGCACCCCCCGAATGGCCAGGATGTGAATAGGACGTTCGGTGTGATTGGGACACATGGGATCACCTCTCAAGCTGTGGGACTTGGGCTCGAGGTGAACCTCCGGAGAAGGCCGGCTTCCTCTTCCTAAACTAAGTGTTGTACTACTCCTAGTGTAACAAAAATGATTATCTAGTCCTACGCTAACATTTTCATGGGGTTTTAGGGAAAGAGATTTACAGAAATGAAACTATACTAGGGATGGTGATGCACCAAATAAAGGGTGTCTTCAGATTCAGGAAGGGTTAATTTGAAGAGGGTGTGTGCACCACAGGTCAACTTCACCTACTGCAACTTAGAGAGGGTACAGATACCACAAACTAAGAGACACGCGTTCCCTTTGTTAAACTTTATCAGACCGAGAAATATACCAGTTTCCCAATGAAGAAGGATGAACTCAAGAAGGGTGAACAGACACCACAACTCAACTGCATGCAATACTCACCACTCGATAAGCACAGAACTCCAAGAACCTGCAATAGAAACTTAAACTTGCACAGTGTACCTGCAAGTACGAGAAAGGCACAAAGAAGCATAAAAGGATGAAAGGACCGAGATTAGTCACAAAACACACACTTTTATTGCTTCAATAACATGCACAATGCATCATACATTCAGAAGAGGCAATAGTTGCCATTACAGTCTTGAAGAGGAGGCTTGAAAGTTCTCTCAACACACAAGAACAACTTGCAGAAGAGAGAGGATTCTTGAAAAGTATACACTCGCCTGAGATATCTAACTGTCCAACTTGTCTGAACTGTTGGAACCCTTTGAAATGAGCTTCCAACTTACATTTATAGAAGAATATGTGAGAAAGAAGAGGAAATGGTCATAATTACATTCCTAAAATGAAGGCCCATGATGTATTTATTACAGTTAGTTGAACCACCTGAGAAGGTTCCATCATGGGTCATTAATTGCCTGATGACCTAGTCTTCTCAATTAATTAAAAGAATATTTAAATAAAATATTTAAATAATAATAATAAATATTATTATTAAAATATTTAAATAAAAATATTAATTTAATTAACATAATGTTGGGACCCCCCGTTGACCCGTTTGACTTGAAGAGGAGGGGGGTCCATGTGGATAGAGTCTGCACAAATCTCAACTCGGTGAGCTTCGAATCCTCTAACTCGGTGTTGCAATTGATTTTGAACCCCACACCAACTCTTTCCTCGTCTTGGCAATCGGGCTCTTTTGCATTGAGTCCTTCGAATGGTGAGCTATCAAACTTGATTCTTATCATTTTCCTCTAGTTAACTCGAAGCCATTTATGCATTCCACGTTCAAACTTCATGAAACATCACCACGAGCTCCTTGCGAAGTCACCGAGCTCTTCATCCAGCAAACGATCTTACCTTTCCTGGGCTCAAACTCACTTGAATACCGAGCTTAACCCAACATTTCTAAAAAGAATGGTTTTACCACAATGCTCACGGTTCTTCCTTATCATATAACACTTGTAGTAAGAATGTTTTGGATTTTCCATAATAAGCACAATTTGTACCTTCCAAACGATGAGAAAATGCCATTACCAATAAAGACCTAATGCTGCCATGATGATGACCTAGGCTTATGCCCATAACATGTCGATAGACACCCTTAAGACTGATTTTTGGCCAAAGAGCCCTTCGGTATTTTGGCAGTGCACTCTGCAATCTCGGCTCCAATCAACAATTATGCCACTATTGGGATCTTAGTATGGCATAGGTAGCTGTGAGCTACACAATATACTCATTTTTCCAGAAACTAAAAAGATCCTTTATGTTACAATTTGCAACACATAAAATAAGCCCTTCAAAAAATACATTGAACAACTGGGGCAACCAAGAGGACCTTGGAAAAATGTACAGGTAACAACCATATGAATTCTTCCTTAGTCGTGGATCAAAGCTAATAGAAATAAAGCTAGATAAAATTAGCTTGAAACTACAGTATAATCGTCCATTATAAAAAAAAATCAGTTTCTCCGAACTCGTAAAAGAATACTTTTATTGTCCGATTGACGTACATAATGGAAGGGTATAAATATTACTATCGCCCTCGAGAGTTTCTCAAAGAGACCATTTACAAGTAACAAGGATGTAGCATGCAAAACGGCCACTGTGTATTTTAGAGTTGACCTTCACATTCAATTTTTCTAGGAGAAAAATGCTTGAGCAATATGAATCGTTTCATTCTCGCACCGCTTAATAAACCTTCATCTCCTAGTTCATGGAAATTTTATGAAGCCTTGAATAGCGTGACTCCAATCCATCGTATACACGGCAGTGAATATTTGTTTCTGTTCAGTATTTGATCCGAGCTTCGCGCTAAAAAAATGGCTTCTATTATATTGCAACATGCAACATGCACCAAATGCGTGGGATTTTGCCGCGACCACCAATGCTTTTATTCACTATACAGCAAAGCTCACGGCTTGTGGGGAGCTCAACCAGAACTACGAACTCGTATCTTTTCTCGCAGGGCGATCGACCATCATGATCAGCAAAATGCTCACCGCAAACGTTGAGTCCATCATCATTTATTCGATATCATTTGACAAATATAGCCATGAGAGAAAACTATGCTATAAGCCTCCATCAAATTGGTATCACGTCGCGTTGTTTTCTCCATGACCCACTCCGATTCACAACTGCTTGTCTTATTAATCCTCTCCGCGACCCACACAAAGACTCGACCACTCAAGCTGCGCAGGATTGCCCATTTACACGGCTCACTGCTGGAAATCTCATGACGGATTGCCATTGTAATATTTCCGCTTGGCAATTGATCCGATTTCTCCCCTACGTGGAGGTTTGATCATGGTTTGCCAAACCAATATTTCCACGCTTGGCAGTTTGACCAATTTCTCCCATTTTTACTTCGCATGGCCATTCCATCCTCAAACCACTCCCATGCCCGGATTTCCCATTCTCCCCTTCGGCTTGACATCACGTCATTTCCCTTGGCAATGCTCGCCTTATTTTCCACGTCCAACGGCTTGGCCAAATTAATTCACGGGCCCCGCCTCAACTTCGCCATGCGGCATTTGTTTGTTCCTTATCTCCACAATTTCCACCAGCATGATCGGGGATCTTCATGAATCTTCTCCCGCCGAGCCTTTTTCCTTCAATTTCATGATTTGAGGATAACATTAAACTCTCAGTGCAAACATTTCAGCTGTAGCTTGTAAGGTGTGATAATTTCAACAGAAACCTTTATGCTTGCCAACTTAGTGACTCGTTGAAGATGCTCATATAATTGCAAAGCAAATTATGCTCCATGAATATTCTGATATGAAACAGTTCCACCTCTATGAGATCCGTTTCCATGAGTTGCATCGTAAAATAAATTTAATCAAGTCTCCCGGTAACACTCTTACTGTCACTTAATCGATTTTTATAAAAATATCTTGAAGGAAAATCCCGAATTTGAGGATGCATTCGATGCTGAACAGATAAAAACATAGTTGGGTGACCTGCTTGCTTGGAAGTGCTCAAAAGAACTTCTGCTATACTGCAACATGTCAACTGCCTGTGCACCAAATGCTCGGCCGAGGAAGGTCTGAACAACGCCAACGAAAATATATATACTGTATTCACTAATACCTTGGCCCGGCATTCTTGCTGCCTCTGTGAGCTTACCATTGAAAAATTATCTCGAGTAGGCCTCCCAGTTTTGCATTAATCAATGAGCCCTGGAATTGTATCCTAGAAACCATCTTTAATGCATCCACACGAAACGAGTTGCCTTGAATTATCCATCATGCTCGATGAGTCCCATTGATAGGGCTCCATCACGTATCTCTGTTTACGCAACGATCTCCATTCATTTTATGGCACTCTTGATGCCTTGGCTTGCATTTGAATCACCCTAGCTCTGCAGAATGTGTCCTAAAAGAAGCTCACCACATGATCTCCAAAATGAACGAGTCACGAAGATGAGCTCAAACTCCTTATCTCCTCGCTTAGCTTCGCTGCATCGATCTCTACCGAGATCCGTGGCCCTTGAACCTTTCCAATTTTTGCATTAACAGACTTTATTGATAGCTCAAACTTTGACTCTCCCCGACTTGGCCTTCACTTCCGATCGCATCGATCTCTACCGAGATCCTTATAGAGTTCCCTTTTAATTATTGCATTCATCAATTTTCAACGAGCTATATTTTTTCATTAACAAGACCTCATCTTGTCGAGCTCTTACAACCGAGAGTCTCTTCCAGAGATGATTTCGAGATGATTATCAATTTGACACCGGTTCTTTATCAACTTCTTTAATAACCGAAGGTGGGTTCTTGGAACTATTATTTCATTTTGAACGTCAACTCGACCCCGAACTCTCCACCGAATAGCTTGAGATCAACCGGAATATCTATGTTGTAGTAACATAGAATATTATGTGCCTTAATCGAAATGTAATCATGAGTGGGTGATAAATATTGTTATGAGTTGTTGAGTAAACTCATTCATATGAGTTTTTTTGAGAAAACAAAATCTCACGTAAAATAACATGGAGTTTTTTTAGGAGTTATGTGTAGAGATATTTATGGAGATTATATCTCCTTAAATATAGGAACAACATCTCCTATTTAAATGGATTTAATAGCAAGAATAAAAGTTTAAGATTTTGAATTTAATTCAAGCAATTATGATGTAGTGTTTTCAAAAATATCATCGACATAATCTTTCATGATGTCATTGAGCATGTCATGGAATATCACTATCATTTCCCATTGATATGTTACGCCGTGTGTTTTTAAGGCCGAAGGGCATCACCTGATAGTACAAATTCCCCTAGGAGTTGTGAAGGAAATCTTATTTTTGTCCTCTATGATATTAATATGATTATATCCAAAAATCCATCCATGAGAGATAACATTTTGTATCCATCTATTAAATCAAAAATCATGTTGATGTTGGAAAGAGGGAAGTCATCCTTCGAGCATGCCTTATTGATGTCTCTAAAGTTGATATAGATTCTTATTCCTATGGGATTTTTCTGTATTGGGACTATATTGGATATCCATTCTGAATAATTGATTGGTTTGATAAATCCATCTACTAAAAGTTTTTCAAGCTCCTCCTTCACTAGAAAGGCTACTGCGAATGCATTTTCTAAGCTTCTGTTTAATGGGCTTTGCATTTGTGTGTACAACAAGGTTATGCACCACTAAAGATGGATCTAGGCCTAACATATCTGCATAAGACTAAGAAAATATGTCTGAGAATTCTATGAGAAGCATTACAAATTTCTTTTGTTCCTATGCTTTGAAAGTGAATCTCCCAACTTGACTATCTTGGGTTGTTCTTTTGTGCCAATGTTGACATCAATGGTTTCTTCTACTAACATCTTGGATGTATCCTCCATATGTGTAGGATCAGGAGGGAGGTTGAGATCTTCTTCCAAGGGCATCTCAATGATATTTTCACCCTTGGTGTGGTCAATTTTATGTCCATAGATTTTTTAATTTGTTTGTCATCCAATGCCTCAAAGAGGTTTTCACTGTGTGACTTGGAATTTTGTTTTTTCCGAGGATTTTGGAAGAATTTTTTCCCTCACTTTTTCTTAAATTTTTCTGACCACGTAACTCAACCTCCTCCCCAAAGTATGCATAAGTATCAAGGTCAATGTAAAATCCTTTTTATGGTCCCCGATAGGAATGTTATCATGAATACCCATGAATTATGCAATTGCCTCATCATTTTCAAAGAGGTCCATAGGCATGTGAAGTTGTTGGTCCCAATCAACAAGAGTAGGATAGAAAAGTTCAAATTTTGGTTTGGCATGGGTTATGGTAAAGACAACAATGTCTAGGAATATGTTCATAGAGGAAAGATCCTCGTATTGGCTATGACAAGATTTTGTGTCACTATCTAAATAAGAAGAGATATCCTCACGTTTAGAAGAAGTAACATCTTTCTCCAGGGGTGAGATCCATAAGGTATAATGTTGATACCATATCTTTCATTTTTAAAGTGTGGGTTGGGACTGGATCTCTTATACCTTGTTCATTTTTACCACACCCGTGTCCTTTATAGCCCATGGAGTACATCATTCTATTGGATTTGGTGTACTCTGGAGTTTTGTAGCAAGAAGGCATAGTTTCTTTGGGGACCCAAATTGTGGGAGGGTCCAACAATTTTTCTTCTGCTAATAAGCCACCAAGTAGGAACTTCCCTATAGTTTTCTCATCTCTGGGTCGTTTGTATCGGTAATTGGGATTTCCTCTTGTCTTGGGTGACAAGGATAGATTTGAAACCAAGAGGGCCTATTGTATATCATATTCTCCATATCCATATTCAAGAACCTTCATTTCCCATAAATCAAAGGGAGAAACAAACGTAGAAGCACTGAGGCACAAGAACTTAGTGTGTCAAAATCCACACGTGAGGTGAGAGCTTCATATTGAAGAGGTATAGAAATTTCAGCAAAGAGACATTCATAAGAACCCTTACATGAAAAACTATTCAAAGCTCTATAGTGAGCAAAGGGTTCCAGATATCCTTGAATGGTGATGGTGTGTCCCTCATGATTCAATTTAATGCATTGATGGAAGGTTGATGGTATGGCTTGTATGGCATGAATCCATGGGTGGCCAAGAAGCATGTTATACGGGAGCTCCAAGTCTAGGACATGGAACTTGGTGTTATGACAGGTAGGTCCTACTTCCATCGACAATGTTATGGTGTCAGTCGATTCATGCTCTGCATTGTCATATGTTGTGATTGTGATGATGTGGGATTCTATATTTTATTTTATTCATCCCAACTATTTGATTAGCTTTAAGGTACATATGTTTAACCCAGACCCATTTTCCATAAGCACTCTCTTTATCTTTCTTCAGGTGACAAATAATTCAATGTAAAGAGGTAATTTATGGGTGTGATATTTTTTTGGAATATCATTTTGAGTAAAGGAGATGTGTTTACTTGGTGTGAGATTTGCCACCAAATTTTGAATATGGGATCTATCTATATATGTTGACACTCCTGACCCCTCAAGTGTTTTTTTAAAAAAAATTATGCATATTTTATATCTTGAGGAGATTTAAGATTGAAATCTTAGCAGAGGTATTCTCATGTTTTTCTAAGATTTTGTATGGACTATCATAAGGGGTAGACATAATATTCTCTAGAATCACGAGATGAGAATGTTGTGTTACCACGAGAAAAATATATGTTCTTCATTCTAATAGTATTCACATGGTCATTAGAAGAACGAACATAGACAATAAGTGAGTCAAATTAATTGTTGTCATCTTGGATGTAAACACAATTTAGAATTGTTCTAGCTCTTGGATGACTCACCCTAATATGGATTCCTCTCCACCGTTTATCATGCTTATGGAAAGGTTCTTTGAATATTCCCATTGCTCAAGTGAATCAACTTTAATTTCTCCACTGTCAATGAGGTCTTGGACAAAGTGTCTCAGTTTTAGGCACTTGTTTGTTCTATGTCCTTTAACACGATGGAACTCACAATATTAATGTTCTTTATACCATGATGGTTTGGGTGCATCATCACTAAAGGGTACCATAGTGGGGTATTGGACCATGTTCACTACATCCAACTATTTCAGAATCATGGACAAGGAGTCCATGAGAGGAGTGAACACTTGATGTTTGATTGGGGGTTGAATAGGTCCTTTGGTAAGTTTGAAAGGAGGACCAATTTTCACTACCTATATACACTTAGATTCTATGATACCATCTCCTCGACATTTTTTTTTGTTAAAGAACTTTGGTTTGTTTGTAGGTTTAGATGTTTGATTATCTTTTGAAAAGGGTTTCAATGTCCCTTTATTTATCAAATCCTTTTCGATTTGGCTTCCTTTTTCTATAAATTCCTCAAATTTATTGACACAATGCATTTGTAAATAGAAAGAAATTTCTGGATTTAGATGAAAAAAATTCTAACCAATTAATTTTCTAGGATTGAACAAGGGAAGCGGCTAGCTAACCCCCACCATTATTGCAAGAAACTAGAAAAGGTCTCATTAGGTATTTGTTTTGTGCTACATAAGTCTACCATGGTGACGTCACTTTCTACATTGAATGAGAAATGATGTAAAAATATTTCCAATAGTTCAAGACAAGTAAAGATAGACCCTTTAGGTATATGAAGAAACCACTCTAAAGCTTGACCCCTAGACTGCATGGGAATAAGCGTATAAGGTAATTGTCACTATAAGCCACTTCATACGCCATGTAAAATTCCTTGACGTGATCTCATGGGTCACCTTTCCCTTTATACTTTTCAAATTTTGGGAAATTGAAATTCTTAGGGAAGGGCATGCATAGCATAGCTCTATCAAAGGGGTAAGGACATAGCTCTTTGTATTGGTACTTTTTACTATGTCTGACATTGTTTTCTTGAAGGGTCATGAGTATACTTTTCATAGATTGCAACTCTTATGTGAGGAGTTGATCTTTGGTAGGGGAATTTGGAATGTATACCCGACTATGTTTTGGTGTTTCATCCCTTGATATTTCAGTGTGAAGTTCACTATTCTTGGCCTTAGGTTTCTCTTGATGTGCATTTTTTCATTTATTTTTGCACATGGGAATCCAAATAAGATAATTGTCTACTAAGGATTTTTATTTGTTATTGCATAGTGACTTCATCATTTTTAGGTCCCTCTTGGTTCTCATGTGGAGGAGGTTGTTCGTGTGTTCATGATCCCCTCTAACCTTGCATGGGTATTTTGATAAGTGGAAATTTATAACCACCTATGTTTTCATTTTGAGGGTTTGAAGTAGAAGCTTGTCCATTCCCTAAAATGTCATCCATGTTAATAAGGGGACATTGTTCCTCTTCTTCCTCATGGGCATTGTTGGTAGGTGGAATGAATTCATGTTCATTTGTCATTTTGGCACCTAATTCTATAACTCGTGCAAGTCTTATCTTTGTTGAGAAAAATTAATTCATCCAATTGAGCAGGGTCAAACTCAAACTCCTCTCGTGGTGATTCTAATTCATCACCACTATGATCAATCATGTCCTCTGTTTCCTTTTTCATAGAGAAGAGGGGTCCTAAATCGTGACCAATGAAAGGATTTGATCCTTTCTTGTTATATGTTTCCCATTCTAGTTTTTTAGATGTCATCCTTGTTAAAGGGGGCATAGCAAGGAGTGTTTTACAAAGGTTGTTGTCAAATGTGATCAAGGATACAACAAACCTAAGTGAAAACCTAGAACGTGATGATTGTGAGGGTCACAAAAGAGTGTCAACAATGGTCAAAGAATAACAAATGATAAAGAATCAAGGAATCAAATAGGATTTTCCTAAAAATATAAGTCAATATGATGAACAATCACATAAGTTCAGTAAACCAATCCAATCAACAAGGAACTAATCCCTATGTAAATGTTTTTCAATGGTAGTTCAACGCAAGATGATCAACACAATGTCAACACTTAAGTCAAGTTTAATATAAACAAGGTGTAAGTATTAACAAGGGGTTGATGTGACTTCCAATCAAAGTATACTATAACTCGTTTAGATACAAAAAGGCTTAAATCCTAAAAACTGGAAGTTACAAGTGTGAGCAACGCAACAATACCACTTAAATACGTTAACCAAGATTTTTGGAAAAGAAAGATATTAGTATCAAAATAGTATTGATATGATGCTAAAAAAATTAACAACAACACATTTCAAGGTTTGAGGTAATGTTTTAAAAGAAACAAGGCCAAAGTATACCAAGGAATTGTTAAGATGCGAGTAGCGTAATGGTACAATCTAGACACTTAGATCAAGTTTATGAGAAACAATATGTAAGTATCAAAATTATATCAAGGTGATGCGAGAAATGTAACACTTCAAAGGAAATTCAATGATGAATCAAGCCTAGCTATGATGAAGATCTTGATGTGGGTATCAAGATCAAATGGCTATCAAGATGAGAATATGTACCAACACACTTTCAATGTTTACCATCCAGTCTCAAGCAAGGATAAATGTAAATGGGTGCAAAAGTGGTGGACAAAATCAATCAATAGCACACATATGATGTTCCTATTTTGATCAAAAATATCAACAAGAGAGAAAATTATTAGATCAAGTGCAGTTGAAAAATACTTGGCTTCACTTTGGAAAAGTTTTTCTTGTCTTATGGTGAGTGAAAAACTAAGACAAAGTAATGCTTCGTAAATTTCATGATGAATGACACTTGGCTCAAAATTTAATGGACTCTCCCTTGTTCAAATAACAAGGTTTTGAATCCAAAAAAGTTCTTGCTTCATGAAATATCTTTGAAACACGATTGGCTTTGAGTCAGTCAAGTTGGCTCTAAGACAAAATGGCTTCCTAATTGTTTCTCTCAACTAGGTGTCACAAATTACCTCTGCAAGCATGGTTTTCCAAGGAAGTTGCACTGATTAAACCTTGGATTATTTGATATTTAATTCGAACCCTTCAATAAATGATAAATAAATGGGTTCAATTGTATCTCACTTTGGGTCACGTATAGATAATTTTGACTCTAAATCTCACAAGTGTATACTAGACAAGTAGGTAAGTGGAGCGCTTCCCATTTTGTCCACAAGGTTCCCTCTTGTGTGGACTACTTTGGGGTTCCTAAGAGCATCCCTATTTTTATTTTAAGTATTTTTTTGTGAGAAAATATTTTGGAGGAAAAACTTGTGGATTTTTTTTTCAATGCTATGGGAATATAAGTCCCTCTACTTAACCGATGCAGCTACCGTATATACATGCATGTGTGAAATGAGTTGTCTCCAAGTTGATCTTACAGTAGAGGATGCAATAGAGTAGTCCACCGACCCTGCAAAAATCTTGCAAATACCTATAAGAGAGGAATTTTTTTAGAAGAGTGGGAAAGGGAGTGAGAATGTTAGACAAGGGAAACTAATGTTGCAAGTAGAAAATCAGATTCTTGCATACACCAATTAGAAGTTTCATCACATGCATTGAAATTAGGAAGAAACAATATTGCAAATAGTAATAAGACCAAATAGAATTTAATGAACACAAAGTATCAGTAGATTCCTTAGTCAAAAAAGGCTAGAAACTTCTTGTATTGATGCTCAAGTAGAAATTGTACATAGCATGAGAAATAGAAGAAATTTGAGAGTGGGGGAATGGAAGAATTTTTCTATCTCTTTGATCTTTCACAAGGATTTCTCTCTCTTGAATTCACAAGAATAGCTAAGAAGACCCTTAAATGAGGAGTGCATTACAATTTATAGAAGAATAATAACTCTTCATCTTCTTGGTGATTCTTCATATACCCCCAATGACACTTCATATGCCTTGAAACTTTTCACATTCCTAGGAAAACATTAAGTCCCCTTTTATAACTGAAGGGTGACTTATTACATTGAAAAATTAAGGGATGTGAAAAATTGCAACCCCAACGTAAGATTAGAATATTGAGGAGAGAGAAAGTTGGGGTGAGAGGAGAGAGAAAGTGAGCAAAGAGAGAGGGAGAGCAATGCCAATGAAGAAAATAATTTGATGATCCATTTCTTTACTTGATGATCCGATGCAATGCTCTAATGTAGTGAAATTTAGATCCTCAAATGTCTCATACCATGAGAGACTTCCTTCGGATGATACGCAAAACACCACGAACCAAGTGTTAAAAATATTGTTGAATGATTCCATTGGTGACCATGAGCATCACTCATGAAGATCCTTTCTGAAGAGACTGAAGCTTTGGAACAAATCCCACCTTGACTCCTTGCAACACTGCCACACTGCTTAGTTTGAACATGATCCTGATGAAACACATCATGAATAGTCTGACGACATCGACTGTGAATTCCACCTCACACATACCAATTGAAGCATGAAATGAGTGTCAAAAGACATTGTTGAGATCCATGTAAGTCACCTTACTGTCATCTACTCCCATATAGTTTGATGAATGAGACGACATTTTTTTTCACCCCTATGAATCTGAACTTCACTTAACACCTACTATTTCTGGAACGTGCAACTTATTATTTTTAGCAAGAAAATTCTTCTCTAAAATATACCTAGGACTATTAGATTTATTACTTCACTCTCATAATGCTCTTCTTGTGAAATTTTCCCTCTGGAATGGATTGCTCTTTTTATTAAGTACACACTTTTATCCTCCCGATCTAACATATTTTCATGCATATTCTTCATCAACTTAGGGTCTATAGAAACTCACTTCATCTAGGCATCCAATGCTTTAAATCTACCCTTCTTCTGTAGCATATTACATCCACTTCTGATAGAATCATCATCTTGTACCATAGTGGCAATCTTTCTTTGAATCCTATTATGTTTCTAAGATTTGGGAGTGACTTTCCTTATATGTGACTCTCATCCTATGTTGGTAGGTACACTCTTTTGGTTCATGACACATTGTACCAGCACTTTATAGCTAGATATGCATGTCCTTGAGTTCTCAATTGTGCACATGTAGGCATTGAGACATTCAACCTTGATATGACTTTCATAGACCTTCAATGACTAGAATTACATATGCATAGCCAATTGAACCTTCATGAAGGGTTTATAATAGATCTTGAATCAAATTTAGATTTTGAAGTTATATACTCTTGTAGAATGAATATTTTCATGCTCCTCTAAGTTGATCATTGACATAGTAACATTTCAAAAGTTCCACTAATTTCTATTTTTTCAAGTACTTTGGAGTTCAAGACTACACCTTTTGGGCCTTTTTCACATCTAAGACACAAACCTTCACTTGACAGAGCTACTAATCACAAATAATATCATCTTCAAGAGACTAATGAGTCATTACTTATCACACAACATTCTCAGAGCCAACATTAGGCTTTGAGATCAAACCCTTGGCATACAGAATGCCACCTTATACAAACTCAGATCGAAAGGTTCTCTTTTTCTTACAATGACAATTTTGACTTCCTCTATAGATTAATAAATTCATATGTGAAATTTCAATACTTGATCTCATACCTTCCTTCATCAAATTTCTCAGAGACCAACTTTTGATTCTTCTAGAACCACACTGTTAGTCTTCACTACTATCATGAATACCAAGAGATATACATGTCCTTATGCCTCATTATCACCTGCATCCTTTAGTCCACATAGGACAGATGATATGTACAAATTTTCAGACCCAAATTCCATTGTTTGATAAATCAAAAATAATTTTCCATGTGCATCACTTTAATGGACTATGCAAACATAGTCAGGGAAGTTAACTAGCATTTTTACTTGATTTTAGCCCATTTCATCTACAAACTAGAAAAGACTCCTTGTATCAACATCTTCAATCATAAATAACTCTTTCTTCATCATGCATCACCATAATACATACCCGACAACATTAGATACACACTCGCAACCTCAACACTTTCATAGACCTTGTTTGACATCATATTACGTACTTGAACACCATGTAAAAATTTCTCTTTACCCATATCATCTTAAAACTTAGATTGAGATACCCTTGCAAACCATGACCTTGAGACCTTTAATTAAATATTTACCATCCAAGATCAACCACTTCCATGCTTTTATCCTCAATAAGTCTTACTATTACAACTTGAGTCTTTTATCTCTTATTTGTGTCAACTTTGATCATAAATCTGTTTCATTCTCATGCATAGATAGGATTCATATCTCTTAGAAAAACCCTACATCCATCTTAAAGATATATATTGACTATACATAGAAATTGACATAAACACATATTTTCTAACTCTTGACAGATCTTGCTTGGACTTATGACCATCACTTCATTTCCAGGACTCCTCTGCAACAAGCTTTAGGACATGACTCACGTTGATACTCTCTTTTGAACCAAGTTATGCATACTCACATACTTGTACCATGTCATTTTCATCCATATGGCCTTCAGGATGCCATTCATACCTTTATTCACCTACATATTTCAAATTAATCTATCTCTTGAGCTAATCTTTGGATGCTTACAATTTATAGTCATTATTTTCAGTAGTAGAGCTCCACACTCTAGTAATGTGCACACACACGGTCTCGAGAATCCTTCATTCTTTGATCTATAATTTTTTCATACACCTTACACTTAAGATTTTTGACATTTCTAGAGTTCATTAAATGCATCACCTTGCACCTAACTCCCCTAGGAGTGCACATCCAATTCAAACTTATTTACATATGTTAATCTTTCTACTCTACCTCTAGCATCCTTTTGGAGTAAACAACTTATTTCTTGCTGAGGAAGCATGAAACATAACACTTGATGTAGCACACTTGTCATGTATTAATTAATTTTACCTTAACACCTTTGAATATTCACTATATGCCTTCAAAACCCTTAAACTTCTATTTCTAGAAATTCATATCTTAAAGATGGCATATGCACTAGTCACACATATGACTAACAATACACTCACAAAGAATGGACTATTTTCCATGATGCAAGACCATTGACTCTACTAGGATATTTACAAACATATTCCTAATGAATTCTTAGACTTATGCCATTATGAAACATGGCAACATAATAAGGGAAATTTTTGTGACCGTCACAAAGCAACACAGAAAAAGCCCACATTTTGAATACCAATCAATATAAAAATATTCACACAATTATTTGACCTTCAGGACATTGTGGATTCAATAAATCAATCAATATAGTCATAGACTCGATTTAATATTTCTCAACTTTAGAGACAAATAGATCAATTTCAAGAGTTCACTAGTAATTTCATACTCCTTATGACCATGAGACATGTCTACTATTGACTTAGATAGATAACATCATCATGAATAGACTAGCATAGACACCCACATGAGCTACTTAAGACGACAACTTTCTGAGATCATGACTTTTCATACAAGAATACCCAAAAATAACCTTGACAACACACTTAACAACACAAGAATATATACCTCAACACCATGGAGAAAACTCATACTAACTTAAATAACTCCCCTCACTCCAAGGATCCATTTGCACCTATATACCATGGAGGAGCTTGATGGGAGACTTAAAAATATCTCAAACTCTCTTTTTTTTCTAGAGTACTTTTTCTTTTTCTCGATTCTTTTTTTTTGTCACAATGAGACTTCTTCTTTTGATCAGTCACACTCTTGGGATCCTTTTGAGCACTTTGACTAGCTTCTTCCTTCTTCTTGTATGTCTGAGTTTGTTACTAGGGTCTTTGAATTTATTTCTATAGTTGACTGCATCACGTAACCTCGGCAATGTGCCCAACCTTATAACACCTAAAGCATTCAACCGGCTTTCCTTTACAATCAAAATCCCTACGACCATATTCATTGCAAGTATAGTAATAACCATTGAAATTTCTTACATACCTCCTAGTGCTGGTTGGCTCATTTTTGTAGTACTTTGCTAGATTTCCTTTCTCATGACAAAGATAGCATTCAAATCCATATCTTTTTCCTAATGTCTACTCTTGTTTCTTTCCTTCAAAGTGATGTTCTTGAGTTTCTTCTTTAGAATATTCTCTCTTTTCTATATTAGGATTACACATACTAGCCCTATGACCATAAGCACCACACTTGTAGCAATTACCATGAAAAGAAACATGCTTAAATACATTTGGATTCCTAATAGATGATTTTCCATGAGATGAAGACCTTGTACTATCACACTTTCTTGATTGAATTTTTCCATTTTATCCACGACTTGATTCACCTTCATTTTTCTCTAAACTCGTATGAAACTTCGTGAAACCTAGTTCTATTCTATCACCATATGATTTTTTTTTCCTAACATCTTATAAATATTTTTGAGTTGTCTTGAAAAGGTGATACCTTAATTTTCATGATGCTTAACTCTTTCTTCAGTTCTTCATTCTTATCTAGGATTTCCTTGAGTTGACTCTAAAAAAACTTGATTACTTCCTCATGAGATACACAAAAATTGTCTAGCTTCTCTTTACAAATTACTACAACCAACATTATGTAATAAAGATCTCCCATCCTTGTCACCAAATATCTCCCTCTAGTTTTTAAAGTTGTTCCAAAGGGCCTACACCGATACAAATTGTTAGAATTGATAAGGGACCGAGAGGGGGATGAATTAGTCCTAAATAAATTTTTATTTTCTATTTAAACCATAAAAGATGCACACTCTCATATGTCACAAATAATAATTCTTGATCATCATAGACATGGTTCATCATGAAATTCAAATATTTTAAAATATTCTTAAAGCCTTTATGTATTGATATTCATAATAGAGTACAATGACTTGATCCTTATCAAAAGTTTACAAAACACAAACAAGAGCTCATAGATATTATACCAACATCAATATGACATTCACTACAAAATAGTAAGACTGTTCTTCAACAATTTTTATTACATAAACTTCATCTATTGCAATCTACTACAGCCAGCTACAAAACTAGAAGAGACTTCCAGGGGTTTTGGGCTAAGCCCAAGAGGTTTTTCTTTTAATAAAATTTTTCTTCAAATAAAGATTGATGGGTTTTTCTCTACACATTTCAAGACAAAATCATCTCCCTTTCATACACCATTTAATTGGATTTTCATATTTCATAATTTTTCCAACTTCTTTGACTTCACTCATTCTTGATCTTGTATCTTCATCTTCTAACTACATGTCTCATTCCATCAAGTTCCACTTGAGAACACCAAGGGACATTCCTTCATAAAAAGACAAGAAAGAGACTCTTCATGTTCTTCAATGAGAAAGGAATAATTTAAAAACTTTGAATTCAAGAAGAGACTTATCACCTTCTCTTAGAATGCACATGTGTGGTCTAGGGAGAATAACATCCATTTCACCTTCCTTTCACTGCCAAGACTTCTCAACAACATCCTTCCACAGAACTTCTATTTTGGTGAAGTAATTTTTCCTCTTGTCTTATAAAATTCTTCACTCATTTGTATGAACCAAGCTTGTTCAAGCTTCAAAATTTCCTCTTATACCTTGAGAAGCCTTACACTATTATGAGTCAATCAAAAATATCCTTTCCAAAACCCTGACAAGCATGATACCACTTTGTATCGATCCAACTTGCAGTAGATTGTTTCAATATAAATGTAATCATGCTCATTAAAGAGCCCAGGAATCCCTTTAATTCTCATTTTCTTCATTTTTTCACGATTCAACATGAGATTTTACTTAAAATCTTCCAAAATTGACAAAAAGAAAGACTGTAATTTTAACATCAAAACGACTATATAAGAACTGTCATATAAATTTCACCCTTTATAGTTTGTTCAAACTTTTAAAAAAATATCTGCAACCTAAGACCATACTTCTAGCATCATGATCCCTCCAAAAAATTGACTTGAACTTTAAAAAAAAATCATGAAATAAGTGGAAAGGACGTTTTACAAGTCTAGCATGGGTTTTAGAAGACAAGCCACTAATTTGTCCTTCGACACTTATCCAATCAACAAAATTATTCTTGCAATAGTTTAGGAATCACTTTGCATAGGTTTTGGAAAAAAATTATAATTTTCCATCAGTTAAATTGGGAGAATCGATCAATTTTTTTGTTCACAAACCCTAAATCAAGGTATTTCAGTAGACACATCCTAATAGCCTTTTTAATTCATTTTAGAGCTTAATTTTTAATGGAATTTTTAAATTCCAACTCCTGATGGTTTGAGTGACCACCTTGAAAATTTATCCACCAAATTTCACCTTTGAAACTCCTCCAAAAATTTATAGCTAGCAAGAATATAGTTACATTGAGATATTTACTTGTACCTATGCTTATTGTAACAAAAAGTCTTAAGCGAGTGTCTTAAACAACACTCCCAACCTACAAGTTTTCTCAAAATCTTGATGGAGAGACTTTGAGAACCTTTAATATAACCTTCAAGTAAATTATTCATATTTATTTCACCAAAAACATGCTCTTGAGCACTTATGCTTGATTGTTACAGAGCAAGGAAAAATGAATTCAGTTATGCAATCACTAAATGCAAAGGAGGATGAAATTTTACCATTGATAACATATTCAAACACCATTAAGAGTTTAAAATTCCCATCATGTTACAGGTTCTTGTAAAATCTTGAAGATTCTTTTTGAAGAGCAAATTTGACAAACTCATGAAGACTATCCTTTGAGAAGAGAGGTCATTAGAAGCACTTGTTGAGATGGAAGACTTGAGGAAAAATTATAACCCAAGGAATATGAAAATACGTCAAAAATATCCATTAATTATTGCAAAAGGCTTAAACTAGTGAGGTTTAGACCAAAAAGACATATTTTCCTTCATTGATATCATGATTAGCCTAGAAGATAAAAAACTACCTTACACAAATGAATAGAACTTTTCAATCATGCCAAAATATATTTTTGCGCTGGAATTCTAGGCCAATTTAATAAAAAATGTATCTTATGACTTATCCGAGTAACCCTGTAATGTTTTTGACACCTAAAAACTAGGAATCTCAAGATGAACTTCTCAAGAAATTAGTTTTCTGAAAACTTAAGTAACTTACTCAAATGACCTTTTAAAGACCTATATTTTCATGAAGCACAAGAAAACCTTCCTTAATCATAGCCCATGATTTATTTGATAGTAATGGCTCTAACATTATCTATCCCATCCCATTTTCATGCAAGAACAATTAGGTGTCTCAAAGATAGTTTTGGCTAGAAGTAGCATTTTTCTCCAAAACCTTCTTCTTAACTTTTTTTTGGGCCTTATAATGAGTTCATTCACATTTCATACACATGATACTAGAATTTTAGTGCTTTACTTTGCACCACAGATACTTACATGAGTCACATGC
The DNA here is from genome assembly GCA_018340775.1 of Taxus wallichiana var. yunnanensis. Lineage (NCBI taxonomy): Eukaryota > Viridiplantae > Streptophyta > Pinopsida > Cupressales > Taxaceae > Taxus > Taxus wallichiana. The sequence continues at coordinate 42,264,803 of CM031235.1, forward strand.
ACCTATAAGGAATCAATTGATTCGACGTGGAATGACTTAACTTGATTGGACCAAGTGTACTTGTTTGACCTTCATACCACTTTTGAGAGACTTAAGCCATACATGTACATCTTTGGACACCCCTATATCACGTAGCCAACATTCCTAGATCACCTAGACCACTTGACATCAATGACAACACAACTGACACACACTTCCAACATTGATGGCGTATGCATGGCCGAGCCTAACACCTATACGTGTGCCTAGAATAACATCAAAAATACATAAGATTCATGTAAGCAACCTCAAAAAGGTCAATGTTTTCCTAATTTAGCTCAAAATTAATGACAACCCATCACAATTAAACTTGCAAAAGAGACTCAACGCATGTAAAGTTATAAAAATACCTTAAGGAATTCAAACTATTTCACATGTGCATAATAAGGGTTAGCAAAAAATTGAGATAAACTAATAAAACTTGACATTAAATGCTAAGGGACTAAGGATTTGTCCCACCAAGCATGCCAAATGTGCTCATATAGAAATTTTCCATGCTAAAACAAAGCTAACACCTAGTAGCTTCTAAGAAATCAATCAAACCTACTATAGAACCATCAAGATAAGAGCTTATGAGAAACAACTTCTTTAATGCATGAACAATCTCAAATAAAATGCTAAGCTATTTCTTACTCTCTAGATTGCTAATCTAACAAATGAACCTATTTAGATCACTTTTAGCAATCAAAAGGGGAGTGATTTCCTCAAGATTTGAAGATGGAATCTCACCAAAACATGGCTACAAGGCCATTTTGGATCTTCCCATGCTCTTCAATTTGAGAGAATGGATGCAAGATGGAGAAGCTATTTCCTTCAATGGAGAATGGATCAAGATCAAAATGCCTATAGTTTACTCTAGGGAAAATAAGATGTAAGAAGAAAGGTAAGGGGAAGGTTTATTATATAGCTTGTCAATTCAGGAAAGGCTAGCAAATTGATGAATGTGGGATAAACCCCAAAGAGGAAATACAAAGGCCATGTATGTTTAATAAAGTGTGTGCACTTTGTGGGAGTTGAAAGGGGGTTTAATTAATCAAAGGTGATTAATTGATAAAAGTGGTGATTAATTGATAGAAGAAATTTAGAATGACTATGGATATTTTATAGAGGAATGGTCCAATAAAATGATGATTTATTGATTTAGATTAGTGGTCATAATTAATTAAGAATAATTAATTGACCTAGGTAGAAGCGAACGTTAATTAACGAAAGGTCATTAATTAGCATCCTAAATGATAGGAGGGCTAATTAATTAGAAAAATGTAATTAAATAACAATGATAAAAGGATAATGGTGGTTTATTGAAAAAGTTTCATAAATCTATGGGAACAAGGATAGCTAGTGTGATTTAGGTATTAAAATTTCTTGACCAAATTCTACGTGTCTAAAATTCCATATGGTGCACTTTGATGCAATATGTTAGATGATTTAACTCATCATAAATGTCACGAGAAGATAATATTCATGGTTTAATCATTCGGGTAGTTTTCATAGAGTCAAATTGTGAAGTTCAAGAGAGTCACGAGGAGAAAGGCTACCGAGGCACCTAAGCCCATCATGTTTCCAAGATCAAGAAGTCATCACAAGTCCACTTGGTGTAAGTTTCACAACGGTGTTTTTGAACACTTATTCAATTCTTTGGAGTGTGCCCACATCTCATAGAAGGACATTTTATCATAATGTCTTGGTCTAAAACGAATTCGAGGTAAATATTTTCATTTAGGGAGTAATCCTTATATCTAGGAAAGGAACTATTTCAATGAAGATTTTATGGGTAAGAACATGTTTGAGAATTTTTAATTTGATTACATTTAGAAAGGATAAATCTTTGTCACAAGGGTGAATTTCATGTCCAATAGAAGTAAGGTAATGATATCCATGTCCTAAATCCTACCTTGTGATCAAATAAGAGCATCATGTTCCCATCTCACTTTGTAGATCTCATAACAGATCATTTTGAACTTATTTAATACCATGAAAGGTTCTTATGTCTCATAAGAGGAATCATTTTCATTCACCATGTTCCAATTCAGTAGGTGGTCAAGGGAAAATAACGTCCATCGAAATAGACTCTTCATCAACGAGAACTTTCCCATCTCCAAATCATCACCTCTCTCTCTCTCTCTCTCTCTCTCTCTCTCTCTCTCTCTCTCTCTCTCTCTCTCTCTCCCCTAATATTCTAGTCCATCGGAAATAGACTCTTCATCAACGAGAACTTTCCCATCTCCAAATCATCACCTCTCTCTCTCTCTCTCTCTCTCTCTCCCCTCTCTCTCTCTCTCTCTCTCTCTCTCTCTCTCTCTCTCTCTCTCTCTCTCCCCCTAATATTCTATTCTTTCATTGAGAATGTAATTTTTTAATCATTTGTTTTATTCACTTAAGTGATTTATTGTTGCATTGTAAAAGTACCTTTTCAAAAATAAGAAAATGATTTAGTTTCATTTTTATAGAATTTTAAAACTCACATGGTGGTGAGATTAAAATTCATGTGGGGGAGAGAGGAAGCGACAATTGTAATCTATAAATTGGAATGGATTCTCCACTCCAAGGGGTTGGAAATTATTTATTGTTGTAAGTATTTGGATTTCACCACTACTGTAAGTAATAAAAGATAATTTTCCTCTATCATCTCTACTCTCCAAATTTCCAAGCATTGTGATCTTATACAACCAATAAGGAACTTTATGTCCTTGATTAATGGATTTGTAAAACTTTGGGTCTCTGATTTATTAGTCTTACAGTTGATTAAATAGATTGAATTATTATAATTGAATGTGAACCTACATTTTCTAATGTATGTGAACTATGTAACTCTACTCATAACACTAACCTCATCTCCATATTTCTCCTACTCCCCTTTACCTCTTTTCCAAGCAAATTTCTCCCTTGTACATTGTACAAGAACTTTTCCATAGGTCTAGTGGAGTATTCTTGTGTGATCCTTAGCCTAATGGCCACCTTGAAATTTATAGTTAGTTTACATTCAATAATGGGAGTCTCCCCATACCCAAAAAGGAAGGGCTTAGCCCTATGACTATTGGTGAAAACCAATAATCTACAATGCAACAAATTATTTTACCAACAAAAATACAAATAGATATTTACAGCTTCTAGGACCTTTGTAGCTAATTAGTATATGTCTTTCCATGAAATATTAGGCCTCAATAATGTACCAAATCCTCTAAAATAAACCACTTTGACCCAAAACCTAATCCTTGTTAAAAATCTACAAAAGTATTAATGTATGGGTTGAAGTGCAATTTGTATGCCACCTACATTAGAAATTATTTGAAGAGGCTTCAAACCATGTGTATTTCTTCACTAGAGGTCAAAATTTAACTGCTCTTGAAATTTTTATGTGAGTAAATGAGTGTATTCGAATTTTTATAGATGTTTCTATGGATATAATTTAGCATTAAGGTCGACCCGTAGTGGATATATCAACTATAAAAGATATACAAATTGAAAAACTAAATTTTGGAGGGCTTTAGGATGGGACCAATCTTCCCAAGACCGAACCATTGGACAATTTGGTTCTATTGGATGGTTTGGTCTAAAGTGAAGAGTAGTGATGTGGAGTTATGTGCATGATAATTGGGAATAACAGATTGTTTTTAAATGATACGATTATTTTTGTAAGTGGTTGAGCATTATAATAAAGAGATAAAGTCTTGCAATAGGAGTAAGGATGTAATTTAGCTCGAATATGTGCACAAGTCACAATTAAATGGATTAAGTCAATACTTATATTATGAAGAGATAAAATACCAAATTTAGGTGTCTACTAATTTAATATAAATTGAATTAAATATATATTTCATAGTAACTACTGTAGTGTATGATATACAAGTGATAAAATACGTAAATAGACAAACAACAAGCATGCAATAATATGAAACCTTAAGCAAGAGATGAGAGAAGGTGACTTTTTAATTTCTAAGTGATATGAAAGTGATATGGGTAGGTGAATAGCTTAAACATATTGGAATCACCATTGTCAAGGCTCACTTTGGATGTTTTGAGACCCATAAATATGCGGGACGAAGCTCCCATGGGAGGACAGAGGGTGGTCAGTGCTAGCACCTAGATGTGGGCACTAGTTTCCACCCATATGCTTAGGTTCTGATCTTTTATGTACATGAGGAGCTTCACTATCGATCTTTGTTTATCACTCTAGATTTTTTCCAATGTCATTGTTCACACCTATAACCTACAAAATAGATACCTAGTTGCACATGTCCACAAACCACATCAAATCCAATAAAAAAATATGTAGAATGTGAAGTATAACTAGCCTCGATGATCACCCAAAGAGTGAACTTAGTACCAAACATTGCACTACATTTTAGAATCCATGTGGTTACGTGAATGTTTGTTTAATGGTGTCCTAGGATGCCCTTGTGCAATTTGCACAATGATAGTGGGATAGATCTAGAATATAGCAAATGTGCGAGAATGTGTGAGATGAAATAGAATAGATTTTCTCTTCTATGTTGTGTATGCAAAGTGATGCATTACTTGTCCCTTAAGTGAATGTGCTATATGGATGCTTTGTAATTCTCTTGTTCCTTTAGATGCAAGGTTAGGTGATAATGTTAGGAATTAGTATTTACATTGTGTAGATAATAATTACATTTGGTAATTATTATTATATTAGTAATTTATTATTTAGTTGTTAAATAAAACAACTAATAATGAATGTGTGTTGAGTTTTTGGTTATTACAAACAACTCATGAGATTAGTATTTGTTAGTAGAGTAGTTTCCTAACTTATAGGAAACTATGTGCCTATATATTTGTAAGTGCATCCTATGTAATTGATCCAGAATGAATATAATATAATATCATTATTCCGTGTATAAATCTAAACAATTTTATTGTGTAAATTTGTGGCATTTATTATATTTGGTATCAGAGCAAGATGCTCCTGTACCTTATTGCAATGAAGGCATGATGTTATGATTTATTCAAAGCTTGAGATATTTGCAAGCTAAGTTTTATGTCAATCAGTTCATCATGTTTTTTTAATTCACTCACACATCTTCTATCAAATCATATCTATATATGTTTGGGCCTACAAATTGGTTTGTGACTATAAATATAGTGCTACGCTCCTGAGAGATCTCTCGAACCATTTGAGTTCCCTGCAGATAATCCAATTGCTCCAGAACCAGGTCGTTATCTCATAGCGAACTCCTCTTAATGGCTAAATGCCACCAATGATTATTTGAATATGTTCCATACTGTCTCGCAAGATGCAGATGGATGGTGTGTCACCACTACATATGCAGACCTGAAAACATTTTATAGCATTGGTTATAACACGTCTGCCCTCCATATGCTTGCGTTGCCACTTGGAAGCAATTGGTATGTACTCTAAAAGCTTTGAGCATCAATTTCAACCAATTTGAAGGTTTGATCTACCACATGTGGATAAATTCATTCTCTATCTTTCCTGGTTGACGTGGTGCATATAAATGTGTTGAGGCTTGGTATTTATCAATAGATTATGTTTTATAATGACTCAGCCTGAACAAGAATGTGTGCAGATCTGTATTTTCATGCATTCTAATAGCAAACTTGGCATAACCGTGGTGTTAAAGAAGAAGCTATTTTTGTATTGGAAATGCAGTGAAAATAATAGCTATGGTGAAAATAGTATCATTTATTTTTTGACTACGTATTTTAATTGGATTTCTTGGTTTCATCATTCTATTGTATTAAAAGTAATCTTTAATTACTTTTTACAAGTTATCGCACAGACGCATTCTCGGTAGAATCCGACGTCCGAATTGTGTGAAAATTCATAATGGATAAGTTGAGTCACATTGAAAAATTTGAAGGCAAAGATTTTCATACCTGGCAAGTGCAAACTCAATTATTCCTAATCAACAAAGACTTATGGGATATTGTTGATGGAAAAGAAAAAAAACCGACAAATGCAGATGAAGCAGTAAAATGGGACAACAGAGATTGAAAGGCTACAACGATTATCGGATTGGGTCTATCAGATGCTTATCTACATCATATAGACTTTAAAAAGTCCTCTCATACAATCTGGGTGACATTAAACAAGTTTTTGGATCACAAATGGGAAGCGCAGTGATATCTTTAAAGAAAATATTGTTTGGCCTCAAGATGGAAGAAGGTGAGAACATGGTGGAGCATATCAGTAAGTTTCGTTCTATCTGTAATCAACTTGCTGGTATAAAAGTAGATGTACCTGATGATGATGCTAAAGAAGTATTACTTAATAGCATGCCTTCATGTTATTCTAATATGGTCTTTACATTAAGAAAAATAAATCCAAGTCTAGAAGAACTTATTTCTTCTTTGATAGATGAAGAAAAAATAATTATGGTTGTTGAACCAGAGGAGACTGCAATGTTTGGTAGAAACAAGAAAGCATTTGGTAAGAAAAATCCCAAATACGGTTCAACCTCTAAAGGAATGAAGAAACAATTTACATGCTACTATTGTAAACAACCTGGTCATATATCTAACAATTGCAGAAAAAGAGCACAAGACTTACTCGATGGGAAACTACAAGATAATGCCATGATTGTTGATGAAGAAGGAGAAAATGAAGAGGAAGAAAATACCACACATCAAAGTGATGAAGATTTTCTCTATTAGATGATTTTTAGATGGAGGATGGAGGCACAGGAGGTAGGAGGTCAATTAGTGACCTCTCTTCATCCAAACGACGGGGCCACATGAAGCTATGGTGACAGTGTGTTTGTGAGTTTTCTTTCATTTCAGAATTGCAGTTTGTTGTGTGCAGTATGATTTTAGAGTTCCTATTTTGAATAAGTGAAATGTTCACATTGAGGTGGGGAACATGGTCTCATTGTTCCATTTCCATTATGTTTTATTGTTCAGTTTTGAAAGTAACATTTCCTACATGATTCCCTTTTATAGAGACATTATATAATATTGATCAAAAATTATTGTAGCAATCATGATGTGAAGGTTTTTGGTAAACTAGGAAAACCAATTGAGAATGTTTTTGGTAAACCTATAACACCAATTGTGTAAGGTTTTTGGTGAACTGCAAACCAATTATGTAAGGTTTTTGTGAACTGCCGCAAAACCACTTGTGAAAGGTTTTGGTAAACCTACAAAACCAATTGTGAAAGGTTATTGGTACACCTGCAAAAAAATTTGGTAAGTTTGTTGGTAGAAGCTAGAGAAACCATCGAGTGGAAGAAATGAGTGTTAGCACATGTTTGAGTTTTGTGCAATCCCGATGTTGCACATTTGCAAAGTTGATCATGAGCACACAGAGGTGGCACACTACAATCAAAGAATGAGATATATTGAACCATGTAAACACTAAGGGGGGGAATGTTAGGAATTAGTATTTACATTGTGTAGATAATAATTACATTTGGTAATTATTATTATATTAGTAATTTGTTATTTAGTTGTTATATAAAACAACTAATAACGAATGTGTGTTGAGTTGTTTGGTTGTTACAAACAACTCATGAGATTAGTATTTGTTAGTAGAGTAGTTTCCTAATTTATAGGAAACTATGTGCCTATATATTTGTAAGTGCATCCTATGTAATTGATCCGGAATGAATATAATATAATATAATATCATTATTCTATGTATAAATCTAAACAGCTTTTATTGTGCAAATCATGGCATTTATTATAGATAATAGATAATGCTAGCATTTTTCCCCTTATTTTAGATCTATAACTATGTATATATATATGATTCCATTGTTTGAATTTTGTATATGAAAACTAGAAGTCTGGCCCAAAGTATTAAAATATGCTCCAAAAGTAAAAGAGACCCAAAAGGGGGAGAAAATGCTATAGAGGGGCAGGGGGCACCCTAAAGGGACAAGAGTGCCTCTGCTTCTATCCTAAATAAGCACTAGTTTTTAAGCCATAAAAGGTAAATCACTCAAATACCAATAGGGTTGTAGGGTGTGTGAAGTTAATAAAAGTATAAGTGATAAAGAAAAAGGCCCAAAAGACATTGTCAATTACTAGTTTTCTTACTTAGGAATCATCTATATATTAGTATTCTCTAGGACCTAGAAATGTACCCAAGTGCGTAGATTTTGGGTCTATATTTTTCCCCCACTTTATGTTGTGTTATCCTGTAAAATTAACAAGGAAATTTTGCAGGGTAACCATACCAAAAAAAAAAAAATGGTTCCTCGCCAAGGTCCTCAGCATTCGAAATGGCATAATATCCCCTTTCCGGAAAATCTAGTTTTTCAAACTTAGTCGTTTGGTCCTTTTTAGTGGCGTAGATCTTGTTCATGCAACATCAAATATATTTGCACCCTCTTCTTTTCCTTTGGTGCATCCTCCATCATGTCAACATCAAAAATGTTGTGCCTTCCCTTGATGTGCCTTTCAAACCAGTGCCACGGCACATGCGCCCCACTGTTAACACTAAAAATGTTGTGCCCTTAAGTAGTACGCCAAAGCACTAAAAACCCCATGTTGATAGTCCTGAATTAGCACCAAAGGTGCAAATAATTTCATGTTGATAGACGCTTAACCGCGCCAAAGGTGCAAATAATCTCGTGTTGGCATTCATTTTTGTGCACCCTTAAGATAAAGTTGGTGGTGCATTTATTACACCTTTTTCTATAAATAGGTGCATCCAACCTGTGTCATTTTCACAATTGAAAACACATAAAAAAATTTATTCCTCTCGCACTGTCGGTGCTCTGTCATCCCCGTGTCACTTTACGTCATATTCATGGACCCCGCATCATTTCTTCTAGCCTATATAATCCTGGTAAGTGGTCCTTGCTTTTCTTATGGTTTTTTTTTGGTTTGGTTATCTCGTAGGGTTGTTTTGTTAAAAAAAAACAAGGAAATGAATCTAAAGAAACATATGCACCCTCCATCCCATTTTGCATCTTCTCTCCCCTAAACTAGTTTCACCCTCCTCCCAGATCTACTGGCCAGAGGAATTTGTCTCAAAATTGATCCAAGATCCTCTTTGCTCTGTCCCCCATCACTATCAAATCCATGTTGAAAGAGCCCGAAAACCACATAAACTAATTGAAAAGAAGAAATCGAAAGATATCACAATCCACAGCTGTAGTTTTCCCTTGGCACAAATGCCATCATTGTTGCATAAAACATAGTCACACCAAAGGGTGCACTGTCACTACTGCAGATGTAATCTTCCTGCACCCTTTAGAAACTTTGAAAATCATACACAGGTGCAAGCGAAACTCCGGATACACCAACATGTATGTCATGTAAACTTTTCCTGTGTCGTGCCAAAATCCCTTTGTGCACCTTAACTCGACAATGCATCCTTTAATGTTGTGCCCTTCGGCACACCAAAATGTTCTATAACATGTTCCAGATCTGTGCCATTGGTGCATTCTACTTCCATGCAACACCAAAAATACTTGCACCCAGTTTAAACCTAACGCAATAGCGCAGGCGCATATCTTTTAACATCAACATTGCATGTTATGTGTAATATTCTTGCGCCATGCACCCTTTACCTTTTTTCTTCCTTGCAACACTCTGCATCAGTGCACCTTGCTTTTTCTGACCCTATAGCCTGCAAAGATACCTACGCCCTACGCCCAAAGGCTTCTATATTGCTAACTCTTCTTTCTATAAAGCTTTGATGGATGATTTAATAGCTAACATGGCTCTTCCGCATTGGACTTCACCTCTTACATATTGGCAACTAAATTTAGATTTGCACATGTCTTCATCAAGCAAGAGGTGACCAAGTCAAAGGGTAAGGCCAAACTCACAGAGGAAGAAATGAAGTATAAGTATCAAAGGGTCAGGATGCCCGAGTCCCATGCAGAATGTGACTTAGACATCAGGGATTCCGAACTTGGCCACATTGACATGGAAGATTTTTGGGCCAAAACCAGGAGGGTCATAGGTAGTCCTTGGATGGAAAAATTGGTCGGCAGTGGTCTACACTTCACTGGGGGAATTCCCGTAAGCGTGGTGAATAATGAATTCATGATGGTGGTGGCCCACTATTATAATAAGGACATGAGGTGTGTCGAGAATGAAAAGGGTGAGGTAATAATCAACCTCACTACCTAGAACTTTGAAATCATGTTTGGGTATCCCACACCACCGACACTTTGTGGTTGTAAGTCGGAAAGATTGCATAAAGGCATCCAACAAAAATGAGGACAAGTGTTTGTAGCTCATGAACAAAGTTTACTTGAAAAGAAGAAGGTAATACCTGTGTGTCCCCAGGTTATTCATCAGAGCGACTTCTCAGAAGAGTTGAGTGACACCATTACCTTCTTGAGCAAGGTATTTGGGCTTCCTAACGCCCATTACTTCCACAAGTGGATGCTTAGGTATCTAGAGACCATGAACAAAAACGTGCTTGATCAACATTTTGAGTGGGCGTAGATTATTAGCACACCATCTCTGAACAAATCCAACAACTCTCAATAATGGGGAGATTCTACATGAACTCCTACGTTGTCTACACTGCTACCTCTGAGAGAGATTATCCGACATTGAGTCGATGCAGGGTATGGCCCCAGGTGAAAATATATGAATATTATCTAGAATTGAAACTGGAAAATAGCATTCCATAGCTCACCAAGATCAACGATGCCTTCTTCTACGGCATCATCTACCTTCTGAGGCCTAATATAACTCACGATCGAATGACCAAGAGTATAGTGACTACAACAAAGAAGTGGGGAGCGTTATTTATGTAATTCCCCACTTTCACTTATCTGAGAGCCACCAACTTCTTGGGGGAACCCACCAAGTTTCTAAGATATCTAGGCCCTAAACTGATCCTATTGGAGTTGTCTAGATAGCTCATCACATATCATGAGAAGTACCTTAAAAGAAAGAAGGGCATAACTCCATTTCCCCTCACCGTGGGCAGGTACACTTGCACTTCTCATACCAAAGCCCAGGAAATGTTTACGTAATCGGAATCGCTTAACTTAAAGCATAATTCCTCGGCAAGGCTACCTTTGATCCACGAAATTACCTCCCAAAGGAAAAAATCAATCCAATCCACGTCCCAGAGATTAAGGATATCTATATCGATCTCTTTCATGAGGTCGAGCTTAGAAGAAAGGATCACTCTGCTGGCCTTAGTAGAGATCATCCAAGATGGTGTGGTCATTGTTCGAAAGGTTTCCAAACGACTAATCAAGAAGTTGATCAGGTATATCTAAATATGGATGGGGACAACTAGCCATTTTCTGAAATAGACAGAACAAGGGCACCTCATACTATTGAGGAGAGGGTAAAAGGCACCTTGTAGTGCACAGAACATTGGTGTAGATTTAATGGTCTCATTTACCTTAGCGTAGACTTCACCAAGTCTCCCCTAGGTAATGCACCTGCTAAGTCAAACATTTTCCAAAGGGAAAAGGAAAAGATAAGGAAGGGGAGTCAAGTGCCACCTGTTATCCAATTTTACACACATGGTAAGATTGGACAACGGGGTCTTATCACATTCAAAATGAAATAATAATCCCAGGAACCCACCTTCGGTTATTAACGAAATGCAATAATTAAAAATAATTCCTAAATTACATATGAAGAGATCACCTAGCATCGAAAGGCACCCAGTTGATCTCAACTCAGTGAAGAGTTCAGGTCGAGTTGATAAAGAATCCAGTGTCAAATTGATAGTCATCTCGAAAATCATCTCGGTAGAGACTCTCAGTTGTAAGAGCTTGATGAGGTCTTGTTAATGCAAAATATAGCTCGTTGAAAATTGACGAATGAAGGGAACTCTATAAGGATCTCGGTAGAGATCGATGCGGCGTGTAGTAATAATTCGGGCTAGGGTATTAGTGAATACAGTATATATATTTGTGCTGGCATTGTTCAGACCTTCCTCGGCCGAGCATTCGGTTATGCAGCAAAGCGAGGATGTTGCAAGTATAGTAAGAGTTCTTTTGAGCACTTCCAACAAGCAGGTTGTCCAACTATGTTGTTATCTGATCATCGAATGCATCCTCAAATTCAGGATTTTCCTTCAATTTATTTTTATGAAAATCAATTAAGTGACTGTGAGAGTGTTACCGAGAGACCTGATGAAATTTATTACAAAGATTCTCTATCGAGACCTTACTGGTTTTACGGTGTAACTCATGGAAGTGAATCTCATAGAGGTGGAACTGTTTCATATCAGAATATTCATGAGGCACAATTTGCTTTGCAATTATATGAGCATCTTCAATGAGTCACTAAGTTGGTAGGCATAAAGGTTTCTATTGAAATTATCACACCTTACAAGATACAACTGAAATGTTTGCACTGAGAGTTTAATGTTATCCTCAAATCTATTGAAGGAAAACTTGGTAGGAGAAAAATCATGGGAATCCGAGAAGCCTAATGCCAAGTGGGTTTTCATGGATGGAAAGCCAAAGAAGAAGTTCCATGTGGGGGAGTTTTGGGGTGGTATGACCAAGTCAAGAAGCGGAAATTGGGAACCGACCTGCCAAGGCAATGTATGGAAAATTGGATTCATAAGTCCGAGATCCCCACACATATCCTGCGGACTTCCTTGATACAAATGCCATGCCAATTTGACTTGGCAAAAGGAGGATTGGGCATGGAACGGGGAGATTCAGAAAACACTGCCAAGCATGGAAATATTGGTTTGGAAAACCATGACCAAACTTCCGTGAATGGGAGAAATCGGGTCAAATTGCCAAGTGAAGGCACGATCATGGCAAGAGAACGATATTTCCGCGCATGGGAAATATTTCACTTGATTTCCAAGTGGATTTTTATGAATGGCAGGCCAAGCTGAAAATCCCGCGCGCTGGTGGGAATTGGGGAGAAATCGGATCAAACTGCCAAGTGAAGACAATATGATGGCTATCCGTCATGAAAACCCCGCGCAGCTTGGAGTGGTCCGAGTCTTTTTGTGAGTTACCAGGAGAATTAAAGTGGCGATTGTAAAAGCTGGGCACTAAGTAATCTTATGAACGATAAGGGAGGATGATGGCGAGATGGTTGAAGATGGGTTGACATTGGAAACAGATTCGAGCTGTGCTCACAAAAAAGAACACCTTCTCATGGAATACCATAATTGCAGCTTACAAAAGACATAGGTTTCCTTACAACAATAGACAGATGCCCGACCTGATCAGTTCTCCTTTTCCAGCATACTTCTCCCAACTCCGATTCGGGCTCTGATCATTCAGGATGTGAGGAAAAATCCCACGCACGTGCATAGGCATGTTGTAGTATAGTAGAAGTCATTTTTAGCACTTCAAGCAGACATCTATAGAAACAAATATTCACTACCGTGTACGATGGATTGGAGTCACGCTATTCGAGGCTTCATAAAATTTCCCTGAACCAGGAGATGAAGGTTTATTACGGTGCAGAATGAAACGATTCATATTGCTCAGCATTTCTTCTCCTAAAATGAATTGAATGTGAAGGTCAACTCTGAAATACCTGGTCGGTCGTTTTGCATGCTACATCCTTGTCACTTGTAAATGGTCTCTTTGAGAAACTCTAAGGGTAGAAGTAATATTTATACCCTTCCATTATGTACGTCCAATCAGACAATAAAAGTGTTCTTTTACCAAGTTCAGAGAAGCTTGTTTTAACAATGGACGATTATACTGTAATTTCAAGCTGATTTTATCTAGCTTATTTCTATCAGCTTTGATCCACGACTAAGGAAGAATTCATATAGTTGTTACCTGTACATTTTTCCAAGGTCCTTTTGGTTGCCCCATTTGTTCAACATATTTTTTTTGAAGGGCATATTTTATGTGTTGCAAATTGTAACATAAAGGATCTTTTAGTTTCTAGAAAAATGAGTATATGGTGTAGCTCACAGCTACCTATGCCATACTAAGATCCCAATAGTGGCATAATTGTTGATTGGAGCCGAGATTGCTGAGTGCACTACCAAAATACCGAAGGTCTCTTTGGCCAAAAAATCAGTCTTAAGGGTGTCTATCGACATGTTATGGGCATGAGCTTGGGTCATCATCATGACATCATTAGGTCTTTATTGGTAATGGAATTTTCTCATTGTTTGGAAGGTACAATTGTGCTTATTATGGCCAAGCTAAAACATTCTTACTATGAAGTGTTATATGATAAGGAAGAACCGTGAGCATTGTGGTAAAACCATTCTTTTCGAAATGTTGGGTTAAGCTCGACATTCATGTGAGTTTGAGCCCGGGAAAAGGTAAGATCGTTTGCTGGATGAAGAGCTTGGTGACTTCGCAGTAGCTCGTGGTGATGTTTCATGAAGTTTGAACGTGAAATGCATAAATGGCTTTGAGTTAACAGAGGAAAATGATAAGAATTGAGTTTGATAGCTCACCATTCGAAGGACTCAATGCAAAAGAGCCCGATTGCCAAGACGAGGAAAGAGTTGGTGTGGGGTTCAAAATCAATTGCAACACCGAGTTAGAGGATTCGAAGCTCACCGAGTTGAGATTTGTGCAGACTCTATCCACATGGACCCCCCTCCTCTTCAAGTCAAACGGGTCAACGGGGGGGTCCCAACATTATGTTAATTAAATTAATATTTTTATTTAAATATTTTAATAATAATATTTATTATTATTATTTAAATATTTTATTTAAATATTCTTTTAATTAATTGAGAAGACTAGGTCATCAGGCAATTAATGACCCATGATGGAACCTTCTCAGGTGGTTCAACTAACTGCAATAAATACATCATGGGCCTTCAATTTAGGAATGTAATTATGACCTTTCCTCTTCTTTCTCACATATTCTTCTATAAATGTAAGTTGGAAGCTCATTTCAAAGGGTTCCAACAGTTCAAACAAGTTGGACAATTAGATATCTTAGAAGAGTGTATACTTTTCAAGAATCCTCTCTCTTCTGCAAGTTGTTCTTGTGTGTTGAGAGAAATTTCAAGCCTCCTCTTCAAGATTGTAATGGCAACTATTGCCTCTTCTGAATGTATGATGCATTGTGCATGTTATTGAAGCAATAAAATTGTGTGTTTTGTGACTAATCTCAGTCCTTTCATCCTTCTGTGCTTCTTTGTACCTTTCTCATACTTGCAGGTACAATGTGCAAGTTTAAGTTCTATTGCAGGTTCTTGGAGTTCTATGCTTATCGAGTGGTGAATTATTGCATGCAGTTGAGTTGTGGTGTCTGTTCACCCTTCTTGAGTTCATCCTTCTTCACTGGGAAACTGGTATATTTCTTGGTCTGATAAAGTTTAACAAAGGGAACGCGTGTCTCTTAGTTTGTGGTATCCTGTACCCTCTCTAAGTTGTAGTAGGTGAAGTTGACCTGTGGTGCACACACCCTCTTCAAATTAACCCTTCCTGAGTCTGAAGACACCCTTTATTTGGTGCATCACCATCCCTAGTATAGTTTCATTTCTATAAATCTCTTTCCCTAAAACCCCATGAAAATGTTAGCATAGGACTAGATAATCATTTTTGTTACACTAGGAGTAGTACAACACTTAGTTTAGGAAGAGGAAGCCGGCCTTCTCCGGAGGTTCACCTCGAGCCCAAGTCCCACAGCTTGAGAGGTGATCCCATGTGTCCCAATCACACCGAACGTCCTATTCACATCCTAGCCATTCGGAGGGTGCAGTGATTTGGCGACAACAATTTTTGGCACACCCGGTGGGACAGAGTTGGTACTTCTCTTCTCACTTACACAAGTCAAAGTACCTGGCGACTCTATATCTCTGGATTCCAAATCTCAGTGCAGTAACTTATGTGAAGAATTCAGACAAGAGCTTCTTCAAAGAAAGGAAAGTATCAGCATATCAAACTTTCCTTGTCTCCTCCAAAGAGAAGAAGAAGAGGCATTTCCACATCCCCAGTTGCAGATTTACCTAGTAGGGGTCATTCAACTCCTCCTTACGAAAGATTTCCTCCACCCAGGAACAATCAGCCTTTCGTTGCTATGGCGAGAACCAAGTTTTTCCCCTTTAATTCAAGCGAGTCCTCTAATGTTGGCTCAACGTGATCCGATACCTGTTGCGGCACTCAAAAGTTTACCCTTCTACATGGGGGAAACTCACGTTACTCCAGTGGAGCATATCTTTGATGTAGCCAGCATCTGTGCAGTACATAATATCACCGAAGACAATGTTGCAGTTAGACTTCTTGCTACCTCTTTCAAGGGAAAAGCACTTCAATGGTTTCACGGGTTAGGTGTTGGCACTATAACCACTTGGGATGAGTTGGGAGAAAAGCTATGTAAACAATTTGAAGACAAAAGTGATCACCTATCACTTTTGGAACAACTTACTACCATAAAGAGAGCTTCCCAAGAATACATGAGTGATTTCAACTTCCGATTCCATAGGACTTGGAATAGGATTCCAGTGCTCGTAAAGCCTTCTGCACATAATGCATTCTTGTACTATTTGTGAGCCTTGAATAGCGATGTAGCAGTTATGATCCAATCCATGGGAGGGACTACACTTCCTGATGCTTACGAAGTTGCCATAAGTGTAGAGAATTCTTTGATTCAGGCTGGAAAGATAGCTCCACGACCACCAATGCCCTTTTCTCCAGATCTTACGAATCATCAGCCTATCATTGCTCCTATTCCAGTAGACTCCAAGAAACCATCTCAATCTTCCCCTACCTCTTCAAATGACCTATTTGAAGTCAAGTCACTACTGCAAAATTTTGGAAATGAGCTCGTTGCACTCAAAAGGCAACAATTTCAATACAATCGTCCGTATCAGCCACAAAATCAACAGTATCAAGCTAACCATTCTCCTTTTCAAGGGAACAATCAGCCTCAAAATCAAACTACAAGTCAAGTTGCAAATGTCAAGCCCTTGAACTTTCAGAACCCTCTTGCAACTAGCTCATCTAGAGCTATAGTACCTGTTCAAAATAATCTAGTTCAAGACTACGAATGGTGTTATCCTTGCTCTCAACCTCACAATCAAAATCTTTGTCCCAATGGGGTTCTTAGCTAGGCCCTTATGGTTCAAAGTGTATCTGCCCCTTCAGAGTTAACAAACAATTCATCTACGCAAGAAGCAGCAGATCAACCGCAGGCACCTGAAGAATCCACTTTGCTAAACTGGCAAGAAGAAGATTTTTGTGGATTAAATATAGATTCTTCATCAGTGGCAGCAAACACTCATTCCAAAAAGAGAGAAATGGAGCCTCAACCTCTCGAAGCTGATCTAGCATCCACTTCTCAACCTAGGTTTCAAATGGCAGTTGATAAAAATGCGGAAAGAAATCACTAGAAACACCGGCTAGCCACACCGTAGGGAAAGATGGTTCTCCAGGCATCACGGTACCCAACAAACATTTTCCAAAGGAGGACCCCAATGCCCAAAAAAGTGTCATCAAAGTTGGAGCAATTCCCTTCAGCATAGTAGAACAAATGAAGAAAACCAATCTGAGCGTTACCATGTGGGACGCACTCTCAATCCCTTCCCAAAGAAACCTATTGCGAGAAGCTCTGAACAGTTTTAGTACAACCAGCGGATCACCAAGCCATGGAGTGATAAATGCTACAAATTTGTGTCAACCGGAAGGGAAAATCATTCCTACGGAAAACAAACCACTACCATTCTACATTTCCCTGATCATTGGTGACCACCTAGTACATAATTGTATGATCGATTCTGGTGCCAGTAGCTCTATCATGCGAAACAAATTATAGATGTACTAGGCATACAATATGTGCCAGTTGCAAGAGGGGTTGTTCAACTGGATGGCACAGCTGTTAAGACTATTGGGGTTATCAAAGGACTTCAACTTACCATTCATGCATGCCCAAGTTTGTCATTCACCCAAGACATATCGGTCATTGATCTCCCTCCCCTCTTTGCCATCTACCTATCATGGGATTTCACTGCCAAGATGGGCGGTTACCTATCATCTGATTGGTCGCATATGATTCTCAGGACTCGATACGGAACCAAAGTAACTATAAGGGTAGAACCAATCTACCATAATCATGTAGAACCCTACACTGCTAGTCCCATAAATGGAAATTACACCATCGGCGATCCCAAAGAGGAAGATGCCGATCATGAACCAACCACCCTTGTTGAAGAATTCCCTGATACTTTTCTAGATGAAGTAAGTAGAGATCATCAGTATGATCCCTACGCTGATGTATTGGTAGAAGAAGAAGCTGGTTTGCTGGTTTTGGAAGAAACAGGATTAGGTACTTACTGTATCCATGAAGAAGATACGATCATACCACAACTTGTCAAAACACCAAGTGATTCTAAAGGATTGTGGAAATTGTTCTTCGATGGCTCAAGAAGTAAGAATGGATCCGGTGCTGGTGTTATGTTAATTTCTCCAAGAGGAGATAAGTACTTCTCATCTTTTGGTTACTGATTCGATTGCACTAACAACGTTCTTGAATACGAGGCTCTTGTGCAAGGAATTCAACTAGCCCAAAGGAAGGGAATCAAGGCCCTGACTGTTTTTGGAGATAGTGAGTTAGTTGTTCATCAAGTTTTGGCACGTAGTGCATCCAAAAATGATCTTTTAAGATCATATAAGAATCGAGTCTGGGACCTGATTGAAGATTTCAAAGCTTTTGGAATCCATGCAATCCCTAGAGATCAAAATCAAGATGCAGATAGGCTTGCTACAATTGGTTCACAATACAACATACTAGTTGATATCATGAAAGAAGGGCAGCAATTTGTTAAAATGGTGGTTTGACCAGTAGTCCCTGATAATGTGAGTAGTTGGCAAGTGTTTGATAGTGATAAACAAATTGTCCTCTTCCTACAAGAAGAGGCGGAGTTTGCTACAAATAATCAAGATAAGTTGTAGGAGTCATATGGTGAGAAAATTATTCAATTGAAAAGAAACAAGTTACCAAAATGTTTAGTCACTTTGGAATCCATTTTCAATTCAGGATGACCAAGCCACAAGATAAAGCCCTAACATGGTGGTGAGAGAAGAATATTTTGAGGAAGTTGAAGTATCAAATGAAAAATTTCTTAATATCGATGTGTACTTTTGAAGAGAAAGAAGATTTCATCAAACTTTGTCAAGAGTATCATGACATCTTTGTAAGGAAATGTAAGGAATGTGCCTTTTTCATAGGTAAGCGAAAGGCGGCAGCTCTTCCATTGCATCGAATCAAGTGGATCAACCCTTTGTTCATGGGGTTGGACTTCATCGAATGATTAATCCTCCATCCAAAGACATACATAAGTGGGTCCTTACACAATGAGACTATTTTAATCGATGGACGAGGGTGGTAGCATTAAAAGAGAGCAATGAAAAGGCGATTCTAGATTTTTGGAGGTATAATGACAAGGTTCGGTGTTCCATTTATAGTTATTTCAGACAACGTGCTAACTTTTCTTGGTATGAAATTGAGTGAATGGGCTGTTAAAAATGGGGTATACCTCAAAACTTCATCCAATTACTATCCTCAAGGAAACGGATTGGCTGAGTCTAGCAACAAAAACCTCATAAGGATTATTAAGCGCACAATGGAGACTAACAAGAGGACTTGGCATACACAGCTTAAGACTGCCTTATGGGCAGATCGGATCACACCTAAAAGGGCCATTGGAAATTCTCCTTTCGTTCTTGTATATGGAAGAGAGGAAAAACTCCCACTCTCATTGGAGTTACCTTCTTTGGAGTTAGCTCATCAACTTGAAGTTATAGAGAGTGATCCTCTGATAGTAAGGTTTGCTGAACTCATGGAGTTAGAGGAAGTACGAGATAAGGCTATGAAAACTTTGGAGCAGCATCAGGCTCAAGTTAAGAAATATTTTGACAAGAAGGCATCCAACAGGTGTTTTCAAGAGGGAGATTTAGTTCTCAAATGGGATGAAGACAGGGCCAAACCAGGTAGACATGCCAAGTTTGATGCTCTCTGGAGTGGGCCATACATCATCACAAGTTGCAAAGAGGAAAATTCATTCCATCTATCTAGGCTCAATGGAGAAGAACTACCCATTCATGTGAATGGGATACATCTCAAAGCTTGTTTTTGAGAAGTGTTCCCCCTTGTATGCAGCTTAAATTAGGCTTTTGCCTCCAAGTACTTATGCACATTGTTGTGTGTTGTTGTGTTTGTGTTTTGTGTTTTTCTCGCACATTGTTTCATCATTGGAAGGTGTCGAGGAGAAGAAAGGTTCAAGTTTTCCATAAGATTTTCAAAATATGCTTCATTCAAATTTTTGCGGTGTTCCATGGATGTCAAGCATTCAATGATTCAAGTATACTTCATTCTTAGCATTCCAAGGAGGTCTAGGATATTAGCAATGCTCAAGGAGATTTCGGGATGTGTCAAAGAAAATCATATTACTTTCGAGATTCCACCATAGACTCCATGCCCAATGGATGACTTAAGGCTACTAAAATCATGCTTAGCAGGCAATCATCCCTAAGAGGTCACAAAAATGTTATCCAATTTTACACACATGGAAAGATTGGACAACGGGGTCCTATCACGTTCAAAATGAAATAATAATCCCAGGAACCCACCTTCGGTTATTAACAAAATGCAATAATTAAAAATAATTCCTAAATTGCATATGAAGAGATCACCTAGCATCGAAAGGCACCCAGTTGATCTCAACTCAGTGAAGAGTTCAGGGTCGAGTTGATAAAGAATCCAGGTGTCAAATTGATAGTCATCTCGAAATCATCTCGGTAGAGACTCTCAGTTGTAAGAGCTCGATGAGGTCTTGTTAATGCAAAATATAGCTCGTTGCAAATTGATGAATGAAGGGAACTCTATAAGGATCTTGGTAGAGATCGATGCAGGCGGTAGCAAGAATGTCGGGCTAGGTTATTAGTGAATACATATATATTTACGCTGGCATTGTTCAGACCTTCCTCGGCCGAGCATTCGGCACACAGTACTTGAGGATGTTGTAGTATAGTAAGAGTTCTTTTGAGCACTTCCAACAAGCAGGTTATCCAACTATGTTGTTATCTGATCAGCATCGAATGCATCCTCAAATTCGGGATTTTCCTTCAAGTTATTTTTATGAAAATCGATTAAGTGATAGTGAGAGTGTTACTGGGAGACTGATGAAATTTATTACAAAGATTCTCTATCGAGACCTTACTTGGTTTTACGGTGTAACTCATGGAAGTGAATCTCATAGAGGTGGAACTGTTTCATATCAGAATATTCATGAGGCACAATTTTCTTTGCAATTATATGAGCATCTTCAATGAGTCACTAAGTTGGCAGGCATAAAGGTTTCTGTTGAAATTATCACACCTTACAAGCTACAGCTGAAATGTTTGCACTGAGAGTTTAATGTTATCCTCAAATCTGTTGAAGGAAAACTCGGCAGGAGAAAAATCATGGGAATCCGAGAAGCCTAATGCCAAGTGGGTTTTCATGGATGGCAAGCCAAAGAAGAAGTTCCATGCGGGGAGTTTTGGGGTGGTATGACCAAGTCAAGAAGCGGAAATTGGGAACCGACCTGCCAAGGCAATGTATGGCAAATTGGATTCATAAGTCCGAGATCCCCACACATATCCTGCGGACTTCCTTGATACAAATGCCATGCCAATTTGACTTGGAAAAAGGAGGATTGGGCATGGAATGGGGAGATTCAGAAAACACTGCCAAGCGTGGAAATATTGGTTTGGCAAACCATGACCAAACTTCCGTGAATGGGAGAAATCGGGTCAAATTGCCAAGTGAAGGCACGATTATGGCAAGAGAACAATATTTCCATGCATGGGAAATATTTCACTTGATTTCCAAGTGGATTTTTATGAATGGCAGGCCAAGCTGAAAATCCCGCGCGCTAGTGGGAAATGGGGAGAAATCAGATCAAACTGCCAAGTGAAGAGAATATAATGGCTATCCGTCATGAAAACCCCGCGCAGCTTGGAGTGGTCCAAGTCTTTTTGCGAGTTACCAGGAGAATTAAAGTGGCAGTTGCAAATTGGGCGTTGAGTAATCTTCCGATCGATAAGGGAGGATGATGGTGAGATGGTTGAAGATGGGTCGACGTTGGAAACAGTATCCAGTTTCAGGCTCACAAAAAAGAAAACACCTTCTCATGGAATACCGTAATTACAGCTTACAGAAGACACAGGTTTCCTTACAGCAACAGATAGATGCCTGCGACCTGATCAGTTCACCTTTGCCAGCATACTTCTCCCAACTCCGATTCGGGCTCTGATCATTCAGGATGCAAGGCAAAATCCCACGCACAGGCACAGGCATGTTGCAGTATAGTAGAAGCCATTTTTAGCGCTTCAAGCAGACAGCTGCAGGAAACAAATATTCACTGCCGTGTACGATGGATTGGAGTCATGCTATTCGAGGCTTCATAAAATTTCCCTGAACCAGGAGATGAAGGTTTATTACGGTGCAGAATGAAACGATTCATATTGCTCAGCATTTCTTCTCCTAAAATGAATTGAATGTGAAGGTCAACTCTGAAATACCTAGTCGGCCATTTTGTATGCTACATCCTTGTCACTTGTAAATGGTCTCTTTGAGAAACTCGACGGAAAAGAAATATTTATACCCTTCCATTATGTACGTCCAATTAGACAATAAAAGTGTTCTTTTACCAGGTTCAGAGAAGCTTGTTTTAACAATGGATGATTATACTGTAATTTCAAGCTGATTTTATCTAGCTTATTTCTATCAACTTTGATCCACGACTAAGGAAGAATTCATATGGTTGTTACCTGTACATTTTTCCAAGGTCCTTTTGGTTGCCCCATTTGTTCAACGTATTTTTTTTTTTGAAGGGCTTATTTTATGTGTTGCAAATTGTAACATAAAGGATCTTTTAGTTTCTGGAAAAATGAGTATATGGTGTAGCTCACAGCTACCTATGCCATACTAAGATCCCAATAGTGGCATAATTGTTGATTGGAGCCGAGATTGCCGAGTGCACTACCAAAATACCGAAGGGCTCTTTGGCCAAAAAATCAGTCTTAAGGGTGTCTATCGACATGTTATGGGCATGAGCCTGGGTCATCATCATGGCAGCATTAGGTCTTTATTGGTAATGGCATTTTCTCATCGTTTGGAAGGTACAATTGTGCTTATTATGGCCAAGCTAAAACATTCTTACTACAAGTGTTATATGATAAGGAAGAACCGTGAGCATTGTGGTAAAACCATTCTTTTCAGAAATGTTGGGTTAAGCTCGACATTCAAGTGAGTTTGAGCCCAGGAAAGGTAAGATCGTTTGCTGGATGAAGAGCTCGGTGACTTCGCAGGGAGCTCGTGGTGATGTTTCATGAAGTTTGAACGTGGAATGCATAAATGGCTTCGAGTTAACAGAGGAAAATGATAAGAATTGAGTTTGATAGCTCACCATTCGAAGGACTCAATGCAAAAGAGCCCGATTGCCAAGACGAGGAAAGAGTTGGTGTGGGGTTCAAAATCAATTGCAACACCGAGTTAGAGGATTCGAAGCTCACCGAGTTGAGATTTGTGCAGACTCTATCCACATGGACCCCCCTCCTCTTCAAGTCAAACGGGTCAACGGGGGGTCCCAACATTATGTTAATTAAATTAATATTTTTATTTAAATATTTTAATAATAATATTTATTATTATTATTTAAATATTTTATTTAAATATTCTTTTAATTAATTGAGAAGACTAGGTCATCAGGCAATTAATGACCCATGATGGAACCTTCTCAGGTGGTTCAACTAACTGCAATAAATACATCATGGGCCTTCAATTTAGGAATGTAATTATGACCTTTCCTCTTCTTTCTCACATATTCTTCTATAAATGTAAGTTGGAAGCTCATTTCAAAGGGTTCCAACAGTTCAGATAAGTTGGACAGTTAGATATCTCAAAGTAGTGTATACTTTTCAAGAATCCTCTCTCTTTTGCAAGTTGTTCTTGTGTGTTGAGAGAACTTTCAAGCCTCCTCTTCAAGACTGTAATGGCAACTATTGCCTCTTCTGAATGTATGATGCATTGTGCATGTTATTGAAGTAATAAAAGTGTGTGTTTTGTGACTAATCTCGGTCCTTTCATCCTTCATGCTTCTTTGTGCCTTTCTCATACTTGCAGGTACACTGTGCAAGTTTAAGTTCTATTGCAGGTTCTTGGAGTTCTGTGCTTATCGAGTGGTGAAGTATTGCATGCAGTTGAGTTGTGGTGTCTGTTCACCCTTCTTGAGTTCATCCTTCTTCACTGGGAAACTGGTATATTTCTCGGTCTGATAAAGTTTAACAAAGGGAACGCGTGTCTCTTAGTTTGTGGTATCATGTACCCTCTCTAAGTTGTAGTAGGTGAAGTTGACCTGTGGTACACACACCCTCTTCAAATTAACCCTTCCCGAGTCTGAAGACACCCTTTATTTGGTGCATCACCATCCCTAGTATAGTTTCATTTCTATAAATCTCTTTCCCTAAAACCCCATGAAAATGTTAGCATAGGACTAGATAATCATTTTTGTTACACTAGGAGTAGTACAACACTTAGTTTAGGAAGAGGAAGTTGGCCTTCTCCGAAGGTTCACCTCGAGCCCAAGTCCCACAGCTTGAGAGGTGATCCCATGTGTCCCAATCACACCAAACTTCCTATTCACATCCTGGCCATTCGAGGGTGCAGTGATTTGGCGACAACACCACCCAAGAGCAAGCTCCCGAGAGTCCTCCTTTCGGCACCCAGGAGTAGGTTGTGCACCCTGTCTCCCCAGAAAAGGAAGTGGTATTAAGTGTTCCAATGGGCACATCCACTCAAGATGTTGCCACTACCACAACCACCGAGGTTCCCATTATCCCTTCTCCCACTCCTCCTTCCCGTCCTCATGTCACTCTAAAGCAACTATTCCTCTAGTTGTGTCTTCTCCCCCATCTTCTATTGTTCCCCCTTCCTCTTCCTCCATCTTCTCTTCCCTCGCAGAGCTGTCCCCCAATATTTCTTCCCTCATCTCTTAGCTCCCTTCCGCCCCCATAGTTTCCTCTCCTACGCGAACTCCAACCCCTGTAAGTGTTGGAGATTCGGCTTCTTTATCAATGCCACCGCCAAGCGTCTCAACCCATTTCCCTGAGTACACTATAGTTGCTCCTTCTTCCACCATACCCTCTTCTCCCACTAGTCCCACTCCTTTAAGTCCAGCATGGATTTCCCAACACTTGAGCTAGCACAAGAGGAAATTCCCCATTGCACCTATGGACTTCTCCTTCATTCCAATAAAAGGAGCTAAGTAGCAAAATCCAATAACCCACTTCTCTCATATCACCTCGGGAGAAAGAGTAATGGAGATCACTACCAACCCAAAACATAGACCCTCTGACCTTTTTGCTTTGGAATTCATTTCTTTTCTCCCTTCAAATCTATCCTATCTCCTCTCCTCGCTTCTTTCCCTTCTTTTCACAGTCAAAAATACCCCAACTGGGACAAGATCCCAAACCCCTGAAGGTAGAATACTATTGGACTTGCACAAATTCCTACTTTTGGTAGAATAGCAATAAACTAGTTTCACTTTGCTATCTCAAAGAGAGGCTGCACACTATTGGATCGCTTATCCATAGATCTTCCCTCCCGACAGATTTTCAGACCAACAGTTTTTGGTGACTCTACTGGGGATTGAAACAGATCTATGTGAGTGTTGTGTTAGTTAAAGGACACTAACAGTTGTTAAAGTAACTAAGAAAATTAATAAAACTGTAAAAATCACTACCTGTTTGCAAATCTTAACTTTTTGCTTAAAATCCAAAAATTTTGCAAAAGTGATCCAAACTGAAAATTTTCTTCAGAGATCCATAGATCTAGGCTAATTAGAGATCTTTAGTTCACTGAGTTTTTACAAAAACCCGTATTTTTCCATAGATCTGAGTTTTGACAGTTTTACAAAAGTTTCAAACCCTTGCAAAAAGTCAACTCTAAGATCTGAAAATCAGCTTGCTAAGTTAAACCATCATTTTATCCTCGTTGATCTTTTTCATTAAACCACAATCGGTTTTCAAAAGAGGGATAAAATTAAATATTTAGAAAAGTACATGCTGCTGATTTTTGTCAAAAAAATTAGAAAATCAGCAAGTACAACCAAAAATAATTTTTAAATCCTCTCGAAACATTACAGATTTGAAAGATACACTGGTAGGTGAACCATTTACCCATGGCAGGAGAGCTCATGCGGAAGTGGATCCTACTTTTGATCTACTTCAAAGGCACAACTTTAATATCATGCCAAAGATGCTTTTCATCTCTAAGATCAGCCGATCGGTTAGCCAAAAGTGTCTCACCTCGGCAGAGGAACCATTTTTCACGGGAGCCTCCACATCCCTTTACAGCTTTTTTTTGCTCGGTGGAACCACACTCCCACTCGCACCCTCTTTCCAGATTTTCAAATGGTAGTACCATGGGGAAATGCTATGGGCCCTTTTACTTTGCCACATCCTGTTCACACACTCCCTCATGGAAACTGAAATAATTTCCCAAGATTTGATGAGAGTGGAAACCAAAGCATAGACTCACATATATCTACATTCATCATGTCATGCAAAGATCCCGCATGTGACTCACGAAGATGTGTCATTTTTCCTCTTTCTAGAGACATTGCAAGGACCCGCAGTAGAATGGTTCCAACATTTGTCCGACTGGATCTATCACTAGTTGGGCCACATTACGAACTACATTTGAAGAAAGATATAAACCTTCAGAGGATGCGTTTGCATTACTATCCAAGATCACTCACCTAAAGAAGGAAGTCAATGAAACCATGCATGATTTTGTCACTCATTTCAATTCACTTATTAACCATGTGTCGCCTGTCATGCTGCCAATGCCAGAAAATCAAAAGTGTTTCTTTATGAACGCCATGAGCTCAAGAGTAAGTTTCTTTCTCTTACAAGAACAAATTACCACTCTGGTTCTCACTCAAGCTGCAGCCATTCGAATAAAAGACAACCTGCTTATATCCGGTGAATTAAAATGAGAGCCATACAATCCCAAAGTTTCAACCCCTTCTCAAGCCACCTCATCGAGATCTAGCTTTATAGAAGATGGTGAATGACTTGCTCGCGTTAAAAAAGTATTTATCTCAAGCTTCTCGTAGCGCTTCATACCGGGATATCCCACGAAGAAATTTCATTTCCAACAACACCCCAAAAAGGCTACGGTTACCTGAAACTACTCTCAGTAGTTGGCACTTGAGGCTCCTCCGGTCAATGCCCTAGTTGAGATTGAAGAAGAAGAGTGAAATTATGAAGAACCTTCATCCCAAGGTGAAGATGATCAAGATTTCGGTGAACCAACTGGCGACTCTACAATCGGGTATATGGAATTTGAAGATGAGGAATCTGATGAAGAAGAGGGAACCCAAGGGTATGCAAGTGGTGGTCATATGCCATTTTCACCCGCTCTCAAGGAAAAAAATCAGAAGTTACTACCAGGATATAAAAATAGAAGGTTATGTCAAACACACCTCCAACCATTGCTAAAAGAGGTAATCCTCTTCCTGCTCAACCTCCTATTAAGTCCTTTACAAAAAAATATTTTCCCCCGATCTCTCCTCTAAATCTGCCTTCTCCCATTCCAATAAAGACCAATAATCCTACCCTACCACCGTGAAGTGAGGGACTCATTCCCTCATCGACACAACCCTTGGTCGCATTCGACATAATCGATCATGCTAAAAAGACCAAGATTCAAATGTCTAAGGCTGAATATCTCCAGTCAAACCCTAAGTAGGATAAGATTGAATGAATATATCCAAAGCCAAGCTACTGTAGCTTCCCATGTCTCCCTGAAAGGGATCCTTTCCACTCCTCCTGCATCTCATGTAAATCTAGCCTTGACTTCCGTATCAAGAAAAATTGAACCTTTTTATCTTTCCCTCCTAATCAATGGACACAAGCTAAGCAATTACATAATTGATTCTAGGGCTTCCGATAATGTCATGCCAGCAAAAGTCACCCATGCTTTGGGCCTCACTCTTACCAAGCCTTTCGGTAGATGTTACTCCATGGAAACCAAACAAGTTCCATTGATTGGTCAGATCAAAGACGCACAGTTCGCCTTTGCGGCGTTCCCAGAAAAAAGAGTAAAGATGACTATCTTCATTGCTTGATATCCCTATAGCATATGGAATTCTACTAGGAAGGAGCTTTTGTAGAGAAGTTGGTGGAGAGATTTATATGGACTAGTCCAAAGCCAGAATCCCCATCAAAGGTGTAATGCAGACATTGGAGCCTGAATCACAAAAGAAGTACTTGGTCACCAATTCTGACAACCCCAAAGCCCAAATTCTCTTTGAATCATCAGAGATGGGAAACTACTTCTTATCTACTGAGTCTAACAAAATGGGAATTCTCATCTAAGAGGAGGACCTTAACAAGATATGGATGCTACAGTTTGATGGTAGTTGTGCAACTAGTAGATGCAGTGCTAGAGCTGTGCTAATATCTCTTGAGGAGGAGATTTTTCCTCTCTCTTTCAAGTTGTAGTTTTTCAACATGAATAATACTACTGAATATGAATCTTTTCTACTTGGCATGCAAGCTGCAAAATAAAGGGGAATCAAGAACCTGAAGGTACAAGGTGATGCCGAGCTAGTCGTGAATCAAGTAAAAAGAATATACCAAGTAAAGAATGAAAGGCTCAGGCATTACCGCAACGCAGTGTGGGATAGCATTGAGGAATTTGACGCCTTCTCAATAAAATCTGTTCCGAGAGCTCAGAATGATATGGCTGATTCCCCGGCCGTATCGGATCTCTCATGCTCCCTCACCCAGGGTTAAAAACAAACACATATACTATTGAGGTAATCTTCCGCCCAAGCGTGCCGGACAATTTTCAACACTGGTAGGTATTCAACGATGACAATCAACTTATTACCTTTCTAGAGAAGGTAGAGAATTTCAGTGAGCTTCACTTTGAAGGATCTACTTCTATAGGTCGTGAATCAATCACTGATCAAGCAAGTGAATCAAAAGGAGGTGATGGCATATGTCAGCTCAAAGGAAATAAAATCCTGAAAGGTTTAGTTTCTTTGGAATGATTGTTTGACAAACATGATCATTTTGTCAAGAATAAGAGACAAGATAACCTTAACTCCTCTCCAGAGACCAAATCGGTTAATCTGGGTACTATGGAACACCCACAGCTTGTGAACATTGGGAAGTGTTACACACCCGAAGAAAAGTGGAAGTTCGTCAAATTGTTGAAGAAATACATGGACGTATTGGCATGGTCTTATGCCGATCTAAAGTCTTTCAAGCCAAATGATGTTTAGCATGACATCCTGTTAAAAGAGGAGGTCAAACCTTTTCGCGTAAATGAGGCACTACAATCCTAAGATATCGTGTACCATCCAGCTGAAATACGAGAAGATGCTTTGGATGCAAGGATCATTTTTTCCTATCCACCACAAAGCATTTGGGTAGCAAACATCATGCCGGTACGCAAGGAAAATGGTGAAATATGCATATGCGTAGATTTTCACAACTCCGAATCAAGCGTCCTTGAAGGATAATTACCCACTTCCCATAATGGATCGTGTCCCGCAGCAGTAAACAATTCAAGAAATGCTATACATGCTTGATGTTTTTTGGGTTATAATCAAATTGAAGTCTCACCGAGGATCAATTCAAAACAACATTCACTATGCCCCAGGGGCACATTCACCTATAGTAGGATGCCTTTTGGCTTGACCAATGCTGGTGCTACCTTTCAAAGAAAGATGGAATTCACATTCAAAGGTATGATGGGAAAAGTTATCATGGTTTATCTAGATGACTTAACTATGTTCTCTAAATAGTGAAGTGATCACTGTGACCATTTGGAGCAAGTATTTATTAGATACCAAGAACACGGATCTCTCTAAACCCAAAAATTCTATTTTCGGGTCACCGAAGGAAAGTTACTAGGCCATGTTGTAAGAAAGGAAGGGATAAAGATAGATGTCGAAAGGGTTAAGGCTATTCGAGCCTTACTTTACCCACAAGTAAGACCGGCGTTCACTCCTTCATAAAATTGAAATTTCTCGCACTTTGTTCCTAACTTTGCTAAAAAGACTCGCCACATATCAAATATGATGAAAGGGTCACAAACTTTCTGTGGAGTGAAGAAGGAGAGACGTCATTTGAGGATATAAAAGCCTCTTGCCACTCATGCACCGGCTTAGTATGTCTTGACTTCTCCAAGGATTTTATCATGTACAGCTTATTCATCCGAGCATCTTGTATCGACCATCTTAATGAAAAAGAACTCTGAGGATGTTGAATCTCCAATAGCATTTATGAGTTCTCCTCTCAAGCCTCATGAATTGAAGATGTCTCAATTGGAAAAACACACCTTTGCCATTGTCAAAGCAGTCAATAATTTCTGGTACTATATCCTAAATTCTCATATGGTTGTGTCTGGTTCCCGACACAGCAGTCAAGTCAATCCTAACTCAACAGGAGTTAGGAAGCTTACGAGGGAATTGGATCGCAAAGGTCCAAGAGTATGATCTAGACATAAAACCAACCAAGCTAGTAAGAGGCAAGGGCCTATGTCAGCTTATGGCTAAAAACAAAGATTCGAGAGGTCCCTAAAGAAAAATATGATTGCATCAATGGAATGCAACGCCACCGGAGAAAGCTGATTTTCTCGCCTATGGTTCTATTCATTGTGACTCATGACGAATGTATTCTGATATCACTTTCTTTCTCACTTACGGTGAGTTTCTAGCTCATCTAACTTCAAAAGAGAAGCGTACTTATAAAACTCGGGGCAGCGATATGTCATCTAGGATGATAGTTTATACAAGCGTGGATTGATGGCATCTTATTGCGATGCGTTGACAAGCCACATCGTAAAATTGCTAGAAAATTTCCATGATTCAGCTTGCAGGTGGTCACTTTTCCTCTTCCATCACAAAGACATAAGATCATCCAAGCCAGGTACTATTGGCCAACGCTATTTTAGGATACAAACACTGGTAGCAAAATGTGAGCTCACAATAGCTTTGTTGGCAAACCAAAATTGGTTACTTTTCCCCTCAAACCAGTCGTTATTGACGAACCATTCAGAAATGGAGAATTGACTTTATCGGGCACTACTTCCCTAATCAAGTTCCAAACATAGTTATGTCCTAACAAAGAACAAACTACTTCACCAAATGGGTGGAGGCCATACCTTTCAAACATGCCACTTCTGAATTTGTTTACAACTTCATCAAGGAAAATATCATCGTTAGGTTTGGCATCCCACACAAGATCATTGCTGATAATGCTTCCAACTTCTCCTCGCGGGAAGTTATTGGTTTTTGCTATGAATACGGGATAACCTTGGCCCACACCTCAGATTATTACCCCGAAGGAAATGGTCAGTGGAATC
The DNA here is from genome assembly GCA_018340775.1 of Taxus wallichiana var. yunnanensis. NCBI lineage: Eukaryota > Viridiplantae > Streptophyta > Pinopsida > Cupressales > Taxaceae > Taxus > Taxus wallichiana. Next base: position 42,296,081 of record CM031235.1, read on the forward strand.
TAGCAATAAGAACTTAGTGACCATCATACGGAAGCTAGTTGATACGAATCGGTGGTCATGACACAAGTCATTGTATGATGCTTTGTGGGCAGACCATATTACTCTAAAGAGGTCCCTCGGTGTGTCACCTTTTCAAGTGTTATATAGAATCGACGCCGAGCTTCCCATTTCTGTGGAACTTCCTGCTCTACGCTTACACGAGCGATCAAGATGAAACTTTCTAAAATTATCTTAAAAGAGAATCATGTATCTAGCAGAGCTTGAGGAAAAAAGAATAAGAGTAGTCGACAGGATCACTAAACATCAGAATCAAGTCAAGAGACTATTCGATAAAAAGGCCAAGCAAAGAGATTTTCAAGTAGGAGATCTCATCCTTTTGTGGGACAAGCAAAGAGAGCCAAAAGGCATGCACAGAAAGTTCAATTCTCTATGGAGAGGACCTTTCAAGATTAAGCGACTCAACGGAAAGAATAGCTTCTATCTCTTGTATCTAGACGAACCGAACTCCTACTTCCCTATAGTGGGCAAAATCTCAAAATATTTAGGAAGTAGAGCTTGCTCTCTTTTTGTACAGCTTTTTTTAAGTCGTGTGTTTTCTTTTATTTTTGTGTGTTTTCTTTTGTCGTCACCCTTTTTTTTGACTCGTAACCCAATAGATAGGCACATGTTGATATGGGATTCTCTACCTTTTGAGCTTCGCTCAAAGATGGTCCCCGAAAGAGCTAGCTATATATCCCATAAAATTGACAAGGGAAATTTTGTAGGTAACCATACCAAAATTTTGTTTTGGTTCCTCGCCAAGGTCCCTCAGCGTTCGGAATGGCATAATATCCCCTTTCCAGAAAATCTGGTTTTTCAAACTTATTCGTTTGGTCCTTTTTTGCTGGGTGCAGATCTTGTTCATGCAACATCAAATATATCTGTGCCCTCTTATTTTCCTTTGGCACATCCTCCATTGTGTCAACATCAAAAATGTTGTGCCTTCCCATGATGTGCCTTTCAAACCTATGCCATGGCGCATGCGCCCCACTGTTAACACTAAAAATGTTGTGCCCTTAAGTAGTACGCCAAAGCACTAAAAACCCCATGTTGACAGTCCTGAATTCGCACCAAAGGTGCAAATAATTTCATGTTGATAGACGCTTAACCGCGCCAAAGGTGTAAATAATCTCGTGTTGGCATTCATTTTTTTGCACCCTTAAGATAAAGTTGGTGGCACATTTATTACACCTTTTGCTATAAATAGGTGCATCCAACCTGTCATTTTCACAATTGAAAACACATAAAAAAGTTTATTCCTCTGCACTGTCAGTGCTCCTGTCATCCCCATGTCACTTTACGTCATATTCATGGACCCCGCATCATTTTTTCCAGTCTATATATTCTTGGTAAGTGGTCCTTGCTTTTCTTATGGTTTTTGTTTTGGTTTGGTTGTCTATAGGGTTGTTTTGTTAAAAAACAAGGAAATGAATCTAAAGAAACATATGCACCCTCCAGCCCATTTTGCATCTTCTCTCCCCCAAACTAGTTTCACCCTCCTCCCAGATCTGCTGGCCTGAGGGCTTTGTCTCAAAAGTGATCCAAGATCCTCTTTGCTCTGTCCCCCTTCACCACAAATCCATGTTGAAAGAGCCCTAAAAACCGCATAAACCAATCAAAAATGAAGAAATCAAGATATCACAATCCACAGCCATATTTTTCCCTTTGTGCAAATGCCATCATTGTTGCATAAAACATAGTCATGCCAAAGGGCGCATTTTCCCTACCTGCAGCATGCAATCTTCCTACACCCTTTAGAAACTCTGAAAATCATACATAGGTACAAGTGTAACTCTGGATACACAAACATGTATGTCATGTTAACTTTTCCTGCACCATGCCAAAGCCCTTTGGCACACCTTAACTCAATGATGCATCCTTTAATGTTGTGCCCTTTCTCGGCAAAAAAATGTTCTGCAACATGTTCCAGATCTATGCCATTGGCGCATCCTGCTGCCATGCAACACCAAAAATACTTGCACCCAATTTAAACCTTACAAAATGGCACAGTGCATATCTTTTAACATCAACATTGCATGTTATGTGTAATATTCTTGCGCCATGTGCCCTTTGGCACTGTTTTCTTCCTTGCAACACTCTGCATCAGTGCACCTTACTTTTTCTAACCCTGTAGCTGCAGTATACCTGCGCCCTGCACCCAGAGGCTTCTATATTGCTAACTCTTCTTTCTGTAAAGCTTTGATGGATGATTTAACAGCTAACATGGCTCTTCTGCATTGGACTTCACTCCTTCTTGCAGATCAGCAACTAAATTCAGATTCACACATGTCTTCATCAAGCAAGAGGCCGACCAAGTCAAAGGGTAAGGCCAAACTCACAGAGGAAGAAATGAAGTATAAGTATCAAAGGGTCAGGATGCCCAAGTCCCATGCAAAATGTGACTTAGACATCAGGGATGCCGAACTTGGCCACATTGACATGGAAGATTTTTGGGCCAAAACCAGGAGGGTCACAGTGGTCCTTGGATGGACAAATTGGTCGGCAGTGGTCTACACTTCGCTAGGGGAATTCCCGTAAGCATGGTGAATAACGAATTCATGATGGTGGTGGCCCACTATTATAATAAGGACACGAGGTGTGTCGAGAATGAAAAGGGTGAGGTAATAATCAACCTCACTACCCGACACTTTGAAATCATGCTGGGTATCCCCCACCACTGTCACTTTGTGGTCAAAGTCAAGTAGACCGTATAAAGGCATGGGACAAAAATGAGGACAAGTGTATGCAGCTCAAGAATGAAGTTTACCTGAAAAATAAGAAGGTAATAACTAGGTGGCCCCAGGTTATTCATCGAGTAACTTCTCAAAAGAGCTGAGTGACACCATTACCTTCCTGAGTAGGGTATTTGGGCTTCCTGACACCCATTACTTCCACAAGTGGATGTTTAGGTATCTAGAGACCATGAAAAAATGTGCCCGATCAATGTTTTGAGTGGGTAGAGATCATCGTTAGCACCATCTCGAACAACTCTCAACAACGGGGAGATTCTACATGAACTCCTATGTTGTCTACATTGCTGCCTCTGAGAGAGACTATCTAGCACTTAGCCGATGTGGGGTATGGCCCCAGGTGAAAATATATTAATATTATCCAGAATTGAAACTAGAAAATAGCATTCCACAGTTCACCAAGATCAATAATGTCTTCTTCTACGGCATCATCTACCTTTTGAGGCCCAATATGACTCACGGTCGAACAACCAAGAGCATAGTGACTGCAACAAAGAAGTGGGGAGTGTTATTTACGCAATTCCCCACTTTCACTTATCTGAGAGCCACCAACTTCTTGGGGGAGCCCACCAAGTTGCCAAGATATGCAGGCCCTAAATTGATCCTATTGGAGTTATCCAGATAGCTCATCACATATCATGAGAAGTGCCTGAAAAGAAAGAAGGGTAGAACTCCATTCCCCCTCACAGTGGGTAGGTACACTTGCACTTCTCACACCAAATCCTAGGAAATGTTTACAGAACTAGAGCTTCTTAACTTAAAGCATAATTTCCTAGCAAGGCCAACCTTTGATCCACGAAATTACCTCCCAAAGGCAAAGATCAATCTAATCCACATCCCACAGATCAAGGATATCTATATCAATCTCTATCATGAGGTCGAGCTTAGAAGAAAGGATCACTCCCACCTGGCCTTAGCAGAGATCATCTAGTATGGTGTGGCCATTGTTCCAAAAGGTTTCCAAATGACTGATCAAGAAGTTGATCAGGTATATCGAGATACGGAAGGGGAGAACTGGCCATTTTCTCAAATAGATAGAACAAGGGCACCTCAGACTATTAAGGAGAGGGTAAAAGGCACCTTGCAGTGCACAAAACATTAGTGCATATTTAATGGTCTCTTTTACCTTGGGGTAGACTTCTCCACGTCTCCCCTAGGTAATACACCTTCCAGTGAAAAATTTTCGAAGGGGAAAAGTAAAAGATAAGGAAGGGGAGTCAAGTGTCACCCAAAAGAAAGCTCCCAAGAGTCCTCCTTTCACCACCCAGGAGCAGGTCGTGTGCCCTTCCTCCCTAGAAAATGAAGCGATAGTAAGTGTTCCAATGGGAACATTCACTCAGGATGTTGCCACTACCACAACCACCGAGGTTCCCATCGTCCCTTCTCCCACTCCTCCTTCCCCTCCTCATGTCACTCAAGCAACCATTCCTTTGGTTGTGTCTTCTCCCCATCTTCTACTATTCCCCCTTCCTCTTCCTCCATCTTCTCTTCCCTCATGGAGCTGTCCCCCAATATTTCTTCCCTCATCTCTCAGCTCCCTTCCACCCCCACAGTTTCCTCTCCTACAGTAACTCCTACCCCTGTAAGCGTTGGAGATTCAGATTCTTTATCAATGCCACCACTAAGCGTCTCAACCCATTTCCCCAAGTACACTGTAGTTTCTCCTTCTTCTTCTGTCATTCCCTCTTCTCCCACCGGTCCCACTCCCTTATGTCCAAAGATGGATTTCCCAACACCTAAGACAACATAAGAGGAAAGTCCCCATTGCACCTATGGACTTCTCTATCATTCCAACAAAAGGAGCTAAGAAGCAAAAGCCAATAACTCACTTCTCTCAGAGCGCCTCAGGTGAAAGAGTAATGGAGATCGCGTGCCCTGATCCCATAAAGGATAAAAAGGATCTGCGTCTATTACAAATTATATAGTGACACAGTCACAATGGGAATGTCATCCGAGAGCCTTCAAGGAGAGCCCTTATCTGCAGTGGATGCCCTTTGCAAGAAGCTTTAGGAAGTAAAGGAAGAGAAGAGGATATTGAAAGAACAAAAAAAACACCTTCTCTAAGCCCTGCATAAAATGGGCAGTGCACCTCCTACAACCGGCTCACTAAATCGCTTGAGGCCCTTAGTTAGGATAAGATAAATGAACACACCAAGATTTGTGAGAAAGGCATGGCAAGATCCTCCTGGAGAGACCAAATCCTCAAACATAGTGAGGAAGTGATCATGAAGTTCACTGAGCTATATCAGAGCATTGGTCAGAAACAAGGAACTCCAGGTGATAGCAGGACCTATCTCCCAAGAGTTGGACCATGCTCGGTTAAAACATGAGACATTTCAGAAGATGCTTGATTGCTTAGCCAATGATTTAGTTAAATTCAACATCTTCGATCACCCAGAGTACCCAACAAAGTTCTTTCTACTTTGGATGACCAGGTCGATCAGATGGAATTTGTCTTAGAGAAGATAGAAAAAGTCAAGGAGGAAGCCTTGGATGCAATGCATAAAATGGAGCAAATTATCCTGAGAATGTCTCCAGGCTTGCTCACTCCTTCATATGCCTTAAGGAAGGAAAATGAAACCATCTGGATCTTCAAAGAGATCGTCTTGCAAGGGTTAGGCTCAGAAGCTACTTTTGACATGGAATCCATCAACAACCTTCTAGCTTGCCATGACTTCATGGGTTACCTGATGGAGGCAAGAAATGAGTACTTCAAACTCCCAGAAAAGCTTAGAGATGAATGGGAGACTTGTGAAGTCATCGGTGATCACACCAAGGGTTCTACTCAGGATCAACTCCAGCCGATGGTCAGCAAATTCATGGAATACCGGGCCCAATTCCACATTGCCTCTCCTGAGCAGAAGTAGGATACCCCTTTCCAGATGCAAAGATGATGATGAATAGCCTTCCTCTTCTTGGCTCTCTTCTCATTTTTGTAAAATATTTAAAAGTATGTTGACACAAATGATGACATCATCCATGTTGCACCATGGGATGTTGTTATCCACCAAGTTGCCCCAAAGTCAACATTTGACTTTTAGATATTTTGTAATTAAGTCGTTGGTTTCTTTTTTCCTTCTCTCTCCTTCTATATATACTTGAATGTTTTTATATTTAGGTGGTGGACACTTTTTAGATGAAAAATAGAAGTGAGAAGAAAAGACTTTGTACTTTTGTAACAAAAGAAAACATTAATACAAATATTAAGACTTTGTGTTGAATACATGTGTTATGTGCATCCGATCTTTCTTATGTCAGATTTGTGTGTTCATTCATTAGATCTATTTCTACTTTTGTTCATTTGTTCATCAGTATTGCTTTGTTCATCTATGTAAGTAGGTTCGGCTATGTTTACTACCAGCCCAAAACATAGACCCTCTGACCTTTCTACTTTGGAATTCATTTCTTTTCTCCCTTTAGATCTATCATATCTCCTCTCCTCACTTCTTTCCCTTATTTTCACAGTCAAAAATACCCCAACTGGGATGAGATCCCAAACCCCTGAAGGCGAGAATCGTGGGACTTGCATAGATTCTGCTAGTAGAATAGCAATAAACCAGTTTCGATTTGTTGTCTCAAAGAGGGGCCGTGCCCTACACACTTTGTTGGCTCATCTATCCATAGATCTACCCTCTCGACAAATTTTCAAACCAACATGTTGTTAAGTGAATACTTGATAGCATAAATTAGATAGTATATGTGTACCTTTTGATCATATAGAGAAGAGTGTATCTCGATAGCGTGTTTTTAGTGGACAAGTGAAGTGTGAAGTGTACACGTAGTATTGTGTTTTGTTTTTTGATGTGAGTTTCTTCTTGATTTGTATTAAGAACAAACCTCTAAAACAAGAGAAAGAAAATATTTGCAGTCCCGTATTTGAAAAATTAGAGCAATTTATATATAAGTAAGTAAAGAGTGTAAAATTTTGTAAAAGGAAAGTGTGTGCCTGATATGTAAGAGTATGAGATAGAAAAATATTTTTGTTTGCTTGGATTTTCTAGATTTGAATGCTGATGGTGAGTTTTTTTAATCTCACGTCAAGAGGAAGATTTTGGATGATCTCACACCGAGAGAAAATTTTTTTGGGTGATCTCATACCAAGAAATTTTTTTGGGTGACCTCGTGCCAAGAGAAGTGTGTTAGGGAGAGAGATCTAGAGTTTCTCTCCATCCATGATGCTTCCCATTAAGCACCAAAGGTGTAAATGGTATGTCCCTATTTTTTTCCTTTTGTTATGATTATTTTGATTATAACTAAAATTTAATTAATAGACTGAATTATATAAATGTATGAAAGTGCCTACTACTGGAGAGCTGATCTAAAAAATTATTTAAATTATGTTAAACTAAGAAATTGACTATATTTTCCCCTATGACACAAGCAGCTAGGGGGACACAAGTGTCCATCACTACTATCTAGGTTTGGGTGTTAGTGTTTGTTCTATGTTTTGGACCCAAGTATGATTATGGGCCCATTTGTAACTTTGTTTCTAGGTCATTTTTGTATTATATTGTGTTGTACTAAAGCTCGAGATGTTTTACGGGTGATTTATTCACCCAATAGATGCCCCCTCATTCGAGGTGCATGTGAATATTGTAGGAGAATGCATCCTAAATGAGATGATTTGAAACTGATATGCATATCGAGTGTGGACACTTGTGAGGGTTAGGGGATGTGAATGGTAGAAACCAAGGAACATGCAAACAAGATGGACTAGTAAACAAGTGTTAGTTTTAACAATAGCTAGAATGCAATGGAAGATAATGTAACAAGAAACTAGGAAGACAAGGTGGATAGTAAAAATTAGGTTTCTTACATCAGACATCACTCACAATATCACAAGGAAATCAAGGTCGAAACATCCATAAGAAAACAATGAACAAGCAAGACATAGGGCATATCCCAAAAACAATAGCAAACAATAAGAAGTAAGAAGTGATAGATAGTCATGTTTGTATTGATCCTGTAAGACAAATGATACACATGAAGCACCCGTTAGTATGTTAGAAAGATAGATGGTATGTCAAAGTGTGTATAAATCAGTAACAAGTATAGTGATAGTGACTAAAAATAGTAAGTATTGAAGTGGTAGAAATTTTGATGTGTAGAGTATGATAGTAGTAAAATAAAATTCCCCAAGAACCTTGGTGGGACTAGTAAAGATATTTGTCAAGAATCATGTATGATAGGTCCTTCATTTACCTCAAGATACCAAGTGAATGTGCATGTGTGTATAGAAAAAGATAATTATATACTAAGAATTTGTCTAGCATAGGAGACGAAGTGTAACATGTAAGTAGAATAAGCTAACAAGAGTAAATGTAACCAAGATATGAAAACGGTGTGTTAGTGTGATAGTTTGATTTGAAAAGTGTGAAGATGGTAGGAGAATCGTTTCCCCAAAGATAATTTTATGAGATCAGCTTCATTTAACAATTTTACCCTTAATAGTCGAGTATGAACCATAGCAATAGAATGTGTCATCGGGTAATGAAGAGAAAGTATGTGAAACAACGATGTGATGAGATTTTATGAAAGGTGTATCATGAAGTATTGATCTTGAAGTGTAGTAAGAGTAGATGATGTGAGGTTCATGAATGAAGTGTGCCCTCAAAAATCAAGTGTGAACCGTAGCACTAGAGTGTGTCATTGGGTAATGACAAAGACAATGTACCGTATATGTGTGATTGCTTGAAAATATGTAGATATGAAGTAAAAAGAATGAATTGAATTAGTATCCACTAGATAAAACTGATAGTGATGGGAAAGGGGAGAAAATTTTATTCCCCACAAGTGTGTGAGGGGTGAAAAATTAGGTAAACTCGTGAAGGATATTATCGATGATCGTGGTCGTAAATCGGTAGGATTTTTATTGGAGAGATATTAGGTGATATTATGAGGTTGATCATAGAGAGAGCTAGTACATCACAAATTATACATGCCCATAGCATATTATTCATCAATAAAAGGAGGTTGTGGACAATCATGTGTGTACCAATGGGTTAGGTTTGGGGTATATCCAAGGAAAGAATCATTGTAAATGGTGATGCAACCAAAAGGCATGGGAAAGGTAATATCAATATGGTTGGGGTCAAGAGTGCCACCAATATAGTCAAGCCAAGATTATCTGAGGGTGAGTGGAGAGGAATGGGGTGTACGTGTAAGAAAAACCACCAAATGGAAGACACGAAGGCCATAAGTAGTAGTAATGAGAACATATCCATGATATAAATGGGGAGTGGTATGAGAGGAGGAGATCATCGAGTGTGAATCCTAATTGTGTTGAGCCTTCATGTGTTTAAATAGTGTCAAGGAAAGTGGGATCGAATGGAATATGAGGCTAATAAGATGCATGTGAAGGGATCGAGTTTGCAAGGTAGATGTAATGGAGGAGATGGCATGAGGTCTAGTGTATGTATAGTTTCCTAGAAAGGGATAATGGTTATAGTATTCAAAGGAGGTTTCTTGAATTTATACTCACTTGGGCCTATAACATAAAAAAATTCCTTGGAAGTAGGATTCATCTATTTCAAGAGGATTAAAGTTGAGATTGCACAATTTTTCATCGGTAAGCTTGATGACATCAACCTCATCATCAAAATCATTAGTGTTGGCATTATCTTGTTGGATAGCATTATCAAGGATATTAAGAGGAGTGGAGCTAGATGTAGGGTTGGGAGGAGTAGTGATAGGTGGGGTAGTGGTAGTGATAGAGGGAGATGATTTGGGTAATATAATATCGTTGGTATACGTAGGAATTGAAGGGAGGTATGTGGAGGTAGAAGAAGTAGTGGAATCACTAGACTAGCCAACATCATATGTACTAATATTATGTTATGGAATAGGATGCAACGGAGGTATGGGCATGGTAGTGACTGGATCTATGTGATATAACTTGAATGGGTTAGGGTTAGTAGAAATAGTATGATCATATCCATCATGTAATAATTTAATATGCCAATGAACTATATAAGTAACACACGCATAACATGAATTCATGGTCTACCAAGTAAGCAATTGAACTAAAATGATGTTTCAATGATATAGAATGAAGAGGCAATGGTTCCTATGCATGTTTGAGTAGTAGAATCATAGCCACAAATAAGGGTAGAAGACTTAGTGATTAGACTATCAAGAATTTATAATTGTGTGAGTAGTGAGAGAGAACATAAATTTATAGTGGAGCCATTTTCAATTAATATGTGCTTGATATTATGAGAACCAATAGTAGTTGTGATAAGAAAAGGCACATGAAGAGAATTAGTGTGAGGAGTTATATCCTCATCACTAAAGGATATGGCATGCGGTAGGTTTTGAGTGATTAAATAATATGGGTGAAGGAAACATGGGAATTATCACTTTCGATATGGATGGAGAGTAGGGAAGCTTCTAATGTATGACGACAATCTGGTGCACTGCGTAAGAGATCATAAAGAGATATTTTGATGGGTGTATTCTTTAGTTGTTAAATGATATCATAACCTTTGGAAGTTTTGGGAGGAATAGTAGAGGTAATAGTTAGAGGGATAGAAACAGTGGAGCTGAAATGGCCAATTACGACGAGTTGTAACTACATTAATAGTTGGATCAAGAATTAGATTATTGAAGTGGGTGATTTAATTTAATTTTAATTAATTAAATATAATTAAAGAGTCACTTATTTAAATAAATGATAAAATACAAAGATGGCACAAGAAAACTAAGATGTAAATATGAAACCCTAAACAAGAGATAGAGAAAATTGATGACTTAGTTGATTCCTGCATAATCTAGAACCGATACGGGTAGGGAGAAGTGATGAACATGATACAATTTTTTTACAATAGATCTTTGTAAAATATGGAATACATGAAAAAAATTGGACATGGCCGCCCATAGCAAGGTAGGGGAGCATGGGCACGATTACTATTCTTGAGCGTTGATGACTACAGAGAGGCTTAGAATCTACTTTTTGTTATTTCACTAGGGTGTCACAATTATTCCTTGTTGATTTCCTATTTTTCACACTATGATCACTGAATGTACTTGTAACCTATAAAATATATGTTCACCTACACAATCCCACAAATCACATCAAACCTAAAAAGGAAAATACATAATGGGGAGTCAAACTAACCCCAACGGTCACCCCAAGAGTGAACTTATGACTAATCATTGCACTACATCTCAGACTCCATGTAGTTCTTGTGAGTGTGTATAGAAATTGTGCCCTAAGATTCCCTTGTGCAATTTGTACTTGATAGTGGGTTGTAGCTAGAATATAGTAATGGTAGAATGTGTTGAAGGAATAAAATGAACTTCCCCTTCCTATGTTATGTATGCAGTATACATTCCCTTGAATAGATGTTATATGCAAGCTTAGGTGATGCTAGTAATGCTTATCTTTGCTTTCTCCTTGATTTTGAACACATAACTATGTATTTATATGATTCCCTTGTTTTAATTTCATAATTTACTGAGATGAAATTCCAACCCATAAGTGAAAAATATGCACAAAATATTAAAAAATACCCAAAAGGATTGAGTAAGATAAGAAAGGGTAGGGGCATCCAGGAGGGATAGGAGAGTTTGGACGTTGTTGTCTTGGTTGGGTGTTGGTTTCTAAAGCCATAAAATATAAACAAGTAAAGTTCTAACTAGGGTGTAGGGTATATAATTCCAAATAGAAAACAAGAAATGAATAAAATAGGCCAAAGATAGTTGTCAACCACGATTTTTCTTGCTTGAGAATCATAAATGCTAGTATGCTTTTAGGACCTAGACATGTACCCAAGTGTGTGATTTTGTGTCTTCATTTTTTCCCACATTATGTTTTTGAGTGAACACTTGATAACATTAAGTACATAGAAGATATTTACCTTATAATCTTGTAGATCATGCGGTGAATAACATGCCAAGTGGACAAGTGAAGCGTGGAATGATTACAAAGTGAAGTGTGGAGACTAGGAAAGTAAAATGACCCTATGGTTGAAATGTATGCATTGTACCATGTTCTTATAGGTTTTGTTCCTTCTTATTGTAAGGACGGACCTATAAAAGAAGATAAAGAATGTAGTCAAATTCCTATATATGATAAATTAGAGAAAAATGTGCATAAGTATGTAAAAGTGTGTAAAGGAAAGTGTGCACCTAATATAAAAGAGTGTAAAAGGATAGAAAAATGTCTTAAAATGTTGTAAAGAGCAATATTTTTGGAATATCTCATGCCAAGGGTGAGTGTTTTGGGTGATCTCATGCCAAGGGTGAGTGTTTTGGGTGATCTCATGCCAAGAGCAAGTTTTTGGGTGATCTCATGCCAAGTGTGAATTTTTGGGTGATGTCATGCCAACTGTGAGTTTTTTGGGTGATCTCATGCCAAAGAGCAAGTTTTGGGGAGAGAGGTCTATTCCATCTATGAACTGCCTTATAAGCACCACTTTGTAGATGGTACGTCCCTTTTTTCCTAATGTCTCAAATTAGTTCTAATTGTATTGATCGTTCTAATTGATAGTAGGATATTACATGCATGTCATAACTAAAGGATTATGCATATAAGAGTAAAACTACTTTGAAGGCTTCTATGAATGGTATTGATTTGAGAAGACGACTATGTGTGCTCTAGGAAATTAGCACCCGAGGGAAGAACTCGTGGGCTAAAGCACGATATTTGATTCTACGCGTTGGTGTTTGTGTTGTGATTCTAACCCAAGACTATTTTTAGCTGTTCTATGACCGTGTTTATATGTCTAATATGTACAATGCAGATTTGTATTATATCTTTTAGCTGTTGTAGGGGTGATTTTTTCACCCAATGTATTCCCCCTTTTTGGGGTGCATGTGATGCCGAGAAAGATAATGAGACCTAAAAGAGATGACCAGATGTTAAACTAAAGTTGATACCTATAGGGGTGGGGGATATGCATGGTATAAACCAAGGCACATGCAAACAAAATGGATATAAATATATGTTAGTGCAAGTAAAGCATGTAATAGAAAAATAATGTAACAAGCAAGTTTGTAGACAAGATAGACTTTTAAAAGAGGGTTTCAAACATGGGACGTTGCTCACAATGTCACAATATAATTAGGGTCGAAGCGATGAAAATAATAAAAATAGTTATTAAATTTAGGCGTAGGACATAACCCATAACAAATGGCACACAATAGAAAAAATGGCAAGCAAAGTGTATCTGAAAACCATGATGGTGTATAGTCTTGCAAAGAAAATGCTACACATGAAGAACCCGTTAGCATGTTAGAAAGATAAAAATTATGTCAAGGCATGTATGTATCAATGGAAAGTAATGTGATAGTAAGTAGAAGTAGTAAATGATGAAATAATAACACCTGTAATGTGTGAGAGTAGTAAAATTATATGTCCCAGGGAGCCTCGGTGGGATTGGTAAAGGATACGAGTGTTGAGCATCATTGTAGTGTGTGAGAACACCTCAATAGATATGCATTCACTCTAAAAGACAAAGTGAACGTGCATGTGTATATGATAAAGATAATGACATATTGAGTATCTGACTAACATAGTAAGAAAAATGCATCATGTAAGTAGTATAAGCAAGAAATAGTAAGTGTAACCAAGATATGCAAATGTAGTGTATAAGTGTGATGGGTTTTGAACCACGGTCATTTGTGTTATCATTGATATTAAGTGGCATTGGTTGAAAATCGGTGAGTGGTGAACTAAGGCTCTATAAAAAGCATTAAAGTTGATTGGTAGTGTCTTATCAATGGTGTATTCTACATTCAAGATGGTTTCAAGTTGTTTTAGTGTGTTTCGGCTTGGTTTATGAGGTAGGATTCTAGTGGAAGCATGCAAAAGGTTGGCATACAGGCTCGGATGTTATACATGTCATATTTTATGGTATAAACATGGGAAAAATCTCTTACAAGGTGTGACAAGTTGGTGCATGTCATGAAAATATCAAGTGATCATGGGATCAGCCTTGTAATATTTTCTAGGGCATGTGTGAGCAACAACAAGGCTCTTTTTATCTTATGGAAGCAAAATTCAAAATTTCACCAAAGTTATCGTTGAGGATTGATATTTTTGCTAAGGTAAAAGATATTGGTCTGAGATTTACAGGAAAACTTATGGATAACCAACACATAAAATTTTTATAGGGGCCTCTTGGAGTACTTCATGCTAAATTTGATCGATTTTAAAGTGGGGATTTAAAGTTATTCAAGTTTTTCTAAAACTGGTTCTTTGAGAAGTGCAAAATAAGAAGTCTATCTTATTAGGTCTCAAGAAAATTTTTGATCCTTATTTAGATAAATCATAGAATTAATTTTTGTAGAGAACTCCAATCTTGAATTATTACAAAAAGTTTGAAGAAAATTGGCTAAGAAACAAGAAAGTTATGAACATTTTTCTGAATGGTTATTTTCCTTCCAGGACCTTTTCCTCATAGTGGTAGGCACAAAATGCATTATTCTGACTCTATATGATCTATGCAAGTTGGAAAACTCATCATAAGTGTAACATATTCTCTATGGGCCAATAATGATAATATATGTGAAATCCAAGCATAGGTACGATGCACGAGTTGTTATGTTCTTGTAAGCCTTGTATATTTCATTCTAGTTTGAAGGATTCAAACTAAATTATCATATGTAAGAACTTTATTTTGATAATTAATTCATGTCATCAATATTTTTAATTTCTCCCCTTAATTTCTTGGTATAAAATCAGTCATACTATAGAACAATCCTAAAATTTTGAGTATGAAAGCACTGGAAGGTGCTAAGAGGTAAACTTTGTGCCTTGTCCGATAGTTGAAATAATAAACAATGAATAATGACCTATTAAAGTCTCTTTTGGTGTAGATAAATAAAAATACTCTAAGTTTCTCCTACTTCAAAAGGTACTCTAATCAGCCCCTTGATTGTGCTTACAGTGTAAAGCTAACCCCACATTGTTTGCATACAAAATAATGAAGAAAGGTCTTGTATGCTAGGTAAAGAGGACTGGAAAAAAAATTGAATGCATTCCTTCAAGAATTTTTAAAATTTGATAGGATAAGAATAATCATTTTGAACTTATTCTTGGAAAAATATGGTTGCAAATGAACAACTAGTTGAGAGTAAAGTTGTCTTCAAGAATATTGAGCCAAAGACTTTTATGGTGGTTCTTGGATAGTCCTAAGGTGTCAAATGAAAATATCAGCCTCTCTAAATGGAAATGATGGAAAATGCAACTCTTCAATTTTATCAAATGAAATTACTAAGTCATGATGATTAGTTTGTGTCAGTTACTTTGAGATTTTTCACCTCTTGGAACACATAATACTAAATTGAGCATGATTTTTGAAAAGAAGTCTTTGACTATGGAAACTAAAAAGAGTGTTCATGATAAAAAAAAAAAAGTGTAAGAATCATTTTTAGGTTTTTGATGTTTTTAGAGTGAAAATATTCTAATAAATACAAACCGCAAGCCAAGAAAAAGAGAAAGTAATCTCTCGAGCACTTTTTGACTATTAAACCCTAGAACTAGGGTTTCTAAGAGAAATATCCATCAAACATGGTTTTGCACCAATATGAATCCCTATAAATTTGAATAAACCTCTGTAGAGAGGTTAGGAAGAGATTAAAAAAATAATCAAACAATCTCCATTCAAAATAAAGAATAATTCTTTGACAGTCTCCACAAGGCATCTTTACAAACCCCGTATAGTGCGAGAGAAGTACTCTAAATAATGTTTTATTCATCGATTGAAGACTAAATCATCATGTAAAAGTATTGAACTGTAGGGAAGAGGTTAATCAACACAATTATTTGTTTTTAAAATTTAAAAATGCAAGATTCATGACAATAGTGAAGAATAGACACGGTCTTCCGATTTTTAGTATCGATTGGGTTTTTATAGCAATTTCTTCATTGAAGAAAAATTATAACTTCTAAAGTAACCTCTCCAAAGTCATAATAGTGTCCCAATAAAATATAATGTGGCTTGAAAATTCTTTGAAAATATTTAATTTTGCATGACAATGATTGGTGAAGTGAGTGGTATCAATAGTGTGTTGGGTTATTGTATCAATGGTCTATACAAGATTGAGTTCCCTTCAAGAAAGTGTGTCATTAATGGAATATGCTCCATTAGACATTAAATAAATTTGGCACAAATTTTTGATATACATCAATGACCTAAATGATATTGTACTACCTTAAAACAAATTTGAACTGTTGATTCTCCCTATTGTGTCTTCCTTGAAGAATCCATGAACTCAAAAGGCTGAATGCTCGATCTTCTCAAGAAATATGAAAAAAACTCATTTTCTCCTTACTTAGCTTGAGTCAGAAGGTGAAGGGTTACTATGGAAAAATAAAAAAGAGTAATTTCAAGGAACTTATGACACCAATAGATGGAATATGAATATTATATGTTTCCTGGTAAATATAACTTGTTCAAGAGTGTGTGATGGAAGTGAAAAGACATGAAAATGAAAAAAACATTTACTATGTTTTGTTTACGGTATTGAAGAAATAGAAAAGTGAATAGTTACATATGAAGAGGGAGATAAAATTAAGAATTTGTGTGTGAAACAAAAATAAGAAGTTGAAGAGAATGTTATGATAAAATTAAAAAAGGAGATCAAGTTAATGTATTTAGATGTGTGTAAAATGATGGGAAGACGGGAGTTAAGAGATCACACAACTGTCATATGATTTTGGACTCAAAAGGATTCTATGAAAAAAAAATATATTATCTAGTTGATTATATAAAAAAACTAGGTGTGAAATACTGCTATTGCAGTATGAAAATAGAGAAGAGATATGCCAAGAAGTATATAGTTCAATTTGTAGATGAAAGGACATAAGACTAAGATACAAAAAATAACTAAGTATTGAATGCTTAATTATCTTGATATCAGTTCTAGTCTTTAGAATATGTGAAAGGTGATTGAAAAGTTGTGATGGTGTAATTTTGAACAAGCATACATGGCAATGATATGTCATAAGGTATAGGGATATGACTAAAATTAGATAATTCAGTGAAGTAACATGAAGAACACAATGAGAGCCTAATATAAAATATAGAGGAAATTGTATATGTGAAAGAAAAACATGAAATGCAATCATGTATGAGATACAGAGTGTGATGAGTTGATTAGGGTATAGTGCAAGGTGAAATAGTATTATATATGCACTCTCCTATCTGAGGCATATTTTGAAGGATTTGTGACTTGAATCTAAAACTATGAAGCATCCTTCATTATATTAGGTCTTGAATTATGATGAATGAACAAGGCATTCAGTTTGTAAACTAAGAAGAAGTAGTGTGAATCAAAGCTCGGGCATAAGGTGAATAGAGGGCTGAATTTTGATAAAATTTTAGATGAGTCAACAAGAATAGGTTGTAAATTTAGGGTCACAATCAAATGTATTGCATCCAAGATGAAGAGTGATCAAGTTTTGTATACACATTGAGTTGCATCTCAGTATAATCAGGGATTTGTAGCTTCCTTGTAGTTAGTTTCTTGTTTAAGGTCGGTAGTTACTAACTGAATTATTTTGGGGGTTGTAGCTTCCATCATCAAGTTGTATCTTGATTGTATTATTTGGTTATAGCCTCAAAATTTGAGTTGCAACTCAACTTGAAAATAGTGTAACACATAGGACAATTTTCCAATTTCGTTATTTATTTTTAGTGGTTTTTCTCCCATTTTGGGTTTCCCATTTTAAAACATTACGTATTGTTTCTCTTCTCATGTGTTTGTTTTTGGTTTGATGTGTTCTTCTTAACAAGTTTTAAGAAGTATAAATAATTGAAAATATCTTATTAGACACCAATTCACCCCCTCCTCAATATTCTAGTTTCTAACGATTGGTATCATAGCCTAGTTTTCTAGATTTAAGCCTAATAGATTGGAGGTGATCCTAAAGACACAAGTATGAGTAAATTATTAGAATCAGTGTTGAAAAATAATTATGGGATTTCTCAAGCTCTTATAACTAAATTAAAGACAGAAATCAAGCTCAAGGAGGCTAACCATGGTCATGAACTAAATGAGATGTCCTCATATGTTGAAAATATGTCAAAGGCCTTGAGAGATAAAGGATATGCTTGTCTCAAACTTGAAGAAGAAATATATACTTTGAATGTTGAGTTAGAGCTAAGGACTGCATGAGTAATTTTGAAAAATAACATCCATGGAGATCTTGTAGTACTAAATATGAGAAGAATATAGTGTGTTTCAATTGTAAGGGAAAAGGACACATAGCCAAGTATTGTCTAGAAGATCCAGTAAGTCAGGTTTGGGAAGACTCAAGAGGAAAGAATCAAGTTGTGTGCTTCAATTTTCATAAGCAAGGGCACTTTGCTAGACATTGTTATAAGACTCTTAGATATAGCAGCAAGCTATATACACACAAAAGGAAAGGCAACAAGGTGTTCAAGGTGAAAGTAAGTTCCAAGGATGAAGCCAAGTCAGTCATGGTTAAAAGAGGCATTGGAAAGAAGAAGATAAGATACATCTACAGAGTCAAGAACACTAATTCCAACCTTGAATAGGTAAATAAGGACAAAGGATCAACATGGGAAGATAATGAAGAAATGAGATAAGACATGATAGTTATAGGAGAAGCAAGCTCAAACCAAACATCAAAAGGTGGTGAATTATAAGAAGAGATTTCACCCTTAGCTATGGTAGAAAAAATCTATGAGACAAATAACACATGTTTATCATGTTTCAAGTTAGTAAATGAATAATTAGGAGATGAAAATGTCACATCAAATAATGTATCCAAAAATAACGACAAGTAATTGACAACAAGAAAGGATAAGAATGATTCATCACGTTGTTTTAATGACTTCTTGTTGTTCGGGCATGTTTTAAGAAGTATGATATACCTTTTATAAGCTTCTAAGATGTATATATTCATGAAGGAAGCACTATGAAAGGAATTATATATCCATAATTGTCTTGAGTAAGCAAGTATCAAAAGTTATGGTGTTGAATTCATTACAATATAATTATAGATGAGTAGTATGCATAAGATGGAAGATTATTTTGTATGTTCATCCAAGTTGGAATATTTGTAAGTAAGTCTAACAATTATTTCAAAGATTATCATATCAGTTTTACATTGAAGATAAGTATCTTAAGACTTGTGTAATCAAAACTATATATCTTGATTTGTTTGATTATAGAAGTGTGTCTTCAAGATTTGTGGTCCTGTCTGGGTTTGATATTTTGTGTGTGCCTTAAGGAAGAGCCTCAACTCCTAAGTATGATTGTCTCTTTCTATTGAGTATGTGAAGAAAATATGAACTACAAAATCACCAACTTCTATCCAAATATTGTCAAGCATGTGAAAGTAATTATTGTGAGCTTTAAATTGATAACATAAGTTTGTAGGAGTTTCAAGGTATGAAATGATATATTTGTGCTTTAATGTATGGGTGATGTGTACACATGTCAAAGGGTCTATTAAGTGTATTAATCAATAATATCTATCTAGTGTTTGTATAAAATGTATTTGAATCCTAATTGAGTACGTTACATGGTCTAAGTTATGTTGTATTCATGAAGAATCAAGTGATCTCATGGATTTCAAAAATTCTTGAAATTTGTTTCATATGTTGATAGTCAAGGAAAGTGGTTCATAGGTAGAAAAGTATATCTAGTGTATAACATCAACTGAAGACATGACCGTGAGAATTGTTCACTATTAATATACAAGTTTCATGAAGAGAGTCTAGGAAGGAATTTGAAGAAGGTTTTAGGAATTAGAAAGGTGGAGAACATGAAAGGGGTCTGTTATAGTATGTTATAGGTATAAAATAAGGTTTTCAATCAGAATTGCAAAATTATGAAGAGATTTGTAATTGAGTAAGTGTTTTCTTTATCTGATTATGAAGAGATCAGGAGTAAGATCTGATTTGTAAATACCTTTTTTTTACAATTCAAGGTCAAAGAATACAAATATGCAGTGTAAATTATTTGTCCTTCAAAATCCTTGGAGGAAAGGGAAGCTTGTTAAGTTTCTCAAATTTAGTGT
Source organism: Taxus wallichiana var. yunnanensis (assembly GCA_018340775.1). Classification (NCBI taxonomy): domain Eukaryota; kingdom Viridiplantae; phylum Streptophyta; class Pinopsida; order Cupressales; family Taxaceae; genus Taxus; species Taxus wallichiana. The sequence goes on from CM031235.1 coordinate 42,315,866, forward strand.
ATTCTAATTAGGTTCAAGTTGTCAAGTTTAGAGTCTTCATGGAAATATAAGGTAAATAGAAAGTGGGACACAGATCACAATTAAAAATTAGAGATCATTTTTTATTGAGGAAATCCAACAAGGAATATTAGTGATGAATATAAGGAGATATCTCAAAGAGGGTCATTATTCTATGAAAAAGAGGCCATGCACACTGAGAAGAAAACTCAGAAACATGAAATAATGTAGACTCACCTACATGTTTCAATAACAAGTAGTAATTCCTAACTCATGTTAAATCATTCAAACGGAAATGATAAAAAATTGGGGGAGTCACAAGATTTAACCAATATGAAAATAAACAAGGTCAAGGTTTGAGAACGATTGGATTGAACAAGGCACTTCAAGATTTAGGAGATAAGAATGGTCTATGGCCCAAAGCGGAGGGTATGATGATCAACATCTTTCAAAGGAAGATTTCTTGTGTCCAAGGGGGCTTGGATTATTCAAGTAAAAGTCACTCGAGGCTGTTAGAGAAGCTAAGAAAAGAGGAAACACTTTTCTTTCTTTTGCACCGTTATGGATAAGTAAGGTTTTATTTATTTTACACCATTTTTTCATGTTTAAAGGATCAGCTTGTGGATAGGTAAGGTTGTTTTTATTTTACACCACTATCTTTTTTCATCATTGTTTCATGTCATGTGGCCAAGAACCCTTTGTCATAGATGTTAAATGGGGAGAGAAGTTGTTAAAAACTAGGAATGGTGGCTATGAAGCTATTGGTATGTGCATTTGTCATCAAAAAATTTGAGTAGGTTTCCATCACTAACAAAGGGGGAGAATGTTGAACCCTAGTCATTGGTGTTTTTTATTTATGTCAAGTGGAATTGATGGAAATTAAATGATTGGTGAAGTGAGGATTTGTAAAAGGAATTAATTTTGATTGGTAGTGCCTTATCAGTGGTATATTGTGCATTTAGGATGGTTTCAAGTTATTTCAAAGAGTTCTGTGCTTGGTTTATTAGGCAAGAGTCTAGTGAAAGCATGGACAAGGTTGGCATGCTTATATTGGAGGTTATATATGTCATATTTGATTGTATAAGAATGGGAAAGAGCTCTTACATGGTGTATCAAGTCATCTGGTGGAAGTTGCGCTTGAAATAGTCCCATTTAGGGTTGTTTCTAGAGTCCGAGGAGTAGTGAAAAGTTGGTATAAGTCATGAAAAGATCATGTGAGCATGGGAGTATCCTAGGAATGTTTTATAGGACATGTGTGAGTAACAACAAGGCTCATTATATCTTTTAAAGGAAAAATTCAAAATTTCACCAAATTTATTGTTAAGGATTGACAGTGTTTGTTAAGGTAAAAGAAAAATTTTGATCTTTACATAAAAACTATGGGTAACCTGCATATTAAATTTGTATAGGGATGTCTCATAGTGCTTCATGCCAAATTTCATCAAATTTTGAAATGGGGATTTGAAGTTATTCAAGTTTTTCCAAACCCGGTTCTTTAAGAACTGTAAAATAAGAAGTTTGTCTTCTTAGGTCTCAAGAAACATTTTTATCCTTATTCAGATAAATCATAGAATTAATTTTTGTAGATAACTCCAAGCTTGAATTATTGAAAAAGTTTTGAATCAATTGGCTAAGAAATAAGAAAGTTATAAACATTTTTTTGATGGTTCTTCTTCCTTCAAGACCTTCTCCTTGTAGGGGTATAGGCACAAAATGCATTATTCTAACTCTATATGATCTGTGAAAGTTGTAAAACTCCTCACAAGAGTAACATACTCTTTCTAGGACAATAATGGTAGTATATATGAAATAGAAGCATAGGTATGGTGTACACAGATTGTTTTGTTCTTGCAAGTATTGTATATTTCAGTCTAGTTTGAAGGATTCAAAGTAAATTATTAGATGTAAGAACTATCTTTTGATCATTACTTGATGTCATCAAGATTTTTAATCTCTCCCCTTCATTTCTTGGTATAAACTTGGTCATACTATAGAACAGTCATGCAAGTTTGAGTATGAAAACTGGAAGGTGATAGGAGGTTAACTTTGTGCCTTGTCATGATAGCTGAAATGATAAACAATGAATAATGACCTATTGAAGTCTCTTGTGGTGTAGATAAATCAAAAGATTCTAATTTTCTCCTACTCTAAAAGGTACTCCAATTAGTCCCTTGATTTTGCTTGTGTTAAAATCAAACCCTACATTATCTCGCTTGCAAAAGAATGAAGAAAGGTTTTGTATGCCGGAGTAAAGAGGACAGACAAAACAATTTGAATGTTGTTCTAGGATTATAATAATCATTTTGAAATTATTATTGGTAAAATATGGGTGTGAATGAACAACTAGTATAGAAAAAAGTTGTCTTCAAAAATATTGAGCCGTAGAGAAGTTATGGTGGTTCTTGGGCAGTCCTAAGGTGTTAAATGACAATCTCATCCCCTCCAAATGGAAATTATGGAAAATTAAACTCTACAATTTTATCAAATGAAATCAATAAGTCATGATGATTATTTTGTGTCATTTATTTGAGATTTTTCACCTCCTAGGACACATAAGACTTAATAGAGAATGACTATTTGTAAATAAGTCTTTGACTGTGGAAACTAAAAAGAGTGTTCATGAAAAAACAAAATTTCAAGAATCATTTGCTAGGTGTTTAGATTTTTGGACTACACATCTTCTAAGAAAGACAAACCACAACCTGAGAAAAATATAAAGTGAGCTCTCGAACATTTTGACTATCAAACCACTGAACTAGGATTTCCAAGAGAAAGATCCATCAAACATGGTTTTTCACTAATATTAATCCTATAAATTTGAAGAAAACTCTGTAGAGAGGTCATAAATACTTTACAAAAAGAATAAAACAATCTCCATTCAAAATAAAGACTAATTCTTTGACAAAGATATCTAGGAGGCATCTTTAAAAACCATGTACGGTGAGAAGTAATCTAAATGATGTTTCTTCATTGATTGAATACTAAATTGTCATTCAAAAGTCCTAAACTATAGGGAATAGGTTAATCAACATAATTATTTTTTTGTTATTATTTCAAAATGTAAAAGTAGTGACAATAGTAAAGAATGGACACGGTCTTCTAGTTTTCAAGTATGAGTTGGATTTTTATAACAATTTATTCATTAACAAAACATTATAACTTATAGTAATCTCTCTAAATTCCAAGTAGTGCCTCAATCAAATCTAATGTGGCTTGAAAATGCTTTGAAAATCTTAAATTATGCATAATAGTGATTGGTGAAGTGATTGGTATCAACATTGTGTTGGGTTGTTGTATTAGTTGTCTATACAAGATTGAGTTCCCTTTAAGAAAGTGTGTCATTACTAGAGTATGATTGACTGGACATTAAATAAATTTGGTACGAGTTTTGATATTCATCAATGACATCAAGGATATTGTACTTCCTCAAACATAGTTGAATTGGTGATTCTCCTTACTATGTGTTCCATGAAGAAGCGATGAACTCAAAAGAATTAATTCTTGACCTTATCCAAAAACTTAATGTTTTTCACATTGAATGTTTCTTGAAATAAATAGAAATCCCAACAGTTAGAGATAAGTAAAAACTCATTTTATCCTTACTCATCTTGATTCATAAGGTGAAGGGTTTCATGGACAAAGACAAAAGAGTAAGTTCAAGGAAATTATGACACTAATAGATGGAATATGAAGAGTCTATGCTTCCTAGTAACGATAACTCATTCAAGAGTGTTTGATATAAGTGAAAAGACATGAACTTGAAAAGGTTTTGACTATGTTTTTGTAGTATTGAATAAAAATAAAAGTGAATAGTTACATATGAAGACGGAGATAAAAGCGAGGAATATGTGTGTGAAACAAAGATAAGAAGTTGAAAAGAATGTTGTGATAAAATAAAAAAGGAGCTCAAGATAATGTATTTAGATGTGTGTAAAATGATGGGAAGACAAAATTTAAGAGATCACACAGTTGTCATCTAATTTTTGGACTCCAAGAAGGACTCTATGAAACAAAAGAAATGATGTGGTTGATTATATATAAAAAACAAGGTGTGAAATACTAGTGTTGAAGTATGAAAATAGAGAAGAGAGATGCCAAGAAGTATATAGTTCAAGGTGCATATGAAAGGAAATAAGACTAATATATTGAAAATGAATAAGTATTGAATGCTTAATTATCCCGATATCACTTATAGTGGTGAGAATATGTGAAAGGTGATTAACAAGTTGTGATGGTGTAATTATGAACAAGCATATAGGACAGTGATATATTATAAGGTACAGGGATATGACTACAAATGGATAGTATAATGAAGTAACATGAAGAACACAGTGAGATCCTAATATGAAATACGGGATAAATTGTATATGTGAAAGAAAAACATGAATTGTAATCATGTATGAGATACAGAGTGTGATGCGTTGATTAGGGTATAGTGCAAGGTGAAATAGTATTATGTATGCACTCTCTAGCTAAGGAATATTTTGAAGGCTTTGTAACTTAAATCTAAAACTGTGAAGCATCCTTCATTGTCTTAGGTACTGAATTGTGATGAATGAAAAAGGGCATTGAGTTTGTAAACTAAGAAGTAGTGTTAATCGGAGCTCGGGTGTAAGGTGACTAGAGGGTTGAATTTTGATGAAATTTTCAAGTGAGTCAACAATAATATGTTGCAAAATTAGGGTCACAATAAGATGTATTGCATCCAAGATGAATATTTATCAATTTTTGTATACACGCCCGAGTTTTGGCTGGGATTTGTAGCTTCCTTGCGATTAGTTACTTGTATAAGGTCATTAGTTCTTGAATGAATTATGTTGGGGGTTTTATCTTCCATCATCAAGTTGTAGCTTGATTGTATTCTTGGGGTTGTAACCTCAAAATTTGAGTTGCATCTCAACTTGAAAACAATGTAACACATAGGACAATTTGTCAAATTTAGCTCTCTGTTTTGAAAGTGGGTTTTCTCCCATTTTGGGTTTCCCACTTTAAAACATTGTGTATTGTCTCTCTTTCATATGTTTGTGTATGGTTTGATGTGCTTTTCTTAACAAGTTTGAAGAAGTATAAATAATTGCAAATATATGATTAGAGATTGATTCACCCCCATCTCGGTTGTCCTATTTTCTAACAATGGGATGGTATGAAATGTTAGAATGTGATAGGAGAAGCGTGCCCCTAGTGGATGTGTATGTGATGAGGTTCATTTATAAAATACCCCTCGACAATAAAGAATGAACCATAGAATAAGAGTGCATCATTGGGAAATGGTTTGAGAATGTGCGCTAGAAAGATAGATCGTGAAGTATATAAGATGAAAATTGAATGTGATGAGTTTCATTTCATATTTAGACCATCGAAGTTGAGTATGAACTATGGAACTAGAGTGTGTCATAGGGTAATGATGATATAAGGTTTTTATCAAGATGTGTAAAAGTGATGAGAAATATTAAGTGTGAAGCATGGAGCATGATATTTGATATTATAGACAAATTATATTACTAGGAGGGGAAGAAAGCATAATGCCCTCAAGTGTAAGGAGGATAGAAGGTTATCCAACAATAGTAAAGGGAAAGGGCCCTCCACTCAATCTCTAAGGAGATAAAGGAATGTGATGATGCTTTAAGATCGGTGGAGTATGAGAGTAATGATGTACATGTGAAGGATACCAATGTGGTGAAGGAAGTGGTGAACATTTATGTGAAGGGTCTGCCTGAGTAGGGGACTTAGGCCAACGAGTTGGACTAGTGGATCTCTGAGAACGATAAGGTCATGAAGTAGGTATTTTTTTAATAGGAAAACTAGGTACAGAGTGTGTATTAGATTTAAAAGGCCCAGGAGGCCTAGATGATGTAGCTGGTGTAAAGATATCATTGTAGACACTCAAAATTTACACCACTTATTTTCCCTTCATTATTCACACTATCTTCACAATTATATTTATCAAAGTCACTATTTAATTCATACATCCCCTATCCTAAGTCTAAAATCCCCCACCATATTTACTCTATGTAAATATCCTTCATAGCTGTAAAAACCCATCTTTATCTCTCTTAAAACCACCAAAACTACTTAAAAACTAAAATCAAGTAAGACAAAAAAATCAAAACAATCCGCTAACAATCTCAACCTCTTCACATCATCATCCAACACCCCTTTAATCAATTACCCATACATCAAACCAAAAATATTTGATTAGAATTAATTTGAACCACTTCTACAATATTTCCCTAAAAATGCAGATTTTCGGTGATATAGTTGAATCACCGCGATTATAAATAGCACTTATATGCTCTCCCTTAGGGATATTCAATCTCAACTCTTAGGCATCCTTTTTTCTCTCACATTACAATATCTAGGACATCATCAAGAACTATCGGACATCAAAGCATCAAACATTTTCAAGAATTCTTAGTGTATATACCTAAATTTGGTATCTCTACCCTTGTCTTCCCACATGCACATATTTTTCTAGGGTCCTATCTAGGTCCCCCTTTAATTAAATCCATCCCCTTCCATATTTAATAAATTTCCCACTTATTATCCTATCATCATATAATTCACATTAATTAATTAATTCCTATTAATTAATTAATCTTAGCTTGCCCTAATCAACTTGTTATTTAGGATGCTTTTATCCTAAATATAAATCCTTATGATTTTTCTACCCATCCATATCTTCTAACTACCCAATATTCATCCCTAAACAACCTAATCTCACACATAAGCTTTAAAGAAGATTTTTCCTCCTTGAAAATGAAATCCCACCTAAAGCGCAAAAAATCCATCCCATTAGGAAATTTTCCCAGCGGTTAGTGAGGACCGATCCCAGTCATCGTCGACCTATAAGACTGAGGTATTTCTTTCCAAAAAAACATAGAAAACACACAGGCATCACTTGATAACAAAACTCTAGATTTGATGATAAAATTTAACAACAATCTGAGATTAGCACATGAAAATAAGAAAAATCCAAAGACAAATAAAATATAGAAAATAATTGAGTAATTTCTATTGAATAGGAAGGGAATTTTGTACAATTTCTTGCTTCTATAATCATGGAGACAAGTCTTATCTTTTTATCACCAAATCTCTCCTCTATTCCCTAGTCTTACTCCCACACCCCTATCTATGAGTTGTGCATGACAACTATTTGTGCACACTTATGATTTATTTAAATATTAAATAATACATTATTTGAACCATATGTTCACACTATGAACCCTTATTTCCTAACATTTTCCTCCTTAGTGTGAACATGGGTGAGTTCTATCTAGTACCCTCATGTTCTACAATCCAATGGTTTTCAATGAGTACCATCAACTCCAACAGGTTTTCTAGTGGAACTATTAACCACTTTGTATGTGATTTTGAAGAGATTCACAAGATCTCAAATTGGTTTTCTAGTGGACCACCAACCACTTTCATAGCAGTACATGTTGTTTCCCATCCATAATTTACAAAAGATAACAAAATATAGGAAAATGTGTTCCTTATAATGAATAGGAATTATCCATCTATTCTTTATTTACTACCACACATGTTGAAATTAAACACATCAAACACAACTGAAAAAACATGGCCACCAAAGCAATATTGCAGCCTCATCGATGGTGCCTGATGAGAGGTCACAAAACACATCCTTCCTCCATTGCCTCCACCTCCATTGTGATGTTGCTAAATCAGGTGAATTTTTCTTTGAGGCTCATTTTACAATTCTATTGTGTGTTGGTTTCAACCGATAATGCACCCCCTCACTATGGACGTTGCGTACAAGCAAAAATGTGTCTGATTTAAAAATTACATAAATGTATTATGCACCACTTTTTTCACATCCTTGCTTTTATTTCCATGTTTCTCTTGAACTAGAAATTGGGATTTTGTAAAATTTTAACAAAATTTTTCCAGATATTAACTAAACAAACCCAATAAATTCCATAATATTTCAAATTTGTGGTTTTTAGATACAATCAATCTATCAAACATTTTTTTTAAAAACAACAAAAACTTTCACTCAACTTACACAAAATTTTACGCATAGATACAAGATAAATATAAATTTTATGTAAACTAAAATATTATGCATCTTTTTCTTATCTTTACGGGAAAGAAAATGAGACATCAATCGAATTTGATATGTGTAAATAGTGTTCTTTTGACTATGATGTATATGCTGGAAATTTTCTTACGAGATTCCTTCACCATCTTACGCTTCTTCTTCTACACTTGCGAAGGAAACCTCGCTCCGATACTGGATGATAATAAAACTCCATATTGGATGATAAAATCTAGCAACAACAATATGAAATTAGCACATGAAAATAAGAAAAATCTAAAGAAAAATAAAATATAGAAAATAATTGAGTAATTTCTATTGAATAGGAAGGGAATTTTATAGAATCGCTTGCTCCTATAATCATGGAGACAAGTCTTATCTTTTTATAACCAAATATCTCCTCTATTCCCTAGTCTTACTACTTTTACCCCTATCTATGAGTTGTGCATGACAACTATTTGTGCACACATATGATTTATTTAAATATTAAATAATATAATTATTCAAACCATATGTTCACACTATGAACCCTTATTTCTTAACATCATTGATCTTTGATTTTCTTGCACTCTACAAATCAACCACCAAACCAAATCATCCCAACAAACCTCTTACGACCCTTGGAGTCTCGTTTAGATCATCTGCATAACTACAAGAGGTTTTTCATTGATTTTTATGCTATCTATATCATTTTTATTGCTATCTTGTTCAATCTAACATTTTTCACGTTCAAATCAGCTTCCTGCGAACAATTAGATTTCGTCATCAACCTTATTTTTCAGCCTCTTCACTTACAGGTATCCCATTTCCTCCTTTTGATTTTGATCATATCTAACTCTACTATAGTCATCGTCGACCCACCCTGGTTGTCATCAACTAGGGTCCTATTTGTCAAACATCTCATCCAAATCATTGTTTTATATCCTTTTCTTTACCTCTCTATCCTAGATATTATTCTCGCAGTTATCTCCTAGCACTCACAGCCTCTGCTTTACTTTCCAGTTTACACTCAAACCTTTGTAGGTCTGCATATTTATTTATTTTTTCCAGATATTTTCTCCTAGGTCGTTGTTGATCTTCTTTTGCAGTCTAGGTCACCATCAACCTAGACCAAGTAACATTTAATTTACTTTTCTTTCATTCAAATCAGCTTTTAGATCAATTTTAGTCATTTCTCAAATTCAATAGTATCTTTGTTTCTACATGCAATCTACTTATCTATCCTTTACTTCATTGTTTCTTTAAAATGGGGTTGACATCCATGAAAGGAAGCTAACACTTCTTGGATTAGGATTTATTGAAAAACCACTACATATGTCATATAATCAATCTCCTTTTCAATATGTCTTATTTGAAGGTCATTAGCTATAACAAGGATTAGCTACTTAGCGCTCATTCATCCACATCATGTTTCAAGCACTATAAACCCTCCATGTTTTTATTTGTGTAATTTATTGAGTAGCTAACTCATTAACTTGAATTGAACAAGAAATTACATCAACATTCTTGGCATGCCCAGTGGTACCACCCTTTAGGTGATCCCTTTATTTTCTATCTTCTTACTTCTTCTATCTTCTACTAACACTAGAGTGTGAGGCATTGTTTCTTTCTTTCTCACATTGGTTTGGCCACTGGATCACTCTTTGCCAAAGTTCGGATAAAAATAAAAATCTTTATCCAAGTTTTCCTCTTTTTCCTTATTTTCTCTTTTCTGCATCGTACTTCCTTTCCTTGTGTGTGTCCTCATCAAAAGATCACACTTTGATTTGGTTTTAAAAATAACCTTTCTTTTTTGCATCCTTATTGCAAACATAGTTTGATTAGGAGGTTAACTTGTTGTATTTCACATTCCTCACACACAACTCAAAACTCACAAACCAATCACACATCTAAAGAACATCCTACTCGGTAGATTGATTGGGAATTCATCACTCAATAGGAAAGTGCATAAGACTCTTCCAAGCCAAAACACACCTAAAACTAGACATAAAATTCCTTCTCCTAGGTACCTCATTATCCATCCCTTTTTATTTTTCACATTTTCTTAATTAAAAAAATAACTTTCGCTTGATTTTCTTAATTTAAAGATGGAACCAAACTTTCCCCAAAGGGGTTCAGCATAAACACCTACCACGATCAACATCTCATATTTTTCTCCTTCTATCCCCATATACAACTACTTCGACATAAGGCCTGTCTTGATCATATCAATTAGAAGATCTTATTCCATTTCCATTGCATTGTACCATCCTTGCTTTATCTAACATCTTCATGCCTATCGACCTATTGACATCCCCATCCCTCATGTATCGGATCTTCCCATCTAATCCCAACCATCTTATCATGTTTCTCATCCCCAATATCTTGCATTCCTCAACCAATATGATCATCACCACTCCATGACATTTTCAAATAACCCTTCCCTAACCCACCACCAAAAACCTATTTTCACCAGCACCACCAAACAAATATAACCCATTTTCAATCAACACCATACACTAGACACCTCCTCTCATATCTACCCCACTTATCTCATCATCACCTACTCCCATCCTTGATATTGTGCCTATGGATCCTTCAAGAGCTATCCCTACATCAACCATACCCACCATTTCCTTACCTGCCACCTTAACTTCCACTATTTCTCTCATATCTGCATCCAGTCCTGCTCTTACCACATCCACATTGGCTTTGATTGCACCCACCTCTTCATCCACACCTATCCTACCCCAACTTACTATGACTACCCCATTATCCACATCTATCCCAAACACACCCATCACTACACTTATATATGTTACACCAACAAATCCACCCGTGTGTGTTGACATCATTATAACACATCTCTTTACCCATGCCCACATCATCAAATTTATCCCACTCTTCTTACCTAATCTTCCCACATCTACCATGCCTACATCTACATTTTATATCACACCAATCACCTCTCCCCAATCTATAAACATATCCACAATGCCTCATGAAAAACCTAAGACAAACATTGAAGGCATTCATACCTCTTCCATAGAACCCCACATTTCCATGTCAAACAATCTAAAACCTAAATCATCTCCCTCTCACATAGACTTTCATCAACCGTACGATCCAAACACTCATTCTTCTATCCAAACCTTCATCTATCATCAATCCCACACCAACATATACTCCATACACTTTATTAGATACCACTCCCCCATCCACATCTATTCTATCATTACCTATCATACCATCTGTAGAATCGTTGCCACTCCCTCTTTCTTCACTTCTACTTACACCTACCACATCGACCATTATAACCACATCTCCTACATCTTCATCTTCTCCTCCCATGTCCTTTGAATAATATTGGAGATAACTACAACTTTTAGTGGAAACCATAAGTGACCCTCCTATCTCCTATACAATCAGACATTTCCTCACCTTCCTTAGATCAAATCATGTAAAAATTACTTCCCCATCAACACTAACATTATCTTCGATCCACTAGTTGAAATCATTTTCATCCCCTCCAAGGGTATTCCTTCACAAACCAAATAAAAAAACCTTGGTACCATTCCACATCAGTTCCTTGTCCACCCCCATAAAAAGATAGACATTCCTCTAGCCAAGACCAAACCTACATCATCCATCTTGGGGCCATATCCATCTATCCTAGGACCACCTCCTTCATCATAATTTTTCAACCAATCCAAATCCAAACAATCTAACTCCCTCCTAGTACCATATCCTTCATCAATAAAACTCCCATCCATTAACCAGTCTAAACAAAAATCATCCAACCCTTCTTCTTCCAAGACACCAACCACCATCAAAACTAAAAACAAAACATCAAGACCTCAAAACAATCCACCCTCATCCTTGACATTCAGAACATATTCTAAAAAATATCCTAATACATACATCGAATCTAATGTAGAATTCTTGCGACATCTACTCCAAATTTTTGCCATCACACTTCCACTTATCATGGCCTTTGATCCGAGAATGTCCAAGTCATCATGGTTTGATCCCCATCACATTTACACCTACCATCGTACCTTGGGTCATGAAACTAAATAATGTAATTCCCTACAAACCATCATCCATGATCTTACCAAGAGAGAAGACATTCTTGAGAGGAATCTCCTTCCCCATCTATCATCTCATCCATGACCAATTCCACTTTAATTTTTTCCTCTCTATCTCCAGTAGGAGTCATTATGCCATCTCCTTCATCCACCACTTCTCCTCGTACCACTTCTCTTAGCGAGGGTCCTCCCTTATTCATCGATATGGTTTTCCTTGATAAACGGTCCCTATGATCTTCAATCTTATACTCCATCTATACTTGTCATCCCATTTGATTTCACGTATCTTGTTATCCACTATCTCATTTGAATCTTTCTTGCTAGGGGGAGCACATTCCCGTTGTTGATTCCTCCACATCTTCTTCCTCATCATTCTATCCCCTCACTTATTTGACACTAGGGGACTCCATTCTCATATTTTTCTACTTGCAAATTAGATCCTTTACCCGCTTGAAATTATCTCATCCTATCTAGCTCATCTCATCCAATCATGTTAGCCAATTTTATCCATCATCTTCTTCTCCTAGGACCACCTTCGTGGCCATATTTGTGCTTCCTTTGGGAGCACCATGGCTTTATCTAAGGCCCACCCTCATGGTTGTATGATCTCATCCTAAAATCACTCTAGTAACTATTATTCTTGTTTTCCCAAGAAAACGTGTATTTACTCAAGGCCTCATGGTCCTTATCTAACTTATCTCAAACTCAAATTTGTCCTGACCAAACCTTTTTACGTATAATCTTCCCCAAAATCCCCTAGCATAGATAAGGGGGTATCAGTCTTATTAATCCTCAATATTCACAACAACATCATTCCATCATCACTACAACTGAATATTTCACTAAGTGGGTGGAAGCAATTCCCCTCACCTCAACAAAATATGGTCCAATTATTAACTTTATCTACCAGCATATCATTTACAACTTTGGATTTCCTCACAAGCTCATCACAGACAATGGAAATTCCTTTTAAAAATATCTTACGAAGCTTTGTGATTCATTTAATATCCAACTCATCTTCTCTTCTCCATAATATACTCAAGCTAACAACCAAACAAAATCTACTAATAAAATTCTTGAAACATTCTTGCAAAAATTGTTGATCAATCAGGTCATGATTGGCATCTTCATCTTCCTTTTCCTCTTTGGGCTTATCATATTATCATTTTCAATTCTAGGGGCTACACCATTTTCACTTGTGTATAGTTCGAAGCCATCCTCCTCTCAAATTTCAAATTATGTCTTTAGGCATGTGCCTTCGCGGCTACATATCTAATGAATACTATCACCAAGCACGTCTAGCACAACTTGATTTTTATATGAGCACCGCATTCTTTCTCTTAAACACCATCATGTTTATCAAGAGTGCATCAAATGTTCTTCTAATAAGCACATCAAAAACATGACTTTAATGTCAATGACCTCGTTCTCAAATAAAATCAAAATGTTGCTACTCTATAAAGGAACCGATGCGGAAAGTTTTCCCCAACGAGATTGGACCGTACATCATCACATATAAGTATGGGTTGAGAGCCTATCGATTGGCCTCCCTTGATGGTAAACTAGAAGTGGAACCTCTTAATGTGTTGCATTTGTGACCATTCTACTATTATCATTTCTCCCAATGAGCTCTTGGTCATATCTTTTGATCATCCCTTTGTCATTAGCCTCATCCATATTTCATCATAGTGATTTGGAATTATGTGGTCATCCATCACTTTCCTATATGTGACCTTAAATATGAGCACCATGGCTCTACTCATAGCATATTCCTTATGGATAGGTTCTCCCTTTTGGTGAGAACTTTGTGATCATTACATCCATCACCCTCTCATTTTCCTATTAGAACCATGCAAAGGGTCCAGGGGTGTCTCTTGTACATTCATTGCCCCTCCTAAGTGGTCTACTTAGCTATTCCCAGCTCTTCCCCATGTCAAAATCAAAATCAAAGGATGCTCTAATCAAAAGTCAAAGAACTCAAAATATACGGCTCCCTTTAAGGACATCTTTTTAGTCAACAAAAAAAAAAAAAAAAACAAGTCAAATCAAAAAGAAAGAAATAGATCGATCCCTTAATAGACGGCTATCACATATATCATATTTTTCCATCCATATTACATATGTATAAAGTACACCATACCCTTTAATGATGGCTGCTATTTTTTTTCATGGCATTGAAGGCTTCTTGCATTGATCACCTTCCAAATTATTCATATCCTAAGAAATCTTCCAACATTGATCGACTTTCTTCTAGCATTGTTCTTCCCCTTTTCCTGCAGAGTGGGGTATATATTTAGAGAAAACCACTAATATATAACCCTCTTCCCATGTACAAGTTACATCTCAATCCCTTTTTTGTGTTGACATCAGGTCTATGATTTCATTCCATCCATTGTCTCTTTATGATCTTTGATGTTGGTTACATTCTAACACATTTTTAGTCACATGTGCCTTGCATTATTCAGATCTCCTCTTGTTTACCTCCAATGTAATTAGAGGCATATTTTCTCTATGCATTCCTTGATATGATGTAATGTCATTCGTACCTATAGGTCTCCATCATTTGGTTGCATTGGCAGTCCCAAAAGAGAACATTGTCGGTGTTTGACTATATCCTCCACTACACCAACCAGCAGCCATGGAAACCGAGCTCCACCCGAGTCTGGAAAATCATAGCAAGATACTTCCATCATCACCAATCAGTTGTGAGGTACACATACCTTATACCTCATCTCATAAGAAAATGCCCCTAAAGAAAACTCCGATATGGGGGCGCATCACTCCAAATAGTCATGTCAAAATTTTAAGTCTCTGTGTCATCTATGATGGGAACTATTTTGTCCCCTTGTATAGGAGATATTAAGATCCTATACACATCCTCTAGGGTGATGCTCATCTCCCTTGTCCTGAACTAGAAGGTACCAGTCTCCGGTCCCATCTCTCTACCAATGCAATCATCAACCCCACATCTCTTGGTATCCTCTAATAATGTCTAGAATCCACCTAGCCCCACTATATCCAAGTGATCCTACTTGACATCTGTGACATCTCCTCGATATTCTCATATAGAAAGCATTCTATCTCTCAAATATAGGGTCTCTTTGGCTGCAATCATAAATAAAACATTACAAAATCAATTCAAAATCCTAAATCCAATCCAAATCCATTAAATTTCTTCCAAAATCCATTTAACCTAAACATATCCAACTGACCCTAGTTAACATTGACCCAATTATGGCAATGTGTTTTGGGATGATTAATGCATGTTAGGGCCATCCAATGTCGACTTGCCTAGGTCACTCGCCAACCATCCCTCACATCATGTATTTTTTCTAAAAAAATGTTAAAAAATTATAATAAATAAATAAATACAAAAATAATCCTCATCGGTTGCAAACACATAATTTTTCAATCGATTCCTCATGTATAAAGGATTTTTATAATTTTCACATTTAGTTGTGCATACCTTGATGCTCTTCTATGACCCCATGATCATTTTGTATTACATCTATTTGAGATCTTTCCTATTGAATTCTCTATATTTTGTAATGATCTTCACCCACTAGCTATCTTGTAGAGCATTATCACTTATCTCCATTGATATCGCAATTGTCCCTCTACCGATGTGATATTGGAATCACCACAATGGTTTTAATTTTTATTGTGATCATTTTTACTTGGGGCATCTTTCCTTACACTATCCTTTTACCCATCTTTCTTCACCCACCCACCCTTCACCATCTATCATTTTCAAATGCGCCATCGATTTCCCATGGCATAATTGATCCCCGTTTAAGGGGGAACCGATCATCAACCCCCATCAATATACATCATACTCTTCCTCGCACTATTTTTGTCTCATGGCTTGCTAGCAAGACAAACCACTCAACAAAAGGGGGAAAATGTAGACATCTAAATTCAAAGATCTCTACCATTGTCTTCCTGCATGCATATATTTTACTAGGGTCTTACCTAGGTCCCCCTTTAATTAAATCCATCCCCTTCTTGATTTAATAAATTTCCCACTTATTATCCTATCATCGTATAATTCACATAAATTAATTAATTAATATTTGCTTGCCCTAATCAACTTGTTATTTAGGATGTTTCTATCCTAAATATAAATATTTATGCTTTTTCTACCCATATTTATCTTCTAACTACCCAATATTCATCCCCAAATAACCTAATCCAACACATAAGCTCTAAAGAATCTTTTTCCCTACTTGAAAACACGAAATCCTCGATGTAAAGCACAAAAATTCCACCCAATTAGAGAAATTTTCCTGTGGATAGTGGCAACCTGTGCCATCCACTGTCGACCCTATAATCTTTGAAGTACTTCTTTCTAAAAACAACACGAGAAAACACACGAGTGTCACTTATATCTAATTTTCTTACACTCTGTGAATCAACCATCAAACCAGAGCATCCCAACAATCCTCTTGCGGCCCTTGGAGTCTCATTTTGATCATCTGTATAACTATGGGAGGTTTTTCCTTGCTTTTTATGCTATCTATATCATTTCTATTGTTATCTTGTTCAATCTAACATTTTGTAGGTTCAGATCAGCTTCTGCAACACTCAGAGTTCTATCATCAACCTTCTTTTCTAGCCTCTTCACTTGTAGGTCTCCCATTTCATCCTTTTGACCTTGGCCTTATCTAAATCTATTGTAGTCGTTATCAACCCACCCTAGTCATCCTTGACCAAGGTCCTGTTTGTCAAATATCTCAGCCAAATCACTTTTTATGTCCTTTTCTCTTCCTTTCTGTTCTAGAGATAATTCTAAAGGTCATCTCCTAACACCCACAGGACTCTGCTACCTTCCAATTTGCACTCACCCTTTTTTTAGTCTACGATTTCTTTTTTTGTTCGAGCTTTTCTACCAAGTCACCGTAGACATTCTTCTACACAATCTAGATCACCGTCAACCCGCACTGTAACATTTAATTTACTTTTTTTCATTCAAATCAGCTTTTAGATCAATTTGAGTCATTTCTTAGATTCAGTTCTACCTTTATTTCTGCATGTAATCTACTTATTTATCCTTTACTTAACTTTTTCTTTAAAATGGGGGTTTACATCTATGAAAGGAAGATATCACTTCTTGGGTCGACATAGTTTGAGAAACCCTCACATATCCCATCTAATCAACCTCCTTTTCGACTCTATCTTATTTGCAGGTCTTCATCTACTCGATGCATGTTCATCCACATCACGCTTTTGAGGCACTATAAATCCTCCATGTTTTGAGTTATGTACTTTCTTTAGTATCTAACTCATTAACTTGAATTGAATGATAAATTACATCAACACTAGGTGATCATTTTCATCACCAAACTTCAAGCAACATCCCAAAGACAACTTATCCATTCATATATTTTTATTGAAGGTTTGAGGCATCATTTAGCTCCATATCCATTCAAAGGTATTCCTTGATCTCTGTTTATCATTTTTCTATCATATCAAGCTTTTAAATCAATCAAAACATCATCTTAGTGCTTCAAACTCTCACTTTTATCAAAATTGTCAAATCACATAAATCGATAGTGATTCACCCTAATCGTCACCGATTGGTCTAAATCATCGATGATTCCTATCAAATTTATCATTTTATCAGTTTATAAGCTATTATCAAATCCTCTGCATTTAAATTTTTGTCTCCAATCATGGATCTCTATTAGATGGAATTTTTGGCCATTCACATCCAATTACTAGCATTTACAACCTTCCAATAGTCCAACATCCATTCTTCTAGGAACAATACAACATTTTACATGAACTCACACTTTTTGCAATCCGATTTTCGACACCAACTAAAACATCGAAGACCAATTTTAATTCCTTCATGAGGTAGAGAAATAATTTGATGGCTTCTAGTATGACTACTTTGAATGCATCTAGATTACATCCACCCTCACTTAGGCTACTTTCGAAGCTATTAGGACTTTTCTATTCATCTTGAGTTCTAGAGCCATTATCTTATATTTTTTTTTCATTATTTATCACATATCCTTATCATTGTTTTATCAATCTACTTAATTTCTATAAAATGAGCTGACATCCTCTAAGGAAGTCCCTTTGGATTCTTAGAATCAATCTTTACCGAGCACTGCCTATCCATTTATCTAATCCTTTATGTTTAGTGTATTTTAGTTCAAATTTTTTTAAGACAAGTAGACTTGTACATTCATATGGTCTCGACAATCTTGATCAAACATTAGCATCGGTACACATCATTGCGGGTATCGGTAAACCCCGTTGTCTTTTGAGGTTGGTTTTTTTATTGTTTCACTTCATTAATTTAAAGTAGGAAAGTAAAAACATATTTAAACATTTTGGCACACCTAGTGGGACCTTAGTCCCTTTTATTTCTTTTTGATTTCATGTAAATCAATTTTTCATACATTTTAGGCCTTATAGTCCTGTAATCTCCAAAGATCCATTCAAATCACCAAAGTGATTCTATCAATTGTCAATGATCTATGTGACTTCTTCCGATTATTCAATCGGTTGGCCTCTAACATCATTTTCTCTTGTTGTTTTCTATCTTCTACAAACCCTTGTAGGTTTCTACTCTAGGGATTTTGCTTTTTCCATTCATAGTTGTCCTAAAAAATTAAAAAAATTGGAAAAAAAAGGAATCTTTTTCACAGTTTGTTTTCTCCTTTTCTCTTTGATTTTCAAGCATTGTATTTTGTTGTTTTCCATCATCAAATTCAATCATTATTTTGGATTTAAAATGAACCTTGCATTCTAATTGATCACACAGATTAATATAAGGGTTAATTTATTGCATTCACATTATATTCCCTCACACATAACCAAACCATATTAAATATTGAACTTACATCAAACACTCCTACCTAGTTGATAACTATTAGGATTTCATCACCCAATAGGGAAACTGACTTGGTATTTTTCTAAGTATAAAAAATTGGTTATCGGTATATTGGCTAAGCACCCAATATATGATGCGGGACCATGAAGTGAGGGGGTAGACCCTGTACTCAAAGCACAAATTCAGTCCTCATGTACCTTCGGGTATTTCGAGGTATCCAACCTTAAACATTCCTAAAACCATCCATAGATGACCATTTCCTAAGACCTTATCAATTGTTTTACACATTTCACTTTTTTCTAAATTAATCGAATAATCAAAATCTTTTTGTGTGATTTTATTGTTGCTTGTAATCAACCCATCTAGATTTTATTTTATTTTATTAGGTGATTGTTTGTTTTATTTTATGGTTCTCATAAGATAGAAATATCATGTCCAAACTTTTGAAAACATTTCTAGCTCATTCCAACAATATGCGCAACATGCCCATTAAACCTTACAACATGTTCAAGCCTATATAGAAGATGCTCAATGAATCATTGATCAACGCCAAACATTCCTATCAACACCTTGACCAAAAGATCAAGAACAACCCCATTCTCCTAGTAGCCAATCAGCCTCATCTGAGACACCTTATCCTTTTAGTCCTCGTTTCTTTGATAGTGGGGATATTATCTTTTCGAGAGATCTTGGTGTAGACACCTAAAATCTGCATACAAATTTTTATTGATAAAATTATACTAACTATCATCTTTCCTATTATTTATGTTATAATTATTTATTTTCTACTAATTAACTAATGTTTCCTTCTATTTTGATTAATTAACAACACTTTGTTAATTAACTAGCCTTTATCACATTCCGGATGCCAATTAACATCACTTTGTTAGTTAAAATCCACTTTGAATCAATTAATTATCTATCATTAGTTAATTAATCCTTTTTACAATGTATTTAATCAATAAACCCTTTTATTGGCTAAATCCCTCTTTTAAATGCTTCAAATCATATCAAATTCCTCCTAAATCACCTCCAAATAGCCTAAAAAGCTTATTCTAGCCTATTAATTAATCTTATTTGATTAATTAAATCATCTCCAACTCCCATGAGTTGTTAATCACTTGTTAATTCCTCTAATCAAGCTTAACAAGTCTAAATATACTTTATCCTTTATCCCACATTCATTGGGATTCAAGCTTCTCCCAAATGGAAAGCTATATAAAGGACCAAGCTCCTTCCTTCACACCTTACACCATACTTTTGCTAGTATTATCATATAAAGCATATGATTAAGAGCCTTTCTCCATTGATGGAATAACTTTCTCATCTTTGCATCCATTTCTTCATGCTTGATTAGTAAAGGAATATCTAAACATGGCCTTGTAGCCATTTTAGTGAGATTCTTTCATCATCTTGAAGCAACAACACAAATTTGATTGCTTATGATCTTCATAGGTTCATAGTTTTAAGAATAATCATACATTTTAGTAGGAATGGCTTGTAGTTAGATGATTTATTTCATGTTATTACATATTAGCTTTCCATTAAGCTCTAATCATGATGGTTCTATAGTAAATTTAGCTTTGCTTTGAGACTACTAGGTGTTAGCCTCTTTTAATTAGCATAGTAAATTTAATATGAACACATTTGGCACGCCTGGGGACATACTCCATTTTCCTTTACATTCATTTTTAATATTTTTATATTAGTTTCAAATTTTGGTTACTAACCCTCATTTTAGCATATTTTAGATAAATATGGTGTTTCTTAACTAGATTAGTTGAGTTTTCCTTATTTTGTTGCTCTTTGCAGAATAGCGGAGGTGAGCCGCCACCAAATTTGGATCAAATTGATAATTTTTTAGCTTTCTAACATTTTTATTGTCAAATATTGTGTTTTTGTGCTTACACAGGCACCTTATGCTAGCGGAAATAACCCTTTTGTTATGTTTTGAATCTTACGCTAGTGAGAAAACCCATGCGCTACTATTGTCAATCTTACGCTAGTGCCTCTCACCTATGTTTTTAATAAACTATAGTTTTTCTAATTTTTGTATGGCATGTGTTATTTCCCTATAGGTGCACACTACTTCTTATCTAGCTTACGCTATCACTCCTCTAACTATGCTAGGGAAACACTTTTATGTTTTTTATCTCAGACTTGCATCTATGAGCTTATCCTTGCACTAGTGAGAAGTTGTCCTGCTTTGGCGAGCTTATCCTTGCACTTCCACTTCAATTTATATGCTACTACTACACATGCTTGTGCTAGTGCTCTATGTTGATTTTTATCTCAGTTTTCGAGGCTTCATATTATGAATTTTTGTGTTTCTACTATTTTACAAGTTTTCCTAACTGTTTTCTATAGGTTTTAACATTTTTAATCAGATTTCTAACATGTTAATCTTTAATGAAAATCATGTTTCCATGCTTTACTTAAGTTAGACTAAAGTTTTTGTATGCTCTTCTCTTGCACCTTAGGGTGATCTTGAGAATCAAAAGCAACTTTAGTTTTCATTTTTCTAACATTTGGTTAATTTGGAAACTTAATATTTCATTTTTCTTAAGGGAATGAACAATTTATCAATATTTGTTTAAAGTTCATTTGATTTAAAGTTTTCCTTTACATTTATCTAGTTGGATCAAATTATTGTGTATGCTCTTCTCTTACGTCCTTGGACGATCTTGAGAATCAAAAGCAACTTTGATTCACTTTCTATTAGAAACTACTAAATTCACTTGTCAAAGACTTGGGATCTAAAAAAAATCTAACTACACATGTGTTGCAGGTTTCCAATGGTGTACTAAACCTCATTAAGATAAAAGATAAAAATACACCACTTTATTCAACTATTTGCAAGTTTTGGTTAAGAGCTATGGATCATCTGCTTTAAATTAGGGAAGTATCTTGGCATAAGCCATAAAAATCATTATGAGGATTACCCCAGGAACCCCAAAGTAGTCCACACCTTGAGAGAAATGGTGGAAAAATGGGAATTTCCCGCTACCCACTTGACTAGTTGAAAACCCTTGTGAGAAAAGCTTCATGTTTCCCATATGGGGCCCCATTCATTAATTTGATTATGGGGTAATGGTATATTATCTAGAAGCAATTATATAAATACGTACCTCCTTTAGGAAAGAATTGGTGAGTTTGTGAACAAAATCTTAGGTGAACCATTTGGCATTGGGGCCAACTTGACTTTATCCATCATGTTCCAAAGAGCTTTTACAAAGTGAAAACATTTTTGGAGTTAAAAATTTGTTATTTAAACAAGGAGATATTCCATCAAAGTTAAAGCCACATGTTATTCATCATGAATCTTACGAAGTGTTACTTTTTCTTAGTTTCTACCTTGTCCTAAGACAAGGAAAAAATCTACTAAAGTTAGGCTTTGTATTTTTCATTGGCACTTGGTCTACTCATTTGTTTTCTTGTTTCCATTTTTTGGAAAAAATAAAGTAAAATACATGGATACCACTAGAAATAATCATGTCCACCACTTTTATATTCTACTCACATGACTATGTTGCAGAAGGAATGTTAATTTTCAAAGTGTGTATGGTACATATTCATGTTCTAGTAGGCCCTTTGTCTCACACCCATATTGAGACTCATTATCATTATAGCTAGGTTGTCTCATCATTAACTTCCTTTGAGTTGTTACACTACCTACATTATATCAATACAAGTGTGATACTTATATCTTGTTTCCTTTATGAAACTTGATCTAAGTCTCTAAGTTGTATTGTTATGCTGCTCACATAAATAACAACTTCTTGATATACTTAGACTTATTTTTTATCCTAACATTTCCTTGAGTTTTGGAAAGTGTCGTTGTTACACTGCTTGCATTTTGGTAACATCATTTTGATACTAAAATATTGCTTTGTCTACAAAGATTTATTAATGTGTCTAAATAGTGTTGTTGCATTGCTTGCATTTATAGCCTCCATTTTCAAAGACTTGGACTTTGTTTATATCTAAACTTATTTTAGTATACCTTATTTGGAGATCATGTCAACACCTTCTTAGTATTTAGGTCTTGTTTATTCTAAACTTGACCTAAGTTTTGATATTGTGTTGTCATTGTTAATGAAAAATTACAACACCCCCTGAATGGCCTGATTTTGAATGGGGCATTCGATGTAATTTGCATAACATGGGTCCATCTCTCAAGTTGTAGGACTTTAGAACCTGAGATGGACCTCCAAAGAAGGTCAACTTCCTCCTTATAGTCCTAATGTTAAACTAATCCTAATATAGAAAATAATCCTAACTACACCTATCCTAATAATGTCAAGGAGATAGGGAGAGAGAAAGTGCATGAAAATGGAAATCCTACACAAAAGGGGGTGATAGCACCAAAAAAGGGGTGAGATACTCTATTGAGGGAGGAAGAAGAGGGAAAAATAGAGTTGGGAAAGGTCAAAACAATAGTGACATAGACCCAAACTCCATCTTCCATCTACACTCCATGAAACACAACATCTTACACCTACAAATGTGAAATACATGCACAAAAAACAAACACAAAATGGAGAGGCATAGAGAAACAACAAAGTATGAGAAAGGGTTGAGAAACACCACAAAAACATGATTTTATTACTATATTAGGTGCATAGACCATTACATCAATGCTCAGATGAATAAATACACTTTCTAGGTGTAGGAGAATGATTACAGCTCAAATGGATTTGAGGGAAAATTTTGCAAGAGTTTCCCTAACTCCAAAATGTCTCTTTTAAAAATAAGGGGTTTGATTGCATTATATAGCCATTTTTCACCCACCCTCATTAAATAGGTATGGGCACCCATAAAAATTCTATTCCTAAGGGTAATTCTATCAAATGAATACATGGGTGCCATACCACATTAAATCAATTTGTTGAGTTGTCATTCGTTCACCTACTTTCACTTATATGGGACTCGTGGGCAACCTAACCATGTAACCCGTCCAACCATGTTGTACCACCACCCAGGCATCCAACTTCATGACCTATCTAACCATGCATTGCCCGACTTTGACCATCTAACCCTGGGGTTGGAAATCATCTAGTTATGTAGGCAGTAAATTACTATAGTCACGACCAACCTCGGTGCCGCCTAACCTAGTGACTCATCCAACCCGATGTTCATACGACTACCGGACAACCAACCTTAGTACTGTCAAACCCGATGAATGATCCAACTTGATGTGTCATGTGTACAATTTGTTACATGTCTAATTGGATGACCCAACCAACCCATCCGGCTATATCTAATCCAACTAACCTTTCGACCAACCCAAATGACCAACCAACTCGTCCAACCAACCAAGCCAACCAACCTTTTTGACCAACCCAAACACCAACCCGTCCGACTAACCCAAACTGACCAACCTTTCTAACCAACCCGGGGACCAACTGCTCAAACATTCACCGTGGCAAGTGACTCAAGCCAAAACATGGGATGCCTTTCTCTTCTAATGGGGTTGAACTTTGATGGTTGTTCGCATGTTGAAGAATTATGAATGGCTAAGTCCATTTATGATTATTTATCCAAATTAACAAGGGGGTAAATTTGGGATAACAATGGCGACCTCTTGGGGACATCTTCCAGCTAGATGTGTGACTAGTTTCCTTGAAGTATCCATTAGGCATGGAGTCAAGCCTAACCTTGAAAAATTGATCCTTTTGAAATTGTCCCCAGGATTCGCATGAACTTAGCACTTGGGCTGAAATTGCCTTGGCTTGCTCCTAAAGCTGATTTTGGGATTTTGGATAAATCTTGTAAACTGCCCCAAAATTGAAAATTTGACCAAGGCAAGGCATGGAGAACTCTAGACCCATAACTGATCTATTGGGGTTGAAAGATTTACTTTGAAAACTGCCCCAAAATCTGATTTCTGCCATGAGCATTGTTGCTTCCAATGAATGGATTGTGCATGAGAAACCACACACCACAACACACACTATGTACAAAACTAAAAATCATACACACCCCAAGTGGGATATGCAGAGTGTGTGAAAGCACTTCTTCTGCTGAAAGAAAACCTACCTACTCTACGCTAATCGAGGCAAAGGAAATCAAACAAATCCTACAACCGGCAGAAGAAGTAACTTCCCTTTCTCAAAATAGGCAGCCATGTATATGATTTGGCACTGAACATGGTTGTTATTATGAGTGAAAAATCAAAAATAATTTGATCCTCCACCAAAATAACCAAAGTATCAACATCAATCAACAATACCTCGTTAAGCTAATTAGCATTGGATGCCTAGAGGTGTTGATGGTGACCCTTGGTTCTTTGTATATCATCCTCATGCCCTGAAATGGACATGAATAGTTTTGGCTTTTCCCTTGGCTCCAATGAAGCCAAG
This sequence comes from Taxus wallichiana var. yunnanensis, assembly GCA_018340775.1. Lineage (NCBI taxonomy): Eukaryota > Viridiplantae > Streptophyta > Pinopsida > Cupressales > Taxaceae > Taxus > Taxus wallichiana. Next base: position 42,341,192 of record CM031235.1, read on the forward strand.
CACTTGATTCAGCATGGATTGATATGATAGATGTGCCCATTAATTTGAAATTTAACTCCAAAAGAGGACTCTTCTTGCATACCTTCGTGAAAAAGATGTCACAAAGATGCTGATTTTTATTTACATTTCTTCTATAAGCAGCTTATCCTCTTCCTTGATGACAGTATGGAAATGGTTTCATCATTTTTTCATTCATCTTTGTCTAGTGCAACGCTTGGAAGATACAAATTTTCTAATATTGGCTCCAGATGGCTTCCATGAGATGCAAGTTATTGTCCTTGAATACTCTCCTCCATGGTAGCGAATTGTTGTGCACCTGGAAGGTGGATTATAGAGGAACAAATGTTGTGATATCTATGGGCTCCTCTCCATCAAAACAATCCTCCAATTTTGACAGATAATTTACCTCCTTTTTTTCTTGTTGCATGTGCTTGACCTCCTCCTTGGTGTCCTCCTAGTTTGTAACTTTCTCACCACAGTTCCCCTCATCCTTGAACATGAAGTTTGAAGGGTCAAAATTTTCCTCGACATTAGAGCTTGAAGATGACGAAGTAAGAGGAAGAACTCTGAAGGTTCTTCCGTGACCTATTTTGTGCTCATTACCTTTGAAACTATGTGACTCTCCTCTATAACCGGAATGCACTCCTCCTCTTCCTCTAATAATTCTACAAACTGATGGTTGATCAACAATATCTGAAAATAGAGTGCCCTCATGGGCACTACACTTTAGACACACCAATTATTGATCTTCTTCAACCTCTTCTTGCTTTGTTTCCCATGCAACCGAAACATCTTTTACCACATGTTCTTTTCCAACCTTTGCCTCCTCCGAAGGATTAACCAACAAGGGAATTCTATCCATTCCATACTTTGAAGCCCAATTCCTTAAAAAAATTATCATTTCTTCTTTATTGGGTTGTTCTGCTTGTTGATCCTCCCGATTGGTGTATTGATTCTCTCCCTGATATGAGTTAGGAAATCTAAGAAAAAGGGTGGGTTGGGGTTCTACAAATTTCTACATTGTTGGTGGTGGAGGTGATGGAAGGGGTTTTATACTTTTCTCTTATGGAGGGGACTTGGATTTGGAAGGGAACAAGGTAGAAAAAATAAGGTGGGATGAAAGACTAGGGGATGGAGAAGAGGATTTCCCACTAGGGGTGGCAGGAAAGAAGCTCAGAAATTGAGGCTCAAGATGAGATGGTGTTTCTTACGGAATAGAGGGAAAATTTCTATATGATGATGTGGGACTTACCCATTAACAAGGATCCCTAACACCAAATTTGTAGGCCTCTATCTCCTCAATCCACTATGCAAGTTGAGGTAGTATCTCAACCATGAAATCAAGCTTCTGTTGTGGGCTGAAATGTCTTGGCATAGGGCCGACCCATGGACAAGGTGCCCTATATCCAATTCTGAATGCTTTCATCTGAGTTGTGGTCCTTGACTGCACCATACCTGCCTCCATATTTTGAATCTTCTCCTACAAATCAGAATTCTCCATGTAATTGATTTCACTACATGTATATCCCTCTTGGTAGGTTCCATATCCAAACTGATCCTAGTACTTGCTCATAGGGGTAGGCATAGTGATTTTGGATTTTCTCATAACACTGATCTAGAGGAGTTGAGAAATACATTGGAGGTGGACTGAATTTTTTCCATTGTAACTATGAATTTCATGAGGGGAATGAAGTCATGATTGCAAAACTTCATGGAATGAAGAAAATGAAAGATGTGGAAAGAAGAATGTGTGGAAATGGATGGAAGGAAAGTTTGCAACTAAGAGAATGGGTTGTTGACCAAATGGAGTCACCAGATGTGTTTTACATGTGCCTCCAAAGGTTGAATCTCACCAAGAACACATCAACTTGATGAAATGAAGAGGTAAGGTACTTCAAACCTGTCCCACCGGGCATGCCAAAATTGTTAATGCAAAATTACAACACCCCCCAAATGGCCTAATTTTGAATGGGGCATTCGGTGTAATCTACATAACATGGGTCCATCTCTCAAGTTGTGGGACTTGTGAACCTAAGATGGACCTTTGGAGAAGGTTGACTTCCTCTTCCTAATCCTAATGCTAAACTACTCCTAATGTAGAAAAGACACCTAACTACACCTATCCTAACAATGTCAAGGAGACAGGGAGAGAAAAAGTGCATGAAAAAGGAAATCCTACAAAAAAGGGGGTGATAGCACTAGAAACAGGGGGTGAGATACTCTGCTGAGGGAGGAAGAAAAGAAAATAGAGTAGGAAAGGTCAAAATAATAGTGACACAAACCTAAACTCCATCTTCCCTAGAATAAAATTGAAAAAATGGTCAAAATGGCTAAGGGCTAAAAACATCTCATCGAGTTGTTTGGCGAGATAAAACTATCTTGGAAAGTTATGGGAGGAACTGGGCCAAATTCGCGGGTTGTAGGAGTTATAAATGGCATGGCAGGTTGGATCAAATCGTCTTGTGAGTTGAAGAGTTGGGAGGAAGGTTCTCGCGAGTCGATATGCGGCCGCATCGGGGTTTTTAGCCCAAGCGACACAAGGAACATAGGTAGAATGGGTTTCCAAGGAGTAATGAGGCCAAGATCACCGCAATACACTAGCATCAGGTTTAGAGAAACCATTAAGCAAGTTTTTAGGGAGTCTATCACACACGCATCACCGAATGTGTGCCCGTGGAGAATGGAAGGAAATCGGGTCGTGGGGACATGATTTCCCCACGAGCCCGAGAATACCACATTACATAGATGTCGGGAAGTGCAGGTGAGATAAAGAAGTTGGGGATAACAAGCACATAAGGAACTTGGTCACGAGTTGGTGGGGTGTGGTCAATGTGGAAGGATGGAGAATTTCAGAACAATGTTCCCCATGTTGAGTTGGAGCTTGATGTCGAGTTGGTGATCATATGGCAATGAAGCCCATGCAATCCAAAAGATAATGTAAACTAGGTAGTGCTAAGTCAGCTCACCTAAGATGGAGGACATAGAGGTGGAAACACAACATGGTGCATGGAAAAGGCCAGCTTGTCGATTTAGTAGTGAGCTAGCACCGAGTCTCAGAAAAGCAAAGACCCCATAACCACAAATCACACACCTAGATCCAATGTATTTAATGAAATTATATTTTTGGGATCTGGAATGCCATCTCAATACTTTAAAAAATATTAAATATGAAAATAAAATGTGGGTGAAGAAATATTTTAACAAAATATCTCCAATTCCATAAATTAATTATAGAGGATCGAGGATGTTGAAATGAACCAAAAAGTGACCTTCACTAAAATGGTCATATCTTCCTCAATACTTCACCAAATTACAAAAATTGTACTCGTATGAACCGTGATTTTGTCCTCTACACTTAAAAATAAATAAATTATATATTTAGTGAGGGTATGTGGGTAAAAATGAGTAAAACTGCTCAAATTTCAAATAACCACTTTCGGGTAAGTGAAAATGCATTAATGGAGCATGGAAGGCCATTTTCTTCTATAACAAGCTACGGGACAGCGAGGAGGGGTTTTGTAGGGTTCCTTATACTTTTTGTAGATCATTTAATGCCATTTTTTGGTGGTTGAATAATATTTTTGAGCTCCTTTTTTTCACTCATATATTGTAAAAAGGAGCTCATTTTTGGAGTTAGTGAGACATCTCTATTTTTCTCCTCTCTTTCTTCATAGGTTTCTATAGGTGTCATGAGATTCAAGCCTTCTATTTTGGAGATTTTTCAAGGATTATATCCCTCTTTGTCTCATTGTAATTAAATTTTTCACTCATTAAAGTAATAAAATCAATCTTTGTGGTTATTTTGCAACCCTTCTCTTGTGTTTTTCTTGCATTATCGGGCCTCTACATTACACTTTCAAGGTATTTTGTGCATCTTAATGGTTCTTGCATGATCTAAAATAGTTGTGCTTCTCTAAAATGGTTTTTTGAGTGTCCTCTCTATCTCCATTTTTACTCCATTTTCAGTCTTGGAGAGTGTTGAAACTACCCTTCTCTTGGTGTTATCACCTCCCCTAGTATAGGATTTCTTCATTTTTATGTTCTTTCCTTCTCCCTAGTCCCTTGAAATTGATAGGATAGGATTAGATAGCAGATTTCTCTACATTAGGAGTATTTGCAACATTAGTTTATGAAGAGGAACCAGCCTTCTATGGAGAATTATCTAAAAATTGCAAGGTCCCACACCTTGAGATAATTCCATGTTACCTAGTTACATTGATTTTCCAAAAAAATCACATGCTAGAAAATCATAGGGTGTTGTAATTTGGCAATAAAAACACCTGGGAAATATGGATCATTTTTATCCCCCCTCCCTAACCTTATTTCTTCTATATGTTTCCTTCATATTTTCAATCATTGATTGACTTCTTCTATCACCCCATCAACACTCGAGGGGCATCCTTCATTCTACTAACTTTTCTTCAAAATTTACTTATTTATACTTTTCTACCATCTTTTAAGTGGTGTCGCTTATGTTGGTGTGTGTTATTTTTCACATCATTAGGTGATATCATAGGTCTATGTGTCATTTAGGGGTTAGTATGAGATTCTATTACACATCATTACGTTATATGCGTCATTAGGGAGTTACACTTCTATTCTCGGGATTGTAAATCCCCCTCTCCACTTGAGTTGTCATGATTGCAACACCGGGAGTTACTCAGTACCTCCTATATGTACACCCCTTTGGATCTATGAGATAGAGATATTTTTGGATTATAACGAGGTTATGCCCGTATTTCAAATCTTTACGTGCACATTTGGTTGATGCTTGCTCCTCCTGAGATCTCTTCATGTTGTATTTCGTACATCTATTGATGTGTACGCCATCTCTCATGATCCTCGTTTTTGGTTTTGAACCCTCTTTCATGGTATCGATTGGATCTTATGGATCCATGTACTCTTCAGCAGTTTTGTGTGTGTTTTCGGGCTTCTATCGTGATATTCAGATTCTTGTGTGTGTTTCATAATGGATATTCTTATAGTGATATTCTTGCATTGATTTTGGGCATTTATAGCTCCATTTGGGTTATTTGTGACTTATTTTCAGGTGTTCATAGGTTTTTCCACCTTGCATGTACATTTGGAGGTATCTTACTATTTTGGAGCATTTGCAGGTTACAAATCTGAGTTTTTTGTGCTAGTTTTGTGAGTTTTCAGTGTAGTGCAAAAGCTGCCTATGCCAACTTGGCCCTAGCTCGAGCTAGGAACCGATCTACCCTAGCTCATCACTACCTTCAACTCAGACTGTGCATTTTGTTGGCTCGGTCTGTGTTTTTTTCTCTTATCGGGTTTTGCATTGAGATTTCTGCATTGGCCTTTCTAATTGTGTTGTATTTGAGTTTGGGTGCTTTTGACTATTTGAGAGCCCTCCTTCTTTGGTGCATGTCGCACTTTCCTTATCGGTTCACATTACTCAACCCATCGAGCTCATTTTCTTCCTTGGCTCACCTTTCTGTTGTCGTTCCTTGCTTCAACTCACAAACCCATCTACATCCCATGTTGCTTTTCCCACATTTGGAGGTTATTTCACGTGTTGGCTTTACCTCTGGCTCACCTTCCATCCTTGGCTCCTCATCTCGGCTCTGTGCATGTGATTCTGGTTCACTGTGCTCCATTTCTACCTACTCCCACTCCCATCGGTCTGTATTTGCCTCAGATTATTCACTACCGGATTCTCACCGAACCTTTCGAGCTTATATGCTAACTTAGGTGTTACTCACCAATTAGACACATGCCTCCTCATGCATCCCACTTAACGGCATTCCATTCCTCCCTTGAACCCACCGTGATGTGGCTCCCGTGCTCAATATTTCAAATGGTATACAACTCAACCCACATCCTCTAGCACTCCCAGGGCTCGTGCTTCTCGCTATTAACTGCACTCCATCTGAGATCCTAGATTCTCATCGGCCTTCTGTGAATCACGCCAATCTCGCCATTTGAATCGGCATCTTGACCATTGCCTCTCCCACTCAAATGGCTTGCCTCTTCCATTTGTACTTGTTTGGTGGTTAAAAATCCAGTTTTTGATGTTTTAAGGATAAAAACATTCATGCTTGGCATTGTAATATTTTTTGGGACCTATTTTTCTTGTATTTAATGTCCTTCATTCGTGTGTCAAAGATGGAGGGTGAGGTTCGGGGTTGGCAGGAGGTTAATCCCCCTCACAAGCAAAAAAAACCCTACCTAAAATTTGATTCCATTTCCAATGAGTACCCACACGACACCCTTTGCACTCATTTTGGGCACTTTTTTAATCTGTTTGTAGGGCTTATTGGCATTTTCCATCAGTTGTGGGAATCATTTTCTTGCTATAACTTTTGACTCGCTACTTTTTTTTTTAGTGCTTCTTTAATTAAATTTTCATGATTTTTGCACATTACATGATGGGATTGTCATTTTTGTAAATGCACTACTTTATAAAGTTCCACATTCAAGGGGTCACTATTACTCTTGGGTGTTGTATTACACGCAGACACATTATCGGTTGAGTCCGACATCTTGCATTTGTGCACCTTGCACTTTTGATTCCACATCATGGAGGGTGATCTTTCTAGACTTGAGCATCATAGGATTTCCTTACAACCTCCGCCACTTCTTACTTGGGAGAGAGAACTATTCATCTTGGCGTGCTTCCATGGAACGCTACTTTGCCTATGAGGGTCTTTCACACTTCTTTCTTGGGCCAGTTCCTGCACCCATTGATCATCGTTGTCTTGAGGACTTTCTTAACACTTGCAACCATGTTTTTGGTCACTTGATGATACATGTCTCCACATCTCTCTGGTTTCACGTGGCAGACTCAGATCCACCCCACCATGTCTAGAGCATTCTTCAATCCCTCTATGGAGACCCTTCACATATTGCTGCCATTGTTGTTACTATTGATTTAGTTGTCTCCTCTATTTCTTCATGTGATGATAGTTCCACTGACAAAAACTCGTTTGGTTCTACCTCTGATGACAAGGATTGTGCACCCAGTTCTGATGTTGAGAGTACTACAGAGGACTCTTCTCCTCCTCTCACTATTCCAAAGAGTGTTGACACATCCCACATCTCATCAGATATTGAGTAGTCTCCTATACATTCTCATACAGTCATCACACCCTCCTCTTTTTCACTTTTAGTGTGTAAGGCCCTTTTTACTCCTCTACTTTCATTGGATGACTCATACCTATCTGACATCGCTCTTCTGTTTGTTGAGCCCCCTCATTGGGACGAGTATCTACCTGACCTTAGTCATCTTTTCACATAGTACACTTGTGATGTACTATAGGTTCCTCATCCATCTATAGGTATTTAGGAGGAGTGAATCATCTCCATTGTCCTGGAGTGCCCCTTCCGGGACTCTTACCACTTCCACTTTTTGGAGACCTTCATTGATCCAAACTTGCTTGTGGATCCATTTTCTGTTGTGGGGGATGTTTTTTGCCTTCACATTAGTTGGACATCCTTTCTATAGGTGTTCACCCTTCATACTCTAATAGTTCTACACTCATGACATTACCTTTGGTTCCTTCACACTCACTTGCTAGACCTATGTCACACTTTTGTGGACCCAGACTCGAGTTTTTCATGCTACTATCTTCAATTTCCTTTGCAAAGTGGGAAGACTTCCATAAAATAATTTATTTTCTTCCTAATGGTAGGCACACATTTTCACACATTTTGGTGTGGATGGCTCTTCTTCATTCTAGAGGTAAAGGATCTCGTCATCGAAATTCTTCTGGGAGACTTCTTAGAGTTGCAGAGTTTAGATCCGTCCATGGCATCTTCTACATCCCTCTCATCTCCCTCTTCTTCTCTCTTCTTCATCTTTCTAAGATATTTCCCTTTGTACATGGGTACCTTTTTAGGCTAGTCTATTACCCTTTTGAACCCTCTTTCATCTTATGCCACCCCAAAGAAGGAAAAATATAAACACCTAAAATCTGCTTATGTAGTTTTATTGATAAAATTGTACTAACTATCCTCTTTCCTATCATTTCTATTATAATTAGTGATTTTCTACTAATTAACTAATGTTTCCCTCTATTTTAGTCAATTAACGATACTTCATTAATTAACTAGCCTTTATCACATTTTGGATGCCAATTAACAACACTTTGTTAGTTATAATCCTCTTGAATCAATTAATTAACTATCATTAGTTAATTAAGCCTTTTTAACAATGCATTTAATCAATAAACCCTTTTATTGGCTAAATCCCTCTTTCAAATGCTTCAAATCATATCAAATTCCTCCTAAATCACCTCCAAATAGCCTAAAAATCTTATTCTAGCCTATTAATTAATCCTAGTTGATTAATTAAATCATCTCCAACTCCCATGAGTTTCTAATCACTTGTTAATTCCTATAATAAAGCTTAACAAGTCTAAATATACTTTATCCTTTATCCCACATTCATTAGGATTCAAGATTCTCCCAAATGGAAAGCTATATAAAGGACCAAGCTCCTTCCTTCACACCTTACACCATACTTTTGCTAGTATTATTACATAAATCATATGATTAAGATACTTTCTCCATTAATGGAATAGCTTGCTCATCTTTGCATCCATTTATTCATGCTTGATTAGTAAAGGAAGATCTAAACATGGCCTTGTAGCCATTTTAGTGAGATTATTTCATCATCTTGAAGAAATAACACAAATTTGATTGCTTATGATCTTCATAGGTTCATTTTTTAAAGGAAATCATACATTTTAGTAGGAATGGCTTGTAGTTAGATGATTTATTTCATGTTATTGCATATTATCTTTCCATTAATCTCTAATCATGATGGTTCTATAGTGAATTTAGATTTTTTGAGACTACTAGGTGTTATCATCTTTTAATTATCATAGTAAATTCAATATGAACACACTTGGATTCAAATGGCATTTCTCATAATGCCTATCTTGCAACACATGGTGTTCATCTACAGCCTTCATTACCTAAACCACAGTCATATGTACCCAATCCTTCATGTGGTTTTTCCCATCTCATTGATTTGAATCATGAACCAGTTATCCAACTAATATATCCTTATTCTTCTAATAGTAGACCAAAAAGTTCAATCTTGTGTCTTCAGTCCCTATTTTTGACCTGAATATTATTTCCTCACAAGACACAACTACTCATCGGCTGACCCTTTCACTGGTTCCACACCACCTCTAAACAACACAAATTTATCTTCATCCCCACAAACCCCTCCATAATCCTCTGTTTTCCAAACACCTCCCGTGGGTTCTGCCATTATTTCTATTAGTGTATCCCAACCACCACCTTCTCAACAAACTACATCACATATACAAAAAAATACCATGTTCATCCCTACATATTTACCCTTAATCAATACTAGCATTTTTCTATCCAATTTCACTCATCCACTTATTTCACAATAGTTTCTTCCTCTCAATCTATACCATAGCCACTCCATCTTATTTCACAACACACACCTTATTTTCACCTCAACAAGATTTTGATTAGATAGTAAATGAGGGAACTGCCTTGGGCCCAGGAAATATGAAACTTCCTTTCGAAGGTGGTCAGTTCCCCTGCCGATATGAGTTAACACAAAATACTGTAAAATATCAATTAAATTGCTTGGCTGAACTGGGTAGGGGAAAGGCTGTTTTTCCTGGTTTTTGATCAAAGGAACCGATGCCGGTTACCTATAACCGATGGCGGTTACTGATAACCGATACCGGTGGGTTCTAGGATCTTCTGGGCTGGTTGTGGAGTTTGTAATGGCTGATTTTTGGATAGTTTTTGGGAAACGGGATGGTTAGAAACAAAAGAATGACAGCTAGAGGCAATGGTACGTTGGATAATGGATCCAGAAACGGATTTGGGAGGACTGTAATTCCAAAAGCATAAGAAATGTTATAATGGAGGACATGCAAGATGTAACTTACTGGTTTTTGACGAAGATGCCAGTTGATCTCCTTGGCTGCCAACTCTTCTGGTTTCTTCACTGCCTCTCGCTTGGTCAAGTGAAGTTCGACTCGCTAATCGCTTTGGACTCTCCTTTGATTCAAAATCCTTCGACTGATCTCCCAAAATGAAATTCCGATCCGTTGTTTTGGTTTGGGGAGCCCATTTACAGGGAACCGATGGCGGTTACGTAACCGACGGCGGTCGAGTAGAACCGCATCGGTTAGGAAAAAGTAGGCTATTTTTAGTAAAATAGCCCACCTTCCCCGCGCTTTCTCCCGAGACTGATCCATGGGCTTGGTCAAGTGGCTAGAAGGGTCGGCTTGGGTGCGAGTAAGGAGGCATTAGTTATGGATGTGAGTCTAGACCAAGTCATGGGTCCTAATTAGGTTAGTTTAGGTTAGGGCTAAGTCATGGTGAGGTGGGCAAGTGAGGTGGCGGGTATAGGCGATGTGGATTTATCAATTATGAGGTAATTAATAAATAATTGTGTAAGGTTTAGGTGATGAGTTTAGGTCATGCGAGATGAGATGTGGGTCACAAGGGATCGTAAGACACGAATTTGGTGTCTACATTAGCCCCTTATTGTCATGTAGCTTGTTTTGTAAAAGTCACGCGACAATAATATGAAGTGGTTTCCCGTTAAGGGTATAGGTAATCCCTCAAATCTATCACGATTGGGTGAACGGAAATCGTGGATAGGGTCGATAAAGGGTATATGTTGTTGAGAGAATGGTAAGGTGTGGGGTAGGTCCAAGGAAGCATACACATGTTGAAAAATGCAATAGATGACTAGGGTACATGATTTGACGAGCAAACCAAATGATGTATAGTGCAAAGGTCGATAGTTTATCCAAACAAGGGTGATATAATCCCGTATCCAAGGCATGTGAAGTAGCTCCAGTGGTATATAATGTAAGGTACAAGAACGCTTAGGCATGTTCGGCAAGCACTAAATGGTTGGTTTGGTTGAGATAAACGCACGGTCAGGTCTAGGCAAAGTTGGTCAACAGATCAAGTCAAGGACCCTAATCATGCTAAAACACGAACAGTGAGCTCGATTGAACAAAAAGCTACATGATGGATGGATAAATTAAAACGGTGATCGTGGGTATGGTATGGTTAATCGCGCGCCTTAAGTCGGGCCAAATGGTTAGGCGCGGCCTGGCCGGGCCAAATGGGTTGGTCAGCGCCTCGGGGTCGGGCCAAATGGTTTGGTCGCGCCTGGTTTGGTCGGGCCAAATGGTTTGGTCATGCGCCTCGGGTCGGGCCAAATGGTGGTCGCCTGGCCTGGGTCGGGCCAAATGGTTTGGTCGCGGCCTCGGGTCGGGCCAAATGGTTTGGCAGCGCCTGGGTCGGGCCAAATGGTTGGGTCGGGCCAATCGGTAGGCGAGGCCTCGGCCTGGTGGCCAGGCCAATGGTAGGTCGAGGCCTCGGGTCGGGCCAATCGGGTAGGTCGAGGCCTCGGGTCGGGCCAATGGTAGGTCGAGGCCTCGGGTCGGGCCAATCGGTAGGCCGAGGCCTCGGGCCAAATGGTAGGCCTCGGGCGGGCCAATGGTGGTCGAGGCCTTAGGTCGGGCCAATCGGTAGGTCGAGGCCTTAGGTCGGGCCAATAGGTAAGTCGAGGCCTTGGGTCGGGCCAATTGGGTCGAGGCCTTAGGTCGGGCCAATTGGTAGGTCGAGGCCTTAGGTCGGGCCAATAGGTAAACAAATGGTGTTCAAAGAAAGGTGGATATAGGCGATATGTGGTTAAAAAAGAGGCAAATGGTAAATAGGGGCAAAAAGATAAAATTGGGGGAAAGTCGGGATTAACACCGATGTCGATTCTACATGACCGATATCGGTTAAGGGACCGATACCGCTTTTTAGGGCAAAAAGGAAACCGACATCTGCTAAGGTCGAAAACCTATAAAAAGAAAAAAAAATACGGCCTCGTCATTGTCACTTTGGTTATTTGCAATCCAAATTAACTTGTCTGACGTGGAGAGTTGAGTCGAGGGGTATTGAGTGAGGTGGAGCTATTTGATCAAGGCGAGAGAGTCGATAGGGGCCCGAATAGTTGAGGAGGCCGCAGTGATCGGCCGGGGACCCAAAGCAGATCGATGATGGAGCCATGGCACAGCAGAGGAGCCGGGGGGGCCGGACCAAATGACCGCCACCACCCATCCCACCACGACGACGTGTCGTCGCACTCTGCAGGGTTCTAAACTCTTTATTTTGGTGATTTGCTGAGTTATGTTGTTTTTGGGATTTGGGTAGAATTGGTAGTTTGAGGAAATAATGGGTAAATGGAGGTAATTTGAGAAAGGGAGAGGGTAGATAGGTTAGATAGGCTAAGGCGCTAGGTGTGTAAAATTTTAGGGTTTTTGGGTGGGTAGATGGGTAGAAATAGGTAAAAATGAGTTTTGGGGCCGTGCGCGGGTTCGGCTCGGGGAGGATGACAAAGGACCGATGTCGGTCACTAGGCGACACCAGACGGCACGACGGTCGAAAAAAGAATAGAGTGAGGTTAAATGGGGGACCGGCATCGGTCTCAGATCGGCCAGATCGTGGGGGGGGAGGGATGGGTTGAGGGTGGTATTGAGGGTGTATGGTTTTGGGGTGTTGGGTCAATGGGAGTGGGGAAGGGATCGGGTTAGGGGTTTAGGGTTTAGGGTTTAGGTTTTGAAGGTGGGTTGGGGGTCTGGTGGGGTGGGTCAGGGTTGGGTTGGGTGAGTTGGAGTAGGGGATTGGGTTTAGGGTTTAGGGTTTAGGTTTAGGTTTTAAGGTGGGTTGGGGCTTGGTGGGTTGGGTTGGGTTGGGAGTGGGGGGGGATTGGGTTTAGGGGGTTTAGGGTTTAGGTTTTAGGTGGGTTGGGGGCTTGGTGGGGTGGGTCAGGTGGGTTGGGTTGGTTGGGGTAGGGGGATTGGGTTAGGGGTTTAGGGTTTAGGGTTTAGGTTTTAAGGTGGGTCAGGGGCTGGGGGTGGGTCAGGTTGGGTCAGTTGGGGTGGGGGATTTAGGGGTTTAGGGTTTAGGGTTTAGGTTTTAGGTGGGTTGGGGGGGCTTGGGTGGGGTGGGTTGGTTGGGGTTGGGTTGGGTTGGGGTAGGGGGATCAAGGGTTAGGGGTTTAGGGGGGGTTTAGGTTTTAAGGTGGGTCTGGGGGCTCAGGGGGTCAGGGTTGGGTCAGGTGGGAGGGGGAAGGGGATTGGGTTAGGGTTTAGGGTTTAGGGTTTAGGTTTTAAGGTGGGTCAGGGGGCTTGGTGGGGGTGGGTTGGTTGGGTTGGGTGGGGGGGTGGGGGATTGGGGGGGTTAGATTTTGGGTGTTACAAAAGGGGGTTTAGATGGTAAAGTAGATGTTATAATAAAGAGTGGGTCCGAGAATGTGGGTTGGTTTTTTTTTTTTTTTTTTTTTTGCAGCACGCCAGCTGACGACGATGCGTGATAGATGCCTCCACTATCGAGCCTGGATGAGGCCACACATATCTCGCGCGCATTGGGCCATCATGCGCGAGGTGGGGCTCTGGGGTCCAGAGGTACAGAGCGATCGACAGAGATCACAGCCTGATGGTCGCCCTCATCGAGAGATGGGATCCGGCGGCCAATGTGTTCCATCTGCCGACCGGGAGATGACCGTCACATTAGAGGATGTGTACGCATCCTCGCGGCTACCGATCGAGGGAGAGGCCGCTTTTCCGTAGATTCAGAGATCGCCATGGATAGCATACCGCAGTTTTTGGGGATGCAGCCGCGCTTCTTACATATCATAAATACGAGCATCGATATGGTGACATGTACCGCGCACACAGATACGAGACACGGCTCACCGTGTTGATGATGATAGGGATCACCCGCTTCGCCTCCCGATTCGTAGGGAGGCCGCTCCCACGGGCATCGATGGGGGTGCTACCGAGATGGTGGAGGAGCACACTGCTTTTGCATGGGCACCAAAGCAGTATCCGTGCAATTATACAGGAGTTATGGGGCTATCACGAGGAGGCGATTTGGTATTTGTTCTACATTTTGTCAGATCATGTGGGCATACGAGCACATCGTATGCATCAAAGCCGAGGGCTACCCCAAAGAAACTGTGGCCACAGGTCGTGTACCGATATGGATTTCGAGGTGGTCAGGGGATCGTGGGCCACCACGAGCAAATTTGTCAGCAGTCGGGATGTGGCCTACTATGTATATATGTTGTAGAGGGCCTTACAAAGAGAGAGACATTATATGGAGACCCTACAGAGGTCACCACCTGGCAGAGGAGCCCACAGACACCGCGCCCGATCCAAAGATACATTCTGGATAAAGCAGATCGGAGGCCGGAGAGTACGAGCGATACCCTTAGAGAGGGTACGCAGCAGCATGGGGCGCCACAGACGAGCCACCTCCCTTCCCCAAGACAGAGGGATGATGTAGAGGCCCCACCGCCAAAGACCACACCTCGGGATCCGACCGGGTAGCGGAGAGACCAGCAGAGAGGGTGTGGATGATGCCGGTGCACGGCAAAGATACAGTGGTCCTGTGGGTCAAGGCAGAGAGCAAATGAGGATAGTACCGCCCAAGCAGCCTGACTGGGCATGCAGCATCGCAGAGAGAGATCAGCTCCGGGGCAGCGCAAATGCATTACAGGATAAATGGTCACACGCACAGTACGATAGGGGTCCTACAGGGCAGCTAGCCTGTGCTCAGTGTATTGCACAGCAAAGACCACCACCAAAGAAGACAAACATTAGACAAAAAAGTATTGTACAGTGCAAATGCATCAAAAGAAGAAAATGCCACACAAATTCCCAGCATACACACCACGGCCACAAAAAGTGTGCACAGTACAGCAAGTAAAGACTCTCCACCAAAGACCACACCCACAAAAAAGCAGTGTACAGTGCTCGGGGATATTGGTGTTAGGTGCCAGGGGACCAGCCCCAGTTCCTTCAGTGGCGAGAGATCGTTATATGGAGGTTAGAGCAGAGGCCCGTTATTATCGTGGATATTCTTGATAGTAGCGGAGTCGAGTATCGTGCGATGCAACAAGATAGGCGGAGACCTCGCACAGCCAGAGATCTCAGGGAGGGGCAGCTACAGCTGGCGTGTCCGTGACGGGCAGGAGGCGAGAGGCACCACAGGGACCAGCGGGGAGAGGTGCCGAGGGCGGTGGGGAGAGCTGATAGATCCCCGACATGGTTTTCAGATAGGACATGGGCACCGGTCTCGCGAACCGGCCAGATTGATAGAGGCCTCATGTGCCTACACTTATTCATTGTTTTGATTTATTTATTTATTATATACCGGCCTGCGAGCCGAGTACGGGTTGTACATTTGATACCGGCCTGCGAGCCGAGTATATTTTTGATATGAGAGACCGCCCTGCGAGCCGAGCCGATATTTTTGGTAGGTATTGCGGCCTGCGTGCCGGCTTTGGTATATTATGAGATCACAGAGGCCCCGATGTAGGGCCACATTGTATTTTTGAAAACTGGGGATATATATATATATATATATATATGATGTTTTGATCCACATGCTGTGTTTAAAATGTGTTGAAATAAATGGTTGGTAATATATAGAATGTGTGATGAGTTTAATTGACATGTTGATAGATAGATGATGCTGATGTTTTTGTTTGTTTGTGCGTATATATGAATGTCAGGTTATGTGATAAATTGGTGGTTTTGTGACAAAGGTGATATATGTAATCGATGAGTCGATCTAAATGATGTATAGAGTGATAGTTTTTTTGGTATCTGTAGTTGATGGTTTGTTTATTTATAAAATAAATGATGTTGATGAAATTGTAATGCTATGTGTGGTGGATGAACAAAATGTGGTAAATTGTGTTGTTTATGCAGGCAAAGAGGCGGGCGCGACAAAAATTTAGAGGAGAAATGAAGAAAAGAACCCTGTTTCAAAAAGGAAGGTGTGTAACCGATATCGGTTAGGGAACCGATATCGGTAGTCATAGACCGATATCGGTCAACTAACCGATACCGGTTATTTAGGTATGAGCTTTTCTAAAAATAGAAAAGCTAGGGTGGCAACTTAAGTTTTAATTTTAGAGCCATGCAAGAAGTTAAATACGCGAACGCGACGCTTTTTGACGACTGAGACAGGATTTGCATGAGAGATTTGGGTGAGAAGGAGAAAAGAGACAAGGAAAGTAAATGTGATCCGAGGTTCAGAAGGCAGAAAGACAAAGTTGAAAAGGGTGGTGATCATGGCGTAACGAGGAGAAGCATCCAAAGCAGTAAGGACAGAGGGAAGACAAGGGCCACCTCAAGTCCGCCGCAACCCAAGAGGTATCATTTTGTTTGTGGTGATTTAACTACCGTATGTTTTGTGAATAAGATGGGGAGAGTAGGGGTAGATATGAGAAAGAAAACATGATAACAAGGGTCAGCAGTGAGGTAAGTGTTACAGGTAGGCAATCGTGGGTTTCGTATGTTTGCATGTATAAAAAGGAATAAACGAGCAAATTATCATCGTAGGTGGTTGTTTTTAGGGAAGGTGAATATAATCGATAAAGGACCGGTAAGGTTTAGGGAGAACCGGTATTTGCTACTTAACCGATATCGGTTATGTATAACCGTACCGCATCGGAGAAATTTCCGTAATGTTTGAAAAAGACTCTAATGGATCAATGGTTGTTTGTCGCTTTTGGCGATGCAGCAGCAGAGACAGTGGTGAGGATGAATGATAGCGCGCACAACCGTTGTTGTCGCTAATCCGAGCGGATGTAACACCAAATGAATGGACATTGATAAATCGCTTGGGGTTAAGTGGAATCTGCTATTATTCACGAATCGCACGTAACCATGGTATGTTACAAAGCTGATTGAGAGATGGAATCCCGAGACAAATACCTTCTATCCGCCAACAGTGAAATGACAATGACAAGAATATCGAAGATGTGTTTCGATTTTGAGACTTCCTATTACAGAGAACCAAGATATCGTGCACTACCTAGCGCACTGGGAGCGATAACAAAGAAGATTTGGTCCATACGCACGAGATTTGACACAAATGAGGTTTATCGCTTTCATATGGGGTAATGTATGCAAAGACACCCCGAGGAGACAAGGTTAGCAGTGATATTAATGATAGCAGAGGGTATTATGCATTACCGAGGGCTAAGGGGGAAGATTTCCAAAGGCATTGATGTGTGTTATCCGGGAGATGATAGAAAGGAATGTGACTTTTGCATGGGCACCGCGTATTCGGCGAGCTATACAGGGGTTTATGGGCTTGAGGCGAAATCACGTAACCACACCGATAGTTCATACTTATTACACTGCGTTGGGCCTATGAGCACATTGTTTGTGTGCGACTAATAGGCCGATCCATCCAGCAGAGAGAGACCGGAGTACGAGGTCGGGATTCGACGATGGGTCCAGATAACAAGAGGCCGATCCCGTGCCGTGACAGTGATATTGAGTATTACAGTGTGTATGGGAGAGAGTGACGGTCATGGATATCTCTGGCTGAGGCCATACGGAAACTATATGGTAACCGAAATCATAGCCGAGGAGTTGAGAGGTGTTGAGCGATCGAGGTGGATCGCGGGGCACAAAGCCAGTGAATATGAGAGGATTCCTATAGATCGCGTGCGCGCGACAATTTGATTTGTGCAGACATACCACAAAGCTTATAGACCATATATGAGGATCGATGCCGAGGCAAAGATTCTCACCACCCCGCCAACACCTCCGTATGGGCCCGAGGAGATAAGCAATGATCGCAGGTAATGGATGCAGGAATGACAGAGGCCTATAGATTATGGTGGGTAGCAGAATCGCGAGGTGTACGTGAGCGCCCGACACAGCGGTGATTACAAAGCAGAGAGGGATCGCCTCGCAGCGCGCTTGGTTCAAAGCAGCCCAAACGCAGTGAATGAGACAAGAGGATCGGTAGTGGTCATGAGTCACTAAGCGGCGAGACTAGAGGCTGGAGTTCTCCATGCGAGAGGGCGTATTCATATGTTACAGGAGAGATCGGCAGATCAAAGGCGGTACCAATAGCCGCGGTACCTTTGAGGACAGAGAGGCCCGGCGAGAGGGGTCGACGATCACGATCATCACCTAGTTCGGGATGAGTCAGTGATGGTCCGAGTATATGTTAGCGAGGTATGAGAATAAATAAGGATGCCGACTCGCGTCGATCGATGATAAAGAAGATGTATTTGTTTAACATCTAAATAAAACCGAATATGTATGTTGATTTGAGTTATGATAATAATAAGATTGTTTGTTTTTTGATTTTCGTGTTTCAAAAAGGATAAAGAGAAATGTGATTAAAATAAAAATACACAAAAATATTTATATTCACCACACAAGATAGGTTATGGTAGGGGATGGTCGAGCTAACCTTGGGAGACCCCATGTCTCCGAAGTGCTGCCTACATAGCCCATTGCACAAAGCAAGGAAGGGCCTCAGACCGATGTAGTTCTCCCGTAGGATCAGGGAGGGGTGAATTTAGGCAATTTGGTACGGTTTAGGCAATTTGTCGTTTGGTAAAAATTTGATGTTGGTAGGGTAATGTTGTTGGTGTTGGTAAGGTATGGGCGATGTTGATGTAGGTATAGGTAAAGCGAAAGTTAGCTTACCCAAAGAAAAGGGAACCATGTCCTGATTAAGATCAACACACAATCCTAGATGCGAGGCAAAGAGGAAAGGGTGTCCCGTAGTTGAGAAGAGCCAAACAAACCACACAACATAGGATGAGCTCAATCCCTAGGTACCTGCATAGGCAAGAAGTCGATAGGTGAAAAGAGTCAGTATAATCACAACATATCGGATATACGCCACGTCCCTCGAGGTTTGTGTTGCAAACAAATGGTGAGGTGAGGTGGTTGATATAGGCGGGGGCTCTGAGAGATTGTTACAAGGTGATTATTCTGATGAAAGAGAACCTACCCTAAATAGACAAGTCCATGACTCAAAAGTTCTTCTGAATGAGGCTTTTATTTTATCGAATATAGACTGATCGATGCGGGAAGTCTACCAGGGATATTGATTGTTTTATTCTTGAGGTCTTCACGGCCGATCAATGCGAGAAGCTTCGATAAAGGCTCGACTGTGTATAGTCATGTCCTTCGAGGGAGCAAATTTATTTATAGAGAGCAGATATAATTGTAATGCATAGCTGTCCTTCTGAGGAGCAAATATATATAATAACGGCATAATTCGGCATATAGCTGTCCTTCGAGGGAGCAATATATTTAATTTAGATGACTAGATGTTCTTTTTAAAGCGTGAAGCATCTAGTTTAGTAGGAAGTTTGACTCAAGAAAATCCCATAAGAATACGGCTTATTTTAATACTTGAAGTCATGGACTAGACTAAGAAGGGGAAGGCATCGTAAGGGGAGGTGAGGGGTGAGCTTGATTTTATTTCGAGATGAGAGACAAGTGTATGTGGTGGTATGTGAGCTCAAGGGACGAGCAAGAGGGCGGATAAGAAGTGATATAACACTAATTTCAACAAAGAGAATGGTCGAAGATGCAAGGCATTAGGGGCTCAGTGCTCAGTTTACCATTGCTTAAGCTAAACGATAAGTACCCGATCCATAGATGTGAGTGATTATATAAGGCCCAATCCAATCGGGAGCAAATTTTCCACGCTTGCTCTTTTCTAGTTTGGTTACATGTTGATTCTCTTTGAGGACAAGATCACCAACCTTAAAGGTACGCTCATGAAGTCGCTTATCATAAGCACGTTTAATGCGTTTTTGATAGATTTGAAGGTGATCAAGAGCCGTAAGACGGCGTCACAAGAAGCTCCACTGGGCTAACCGCTCTTGCGGAAATCATCGCTGGTGAGAATATCCCAAGAGATATTCTAAGGGAGGGTATTTGTATTTCGAGAGGCAAAACAGCCTCTGCAAGCCGTATACCAAAGAAAAGGTGTGGCATTAGTAGAAGTACGAATGCTAGTACGATAAGCCCAAAGGGCAAAGGGAATGTGATCGTGCCAATTTCTTCCGCATTCATCGACAACTTTCATGAGGATTTTGGTTAGTGTTTTATTAGAAGACTCGGCTTGCCCATTGGCTTGTGGATAGTAAGGTGATGAGAAACTAAGTTTGATACCAAAGTTGTCACAAAGGTCTCGCAACAACTTGTTTTTGAAAGATTTTCCATTATCTCGTTATCAAAGCGTGAGGAACACCAAAACGATGATAATGTGGTGGTTAATGAACTCGACAATTTTTTTTTTTTTTTGATTGAAATGAGTGGAATAGCCTCCACCCATTTTGTGTAATATTCGGTCATCATGAGTATCCAACGGTGACGCTGTGAAGAGGTTGGGTGAATCTCACCAATAAGGTCTAAACCCCACCGTGAGAAAGGCCAAAGATCTCGAGCGATCCGGAGCGGGTGGCTAGGAGTATGTCAAGGTCATGTTGTTGTCGACACATAACACAACGCTTAACATATTCGTAGCAAATGTTATTGAGAGTAGGCCAATAATAACCAAGGCGAAGGATTCGCTTGGCCACGGCAAGGCCGCTAAAATGTCCACCACAAATACCGCCATGGACCTCGCTGATGGTATGAGTGGCCTCCATGCCGCTAGACAAATGGGAAGGAGGATACCATCAAAGCCACGTTTATAGAGGAGTCCCCCATGACAACATAACGCGAAACACTTTTAAGAAAAGCACGCTTTGCATTGCTTACTAGTAAGATCAGTGTGGGAGGACAGAGATCAGTAAGGTAGTCGTGAAATCGTGGTACTGTATCCCGTGAATTAGTAGACACGATTTATCATACAAACTATCGGGTCAATAGATGGGGCAAAAAGTTGTTGACCACGACGAATAATTCGTAGTCAATGGCAAGGGAATTTGCGAGGCTAAGCACGCCATAGTATCCGCAAATTTGTTAGGGAGCGGGAATGGCTCAGATAGAATAAAGGGTAAATAAAGCTAGAAGTGATTCTACATAGTGTTTGTATTTTTGAAGTTCCTCGCTTTTTGCATTGGTAGACGCCCATAACTTGATTGACTACCAATCGAGAGTCGCCAAAAATGTTGATAGATTTGATACCTAAGTGTAACGCAACTCGAGACCCGCAACAAGGGCCTCGTATTCTCGTCATTATTATTAGTGCAAGGGAAATCAAGTCGGAATGAAAGAGGCATAGGTTCAGCGCTTGAGAGGAATGAGAACAACGCCAGCTCTCCTCCGCCGCTACTGGCATTTAGATCCATCAAGAAGAGGGTCATTGGGTACGACTCTCCGTGAGGGAAAGAGTAGCGATGAGTTCGTCAGAAATGTGAAATTGGTAAATTGTTCCCTGACAGAGCGCCCGCAAGTCGGTCTCGCGATGGTTTGTCCTTTGATTGATTTCTCGTGGATAAACTCAAGGTCGAGGTCGGCGAGAAGCATGAGCCATCTAGCAATGCGTTGGTTCGATGAGGTTTGGCGCATATGTAATGGATGGGGTCTCAGATTGGTGATGACGAAAGTCTTGTGATTTAGAAGGTAGTGTCGAGTTTGGTGGCAACGAATGATAGGGCAAGGCACAATTTTTCTACATGTGTGTACCTAGTCTCATAGTCCACCAAAGTACGACTTATATAATAAACGGCTTGTTCGTGATTCTCGTGAGTCACGATGTGCAAGCATGGCTCCTACAAATATGGTGGTCGGGCGGAAAGGTAAAGGTAGAAAGGGCGGTTGTCTTGGGGTGGGATAAGCACGGTGGTCAGAAGAGATAAGCTTTGAGAGCTTCAAGGCTTGGTGACATTCTTCGCCCATCGGAATGCAATATCCTTTTTAAGGAGGTGATGGAAAGGTCGACACCGATCCGAGAGTCGGGAGATGAAACGCCGGATAGATCGAGCTTACCTTGTAAACTACGCAGCTTGTTTGAGATTTTTGGGTGGGGGCATTTCTAGGATAGCTTTGACTTTCGATGGATCGACCTCAATGCCACGCAAAGAGACGATAAAGCCAAGAAGTTTTCCCGAAAGAACACCAAAGACACATTTCTTCGGTCAAGGCGATGTATATTGTAACAAAGCATCAAAATAATGGTTAAAACATCGAGATGTTCACTACGATGTTTAGACTTGCTAAGAAGATCGTCGACATAGTCTTCAAGGATAGTGTGCATAATGTCATGAAAATGTAGGTCATAGCCCACCGATAGGTAAAGACCAAAGATTCTTAAGGCCAAATGGCATGACACGATAACAAAAGGTTCCCAAGGAGTTATGAAGGCAGCCTTGTGTTGATCGGCAGGGGCGACTAAAATTTGGTCAGATCCTCAAAAGCCATCCATGAGAGAAAGCATTTCATGACTCAGCAGAGATCATCAACAAGTTGATCAATACTGGGAGGGGGAAGTCATCCTTAGGGCAAGCGAGGTTAAGATCTCGAAATCCGCGCATATCCGAAGTCCCCCCGCCGCTTTCGTGATGTGTACGATGTTAGAAATCCATCGAGGATAGTCAATAGGCAGTAATGAAGGAAACAGAAAGGAGTCGCTGGAGTTCCTCTTTGACCAAGAGAGCAATGCGTGGATGCATTTTTCTCAATTTCTCGCTTTGACTGGTTTGGAATCGGGGTTTAGGTGATGTTATGGACGGCAATGGTAGGATCAATTCCCGCATGTCAACAAGACCATGCGAACGCTTGTCATGAGCACAGAGAAAGGTAGTAAAGGCGGCTTGTTCTCGATGTGTTAAGGGATTGTCCAATCTTCACTATGTGAGGATCTTCCTCCGTGTGGATGTTGATTTCTATAGTAGATTCATTCAAAGATAGTTTGGGTTTCAGATGGTAGGCGCGCAATTGAATATAAGAATCATCCGCGCCTGTAAGGAGTATGGAGTCGCTATCCCGCATTCAACAACATTAATCAAAGGCGAATCCTCTTCGATCATGTCCGGATACGTATGGGGAAGAGAAGATGGGTCCTCATTATCGCGCTGATAAGTGAGAGGACCTATGAAGATAGCATTTATGAAAAAAAAAAAAAGTTAGGAGGGATAGATTCAGTGGTCCATCGATTCTCAGGTGATGATGGCAAAGTAGGTGATGATGTTTCTAGGGGCAACGCCTTCCTCTTCCAGATACAAATGACAGAGGTGTCTCTCAGTGTAGGTGTTTTCGAAAACCGAGACCACCGCGATCATTATGTTTGCGTGTGGTCACGGAATGAGTGTATGTCGGCCCTTGTTCGTAAAGGCCAAAACCAAAGCCTTCCACGCACAAATGAGTCAAGAAGGTGAGGGATAAAACGACGATTTGTCAAGTATTGAAAATCGGATCGAAGGGAACCACACCAAGAGGAGGTTCAGGGATAATGGAGGATGTGTCAACACCCCCATACGTTAGGTTAGTGCGGCAATGGGGTGGTCCGTAAGAGATTACCTCCCCACGCGCGATACCGTAGGTGGGATGCGCATGTAATTGTCCGTACTCTCGCGGGTAGGGAAAGAACTAACGCAGATATAGCGGTACTCCCCAAATATGAGGCGATGAAAACATCTACTAAGGGGCCTGAGGTCGGGATGTTAGCTCATGGGAAGAGAAGTGGTTTGGCGATGGTGGTTTCATCACCAAGGCGTAGGTGCAATGAGGTGGATGGTTGAGGTACATTCAAGAGGAAGGTCAATTGAATGTATGGGTGTCTTAATTGGTATAAGCACATCGCTTGGGCGGTATAACATATCGCAAGTTTTGAAGGGGGAGGATCAGCTTTTACAAAGGTAAGACTTCCCTCGTACTCAAATTTTATGCATCGATGTAATGTTGAGGGAACACATCCCATGGCTCGAATCCAAGGACGACCCAAAGAATATATTATATCGAACTCTCCTTCAAGGACATAGAAGAGTTCGGGCAAAGTACGTGGGCCTACGCGAATGTTGAGGATCACGGTGCCTAAGGTAGAAGTAATAATAGCTATCAATGATCGCAACATGATGGGGTCGGCACACATGCAACTAGAAGGGATGTTCATTTGTTGGAAGGCTTTCAAGAGATGATGTTTAGGCTAGCGCCCCAATCAATCATAACCCGACGTACTCAATGTCTCTGACGTAAGCGAAATGAAAAGGGCAGGGTCGTGGTCTTCTCGCACCAAAGTCGATAATTTCATCTTCCGAGAAACTAACCGCAGCGCTTGTTGTTTTGAGACAGTATGGTGGGGGGAGATGGATTGTTTGGGTGAGAGAGGCAACGTGATCGGGTGTTAGAATGGAGGCAACGGGCAGGTGGTTTCGTTGGGTAAAACCTCTATCCTCAAGGATCTCAACGAGAGCTTGTCGATGAGATTCAAGTCCGAATGAGATCATATAGTGTCATTTTTACTGCGATCGATGAAGCCGTTTGATCATGGTTCGGTGGGCAACTCCATTAGAGACGGATAGGCGGGTCCGCGAATAACCACTTTAGGTGGTGGTGTAATCGGGATGGTCAAGGAGAAAGAGATGCCGCAGTGTGTTTTCTTTCGCTTTCCCATTGTTTTTCTCGTCTCGAGTAATGACACTAATCATATTAATCTCGTAGACCCGAGATGAAGAAGATGGTCGATAATTCATGGTCTTTAAGAGGTGGGGTCAGAATAATGATCGATCTTGGTGAGGCGGGGACAGATGGTATAGTAGAGGGAATCGACGCTAGAGGTCTCTCCCTTCGTAAGTTGTCTTTCTTAATCTTTCTATCCGGAAGAGGTGACTCGCGAAGGATGGTTTTTAGAGCTTTGCATCCTTCCACATCATGTCCAGTGTGTGTGATAGGCGCAGATTTTAGACTCATCATAATCCACAGTCGGGCTTAGACGGGTCATAAGGTCTAAGTGGAGGTAGGGAGATGGTCGCATTCTCCACCAACATAGCAAGGATTTTGGCGTAAGATCCTTTGAGGGGTCAAAATCAAGAAGATGAGGGTATTGATTGTGTGGGTCAGTGGTAATGTTTGGGCGTGTTTAGTTCAGTATGGGTGGTGGTTTAGCCGAGGGTGCCGACATGTTTTTTTCACTAAACGTGGTTTCTCGGACACGTGGTTACGCTCAAATGTTAGATGATGAGGCTACGATGGCATGGTAGCGGAAACAACCACGAGAAAGGGGAGTGACAAAAATAAATCCTTTGATGATGGGATTGGTTTAGGGTCGATAGGTGGACCGGATACGTGGGGTAACGATGTCAGTGATACCCTTTGATCTCTCGTATAGGTGTAAAAGGCGAGGTCGCTTTTGCAGTAAAAACAAAGGAGGTATGATATATTGGTGTAATGTGGAGGGATGAGGTCCCAATATGGAAGGTGGGTGTGATGATGAGGGTTTTAATTGTGATAGAGACCCGGATTGCGCTCGCCTCCTAGGTGGCGGACGGATTTATTTTTGATAGATCGAGTCGCTTAGGTGGGTGTGTCGATTGGGCATCGTGAGGTCCCAAGCGTAGGGGAAGATCTGGTTAAGTTGATAGAAGTGGACGGGGCATTTGGTAGAGGTGAGGGGGTGAAGGCGAGAACAGGGCATTTTAAGCTTCAGTAAGCACTTCGGGTAGATGGTGGAGACATCGTGATTAGTCATTTGCATTTGAGTAGGAAAAGGGGTACTCAAACGCTCCCATAGGGCCTCGTCTTCATCTTCTCGTGGAATGACAAATTCCTGTGTGATTTGTAATTTTGGTACTAAGAAAGGTGGGTCAGTAATTCCAAATTATCATGGGTGTGACACAGAGGCAGATGAGGCACCGTATCAATAGATGTTGGAGGTCAACCTGGTCGTTGAAAAGATTTAGGCGATGAGGGACTAATAGGTAGGAGGGCGTGTTCGAGGAGATCTCGTCACATTAAAAGAATGTGGTGATGTTAGTGTAAGAGAGATTTCTGCCTAAGGATGTCAAAAGGAGTGGTGAGCCTTCCTCTCAGTGTAGCAAGAGTGGTAGAAGGGGACGTTTGGGAAATAGATAAATTAGATAAAGATCCGCCTCACACCTCAGGGATGTGGTGTAAGAAGACTCATTGATGAGAAGAGAAGCCCGGCGCTTAACTCTTCTATGGGTAAAGGAACGATTTCGCTTTGGCTTGATGGTGGTAAAGGAGGTTCTGGCCCCGTGTTAGTGAAGAGGCTTGATTCAAAATTTTCTCGATAGAGGCTTTTGGCCGAGAATCGAAGACCGCATGGATCTCATGAACACTCTCCTCAGCTAAGATATCTTGGTTCACGTTGCTGCTGGACGAGTGATTCGGGAATGGCTTGTTGAAAATTTTCAGATTTCGGTTAGCAGGGGCGTTAGGATTATCGAGTGTTATATCCCCTGCATCAACCATTTCCCGCACTATGTTTTTCAACATCTCAGCAGCTTTTCATGACTATGTCCTTTTACGCGGTGAAAGTTACAAAAGTCATTTTCTTTGTACTCAGAAGGTATTGCATGGGGTGGAGTCAAACCCAGAGTGAGGTTTAACAGGGGGCAAGGTGATAGCCCCAGCTTTGAGCAATTTCTCCAATATCACATCATAGGTTTCTCCCAAGGGAGTGTAGCTGATGGGTTCGGCTTTGTATTTATAGGTGGTTTTTGGTGGAGTATCGACGGTGGTCGATTTGACCATTACCGCGTGGGACAGCTCCTTTTGATTTAGAAGAGGTGGACGCGTGAGGAGTGGTGGTATTTGGTTTATCGGTAGAATCAGGAGTTCGGAAAGTGGAGTTCTTGTTGCAAACCGCAGCTTTCTTCTTCCTAAGGCTCGAATTTCTAATTTTCGAGCCATAGTAAAGGCCTCGCCGAATGTACGGAAAGTTTGAATTTGGAGGGTAGGGGAGATGAGCTTAGCGCAGCCCGCGTAAACAGCCTCGATAAGTTCGGCTTGAGGCAAGGCATACGTAAGTTGGTCGATAAGGCCCCGCCATCGTCCAACGAAATCTGCGATAGATTCGCCTTCGAATCGCCTGATGGATGGCATAGAGGTCGTGATAGATACTTTCTTGGCAATGTTAATGGAGAAATGATCCAAGAAAGATTGGGCTAGTTGGTTAAAAGAGAAGATTGAGGCCGGGTTAAAGCACCGTACCACTCCAAGGCAGCCCCGATAAGGACATGGGAAAGGTGCGGAGTAACAAGGCATCATCATGGGCAATCAAATAACAAGCATGTCTAAATGATCGCAAGTGTTGTTGAGGATCCTCTTTACCGTTAAAAAACGAGTAAACTTTGGCAACTCCCATATCGAGGAGGATATGAATGAAGGGGGACAGAGGGTGAATGGGCTCCCGACAAACTTGCTCGTATGTCAAGGCGCTACGACTTCCCCAAACGGAAGCCTCCGTGTTTTGCATTTTGTCCATCATTTGCTTGATGAAATCAGGTCGGATGAGGTGATGGTGCCACGTAATAGGGATGTCCCATATAAGGTGTCGAGGTTAATGGATACGTGTATGGGAATGAAAAGGTAGGCGGAGCTTGAGAAGGAAAGCTCTGCTCAATAGGTGGCAGAGTAAGTCATGAATGGAGTGGTCTCAAAGAGAGACGAGATAGGGCAAATGGTGGTGGCGATACGTGGGGCCCTGTGTTAACCAAAGGAAAGCTAATCGGGTCGTATGAACCTCTCAAGTCAGCTTGGATCGGGAGACGGGGCTAGTGATGCAGAAGTAAGGTATTGTTATCGAGGAGTAGGAGCTAAATGAGCAGCTATACTAATAGGCATGCCCATAAGGAGCCGACCATCAAAGCGCACGGTCGTGGGTATGAGACAAATAGTATCAGACAAATACTGGGATTAGCATCCAGAAATTTGGCAAAGTCCTTGTCTCCTACAGGAATTTGGGGGATCTCATTGGTGTCTGTAGGGTTCCCTATAGAATGTGAAGGGGGTGATTCAGGCAAAGACACAGAGCAGGCATGTGAAACCATGGCGGCGGCTTGCTTCCGAGTGATGACAACCATAGACTAGAACACCCAGGAAAGTTTCAATCTATCAAGAACAAAAACAACCTCTGAATGGTGAATTTGGCAAGCTGCTGGTTTGTCAGGGGCTGATGAAGACAGTAACCGATATCGGTTTAGTAACCGGTGTCGGTCACAGATCAAACGACGTCGGTCCCTTAACCGATGGCGGTGTCAAAAATAAGGATAAGAAGATATAAAAGGCTGCTGATTTGATATTGGTAACGTTGAGTATGTTTAGCAACTTATTGATCACAGAAGACAAAGTATGACAGAGAAAACAGGATTTGAAAACAAGCAAGAGGCACACGCAAATCTAGAGACTAACCCTAGGGTTAATTTTAGTTATCGTGGGCTTATGCCTTTAGACGTAAGATGATGTCAGAATCCTAAACAACAAGACCTAGGGGAAATGTCAAGTTTGTTTTGGCTTATAAGGTTACCTCAATCGGGCGGAGGAATACCGCGGAAAAGGGGGGATGTTTGAGCTGTTGTGTTAATTGTGAAGTGATTCGGTATGTGTTGTGCAGTGAAACTAAGGTTAATTTCCTATCAATACCGTGGATATCACCCCCACGTGTACACGACTGCTACTTAATCTATGTTCACTAGAATTGGAGAACAACAAGCAGGAATGCAATGCACGTGTTTTAAAACCCAAATCGAAAGTGATATTCGATGAAGCAAAAGAGATGACTTTCACTAATGCGAAACCAGGAAAGCAAGACAAATTCTTTACTAAAATATATAACAAAAACAGCAACAGCAAATATGCTTCCTAAAATGAAAATAAGCAAGAGAAAGAAACCCAAAATGGGTCCCACCGGGCGTGCCAAAATGTTTCACTCGGAAATGCTTCGTTCCTTATAGAAACAGATAAGGTTAGGGTTAGGAGGAATACCTGTAGAATGTCGAGATGATGTGCGCGTACCGTAGAGAAAGATCAGCCGATCCGCGAAGAACTCCTTTTGTCTCTGAAGGACTACTCGCAAATAAGAACACAAGACCACAAGATTTTGATTAGATAGTAAATGAGGGAACGCCTTGGGCCCAGTGAAATATGAAACTTCCTTTCGAAGGTGGTCGGCCTCTCGCCGATATGAGTTAACACAAAATACCGTAAAATATCAATTAAATTGCTTGGCAACGAACCGGGTAGGGGAAAGGTCGTTTTTCCCGGTTTTTGATCAAAGGAACCGATGCTTGCTACCTATAACCGATGGCGGTTATCGATAACCGATACCGGTGGGTTCTAGGATCTTCTCGGGCTGGTTGTGGAGTTTGTAATGGCTGATTTTTGGATAGTTTTTGGGAAACGGATGGTTAAAAAAAAAAGAATGACAAATGCAGAGGCAATGGTACGCTTGGATAATGGATCCGTAAACGGATTTGGGAGGACCAGTAATTCCAAAAGCATAAGAAATGTTATAATGGAGGACATGCAAGATGTAACTTATCGGGTTTTTGATGAAGATGCCACTGATCTCCTCGTCGCCAACTCTTCCGGTTTCTTCACTCGCCTCTCGCTTGGTCAAGTGAAGTTCGACTCGCTAATCGCTGACTCTCCTTTGATTCAAAATCCTTCGACCGATCTCCCAAAATGAAATTCCGATCCGTTGTTTTGGTTTGGGAGCCCATTTACAGGGAACCGATGGCGGTTACGTAACCGACGGCGGCGAGTAGAACCGCATCGGTTAGGAAAAAGTAGGCTATTTTTAGTAAAATAGCCCACCTTCCCCGCTTTCCCCGAGAGATCAGCCATGGGCTTGGTCAAGTGGCTAAAGGTCGGCTTTGGGTGCGAGTAAGGAGGCATTAGTTATGGATGTGAGTCTGTACCAAGTCATGGGTCCTAATTAGGTTAGTTTAGGTTAGGGCTAAGTCATGGTGAGGTGGGCAAGTGAGGTGGCGGGTATAGGCGATGTGGATTTATCAATTATGAGGTAATTAATAAATAATTGTGTAAGGTTTGTGATGAGTTTAGGTCATGCGAGATGAGATGTGGGTCACAAGAGCCTTATTGATGTGTCTAAAATCCGTGCGGTTCTCGATCCCGAGAAGATTTTCTTGACAGGGACAATGTTGGATATCCATTTAGAATAATCAATGGGCCAAATGAATCTTGCCACAAATAATCTTTCTAATTCCTCTTTGACTAGGAGATCCACCCTTGGGTGCATCTTTCTGAGCTTCTGCTTAATAGGCTTAGCATTTGCATGTATAACCAAATTGTGCATGACCAAAGCTGGATCTAAGCTTGGCATATCCTTATAGGACCATGCAAATACATCTATAAACTCCCGTAGCAGCATGGTGAACATTTTCCATTCCCGTGCTGAGAGTGAAGCTCCTGATTTGACTATTTTTGGGTCCTCTTCTATGCCAATATTTATATCGATAGTTTCCTCTACTAGTAATTTTGTTAAGTCCTCCATACACGTAGGATCGGGAGGAAGGTTGAGATCTTCATCCAAGGATGTCTCCATGAGATTTTCATCCTTGGTGTGGTCACTTTTATTGTCATTTGATTTTTGCACCTGTTTGTCTACCAGTGCCTAAAGAGGTTTTCACTGTGTGACTTGGACTTTGATTTTTTCCAAGGCTTTGCATTGGAACTTTTTCCTTGCTTTTTCTTAAGTTTTGCTAACCACGAAGCTCAGCCTCCTTGCCAAAGTAGGTACAGGTATCCAAGTCAATATAGAAGCCCTTTTTGTGGTCTCCAATGGGAATTGTATCCCGAATGCTCATGAATTATGCGATAGCTTCATCATTCTCAAATAGATCTAGTGACATATGTCATTGTTGGTTCCATTCAACAAGGTACGGAAAACGAGGTCAAGTGTAGGTTCTGTAGGGGGTTATGGTTAGGAAAATGGTATTCATGAATAGGTTCGTGGAAGCAAGATCCTCATATTGGCAAAAATGGGAATCATATCGCTATCTAGATAGTCAAAGCTATCCTCACATTTAGAGCAAGTAGCATCTTGATCATTAGGATGCACCCCATAAGGATGAATTCCAATGCCATATCTTTCTATTTTAAAATGTGGGAGAGGCACTGATTCTCGCTGTCCTTTCTCATTTCTTTTGCATCCTCGGCCCTTGTAGCCCATGGAGTACATCATTCTACTAGATTTCTCATATTCGAGGGTTTGATTGTAGTTTGGGTAAGTATCCTTTGGGACCCA
The DNA here is from genome assembly GCA_018340775.1 of Taxus wallichiana var. yunnanensis. NCBI lineage: Eukaryota > Viridiplantae > Streptophyta > Pinopsida > Cupressales > Taxaceae > Taxus > Taxus wallichiana. The sequence continues at coordinate 42,372,176 of CM031235.1, forward strand.
ATTCGTAGGTGGATCCAATAATTTTTCTTCATCCAACAAGACTCTAGGTAAAAATGACCTAATATTTTGCTCATTTCTAGGTCGTCTGAAATGATAATTGGGTTGACCTCTAGTTTTAGGTGACAATGAGAGGTCTAAAACCAGGAGGGCTTGTTATACATTATATTCTCCACAGCTGTATTCTAGGATCTTCATCTCCCATGAATCAAAAGGATAAGTTGATGTAGAGGCACCATGGGCACAAGAATTGAGAGAATTTGGATCTACCCAGGACTCCATGGCTTCAAATTGGAGAGGAATAACTATATCGGCAGAGGGACACACATATGTACCCTTACGTGCAAAACTATTGAGATCTCTGTAGTGAGCGAAGGGCTCTGAGTATCCTTGTATTGTAATAGTGTGTCCCTCATGCTTCAATTTAATGCATTGATGGAACATTGATGGCACGACTTGCATGGCATGAATCCATGGTCAACCTAGAAGCATATTATATGGAAGTTCCAAGTCCAGGACATGGAACTTTGTTTGATGACAAGTGGGACAAAATTCCATGGGCAACGTGATTGTGCCCACTGACTCCCTTTCCATGTTGTCGTAAGCGGTGATAGTAATGATGTTTGAATCAAGGTCTGCTTCAGTATATCCTAGCTACTTAACCAACTTCAATGTGCATATGTTCAACCCTGATCCATTGTCCACAAGCACCCATTTGATCTTCTTATGGGTAACAAATACCTCAATATACAAAGGAATATTATGCGTTGGATTTTCAGTGGGGATTTCCCTATGATCGAAGGTAATGTGTTTAGTTGGTACAATTTTTGCTAGCGTGCGGCCCGAAGATGTGTAGGATCTACCTCTAGTGGCACTCCTAATCCCTAAAGAGTTTGGTATAAAATGTCTTTATGCACATTTGATATCTTAAGAAGATCCAAGATCAAAATCTTGGCAGATGTTTTCTCAAGTTGCTCTAAGAGGTCATACCTACCATTTTAGGGGTTAATGGAGAGGGTTTAGGAATCATGAGGCAAGCATGCCTTGTTACCATGGTGCAATCCTTTCCCTTGATTCAGATGGTGTTGACATGGTCACTAGGAGAGTGAATACATCTAATAAGTGAATCATAATGATTGTTGTCTCTCTTGGTATATAAATAATTCACTGCTTTATAACTCTAAGATTACTCTCCCTGATCCAGCTTTGACTCTTCTAATCTACCATGTTTAGGGAATGGTTCTTTATATATCCCCATCTTTTCATTGGGTGTTTGAGTTTTCTCTGGGTTGTCCACCTCTATCTCCCCATTATCGATGAGGTATTGGATATAGCAACGAAGTTGTAGACATTTGTCTATTTTATGTCCCTTGACATGATGTAATTCACAATAGTCATGCTCCTTATACCATGATGGTTTTGGAGCACTGTCATCAAAGGGTTGTGTCGTAGGATAAGTCACCATGTGAGCCGCATCCAATTGTTTTAATATAACCGAAAAGGCTCATTGAGAGGAGTGAACATTCTTCATTTTGGTGGTGGTTGAATAGGTCCTTTGGTTAGTTTAAAAGGTTGACTAGTTTGAACCATTTGTACATGTTTGGAATTTGTGATCCCGTCTCCCACCATGTTTTTGTTTTTGTTTTTGTTAAATATCTTTGGCTTCTCCATAGGTTTAACACTATGATTATCCTTAGATTGTGACTTAAGATTTCCTTTGGCAATAAGGGCTTTCTCTCTTTGAACCCCTTTTCAACGACGTCCTCAAAGTGTGAACATAATGCATTTGAAGGTGGAAAGCAATGTCTGATTTATGTTGGACACAAAGATACTTACTAGCTTTTTTTCAGGGAAAGCGCAAGGGTAGCAACTAGCTATCGCTCTCCACCATTGAGGAAGCTGGCAAAAGTCTCATTAGGGCATTGTTTGGTGCCACATAAATCTGCCATAGTGATATCACTCTCTATATTGTATAAGAAGTGACACACAAACCTCTCTACCAATTCTAGCTAGGTAAAAATAGACCTCTAAGGTAAACAAGTAAACCACTCGAAGGCTTGACCTCCTAGACTCTTGGGAAAGAGTCGTATGAGATAATTATCACTATAGGACACTTCTTGACATGCCATATAGAAATCCTTGACATGATCTCATGGGTCTCCCTTTCCTCTATATTTTTCAAATTTCAGCATGTCAAATTTTTTAGGGAAAGGTTGAAGTGTCATAGATTAGTCAAAAGCATGGGGACATAGTTCTTCATATTGATACTTTCTAATGCTCCCCACATTGCTCTCTTGAATACTTGCGAGTGTTTTTTTCATAGATTGTACTTCTTGTGTGAGAAATTGTTCTTTAGTGGGAGAAGTAGGGATATATACATGATGGTACTCCGTATTGTCTTCTCCTTTGTTTTACCTATGAAGTTCACTAATTTTGACCTTAGACTTTGGCTTTTGGACATTCTTGTTTGCTTCCTTTTGTACATGAGAGGTTAGCAAGGCTAATTGTCGGCTAAGGTTACTAATTTGTTGTTGAATGGTGACCTCTTCTTCCAAAGGTTCCTCTTCTTATTCATATTTTTGAGGTCCTTCAACATTCTTGTGTCCTGACTTGATTTTATGTGGCACTTTGATAAAGGGTATTCTATGTCCCACTACATTATTATTTCCTATATTGGAGGTAGAAGCATGTCCATGTGTTAAAATATCCTCCATGTTGATAAGAGGTTACTCCTCCTCATTGGCGTTATTTGTAGGTGGGATTGTTTCATTTTCAGTGGGCATTTTGGCCCCCAATTCTACAACCCACGCTAGCACCCTATCCTTGTTTCTAAAAAGGAACTCATCTAATAAGGTGGGGTCAAAGTCAAACTCCACATGTGGGGATTCCAATTCATCACCACTATGATCAACCATGTCTTCTATCTCTTTTTCCATGGAAAATAGAGGCCCTAGATCATGTCCAATAAAAGGGTTTGACCCTTTTCTATTTGAGGCTTCCCAATCTTGCACTTGTTGTGCCTTGTATGTTTGCTTCTTGAGACCTAATTGTGTTTTAGAAGCCATGATGTGCAATAGTTTCACTAAGGTAGGTTGTAAATGTGTTCAAAAATTTATGACCACACCTAAGTGAAATGCAAGATGAATGTCAAGAATATGAATGAGTATGAATGTTAGAATACCAATGTGATAGAGTAATAAATCAATAGTGACACAATGTTTGGTACCTAAGCCTATCAAATGAATGAAGTACTTCCTAGACTGTTGCTTCAAAAAGTGGTTTGTGTCGTAAGATAATTAACAAGATGACCTCACTTATGCCAAGTTCAAGGGAATGAATAAGACGTAAGTAAATACAATAAGTTAATGTGACCTCCTAACAAGGTATACTAGAAGCAAGCTAAAATTCAATTAATACCTATATCCCAAAAAGTGCCAGTTACAATTTGTGAGTGACACAACAATGTCACCAAGATATGTTAACTAAACTTTGCAAGAAAGTAAGGTATTGATATCAAGATGATATTGATATAACATGCACAAGTGGTAACACGTAGCACTCTTCAAAATTGAGGTAGTAATAGAGTCAAACTAAAATATTAAAGTATAACTAAGAATTGTTAAAATGTGTATAGTGTAACCTTACAATATAGATATTTAGGTCAAGTTTACAAGAAATAAGACGTAAATACCAAAATTGTAGTGATACGATATAAACAAGGTAACCTTTCTAAGGAATTTCAAGATGAAGAACCACACCTAACTATGATGATGATCCTGACATGGGTATCAAGATCAAAAAGGCCACCAATGATATGAATACACCTCCGCACACTTTAGATGTTTAACTTACCCAACCGTAAACATGGATGGGTGTAAATAGACAAAAAAGTGGCAGAAACAATCAATTGGTAACACAAAGGTAGTCACCCTTCTTTTGATCAACAAAGTGTCAAAAGAATATGAAGGAAGTAGATAAAAATGGGGATGAAAAATGATGGCTTTACTTTGGCAGAGTTTCACCTCACCTTAAGGCAAGTGAAAAACTAAACAAAAGTAACACTTCCCACATTTCATGATGAATGATGGCTCACAACTCAACACTATTTTGAAATGGTCAAAGTGGGCTCTTGGCCAAAGAATATCTTCCTAGGTGGTTCTCTCTTCCTAGGTGTTATAAAGCTATCTTAAGCAAGCATGATTTACCCAAATAGTCCCGACTATCTTGGGAGTATCTCGGCTTTACTTTACCCCCTCAAGCACAAAGGGCAACTAGTGTGTCCACGTGTGCTCTCCCTGGGGTACCCATACAAACAACCGGTAACATTATCTCACTAGGTGATACTAGTCAAGTAGGTAGTGTGGATCACTTCCCATTTCATCCACAAGGTTCCCTCTTACGTGGAATACTTTGGGGTTCCTAATACCACCCCCATTGTTGTAGCTTAAGGCATTATAACAAAGGGGTTATGTTCCAGTTGAGTGGATAGGGATGTACCCTTTTCTGAAACCTAAAATACAATGTTTTGAATATGTTGTTATTTTTATATTGTTTAATTTAGATGTGGTTTTCTTGAACACCTTTTGGCAACCTGTACAACAATTATATTAGTAGTTTTGACTTTGTTTTTATTCCACCTTTCTTTGACAAGCATGTGTTTTGGTTCTGCACAACGAGTTTAGTAATTTTCCATAAAAAGAGTAAACATCATTTATGATTCTCAAGATCATCCAAGGACACAAGAGAAGAGCATACGTGACATTTCCAAAATCCAAGAAGTTATAAAATGGAAAAACACTTAATTCAAACACACCAAGTTAACCCATTCCAATTCAGATAATCTTAACAATTTCAAAGCATAAAAAGACTTAAGAATCATTTTAGATTCCCAAGATCACCCCAAGGGACGTGAGGGAAGAGCATACATGACCTTATTATTATAAGAAAACATGCAAAGGTTCATCTAATCTAGCAAAAGCATGTAAACATACCCTGCAAAAATAGGCATTAATTAGATAAAAACCTGTAAAGAAGTTAGCACCCTAACACCCTAATTTTAATAAAACTGAAAGACACTTGCACCTCGGTTTAGGCATGTGCACGTGGGTTAGGGTGGATGCACCACTCTGTGTTTTATGACTTATAGTGCACCTGCACCACCAGAAAGGCTCGTGCATTAGGATCAAGGCATGTGTGACAAGGAGGTAAATAGTAGTATTAGTATATGACAGAATTCCTGTACACCACCAAAGAGGTGCATGTGCTACGGTTAGGGTGTGTGTGCTGCAACCGATAAAAAAATAGTGCCAGATTCTGACAAAGCACCTGCACTACCAAAAAAGTTCTTATGCCACTGAGAGATGCCTGCGCATGGGTTAATGTGTATATGCTTTGGTCCGACATTTTTTTACATTGCAGTGAGGTACAATATGAAATGGTGTTTGTGCCCGTGTTAGTGTGCCTGTGCCCTGGTTAGGGTATGTGCGCTGGGGTTTGTGCATGTGCGCCAGGGTCGGAAATCGAGATTCAAGCTTTGACAGTGTGCCTATGCCATCAGAGAGGTACCTGCGCTAGAATAAGTGTGCTTGTGCCCCTGTTAGTGTGCCTGCGCCACTCTTGCAACCAAAGTACAACAAAAACACAACAAAGCTCACAATATTTCAAATTTTAACAAGTTAGCTTGAAATTGGCAACAACCCATTAAAATGATAGCTATAAATGAGAACCTACACATATAATATTAGCAAAAATCCCAAGAAATTGAACATTATTTTATATGTGCATATCAAAGGTTAGCCAAAACAATAGAATTCAAGCTAAAAAAATGCTAAGGGACTAGGGATCTCCCCACCGGGTGTGCCATATGTTTGCGTGTATTTTTTTTCAAGATAAGTTAGATGAATAAGAACTACCACCTAAATAGTTATATAACAAAGCTAAGTCAAAATATAGGCACCATCAAGATGAGAGCTAAAAAATATTAACACTAAGCATAATGCATTAACTTTGAACCAAGATCAAATTAACATGCTAAAGTATTCAAACCTCTACTTCTCTAGATTACCAACAAAAGAAAATGCACCTATGTAGACTCCATGGCAATCAAATTGATTGTTTTGATCTTCAAGAACCTAGGAATGGGAGCTCATCAAAGCTTGGCTACAAGACCCTTTGATTATTCCCATATGACCCAAGCACTTGGCTAGAAAATGCAAGAAAAGAAGCTTAGCTTTTCAAATGGTGAATTTCTCAAGAATAAGAAAGAAAAGCTTATAGTCTATTTGCTATGTGCTTTGCTTTTTCTTCTCAAGGAATTTAGGTGCAAGTGTAAAGGTAGGAGGAGGGCTCTTTATATAGCCCAATGGATAAAGGAACCACTACATCCCTTTGCATGTGGGATAATAGGGATGTTGAGTTAGTTGTGGATAAGGGGGGTTTAGATAGGGTTGAGTTAACTTTAGGAGGGTTTAGCTTGTCCTTTAGTGACTTATGTGGATAAAGGGGGCTCATTAATTAATCAAGATGATTTAATTAATAGATGTGCAAGCTTATAGAAGATTTTAGAGGAATATTAGCATGATTTAGACTATAGAAGGGGATTAAATCAATTAAATATTGATTTATTGGTTAAATGAAAGGGTAAGCTAATTAATTAATAATAATTAATTAGTCTAGATAGAAGGGGGATTTATTAACGAAAGGTTGTTAATTAGGGTATTTGTTAGATAGGTGACTTAATTAATTAGCGTAGTGTAATTAATTAATGATGATAGGAGAGAAGGTGAACACTTTTTTGACGTTATGAGATAATTTGCGCCAATTTGTAGGAAATGAGATAATTTCTGCAATTTAAGTATTTAAATTGCTCAGGCGTAATTATGGGTGTCTACAACAAGAACAATTTTACCGAATGAGGTAAAGACTGGTGACGGTCAGATGAACAAGTTGTATGATGATGGTTTATCAAAGCCTAGAGAGTACAGAGACTCACAGGAACTCTGACAACAAAGAAAATGAAATAAGGTTTCTTTACACAATTTAACACAAAATAATAGAAAACCAATGCAGTTAAGCAAAATTGATGTTGGTTACTGTGAAAATTGGAAAATGTAGAAAATGGATTGTTGTGAATTTTAGTGAGATAAAGAATCAACCTAGAGGTTTGAAGATGATGCAATGAAGTCCTGACACACTCAGAAGAAGTCGAATACTCCAACTTATGGAGTGTGTAAGGCAACATAATGGAAAAATGGAGAAGCGTATCCTCACACCTCAAAATGCACGTCAATCAAACACTAAAAACACGCACCTAACAAGTGATTTTTAATGTGTTGAGCTTATGCTATTTAGAAGACTGACTCATGAATTTAGAATAGAGTTTTTGGTGAGGAAGGCTTCCTACGAAGAAGGATATCTAAAAGGAGAGGTTTCAGGTATGTTATGGCGGGGGGGCCATCTTCTGAGGTAATGAATTGATAAAGTAGTGATCCTGGGGAGTACGTACCTATCGATCACTGATAGGTGTTCCCAGGTAAGATGTTGTTTAAGAAATATGTGTATATTTCAATTTTGTGTAGTTTGGTAAGACACAAAGAGAGAGAGAGAATGTGATTTCTATGATTCTTTGTGTTAACCATTAGCTAGGCATGACTTCCAACATATAGGTTGCCCTCATTTTAATGTGAGCTAAATACAAAGAAATCAAAATGTAATGTAATCAATTTTAAGCCCAAATGATCAAGTAGTCAAATACTTATGTATGTAAAAACATTGTGTAGAATACACATGTGTAAAGTACACAAATGTAAAATATGCTAGAAACATTGTAAATGGAACATGTGCACCTAATCCATGTTGAGAAAAAGGGTGTAGAAGGATATCATGTACTATTGCAAGTTTTTTCGGTGATGTCACACCACCCTAGCTGAGGAAGTATAGGGAAGAAATGCGTTGTGTCCTCCAACTTTAATAGCTTTTGCTGAAATTTGTGAAGAGATCCCTGTATTGTCCTGGTTTTTTGGTGGATCCTGTGCCACTGGATGAAGAAGTAGAGAGGCACACCCATTGTAACCCCCACTCCTGTAACTGCTCCATATAATTGTCGAAGGACAACATGTCCTGTTAAGGCCATTGTGTATGGAGTTTTAAGACTGGTCTAAACTCACTTGATGTGTCTGAACTGGTGTAAATACGTTGTTTTAGTAGAAAAACCATCAATCATTCCCCCTCTTTGCAAGGGAATGTGAGGACCCTAGAAGGATAATGTGGCTCTAAAGGAGGACCAACCGCACTTTGATTTGTAGAGCTCTGCCCCGCAGGGGGAAAGGAAACACTTGGTAGATTACAAGGTGTGCACATAAGGGGATGGCTAGCTGATATTAATGTTAGTCGAAAAAAACATGAATGTAATAAGAAAAATGTAAAATACGTAGAAAATGTAGAAACTACCATCAAAGTAGTGTAAACACACAAGAAAACAAGAAGACCACACGAAGTGGGTTTAAAACATGGGACATCACTCATGATGTTGCAAGACACACAATGCCATCATGGCCGCAAACAATAGAAAAGTGTGAAAACAAGCAAAGGGAAAAGACTGCATATAATGGAAAACAAAATAGACAAGTAGAAACAAATAGGTAGCCATGGAAACATGTACTCCTACAAAGAAAGTGTTTCACGTGGAGCACCTCTCTAACATGTCAGAGTGATAACCAATATGTCAAAGCATGTATGAACAAGTAGTATAAGATGCTAAGTACAAACTTAAATGACAACACCTGGATAAGATGAATGTGGATGCCCCCAGTGACTAGTATAGGAATGGTAGAAGGCAAACATCTATGCTTGTGTGTAGAGTCTTGTATCTGCAATCATACTAAACAAATACGTGAATGCACATGTGTGTATGATAATGACATATAATAAAGAAATCTAACATGTGTAGTAAAGTGAGCATGTAAAACACTAGCAAAAAAAGGTAAATGCCCCCAAGAAAATGCATTATACTATGGATGGATGGAATGGAATGCAAGATGGAATGATAGGAGAAACGTTCCCCCAAGTGGATAGAAGTGTATGCAATGAGGTTCTTTTTTTCCCTCAAAAGGGTGAGTCAAGAATGAACAGATAAAATGAGAGTGCATCATCGGGAAATGGTCGAGTAGGGTTTGTTGTATCTAGCACGCTGTGATGAGTGTGTATGTGTAGTGGTGATGAAATGCGACATGTGGAGAGAAGATGTGTGTGAACCCTATAGCGGAAGCGTATATCACAATTTTTTTAATGAAGGAGTGATTAATTTATCCCTAAGTGTATATCACTATAGGATGAGTGTATGGGGATGAGACATATGGAAAGATGTGCATGTAACCTATAGCCTAAGTGTATAACATGACATTTTTGAATGTAGAAGTGACGATTTATCCCTAAGTGTATATCACTTATGAAATGAAAGGGTGTGAAGGGGTGGTGAATTATCCTAAAGTGTTTTTCACTATGGGATGGACAAGAGGGGAGTGGTGATGTACCCTAAGGTGTATGCCACTACCAAATGATAGAATGGGGGTGGTGATTTAGCCTAAAGTGTATATCACTACAAGATGATAAGAAGGGGTGAAAATTTATGGGAAGGTGTATGTCACTAATGTGAGAAATGGTGGATGAGGAAAATGTTGCATTGGTGAATGTAAAGTCCATTTGGTTAGTAAACCCATGGCAGTCGAGTATGGACTGAGGAACTAGAGTGCGTCATAGGGTAGTGAGTGTAACGCGTAGAAGACAACATAGGGTAAACAACCAAGTGAGGAATACAAGTTGTAAATGTGTGGTGTAAACAATGAAATTTAGGATGTGGAGTGTGTGTAATGTACGAAATGCACTAATAGGTGTATATAGGAATGGAATATGTGAAGATAATATATGGAACTAGACCCGTATATAATGGAACCCGTGTAGTATGGAATGAAGCGATGGATGGATGGGCTATGTAATGCAGGATGAAAATATAGGTGTAGATAGAATATGTAATGATGACATCTAAAGCTAGACCCATGTATAATGTGACCTAGCATAAATATAGGATGTAATAAAGAAATGAAAAACTAGACACATATGAGATGAAAACTACATAGCGTGTATGAGATAAATTGTGTATAAATGAATAATAGATGAGGTATGTGTAGGATAATGTAAGATGTAGGGTTTGTATGGAAATGTGTATTACCTAGCATGCAATGTGTGGGTTTCAGTGTAATGGTAATCCCTAAACAGTTTAGTGTGAACCGAAGAAAAGAGTGTGTCATTAGGTAACAAGGGTGTGTTTTAATACATGAAGTGGATATGAGATGAAAATAAGTGATAGAGATGAAGTGTACGATGTAAAATGGTACAATCATGCTAAGCGAGGGGGAAGTATGTCATGTGATATGCCCCTAACAATAGTGTGGGAAGAGGCTATGTGAACTCATCAAGGATATCGTCGTCCTCTAGATCAAAGTCAAATGGATCAGGATTGGTGACATGGTATGCTATAGTATGAGGTTGATCATGTAATGATCCAATAAGGCATAAATGATACATTTCTATAGAGTATTTTTCATCGCTGAATGGGGATGTTGGAAAACATGTGCGTACAATCGAGTGTAGTTAGGTTAATAGCCAAGAAAGGAACTATTGCAAATGAAAACACAACCAAAAGGCATAGGGAATGAAATATCAGTGTGACTAGGGTCTAAGGTACCTCCGATGTAAGTAAGCCAAGAATCTCCTAATGTGAGTAGAGAAGCACAAGGGGAAAGATAGACTAAAAGATCAAAGACATGTAAGCCATAAGCAACAGTGATAGTGACAAAACCATAATATAGGTGAGAAGCATGAGTAGAAGGTTGTAGGTCCTCAAAAGTAAAACCAAGAAGAGCTATGCTGGCATGGGAACATACTATTTTATCATGGGTAGGATCGAAGGGGACATATTCCTAATACGAGTCATGAATGAAAAGTGTGCAAGTGAAGGGTGGGTGAACTGACAATGGAGATTAGGATGGGATAATATTATAAATGGAGGGAACATGTAGCTAATGTGGAATGATGGATGTAGAAGGAGGTAGTGTAGAAGGGATAGCATCGAGTAAGAAAATAGTGCCCTCAAGTGGTGGTAAATGAGGTTAATCATCCATAGGTTGAGGTTCATTTGTAGTATCAATGCAGAGAATAGGGATACTAGTGTGAGGATCATAGAAATAATATTGGAATGGATCATGATCTCGAATATAGTATACTCAATACACTCATGTAAGAATTTGATGCAATGGTGGACGGTAGAGGCAACAACTTGCATGGCATGAAGCCATGGTCTACCTAACAAGCAATTATAGGAGACAAGAAAATCAATGACAAAGAAAATAGTAGTGAGAGTCTTAGGGCCTATAGTTAAAGGCAAGGTAACATGGCCTAGACATGGATGGACAAAACCATCATAAACATGAACCAAAATGGAAGAAGGGCTGATGTCATGAGTAGAAAAACCTATGGCTTGGAGAAAGGACATAGGGAAAAAATTAAGACCAGATCCATTATCTATAAGAGTGCGCTTGACAACAACATTATAGATGTGATACATGATGTAAAGTGGTGGGTCATTGTCAAAGGGATGAATGTCAGCTCAAGGATTGGCCCGAATGCAATATGCTTAGAAAAGGCATCCGAAAACATATTATACAAGGAATATGGATGCATGTCAACAAAAACATTGGTAGTAGCAAAGAGGTTTTAAACTCGATGAATCAAATCAGGGTGGGTAAGAAGATATTCAGTTACAGAGATATTCATGATGGGAGAATGAAAAGCCCTAGCAGGTGGTAGAAAGGGACGTGGGGCTCACTAAAATGATTTTAAGAAATTAGTATCTAGTGGCCTAAAAGGGGACACTAGGGTATTAATGTTAATATAATTAGGAGGACTAAAATGATATGGTAAGTAGACTCAAAATAGTATGGAATAAATGTAAATAAATTATCCTAAGTGAAATAAAACCCTAATATGCAAGAGAAAGGAAAGAAATGGCTTAGTTGATTGGAAGTGACTGTTGCACATTGTCATAGATCTGAAAATGAAATCAGGAAGTGCAGATGAACACTCAAGGACCCTGCAAAGGGAAAATCTAGAAGATCTGAAATGACTGGGTGCCTGGGAGTGTATTGGGTGCCCCATGGTGCCCTAGTTTGTAATTTGGGTGCCTTGATCTCTGTAAACAATCAACACCTGAATATGATATGGTTGTCGGTGTGTCTTTGAGTGCTTCGTGTCCTGCCGCCTGACCGGATCTGTCGGATGAGATGGAAAATGACCCTCCCCATATGCAGTGTATGTGATACATATCTCCTAGCCTTGATGCATGGAACTATGTGGATGCAAGTGATGCAATGGATGAAACTCTAGATGGAGTGATAGTAGTATGTGATGTTATGACCTAGGACTCTTATTATGGTATTATAAATTTATCTTTATAGGGATCTCAAGCTTAATTTCATAATTAATCCTGATAAGGCCAACTGCGAAAAAGATAAGTATAAAAAATCGCTAGAAAGGCCCCAAAAAGAAATAGAAAAGGATGTGCATAGACCAGAGTGCCCACAGTGGAACCAAGGTGCCACAAGGCACCCTAGTATAGGCTAGGGCGCCTTGATTTTGGGCTAGAATGACGGGACAATTGTGAAATGGGCGGATAAGTGCAATAAAATATACGGGAATCATGAAATAAAATATAACATAAAGATGGCCAAAAGGTGGGATTAATTAATACTTTATTCACTTGAGAACCTTCTAAATAGTAGTATAAGACTAGGCTAAATAATGCCTATAGTGCATGATTTTGTGTCTACACTTAGTTAGGATAGAAACGCCCAAGCACTCATGTCCCATCTGGGTACCCCTATCCCTCTCTTTATTCTTCTTACTCTTTTGGGTCTTTTTTACTTGTTGGGCACCTTTTAATACGTTGGGTTGGATTTTGAGTTGTCAATTACAAAATTCAAACAAGGGAGTCATATATATACTTAATTAATTCTTCTAAATCAAGGGCTAAACATCATAAACATGATCTATCATCACCCATGCTTGTACAAAGGCACAAGATCATTACAAGGCATAAATATAGCACATACATACAAGGGACAAGGGTTGCATTGATCTACATACACAACATAGGAGGTGAGTTCATTCTATTCCATCACACACATTCATCATACTCGGTACAATCTAGATGTAGCTCACTATCATTGTGCAACTTGCACAAGGGAAACCTAGGCCACAAAACACAAACACATAACGAACTAATGGAGTCTGAGATGTAATGCAACACTCAGTCATAAGTTCACTTTGACTTCAGTGACCACCGTGGTCCTGTCTGACTCCACATTCTGAATATTTTTTATTAGATTTGATGTGGTTTGTGGACATGTGTAGGTAGACATTTGTTTTATAGGTTACAGTGCAATCAGAACCCTAAAAGTGAAGTCGAGCGATAAATTGAATATTGGAGTGAAGACCATCTCGACCTTAAATGACAAGACTCCAAACATCTCGGTAGACACAGGCACCCGAGATCAGTCACTGGCGCCAGGGCACTCCCCGTCCTCATACAGTGCTTCTATCCTATGTATCTCTATGGTTATGAACCCTCATCGAGCCTTGGCGACATTGTTCTTAGTCTTCTCTAGTAGATACATAGTTTAGATCACTCCCATATTGCATGAAATCAGCCAAGACATCTTTCTCCCTCTCATTTACTAAGGTTTTACTTATTTGAATGTTTATTGTTTGTACATTATTGTAGTTTATTCCCTGAATATCATTCATTACAAGAGTTACTATAAAATTAGATTTAATTAAAATCGATTAAATCAAACACATACATTTTAAAGATAAATATGTTTTAAATATCTTAATTAATTACATTTAATAAAGCATAAGTTTAATTACAAAATAATAGATATAATTTAAAATGTGTATGTTGAAATTATATCTAATTTTGATAGCTAATTTTTTTATAATTGAAAAGAAGATGAAGTTTAATTTTTTTATTTCTTTTAATAAATAGTGTTTGGAAAATGTGAGAGTAAATTAATTGTCTCATGTCTTAAAATTGGATTAAATTTTAATGGTTTAAATTTATATGAAATAGTTATTAGATACCTCATATGTAAAGTATTTATCATACAATTTTAAAATATTATACTTGTCATATCATAAATTAATACTTTTGTCAAAGAAAATTTAAGAACATTAAATTTAAGAGATTTTGGTAGTTATTTAAGATCTTTCATAAATTTAAATCATATAATAATTAATTTGGAACATCAATCAATTTATTATTAGAATTGTCTTTATATTAATAAATAAAAGAGAGTTATATTAGTGGGGGCGACCAGAGAACTCATGATCCCACAAAAACAGAAAATACAAATAGAAAGTACAAATGATTTTAGAGCTTCAATTCAAGCAGAGAATATGAATTAATTGAAGAAAGTATGCTATCAACAAATATGATTTTAAAGCTCCTAAGAGATGAATGTGCATATGTTTTTTACTTTGCAATACATTTTACATTGGCAGCAATTACTCAGGTATGAATGTCAAATTCTATATTTTTGTTGTGTTTGAAATAAGTACTTACAAAATTTGTATTTAATATATCGATTCCATTTTCTAACTTGTTTTTTTGAATCTATTTCAATTCATCAAAGACACTTACCGTGTTAATGAATATCATTCAATTCTCAAATATTTTTAGTATTTTGAATATCAAACAACACTCGGTTATCATTATGACGGTCAAATAGACGTCGAATTTAATATCGAAATTAAAAGTGTGCCTGTCATTGTAGAAAGGGCCTCTGAATATAACTACTACCATTTAAAAAAGAAAGTGAAATAGAATAGATCACTTAAAATAAAATATTACATTTATATTACAAAGATTATTTGTGTAATATCAAAATCTAAATTGATAGAGATGTCGTGTAGTTTCCTGACGTTTTGGCTTCAAAACAACGAATCGTCTAACTCGTGGGATACATACACACATGCCGTGGAGGGAAAATTCCACAGTAGAGGGCATCAATCCAATTTCTTTGAAAATAAACGAGTTGCTCTGCCACACCACCTCTTATTTCAACATGCAGATCCAAGTAAACATCAAGGCCTCGACCGGACAGACAATAAAAGACATGGAGGTGAATGAATCAGAAAAAATCCATCAAGTAAAGAAAAAAATAGAAACCAAGCTCGGCATTCCCAGTGAATGCAGGCAGGACCTGCTCTATGGCAGTCTGACACCCATGGAAGATGATAAATCTGTGGGAGATTACAATATTTCGCAGGAATCATTACTTTACGTTGAGGTTAACTCGCCTGATCCCAGAATTGAACATAATGTAATACCAATTCTTTTCCACAGAAGTGACAAGGGCCCAGTCCATGTTATTTTTTTCGACAGAAATGAGATGGTGGTGAATGTGAAGAGGAAGTTAGCAGCAATGGCGGAATTGGAAGGTGACGCCCATTTAATAAGACTCTTCCCTTTGTGGGCATTCTTATGTGAAGGGACAAGGACTTTGGCTGACTCTCATATTTATTTCTGTTGTGACTTCATGTTACAACCCTTCATACAGATTGGAAATATGCCAGTGCCTTTACATCTTTCTTATTCTTAATAAGCCTCCTCCTCCTCTTCATGTCCCAGTTTTTACTATTGGAACTGCGACAGTTATATTAATAAATATAAGAGAGTTACATTAGTAAGAGCTACAGAGAACTCTGTATCCCACAAAAACACCGACCTGGCATGTTCCAGGTTTTTATATTCAACTATAATTCAATGACAGGGCCCGTGTATTTCATTGCTTACTTTTCACTTCCAAATTTCATTTCATTCTTTTTCCAAATTTTCTCAATATAAGGTACCATAAACTTTCTATGGTTTATCATTAAACTAATGATTACAAGCTAAAACAACATATTTAACTTTATTTTTCTTTGTATATATGTAAATTTGTTTTTAAATGATTAAATGAAAACATTCTCGTTTTGCATGGTGATGCAAAATAATAATTTGGTGATGATAGTCATATGGTCATTTATTTAATTCCAGAAAATATTAAAATTATTTCTATTCTATTTGATTTAAGAATTTGTTTATAAAACTTTTTTTTTTTTTCATAACATTTAAAAATAAAATATAAATCAAATATACATTTACTTGCAAATACTATACTTTGCCAGAAGTTTGAAACAATTAAAAATGAAAATTTATGTAAGAAAATCCAATAAATCCTAAAAATTCAATATAAATAAATGTTTCATGACAACTCTACATTGTGTAGTCTCCATAGCCTCCAAATGAGCTCGTATAGTTCTCATGAAATCATCCAAGTCATCAAGCCTTACGTATCAATCTACTTAAACTCTCAGACATTTCTTCTCTAGTGTTCCTTTAGTGGTTCCTTGAAATAAAAAATAAATGATTTATAAAACCTTCACACTTTCTACCCAAAAATTACTTTTTTGGAAGATGCCTTCAATGATTTTCTACCCACATTTGTAAATGTGGAAAGCCACCAATGTTTTATGTGTGACCGTCACACCTTCCTACCAACAACTACCTTGTTGGAAGATGTCTTGAATGATTTTAAACCCATACTCATGAATGTGGAAAATTGTAAATATCCACTATGCCTCACTCAAGAGGGAAAAAACCTTTCTTTTATACCAAATGATGTAGACACGGTCAAAGAGCCCAATTAACCTAGATCACACAAACCTTAGAGATAATGTCCAAAACAATATTAGATATATAACTAAACCCAAGAAAACTTATCATTGATTCATAAAAGAACACACATAAACATAACATTCACAAATGATATATCCTCAAAAATATCCTAGGATACATATACAATCATAGCCACACAATTTCAGGTATAATATTTGTGTCATCCCATACTATTTAGTAAATACAACATGAACAATTACTAATTCCTATTTCTTATCACTGGCTCTACTACCTCATATTGAAGTTCATGGTTTTGTTTATATAGCCATGCAAGCCACCCAAAAAACTCCTACAATTAGCTATAAAGATTCCTAAAGTTATAGGATATTACAAAGATAAGCCTATTGGGCCCATTAAAGAAAGTTGGATTGACACACCTTCATTTGTGGCTTTACCTGGTTTCGAAAATCAACCATGGCATTAGTAGACCTTCACAACATCGGTAGACCTTCGTAGTATTTTCTAATCAACATGGATTTGGTAGTTCTTCATGTCATTGGCTTAAATATTTGCGGCATGGTTTAAAGATTAATGTTGTGAGTGGGACCTTCATGGCATAACTTAGACCTCCACAATGATGTAAAAACCACAACAATGTACTCTAATTATTTTGGTTGATACAAGATTACGTATGGTCCCAAATTATTTTGCATCAACACTCTATCTCCTCATACAATGTGTGGGTTCCCCTATAGAGTCATCAAAACCACCTTTAGTAATGATTGTTTTCCTATTGTCCAACATATTGGAGATATCTAGTTTGTAATATTATTATTGTGAGTGAGTGTGCTCGTATGTTAGTTGATATAATAACTCGTATAAGGATAAAAATGTATGAGTTTATGTTAGAGAGTTAGATGAGGTTTGTTAGGAGAATAAAGTGTATAAATGCCTCCCACTATTATGAATAATATGGAGCCAATGATTTTATAAGGTATGGTATCAGATTAGTCATCTTGAGAGAACTTCCCTGCAAAATTACTGTTTTTATTTCTAAAGGGGGAAATATAATTTTTTGTTGCTCCAAATAATGGGAATATTTATTTTAAATATTAGTTGAGTATTATTTTACAAAGGGAAATACAACTTTGTATATTTTAAGAGAGTTTGTTTTTATATGCAAATAAATGAGCCACCTACATCTATTAAAGATATATAAATAAAAAATTCTAATCAATGATATACTACAAAATGGGTTGATGAAACCATTGTGTATGTTGAAGAAAAATCATGTAAGGTTATTCTGTTGAATAAATTAATCTTAATATCTTCAATCTAAATCTTCACAATCATAAACTAGAAAAATGTTGGTATAGATTTAGTGACAAAGGGACCTACCTTAGTTAGATCCCTAGGTGTTTCAAGGTCAATAAAAACACATTAAAAAAGACATAATATGTTATGATAATGATAAATAAATAAATGATAAATAAACCTTCTAAAAGGTGAATAGTTTATAAAAGGTCATTCTCTTCCCATAGACATACAATTTAAATTATTTTTTATATGGCCAAAAATAGGACTTTAAGAGATTTCAAAAAGTGGTCATAATAAATATTTCTATTAGTATCGAAGAATATATGGTGATCAAAAGTTGACCATACAAGCTTGGACTTGTTCTTTGATATTCTTTTGTACCTTTGAAAATACATGTGAACAAAAGATACACAAGTTAGAGAAATGAAAATTAAGGCTAGGTAGGTGGTAAATACTTTGGGATAATGTATTAGAGATTGAGATGGCTAAGGGTGCATAATGCATTGGAGGTGTAAATGATTAAATTTTGGTGGTTAGGATAAGATGAGATTTTATGAAATGTTTGTGGTGTGCATAGAGGGGTGTGACATTATTTAACATTGGTGGGTGAGGATTTACTACATGGTTGATGAGGTATATTTTTTGGTTGTTTTGGTGAGATTTAATATTGCTTTTGGTATTATTGTATTTTGCTTTTTATTAAAAAGTGACATTATGAGCAATATGCATTTTCTAGTGTCTAAATTTTTAAGTAGTTAAGATATATATATGGGGTAGAACTCAATTTTTTGTTTTTTTAACAAATATTGTGCACAAAGTAACTTTGGAATAAGTATCGTACCAATGTGTTATATTTTAGATCTAATTTTTCCATTATTTACTACTTGCAAAATTTCATGTGGGCTTTTTGCATGGCTATAAACATTCTATATAATTGTGTGCATTAATATAAAATTATAATTCTAATTCATTGATTTGTCACTCATCCATGCCCTAACATATTTTTTATTACCGTGAAATTTTTCATCTAGTACATACCTACACCCATGCAATTTCACTATGAATAATATCCACTAGGGGTTAAATGTGATAAACAATTATGCCGGTAAAAAAATTAGGTGACATTTATTTTTCAATATCACCCTTCAAATATGTAAAACAACATTATTTATACACTTTTAATAAAAATATAAAAAATATTCTATGTTTATTTAACTATTTTTAATATATATATATATATATATATATATATATATATATATATATAATATTATATATATATATATATATATATATAAAGTCATATTTTAAATATGTACGTCATAGGAGATGGTTATTTCAAATATTTACAAGTATTTTATGGCTAAAATCATGAAAAACGTCTAAACAATGATTAAATTTAAACCCTACCACTTTCAACATCGATCATCCTACACATATAGTTATTGATCAATCATTGAATGGTGGTGTATGGACTCTTTGCTTCTTCCTTGATCCAAATGTACTATACCTATGATTCCATTGTGTGCACCCAATTTCAATTTTTTGTTCCTTCTAGGCCCGAAATTTCAAATTATTCATGTCTATCAAGTCAAAATTTGTTGAGGGTTTTAATTTTTAGTACCTATATCTAGAACTAGAATTAATTTACATGGGGGATGTTTTTAGTGTTTTCGGATATGATAGTGGAAACTCATGGAAATGCATGCAAAATTTTTATTTTATTCTATATTAAAATATATCATGATAAATAAATTATATGGTTTAATTTTTATATCCTATCATTTTTATGTGTTATCTCCAGGTTTGAGTAGATTATGGCTAAAAAGATGAAATATGGCCTCAAGATGTCAATTTCTAACCCTAGTTCCTTCCTTCAAGTAACGATTGAACATGAACTATTTTGTGTTTACTACATCATCTACTAGTAAGTAATTTTTTTAATCATATATGGCATGTCTAATCATGCATCGATTACCCACATTCATCTATAAATAACAACTCTTTTCTTTTTTTTTCTCTTTGTGCTCTAGTTAATTGTACATCATTAGACATGTTTCCAACAATTGAATGCTCATTGATCTATTCAATGCACTAAAGCAACAACATCACCTTTGATAACTAAATTTATCAAGAAAATTTGACTTAAAATAACATCATATGTAGAATGTGCAATGGATACACGGATATCGATAATAATGAGTATGACATGGATAAGCATGTGGCATACACAACAATAGAGGATTTGAAGAAGATATAACCAAGGAAGCCAATGGATATGGTTATCCCATTTGAAATCCCTTGATAGCTCAAATCCCTCCACCACTACCTATGATGATTTTATTTCTTCTATTAAGTCACAAATGATATAATTTCCTTTTATACAAATCACTTAAAGGATAAAGGGAGTATAGAATACATAAAGGACATGACATTGAAGAAGATGTTGGCATTGAGAGAAATGGTCCATATCCTACATAGAGAACACAACATGTTTTGGGATCCTTCAATTATATTTCTAACGAATCCTCTCATGCGTGGCATAACGTGAGAACAACATGCATGGATTTGAAAGGGATTCTAATATGTGAATCGAGGATAGATGTCAAGCCAAATTGAAAGCACTTAGTAACTCAAATCTCTCCTCCATCTCTAGAAGCCCATGTGTTTGTCATGATTTTTTTAGACATATTAAACCTAGCAATTAAAAATAAATCTTTAAATTCCATAAGAAGAAAACATAATTTTATTTAATTGCAAATATCTATTTCTCTTTTAACATTTCCATTTTAATTGATTTTTATTCTAGATTGTTATAGACTATGAAAACCTCATGTCTTTATTTCCATTTTAACACTACTATAATAGATTTCCTTTTCAATTACCCATACTTGGCCTCATGAGAAAACTAATATGTAGATTAAAATTAATGTGTAAGTGCAATGTTACAAACTTACGTATGAATAATTAATACAAACAACTATCTTATTTAATGTGATGTTCATTGAGTATTATATGTCTTAATTTCCACCAACCTAGAAAGCCTTTGAAATTTGGGATTAAATAAATTTGTAACCTTTTAGGATTGTTGTAATTATATATTATGTGTTTTACTAACATAGGAATCAAAGTAATACAACCAAAATATATCTAAACCTAATGAAAATACAAAACACTTCATAAGAATAAATTTTGACACATATTGTATAGGTGCTATAAATTTTGATAACTATAAAGATTGTTGATAAAATTTATGTAAGTTACATCATATCCTCGGGGATATTAATTCCCAACAGATAACCAATGTTAACATTGAATTAATATAGATATAATTGCAAACACATTGAAAATAGAAATTTATTATGTCTATGAAATGTAATACCATAAAAATTTTATCATTTTAAATATTGTTAATAAAATATACATCGGCTACATCAAAGCATAAGGAATGTTAACTTTTGACACATAATATATATTTAAATCTATCCTCTATTTCACATATTTATTAGTATTATTAGGGGAGAGGAGAGAGAGAGAGAGAGAGAGAGAGAGAGAGAGAGAGAGAGAGAGAGAGAGCTTGTTTATAAAAAATATTTATATAATTTCTTAGAGCACTAAATATGTGATCGTGGGTTTTATCTTTTTAATCTTTAAGAAATGCTAAAGACTCAATTTTGTAAATATTTGTTTTTCATCTCCTCTTCTACAATAGCCAAAAATATTTTTTTTCGCATGGTTATTTGTGTTTGGAGTTAATATACCATGTGCCTATTCATGATCCCAATTATCAATTAGAAATGAGACATAAAATCCCATGGATCTATTTTGGATATGGGACTTGAAATTGTATAGAGTGGTCATTTTGATGTAGGACCTCAAATCATATGATAATTTTTTCAGACTAATATTATCTAACCTATAATTTTAATGACAAGTATGTGTTTTCATCTTATTTGACTAAGCAAGAAAACAAGAGGATTTAGGACTCATCTTCTGCCTCACATAATTTCATCAATTTTATGAAGAAAGAAGAAACACATTACTAAGGTTCTTCACATATAGACAACAAAATGTTTTGGTGATAAGCCTAAGAATTTACATCTTCAATAATATTTTTAATGAATCCTCTCATGTTTGGAACATACAACACAAAAGGATTTAAATGGGAGATGGTCAACCCATTTTAAATCCCATAAAACTTAAAAATTTCCTCCACCATCTCTTAAAGACCATGTAAACACATACTTCTCAAGAATATATTAATGTGTAAACATATAAACAAGAATTAGTGTACTAAAAAATTAACAAGAAATTCAAAGTGAAAAAATAAAAACAAAATAATGTATAATCTATCAAAATTTGAGGGAAATTTTCACATATTTTAAAAACATAAAATATGAAGAAAAAATACATCAAATCAAAATTTATATTGATAATAATCAATGTATGTTTAAAAAACCAAGACTTATAAATATATCAAATCATGTTACTATAATTGCATGATCTTAATCATGCTTTAATAAACCTAAATATGAATATGTAGACACTAAATCATGCACTTGGGTGCAATTATAGGTCCTAATGTCATACTACTATTCATATGATTCATTAGAGAGAAAACTAGTAATTGACATCTATCTTTGGCCTCTTTTTTTTTTTTCTTAGTTTTTTCGTGGTCTTGCACACCCAACCGCCTAGTCCGAATTTAACCGCTTTATCTTTCTTGGCTATGGACTTTAGAGCCCACCTAGGATGCCAATTCCCAAGTGCCCTCATCCCCTCTGGGCACCCCTAACCTCTTTGTATCATGCTCTCCCCTTTTGGGCCTCTTTTATATTTTGGGCATCTTGTTTTCTTAGTGGTCGGCCTTTTGAAATGTTAATTACGAAATTCAAACAAGGGAATCATATAAATATAAAGTTATATGACAATAATAAAGGACAAGGCTCTAAGCATCTATTATTATCACCTAAGGTTGTATCCAAATGCATTTCAAGAGAATCAAGGCATCCATCTAGTTATCATTCAAGGGACAAGGGACTGCATTTTTCTGCATACACACATAGGAGGGAAAGTTCATTTTTCCATACACACATCTATCTACATTGCTACATCTAAATATTACTCCTTATTCGGTGCATATTGCAAAAGATCAGCTTAGGGCACAATTTTACACACACACAAAAAAAAAACTACATTGATTTTGAGATGTAGTGTAGTGCTCGGTCATAAGTTCACTCTGTCGGGTGACCACTGGGACAATCTGACTCCCCATTTGTATCTTTTTATTTTTTTAGGATTTGATGTGTTTTGGGGTTTTACATGAGGCATTTTGTTTTATAGATTACATGAAAGCTTGACAATCTTCCAACGACCTACACATGATCAACAAAGAAGGCCAACGAAAAACTTACAACACAACAAAATTTAGTTTATGAGGTTTTTCGCACTCTCATGCACCCAAAAGAAATCTCCCCCTAGGTGCCCCTGACCCATTACAAGTGCCTTGGTCCATCTTATTCTTGTATTTCCACAATTTTATGGGTTCAATTGCAATAATATTTCCCTATGTTTCATTTGTTTTATAGTTCGGTATACCTCTATGGATTAAGTGTGAAATCAACTAAGTCTCTTATTCCATCTCTTACACTTAGGGTTTTAATTTTCATTTTCTTATTGCTTATGTAATAAGTTGTACTTTATTACTCATTATTGTGTTGTGACTCTACAATTAGGGTTTAGCATTAATTTTCAATATTTGCTAAATCATTTGGTGAACCCGTCTCATTCGAACACTCTTGGATCCTCATTTTTATTCTCTCATGGCTCATAGGTTCTCAAAGTCTCCTTGCTTCAATTGCTTCAAATGCACCCATCTTGTAAAGAGGCTCTCCAAAAAACCCTAGACAAGTTATGTATCTCCCTATCAACATGACACCTTCACAAGTCAGTGCCATCTTCAATCATCTCTCCGATAACTTTGTTAATTATAATATGAATCAATATATTTTAAATCAATTCAAGCTTTACATTATTTATTTTAAGATAAATTTTAGGCTATGGAATCCACACATACATCACTCAAATCATAAATCCAATAACTTAAGGATGCTTCTTAAGCTCATGCTCATTCTTCATCTACATTTCATCCTCATTTTATGTCTTCTACATGTTCTTATATTAGTGAACCCCAAATCTTACCATTACCAGATCCTATCAAGTTTGATCTCAATGCTAAGTAACAAGATATTCTTCCACAGCTTCTCATGCATCAATTGATCAACTTTTTATCTACTCATTTCTATCCTCCTTATCGGCTTAAAAAATATGAAGGTTTTCAATATTTCAATTACCATCGAATCAATGGACATAATGGAAATGATTTCTATGATTTACAACAAACAATCAAGCACCATAAGCATCAAGGTTTTATCTCATTCACTACACAACATTCTTGTATATGCCTATCTCCAAATGCCACATCCAAATGGGTTCCTAAATTTTTTTATCTGTCTAATGAGCATCATGCTATCACTTCTAATGTTCCTTATTTTAGTCAATCAAGCACTTCTTATTCAACCCATTCCAACTAAGCAACTTCCTTTCACAATCAGTCTCACTCTTCCTCTACTCCAGTCATCTATAACATTACCATGTCAAACTAAGAAATAACCTCTCAAGTTCAATCCTCCATCACCTCCTCCTAATAATTATTATAAAACATTACCTAATAATCCACCACTTTAATAGCCAATCATTTTTTTCAAATAAACTACTCCTTATAATGATGGACAACACACATTTCAAACTCCACCACCATGGCATGGTCTTACTCTTCCTTCTACCTACCATTGCTATTGACACTCTCTCTTATCATGACACAGATAATGCTCTCCCACAATGGAATGGTATCTCACACATCACCACATATATCTCCATCATTGGCACACTTGGGGGCCATCATGCTTAATCTCCCCCTTTTAGCATATCAGGTGTCTTGTATTTATACTTTTCTACTCTACACTTTACATCTAGGCCTTTACATGCATCTTACACACATTGACACAATTCTTGTATTATCATTACCCTATGATGTACTCTAGTTCCACAGTTCATACTCGAATGTTGAGGGTATAAATCTGAAATGAACCTCACCACATTCACATTCACATCCTATACACTATATGCTTCATTGATCTTATCTTCCTAGCGCACATTATCAAAGCATTTCCTGGTGACCTACTCTTGTTCTATGGATCATTCTTGACTATTGAGGGGTAATTTATAAATGAATATCATCTCATACACATTCATACAAATCCATGTGGGGGGCATGTTGCTCCTATCACACTCACATTGCATACCATTCCATTCATACAAAACATACTACATATCTTGGTTGCACATTGTTTTTGTTTTCTTATACTCACATGTTACACTTTTCTTACTATGTTAAATAGATAGATCGTATGTCATTATATTTTATATATACACATGCATGTTCACTTTCCTTCTAGTTGTGAATGCAAATTTTACACAGATCGTTACATGCAACATGGAAGATTGGCACTGTACCACCATTGTACCTCTTACCAATCTTGTTGAGGCTCATGTGGGCATCTAAGTTCATACTGAGACTATAAGTCTTATTGTTTTCTTTTATACTAATTTATCTTATTACTAGCACTCTACTATATCAGATCATATATGATTTTGACATACCTTTTATTTTTCTAACATGCTAATAGGTGCTTCATGTGTAACATTTTCTTTTCAGGAACTATTTTTCACCATGGTTGTCTGATACTTTACTTGTCACTGTTTGAATTTGTTTTCCATTGTATGGAATTGTTTGTGGAATATGACCTTTGTCTTGTATGTTCATTTCTTTTATGATTTTTGGATGCTTTGTCCATGATTTTCTTGCAACATTGTGATCGATGTACCATGTTTGAAACCTAATTTTTTTAGTTTACATTGTCTTCTTACTTGCTAACTTACACTTTGTCTTCTATATGCGTCTTTGTCTTGTTTGCACTAATACATGTTGAAACCACTTTGTTTGTATGTTCTTTAGTTTTTACTATGTGCATTCCCTCCCCCTACAAGGCATCAATTTCAGATAAGCATGAGGCCCTCTCCTTTGGGCCGCATACTCCTAGTGACATCGTACGTACCCCAAATGAGGGGGGAATATCTTGGGTGATTCAATTACCCCTTATAGTGGTATACAGTCATAATTCAGACTTTCATAGTATAGGAACACAATAGTATATAATTACATGAAATGACCCAGATTTTGACTTAGGTCCTCATTACATCAAAAACACCTACACCGAGATACCTACATGAGTGCCTGGGTGCTCCTGACCTTTCCTAGGCACCTATGACAAGGGGGAAGCTACCATTTTTTTCTCAGATTGGAACAATTTACAATAGTTTACAAATGATTTATACATAATAGACATAGTCCTCCAACAATTAGAATGCATTCTATCTTCATTTCCTATCTGCATTGGATTGAAATGGATCAAAATAACTTAATTGGAACAAAGAAGGATCACACCATCAACTATGGTGTATAAAATTTGGGAAGCAATCATGGTTGGATAATACCACTAGACCTTTCTTGCCAACACTTCTTCTATCATGGCATGAGATTTTCTAAAATACTTGCACGTGGCATGAGATAGCCCAAAAAACTCACACTTGGCATGAGATCACCCAAAAAACTCATTCTTGGCATGAGATCGCCGAAAAATCATTCTTCTATAGTATTTTAGGACACTTTCTATCCCCTTTCACTCATCATAGATCAGGTAAACATGTTCCTTTTACTTATTTTTCACATTTTTACACATATTTTTACATATTTAGATCAAATTTTTCATACACACATATTTGACTAATTTTTTTTTTCTCTTTTGTAGGTTCGTCTTTATGGGAAGTAGTAGACACATCATCAAATACATAAAGTGACAATGAAAATAGGTACAACATGACATAACACATACATTTTCACCCATAGGGTCACTTCCTCTTATTTAGCTTCCATGCTTCATTTTATTACTCCACACTTCTTCTTGTATCCTCAAAGCATGATTTTTCTATCGATCTACATGGATATTAGGTATGCATCTCTTATCTAATTTATGTTATCTAGTATTCACTCAACAACATAAAGTGGGGAAAAATGTAGACACTAAATCATGCACTTGGGTACATTTCTAGGTCCTAATCACATACTACTATTCATATGATTCCTAAATGAGAAAACTAGTAATTGACATCTATCTTTGGTATCTTTCTTTGCTTTCTTTCTTTCTCTGTGGTCTTGCACACCCCATAACCCAATCTAACTTTCACTTCTTTATCTTTCTTGGCTCTAGACACCAACGCCCAGGTTCCTTTGTCCCCTCTGGGTGCCCCCAACCTCTTTGTATCCTACTTGCCCCTTTTTGGCCTCTTTTATCTTTTAGGCATCTTGTTTTTCTTGGATGTCGACCTTTTAGATGTTAATTACGAAATTTAAATAAGGAATCATATAAATATAAATCTATGTGACTATAATAAAGGACCAAGATCTAAGCATCTATTACTATTACATAAGGTTGCATCCAAATGAATTTCATGTGCATCAAGGCATCTATCTATATATCATTTAAGGGACAAGGGATTTCATTTTTTTGCATACATGCATAGGAAGGGAAGTTATATTTCCATACACACATCTATCTACATTACTAATTTAGCTATTGCTCATTATTCAATGCATCTTACACAAGACCTTCCTAGGGCATGATTTTACAAACTCACACAAAAAACTCCATGGAGTTTGAGATGTACTGTAGCACTCAGTCGTAAGTTCACTATGTCGAGTGAATTTTGAGGTAAGTATGAATCCCCATTTGCATCTTTTTTATTGTTAGGTTTTGATGTGTTTTGGGGTTTTACAGGAGGTATTTTTTTTACATATTACATGAGATCTTTGAGAGATTCCAATGACCTACATGTGATCAACAGTGAAGGCTAGCGAATAACTTATAACACAAAAAATTTATTTTCTGAGGTTTTTTGCAGTCACAGGAACCCAGAAGTAGTCTCTAATGCCCATGAGTCCTCAACCCATCCAGATGCCCTAGTCCATCTCATTGGATGGAAGTTCCACAATTTTTGAGGTTTAGTTGCAACATTCTTCCCTCTTGTTTAATCTATTTTCCGGTTTGGCATATGTTGAGATTAAGTGTGAAATCAACTAAGTCTCTTATTATATCTCTTGCACTTATGGTTTTAATTTCCATTTTCTTATTACTTAGGTCATGACTTGTAATTTATTGCTCATTATTGCATTTTGAATCTGCAATTGGGGTTTAGCATTAATTTTCAATATTTGTTAAATCAAAATATTATTTTATTGACCACTAAATTGTATGAATGAGCTTTTGTAGATTGTACAACTCTAAAAGCCTCGTGTGTTTATTATATTTTAGTATTTCCATTCTAATTAATTTCAATTCTAGTTGACCATTCCTAGCCTAACATACACACTAATATTTAGATTAAATTTAATTCATAACTATCTTGTTATAATCATAGATACTAATAATTAATACAAATGATTTTCATATTTAATGTAATTTTATTGAGTATTAAATTTGTCTTAATAGTCACACCCATAGAAATCCTTACTTTTAATATCTTTGCACCTTTTTTGGATTGATGAAATAACATTATTATAAGATTTAGACTAATGGGTAAGTTCACCAATATGAGGGACCAAAAAGTGGACACAAATATGCTTTTTGGCCATTTTGGTCATAATGCGCTCGCGTTATGGCTTAGTCATGTTATAACAGGACAACATAAAATCGAGGTCATGTTATAACATGATAATGTTATAATGCAAGCATGTTATAACGCACTCATGTTTTGTATGTCATAAAACATAGTCGAAACCTAAGAGCTATTTACTTTGTAAACACAAAAAAAATCTAAAGTAGAGTAAAACTCAAGCATTGAATAACACGAACGTGTTTCTTGGCATTAACACTATGTGGCACCTCAAATCGACGATGAAGCCGTGAGGTAAAAAGTTTAGTTATTGTTGATTTTAGGTTTATTTTCCTTATTAATCTTATTTTTTTGAATGGTTGTTAATTTGTTATTTATTTTCATTTTCATATGTTTCTATATCTTCAATTCAAACCCCTCATTCACCCACACACACATGAAGAAGAAAAAAACATCCCTGAAACACCCCATTAAATGGAAAGACATCCTCCTAACACCCAACAACACATTTTTAGTGAGATTGAAAACAAAAAACCTCAAATTGAGGGTTTGATAGAAACTTTAAGAAACCCTAATGCCACAAATGCACATTGTCAAAACATAGATAGATCATTAGGATCATTATTATCTAATATTAACATTGTGGTTAGATAAATAAACACATGGGAGAGTTTTAAAACCAACTACCACATTTTTTATGCCCACAAGTTTTCTTATGATGCAGTGAAGAAGAAAAAAATAACAAAAGACAAATTGTGTGCATTATTTATTGATCCTAAAACAAATTCAAAGTTACGATTGGATTGTAAAATATTCCCCATCCACTGGTGTAATCATGAGGGGATTAAAAATTTTTTTGGGATAGGTGGTGGATGGTTTTTGACTAACCACCTTGTAAAAATTTTGAGGTGCCACAATATTTCTTGAGGAAACTCTATTGTGAGTTTTCCTCAATGAAATTCCTAACTATTAGGACATTCAAGATTTTTAGGGTAGAGGAAAAGGATCTGCACAGGATAAAGAGGGGGAAAACATTTGCAGAACTAGCCAGCTAGACCCATTTCTCACCCACCTATTCATCATGTTTAAGTTTCTTATGTTGTGAAGGAGACAGTGGAGGTTCAGACCCTTGATTATATCAGGTCATTGACACAGTCATTTCTTCAGCATAATAGTTGTCTCTATTAGGGCTATGAGGCAAGTCATTTCTAGGAAAAAGACATCATATACCATAGAGTGTCATGCTTTTGGGAGTATAGGGACCTACATGGTTGATGTGGAATCTCCAAACCTCGCGAGAAAATCCACATCCTGGTCAGGATACTCCACAGGCTGAGCAAAGTGCCTAATGGGAGTCCACTCATCATGATTATGTGTTGGATAATATCATCATCATAGATGATCTAATGGATTCAACCTTTGTTATTAACCAACAGGTAATTTTACATGAAATGAGTTATATATATATATATATATATAGATACAAAATCTTATAATTAACAATGTTAATCAATTGTGAATGAAAATTAATCATGTGTGTTTTTATAAAATTATAGGGTCAAACTATACATCTAGTATCACATTCCACTTCTTCACAGTTGTTTGTAGGAACTTCATCCCCTTAGGTATAAATTGGTAATAAATTAGTAAATATATTATGTTATTTTTTCCATGTATAGAGATGTTATCCTAAAATTACATTTTGATGTTGAACAGTGAATGTTGGTATGAGTTCACATGTTGGTGAATTTACTAATGTGAGTTTTATAATTATTTTTATTCATCATATACATGAAGAGAATGAACTATAGTTAACATATGAATTTACTAATGTGAGTTTTATTATTATTTTAGTTGATGATGTCATTACAGTATCCTATTGAGATTCGACGATCTTTAGATATTGGAGTTGTTATGGGCATAACTTTTGCCATGCCTCTTACAAAGGTATGTGATAGTAAAGTATTTTTCATGATAAATTGATTGTATTAAATAACATCATGTAGTATACCTAAATGACATTCATGCATATTATAATTTTTTCATCATGGTTTCCACGAGAGGAGTTGACTACTCTAGTTCGTGCACCTCATAGTGATGTTGTTGATGATCTTGAGAGGGAGAGGATGCTTACTAGTGATCATAAGATTGCAATAAATATTTATTTTTAAGAAGTTTCATTTAATATGTCACTAATTGTATACTAATGGGTATGTTTTTTATTTGTATTAATAGATGTAGCTAAAAACATACTTTGAGCGTAGGAGGTCTGAATGAAATTGATTCACCATTTTCTTTACGCTTTTGAATTACGAAACAAATAGGGTTATGGGCTAGGAGGAATACTTGTTAAATGGGTTGGTTGGAGGATGATGCACACATTCTAACTTCTTAACCCAATGTCGATTGTGAGAGCTTCCTTTGGCTAGGAGGAACTACCTGTAATAGAAAACAAGACCATAAAAGAGAAGTTAAATGATATATGATAGTGGACTGCCTAGCATATGCTAGTTCCAGGAAGTGTGATACTTCTTAGATGGCTGTCAATCCACTGTTTAAAAAAAATAATGCGATAAATAACTAAATTCCTATATAGTTGATATGATTTAGGTATCTCATTCAAATAAAATAAGCAAATCCAATCATAACAGGCTAGGCTATAGTTAGATCTAAAGGATGAGGTGATTGTCAAGGTACTGGGAATGGTCAAGGTCTAATTCTGGGTTGTTTAGGTCAATTGGTAGGATGTTGTTTGGCTATGTTCTTGGGTAGGGTATAAAAAAAAGAGACCAACATTGGTCTTGTATGACCGATGGTGGTTTATGCAGAACCGATGAAAGTTATTGTGGGTTTTCAATAACTCAATAGTTCATGATTTAGGGATTTGTCTGAGATTGACTCGGAGATGGTGAGGAGTGGGTATAGGTCCGGGAGGTGTTGGAAATAATCAAAAGTGTCTAACAGTTAGGTATGGGAAATTTTATGGTGTGGATGAAGGAATGATCAAACTTGTATGGAAATAAATGGTGGGGAAGTGAGAGTTCAAGTAGAAACTAATAACAGAGGTCACAGAGCCTACTAGAATGAAAATAGAAGAATGTTGGTTAACAAGACACTTACTATGATGTAGGTTCGATGGCTAGATGGAGGTGATGGTTGATGAGAGGAATGTTGTTTGGTTTTGTGGCCATGTTCCCCATAATGCTACCGTGGGTGAAATGCTTATAGATCTATTTAGATGATGGTTCTGGTTGTCTGGATGCATGAAAAGACCTTGTTCTTCTTACATGTAGCTCCTCTTTTCTTCTTCAATCTCAAAATGTTCCAACCTCTCAAACAAGGTAGCTAAGGTGAATAAATGGTAACTGATGACGGTTTTGTCTTGACCGGTGTCATTTTAGGTCCGATGGCATTGTTAAGGTGGTTTCCTTAGGTTTACTAAAATGGGTAGATATTTTTAATTTCTTGGGCTGAGTAGTTGATTTTCATAGGTTAGAATGGAATCTTTCTTTCTAATGAGAGGGAATGTGGTTAGAGAAATCTTAGGCATGTGATTTTAGGGTTAGACCGAATCTTAGCTCATTAAGGAAAGTAAGATTAGGTCTTATTTAGTTATGGAAACATGCCAACAATAGGTCTAGGGTGAGGTGGTTGGGTGAGGTGTCTAGGTGAGGTGGAAATTAGGTCAATTAAGGTAATTAAATGATGAATATTATGAGGATGGGTATTAATTTAATTAAGTTAATTAAA
Organism: Taxus wallichiana var. yunnanensis; assembly: GCA_018340775.1. NCBI lineage: Eukaryota > Viridiplantae > Streptophyta > Pinopsida > Cupressales > Taxaceae > Taxus > Taxus wallichiana. The sequence continues at coordinate 42,404,802 of CM031235.1, forward strand.
TTAATATTAATGTGGGGTGGAAGGGGCCATGGTTAGGTGAATATGTTTGAGTTGGTTATTCGACGGGGGACCAAGGGGAGTGTGACCCAATTTTGGTGTCTACATTTTGCCCCTTTTTGTTGTGTAGCTTGTATTGGTAAGTGACGTTGACAAAAATAAGATGTGGTTTCCCCATGTGTGGGTGAAGGTAATGTTTCCCTAAGCATGGGTGGAGGTAACCCCCCTCAAACTAGGAACCGATGAGGTGAGAGAAGGAAGCGGTGAGTGGTTTGATAAAATGAGGAGGTGGGTGATTTGAAAAAAACAATGTTAGGTGTGAAGAAGATGATGGTCGAGGGTATGGTGATTGTAAGAGGTATGGTCAGTGATTAGGTAGATAATTTAGATGTATGCACACATTTTGAAATTCCATGAGATACCAGGGTTTCTCAACATAATAAATGTATGTTAGCTAGGGTCGTAAAGGTCATCTAAACAAGGGTTGTTGAGGTCCGGTATCCAGGGTAAAGGATATGGTCCGGGCACTCAACAAGGTAAGATGCAGGAACATTTAGGTGTGGTTCTATTGCATCCAAAAGTTCAAAAGGTCAAGGTTATGTTATCCAAAATGAGCCCCTTGCTCATTTTGTGGCTAACTCCCTTCATTCTTCCCTCTCTTGTGAATCAGTCATAATTTTTCATTGTTGCACTCAAGACCTTTTGGAAATGGCACCATTGGATAGAGCTCTTTCTCAGCTTTCTAGAAAGGTAAAGTTTTCCTCCTAACTCCATGTATTTTTGAAGTTATGGCTCGGCAGAGTTTTTGTGGGAAATTTTCCCTGAAGGCCCGCAGCTAGTAATATGGTGCCACGTGTCGAAGGAAGTGGCGGGGGTCGGAGGAAAACTTGGATTTTTTACCAAGTGTTTGGAAAATTTCAAAAGAATATTTCACCCCGCAGGCCCGCCGGCGAATTGGATCGTGCCACGTGTCCAGGGGGAAAAAATTGAAAAAATGACTAAGTGTTGGTGCCATGGAAAAATCTCTAGGAAAGGCCCGCGCCCAACCACATTGTACCACGTGTCCTTAGGCCGAAGTGGTGGAGGGTGGAGGTGAAGTTAGAATTTTGGTAAAATGTTTGGCGAGGGCGCAAGGTCAAATTTTTCCCGTGGGGTCTGCATCCAATGGCCTCATGCCACATGTCTCAAGGCCCGTGGACCGCGGAGGAAGATTTGAAAATTTGGCGAAGTGTTTTTACAAAATTCAAGAGGAATTCTCTACCCAAAGGCCCGCAGCCAGTGAGATCAGGCCACGTGTCCACGGGGTCGGACCACATGGAGTGCGGGGGGGATTGGGAATTTTTCCCAAAGGTAAAGCGCAAGGAGGAAGGTTCACCCCAAAATCCTACATCCAATGGGAGCCCACCACGTGGCACCAGAGCTTCGAATGCGGGGAAAAAATTGGAAATTTCCCAAAGAAAAACAAAGGAAATTTCAAAGGAAAAGTCCCGCCCCCAAACGCGACCAATGGCATCTTCTATGTGTCCAAAGGGTGGCTAAAAATATAGGACAGGCCCGCATGGAAAAAGAAAAGGAAAAGCCCACTGGCTAATGGAATCATGCCACGTGGCACCTAGAATGGTGGAGCATGGGGATTTTTTGGGAAATTTTCCCAAATGCAAAAAGTGGAAAATTTCAAATTTTTCGCCCGCCAATCCGTTTTGGCCCTGTTTTGCCCTAAAATTTCAAATGGCCATAACTTTTGATCCAAAGCTTGGTTTTTCACGTTCTTTATATCAACGGAAAGCTGGTGAAATTCTCTACAAGATTCCGGGGTAAATTTTGTATTTTGATGGATTTTGGAGAGAGAAAATTGAAAACGTCTCTGGCATGTGGTCATGAATAGAAATGACATTTCAACCACCATTTTTAATGAAGAATGGCTTGCATTCTCTCCCAGCATGGTGAAAAATGTCAGGGAATGGACCTATAAGGATGCCCATGTTGTTTTATTGTGTTTTTGGTTAGTGGTTGAAGCTCTCCCACGTTTTCCCATGTTTCTCTCTCCCGGGGTCACTTCTTGCACTGTAAAAGCCAGATTTGGCTCATTTTTGGAAGGTTGAACATTTTTCATGTATGGAAGGCTCCCTCTTTCACCTAAAAAGTGATTTTGTGGAAAAATAAGACCTCTTCCAAGAATGTAACCTATTTTTTTCCTCTCAGATGTTGTAATGCATGTGTTTTGATAATGGAAATGACAATGTAGGCTCTGTGAATGAGTTTTAATCCTCTGTTTGTGTTGTTTGATTCATTCGACCTTTCATTATAGTTCATTATTTTGTGCATGAAGTTTTGTTGTAATTCTATGAATTGTGTCAATCTACAGAAGTAAAAAATGCTCACCACTGCTTTGGTGCATCACCTTATTAGCACTAGTTTCAGTTTTTGCATTCTCTATCTCTGTCCCCTTTGGAATTTAGAGTAGGATCTTGAATTCAAACCCTCTGTAACTTGCAAGTAATATAACTGATCAGAGGAGTTGAGGAACCAGTCTCTAATCTAGAGATTCTTTTCCCATTTTTACAAGTCCCACACTTGGGGAAAAGATTCAATGTTGTGCAATCACACTAGATGTCCAAAGTGTCAAACTAGAAATCGATCAACATCCGTGGGTGCTTTCATTGATTTGCACCAACAGGTTGGTTTTGATAAGGGTCATGACCATAGGCAAGGTAAGGTTATTAGGCTGAGAAAAATAGGTACCATCATCGCAAGATACAATAGTGAAAATAGCGGAATATCTACTTAATCAACAAAGTGAGGTAGGTAGGTGTGGGTTGGGTAGGAGGAGGTAAAAATGGTGAAATGGGGTAATGGTCAAATCAAGTGAAAAGGAAAATAGGTCGGGTCAAAGGTAGTGATAGTCAAATGTATGCACATGTATAAATGGTGGCACAATACCAGGTTGAAGAGCAAACAAAATTTATAGCGTCCAAGGTCGATAGGTTTATCCAAACAAGGTTGAAGTGATTCTAGTATCCAAGGTATAGAATATGGTGTGGAAGCACATTGCAGGTTAGGTGTAGGAACATTTAGGTATGTTCCGGTACACTAAAGGTTGGGTCAGGATAAACAACACAACAATAGGCAAGGTAAGGTCATTAGGTCAAACAACACGGGTAACAGTGTCACAAGGTATAACGAGTATATGGGTTCACAAGTCATTAACAATGTTTCAGGTTCGGTAGTGAGGTCATGGTGAAAGGAAAAGTAAGGTCATTAGGAAAAATAACAAGGCATAGTGTCACAAGGTACAACGAGTGCATGGAGTCAAATTTCACTAACAATGTTCCGGGTCAAGGCATATAAGGTACGACGTGGGGAATGCCAAGGTATGGGTAAAATAACAAGTCCCTAAACACAATTAAGGACATGTATAGGTAATGTAGGCTTGGAGGTAGGTTACAATAAGGGTGAGTAAGGGTAACAAGGTGGTGGGAAGGGTAAATTTTGGGCGGAAAAGGGGAAAGGGTGTGTACAGGGGTATAAGAGGTAACCGATGTCGATCATGTTTAACTGGTGATGGTCTAGGTAAACCGACAATGGTTTTCTAGGGCACAAGACTACTATTGTGTAGGTTCAATATACCATGGTGTGCTAGGGAATAGGACCAATGTTAGTTTAGGTATAACCAATTCCATCAAGTTGGGGTGGGGTTTTAAAAGAAAAATCCGTATTGGGATGATTCATTTGGATGTTTTGTGGAGAAAAGGACACGTTAGAAAACCTTTCATGTATGGGGACACTTTGCAGGGACATATGGCCACATTACAGGCCTAGGTTATAGGTCTACAAGGAAATCCACCCACACAGGGTGGAGTCGGAGATGGGGTAGGTAGCCACCATACAGGCACATGTCACAAGGTTACAAGGATAGTTAGCCACTGCTTAGGCACGGATTGTGGCCTTATAGGATCATATTACAACACTAGAATTAGCATAGGCATTGGTATAGGCTCAAGCACAAGTGATCTATAGGGATCTAGAAAAACACACCACTTCATTAGTTCCATTAGCTCTAAGAAGGAGAAACAAGAAAAGTGAGAAAAATGAGGTAAACGGAGGTTTTGGAAGGAACCACCGCTCTGTGTAGAATGGTGGTTTCAGAACCACCACCTTGTAGGGAGGTGGTCCTGAAACCACCACCCAACCAGCCTAGTGGTCATGAGACTTCCGGTCTACACAAGGAAGCGGTCTTGACACTTTCAAACAGAAAAGAAGAATGGAACGCGAATGGATGTAAACTTGAAGCGCCCAACCATGTCTCTTCCCTTCCATGCCCTTTCACATCCTCCAGTGCACAGGAGGACATGTGAAGGCCTATAAATACATGAAAGGAGCAAGAGAATAGGCATTCAAGATCTAGAGAGATCAAGAAGAAGAGTTTAATGAGAGCAAAGTGACAAAGATCTTCAAGAGTTGGAATGGAGTTGTAGGAGCAAGGTGTAGAAACAGAGAAAGAAAGTAATTGGAGAGAAGGTTTACATTGTTTCTTCTTTTCATACTTATTGTAATCTGTAATTGTCTATATTAGACCAATAAAAGTGGGAAGAAAGAGAAGTTTCCCTTCCCGACTAGTTTTCCTCCTTGGAGGTTTCCAGGATAAAATTGTTGGTGTTGAAGTTTTGAATTATTTCCTTCTTTGCAATTTCCTTTCTATAGCACTAGATAATCAGTCATGAAGCTCTAATTTTCAAGAAAATATGTCATTTTCCAAAGCTGAAAGTAGAACAACATAATTGTGTGATTCGTAGAGTTCTAAAGTAGAATTTTATGGATCATTTTGGTATCAGAGATGATTATATATCTAGGACTGTGGTATTCGAATCTTTCTTGTGATTTTGTATGATAGTGACAAGGTCCAAAGGTGAAGAATTTTTACCTTGCAAGCCAAATATTTCTATGAAGAAGTGGAAACAGAGAATTTGAGCTCAAATGGAGGAAGAGAACTTGGTCCGTAGAGTCAAGATGCTAGAGACCATGATGGATAGATTGCATAGGAAATAAGAAGAGCTTTCAGATCTGCAAAAGATGGCTTTGGTTAAGAAATATTCCATGGAATCAGTGGTTCAAGCACTAGCCAAAAAATTTGGTATCGGAAAGAGCCACGAAGAGGAAGAATGGGAAGAGCATGAAGAGATGCCAATTGTAAGCAAGAAGGTAAAATCTGCACATACACCTTTTAAAGTTGAAACAAAAGTGGAAATAAAGAATTTTGAAGGACAAGTAGATGCATAATTATTGGATAAATGGATAAAACATTTGGAAGTCTACTTTAGTGTGCATAATGTCACTAAGGCACAAAGGGTCACCTTTGCACATCTCAAAATTGAAGGTCATGCTCTAGTTTGGTGGGAAACCCATCTAGCCACTTGTGAGAAGAAGAAACATCCTATTATCAGTACTTGGAAAGGTTTTAAGGAATTGATTAGAGCTAACTTATATCTTATTTTCCATAAGACTGACATGATGATTAAGTGGCAGTACTTTAAATAGGGCAACGGTCAAAGCGTGCAAGACTACACTATGGAATTTCAAAGACAAGCCATGTTGCTTAATATGGACTTAGAGGATGAGGACATTCTGACCAAGTATTTGGGAGGACTTGACACTCACCTTCGGAGGAAGGTAATCTCCACGAATCCCAAGGATCTCAATGAAGCTTGTGTACAAGCATACTACATTGATGATGAGAAGAATCAAGGAGAAATAGAGCTAAAGAGAGACCAGTCAACTAGAAAAGTAGGAAAAAGAACAAGGGAAGACAAGTAATAGAGGTAAATGGAAAGGTAAACATGCCACTACCGCTTTTCATACTTTTAAAGATCCTAAGAATTTATATAAGAATTATGATGTAAATGGACATATTGACGCCACATGTTGGAAGTTGTATATGGAATTGTACCCAAAGTACCAAACTAAGGATTTCAATAAATCCATGGCCACCGTGAAGATAGAGAGAGAGGTGGAGATTGATGACAAGAGGCTAGGATGCATGGCCACTAACATGTACAGGGGCAAAAGAAAAGAAGAAGAGATGATTAAGCTCTTTCAAATCAAAATCCAAATCAATTAGACTAAGGTAAATTCTTTAGTAGATTCTAGTTCTTATTCAAATTTGATTTCTGATGTGGTTGTAGAATAGCTTGGTCTAGAGACTTACGTGCATTCACATCCATACCCACCGGGATGGGTGTAGAAGGGTGTATAAATACAAGTTACAGGGGAAGTGTATGTTTCGGTTTGGGATAAACACCCAATACATAGATGTATTAGAGGTTGATATTAGAAGTCCTTACTTGTATACCAGGGATGTTATGTTCATAAGGAGAGAGAACCAAGATGAGATGGGTCAAGGATGGAGTCGCTTTTAACATTCAGGCACACCAGAGAAAATTAAAGAAGGTTATGGTAAGTACCAACCAAGCACCAAGACTTATTCAGAAAATCATCGGTTTTTTTTTTGCTTTCATTAGAAGAAAAGAAAATTGGATGTGAGAGCATGGATATTTCTGACCAAAGGATGGAGAATTTGGATAGAACTTCATAGTTTTTGTAGAAGAAGCCACCACAGGAAATGCTCATTCAAGGAGCAACAAAAACTTCCACTATGTAATCACCGTATCTACCTACAGATTCACCGGACTGACCGTGGGGTAGCAAAAAGAAGAGGAGATACAAGGAATGACAAACTATAACAATATCATACTTGGAGAGGATTCAACCAATCCATCTCAAGAGACAAAGACAAGAAAGGACTAAACCACTATAGTAAGAAACCTTCCCCATACTTGAGCAGGTTGGAGAAGAAACCTTCATGCCATACTTCATGTAGATGCACGCAATAGTAAGTTGCAAAGAGCTCGCATCCAATAATGCCATCTATGCATGACAAATAAGGAAAGATACAAGAGTTACCTTATAAAGAGTATTGTACTTAAGGAAAATTGGAGGAGGATGTAGCAATGGAACAAAAACCAGAGATCCACAAGAGTCTTGGCAGGTTGATAAGAGAAGACACCAAGGCAAACCCAAAGGTGGTACTCAAATGAGCATGAGAGGGATTTGATTCCTCTACCACCACCCACTAAGATTTTGTTGGACCAAAATCCTCCTAAGTAGGGGAGGTATGATCCATAGGGATCCGAAAAACACACCACTTCATCAGTTCCATCAGCACCAAGAAGGAGAAACAAGAAAAGTGAGAAAAATGAGGTAAATGGAGGTTCTCGAATGAGTGCGAGCATTGGTTTCAGAACCACCACCTGCGCAGGTGGCGGTCTTGAAACAGCCACCCAACCAGGGTGGTGGTCCGTAGACCACCGGCTACACAAGGCAAATAGCGATCTTGACACTTTTGAATAGAAAATAAGAATGGAATGTGAATGGATATGAACTTGAAGTGCACAGATGTGTCTCTTCCCTTCCATGCCGCCACATCCTCCAAGGCACCGGAGGACATGGGAAGTACTATAAATGCATGAAATGAGTAAGAGAATAGGTTGCTTCGAGATCCAAAGAGATCGAGAAGTAAAGTTTAATGAGATCAGTGAGCAAGATCTTCAATGTTGGAATGGAGTTGTAGGAGCAAGGTGTAGAAATAGAGAAAGCAAGTAATTTGAGAGAAGGTTTACATTGTTGCTTCTTTTCATACTTATTGTAATCTATAATTGTCTATATTAGACCAATAAAAGTGGGAAGAAAGAGAAGTTTCCCTTCCCGAATGGTTTTCCTCCTTAGAGGTTTCCAGGATAAAATTGTTGGTGTTGAAGTTTTGAATTATTTCCTTCTTTACAATTTCCTTTCTATAGCACTAGATAATCAGTCACAAAGCTCTAATTTTTAAGTAAATCTGTCATTTTCCAAAGTTGAAAGTAGAATAGCATAATTGTTTGATTCATAGAGTTCCAAAGTAGAAGTTTACGGATCAACAGGATCCCATGGTATAGGTATGGGCACAGAGTCCACTATTTACAGTGTCCGAGCAAACAGGAGTCATGGTGAGTCCCATGACACCTCCTTAGAGAGTGCCTATGGTGAGATTGAGGGACACCCTAGGTGAGATGAGGTATTTTCGTGGATCATTTGTAGTGGCAGGATATACATACCTTCATATACGAGTAGCGAGCACAATAGGCCTCGAGTGAGAGGACCTGATCCTACACTCATAGTGTGGAGAGCACAGGGGGCCGACAAGCCCATAGATAGGAGCAGGTGAGGCTACCAGTATACAGAGACCAACTCCAGGTGAGGGGCCATCGGTGGTTAGATGGGAGGTGGTTGGTGGGCACCACATAGGAGTAGCAGAGGAGTCAGGAGAGACTGAATTAGATATCCGAGGGTAGATGAGGGATATCATCATTTTAGATAGTATTGTGATTTTTTTTTATACATACCGGTGCATCGTACGCGATGATAGTGAGGTTGTTTATGAGATATTTTTTGATTTTTTGTATACATGATACTAACCTATGTGCCAAATATTTTGAGACCTTTGTATTTGTTATATGGTAGATGAGAGATATTTGTATAGATTTTGCAGTCGAGTATATATGTATGGACACTCAGATTTGGATGATATATATAGAGATGATGATGTTTTATGGTATGATGTGTATGAGTATATGTAACTTTGATGATGATTTTGTACATGTGATGGAAACTAGGTAAGTTAGGCATGATAGAGTCAGGTTGGTGTAGGCATGATTGAGGCAGGTTGAGTTAGGCATGGTGGAGTTAGGTTGATTTAGGCATGGTGGAGTCAAGTTGATTTAGGCATGGTGGAGTCAAGTTGATTTAGGCATGGTTGATTCAGGTTGGTTAGGCATGGTTGAGTTAGGTTTATTTAGGCATGGTTGAGTCAGGTTGATTTAGGCATGGTGGAGTCAGGTTGATTAGGCATGATTGAGTCAAGTTTGGTTAGGCATGGTTGAGTCAGGTTTTATGGTTGATTGAATTTCTAATTCATTAATGTGTGTAATTTGTGATGGTATGGATCATGTTAAGATGATTTGTAGGAAAATGTATGATGATGGTAGAGAAATGGTAGATGTGATGAAATGAATGTGTAAATTATGATGGTAAAGATGTTTAGCAATTGTTGCTTGTGTGGTTTAATTTCCAATTATTGATATAGAAAGGAAACTAACTAGGGTAGAATGTGAATAGGAAAGGGAAAGGGGGAATTGGTTAGGGTAGAGAGTGGTCGAGCTAACCTCCAAGGGCCCCATGCCCTCGAAGTGCTACCTACATAGTCTTGATGAAAAAGGGACCTTAGGCCGATGTAGTTATCCCATAAGCTAGGGAAGATTATGATGAAGCAAAAGAATGGGTTGATATGTGTTAGGCATTATTGAATGTAGGTCAAAGGCATAGTTGAGTTTAGGTCACAAACATGGTTGAGTTTAGGTCATAGGCATGGTTCAAAGGGTTTTTAAATATAAGTGTTGATAATCTGGTCCCGTATAGGATAACCAATAAGTAATGAGGAAGTTGAATGGTAAGAAGTGGTTAAAGAGCCACCAAATTGATAAGAACCCTAAGGAGTAAACCATACCTAAGAGGGGCTTATGAATATAAGACCCTAAAGGCATTGCGTAATGGACCATTCTAAGGGTGAAGAAAGTTGCATAATCACAAAATGTCGCGTTTGTAGCAAGTCCCTTGAGTAACGAGGGAATTAGGCTAAAAAGGCAAGGAGGTGAGAATAGGTAGTTTAGCATAACTTAGTGTATGAAAATGTGTCTTTCAAAACAAGAAACCCAAGATCAAGAATAGGAAAGTCCATGAAAAAAATTTCATCTTTTTCTTCATTTGTTTGTGTTGTAATAGATTGATTGATGCGGGAATTCTATATGGGATGAGTATATTATCTCCTTGAGGTCTTCGTGAAGCTAATTGATGTGGGAAGCTTCTGGATATTTTTATTGAATTTTTGAAATAACCATGATATAATTGTCCTTCAAGGGAGTAGTCTATTTATAGTGGTGGATTTAGAATGAAGAGATGTCCCTTTTGAGGGAGTCATCTTTTGTTGGAAGTTTGACTCAAGGAGTGGCATCCCTTTTTGTTTTTGGATGTTTAAGTCATGGACAAGACTATAGAGGAAGGGTAGGTTCTTGTTTGGATGACAAAATCATAGTACACATGAGTTAACTATGAAAGGGGTTGGTCAGTGAGTGATGAATGACCATGGGATTATTAGAAGCATGGGAATACCGAGAGATGGGGGTGAATCAGTATTCGACAATAATTTTTTTTTCTCCAACTTATTAATTTTCTTTTTCACACTTAACAAGATATTCAAATATGAAAGTAAAATGAGAGTACACACAAAAATTAAATGCACATAACACCAGATATACTGTGGTTCACCTAGTGTGGGCTACATCCACCAAAAGATACTGTTTGGATCTACTGTCCAAATCCAATTGAAAAATAGTGTTTAAAAGTGTGAGCACCCACTCACAAAAGACACTAATCTCCAAGCCGAACACCAATTCATCCCTTGAATGCAAACACCACTAACTGTGCAATCTCTTATTCGAAGCACCAACTTCTTGAGACACCAATCCCCAATTCAAGCACCCACTCCAGAAAATATGCAATACAAATCAATGATAATTTCTCCTTCTATATTCTCTCTCTCACATACTCATACTCACTTAAGAGTTTTATAATATCAGCTCACATACATATCACACTCATGAAAAATTCTCTCTTTCTCGTTCTCCTTAAAATGTTCACACAACTCTTGCTTATATAGAAAGAAGGAGAGGAAAAACCACTTGTGGTTTCCCTAAAACCATGTGCCCATACCATGGGCCAATTTTGCGCCTATATTGAAATTTAAATATCCTACATGAAAAAATGTGCCATAAGGAAGCCACATCACTTGGTGGTTACAACAATATTAAATATTTTCTCCAAATAGAAATATTCTCTTACACATGTAAGAGTAACTCCTCTTACACGTCATAAACCTTCTTACACTTCCTTACACCTCTTTAAGTAACTCCTCTTACACATCATAGAATCTCTTACACGTCATAAGTTGTCATAGAATCTCTTATACATCATAAGCTATCATAGAATATCTTACACATCCCGCCATGTGTCGTAAGATTCCTTGGTGATGTTGAAAATTAAAATATTCAAATTTTGACATCACACTAATTTTCACATGGATAAATATTTTACTTAACACTAATGTTGTAATGTTGACTATTAAACAAATATTCAAACTTCAATATTTCCATCACCACTAATGTTGTACCTTTGACATCAATGACAAAATACTCAATAGGGATTCCATCCTAGAGAAGACAAAATGTATCCATGAGAATCATGCTACGAGTAGAGCTGTGGTAATCATATTGAAGACAAGGCTAAAATGGTGACAGTAATCACATGATTCTTTTTAGTTGTGGATCTTCAATATGGGTAATATGGAAGGTAAAAACGCTCAATGGATGAGTGATCAACCGACAGAAAGTGATATAGGAATTGATATCAACAATAGAATTGTCAAAGATGTAAGGCATTAAGGGGTTCAAGTTTGGGTTTACCTTCAAGTGAAGACAAACGATAAGCACCTGATCCATAGGCATGGGTAATGATATAGGGTCCAAGCCAATTAGGAGAAAATTTTCCCCATTTAATTTTCTCCTCTTTAGTTATGTGTTGATTTTCCTTTAGGATGAGGTCACCAACCTGAAAAGTTCATTCATGAACATGTTTGTCATAGGCACGTTTGATACATTTTTAGTAGATTTGGAGATGGTCAAGAGCATTGAGATGACATTCATCTAATAACTCAATTTATGCCAAATGATCTTGGTGAAAGTCATTGTCATTGAGCATTTCTTGTAGTGAGACACGAGTGATGGAATTTGGACTTCAAGAGGTAAGATAGCCTTGGTACCGTATACCATAGAAAAGGGTGTGGAACCAGTCAAAGTATGAATACTAATGCGATAAGCCCAAAAAGTGAAAGGAATGTGCATATGCCAATCTTTCCCAGTATTTGACTACCTTCATAAGAATTTTGTTCAAGGTTTTATTGGTTGATTTGGCTTGACCATTGGTTTGTGAGTAATAAGGTGATGAGAAACTAAGTTGGATGCCAAAAGCGTCACATAGTTTGTGTAGGGTTTTGTTTTTGAATTGTTTTCCATTATCAGTGATGAGGTGGTGAGGAACACAAAAATGAAAAATGATGTGATGGTTGATGAATTCACATATTTTCTCAACTTTTTTAGAAATGAGGGGAATGGATTCTACCCATTTAGTGTAATATTTGGTAGCAGTTATGATCCATTGGTGGCATTGTGAAGAATGGGGGTTGATCTCACCGACAAGATCCAAACCCAATTGAGAGAAAGGATAAAGGTCTTGTGCCACCCGTAAGGCATGAATAGGTGTGTGGTGGAGATTAGCATGTTGCTGTATTTTCACGTAACATTTGACATAATCACAACAGTCATAGTTTAGGGTTGGCCAATAATAGCCTAGGCGAAGAATATGTTTTGCGACAGCTAAACCACTAAAGTGACCTCCGAAAATTCCATCGCGAACTTCCTTAATGGTGTAAGGAATTTCAAAACTTATAAGGCAACATAAGAGAATGTCATAAAATCTGCGCTTGTAAAGGAGACCACCCATGAGGACATAACATGAGACACTTTTAAGAAAGGCCCGTTGTCCATTACAAGTGAGATCGACAGTAGAATGGAAAGGGAAAGATAGTCTGCATGTTTCTTATACCAAAGGTCACGTGGGTCGGGGAAATGGTTCCGACAGAGTAAACTTCATGAGGTAAATAAGAGGGTGATTGTAGCCTTTGTATGGTAACAAAGATTTTAGAGTCAGCGGGTGAAGCAGGTATCTAAGAAGCTGCGAGTGCCATGGTATCGGAAAATTTATAGGTAGAATGTGGGGTTGTTTGAAGTTTGTGATGATCAAAGGTGGTCAAAAGTATGTCTATGTGTTGCTTATACTTTTGAAGGATCTCATTAAAACACTGGTCTATACCATTGACTTGGTTTATGACCAATAGAGAATCACCAAAGATATTAATTGTCTTAACATCTAAGGCATAAGCATCTTGGAGACCTAATACGAGTGCTTCGTATTTTGTAATATTGTTTGTATAATCAAAATTGAGTTTGAAAGACAAAGGCATAGGTTCACCCTCAAGAGGAATGAGGATAACACCAGCCCCACCCCCATGCTGACACTTGGAGCCATCAAAGAAGAGTGTCATTTGGTAAGTGGGTTCATCCAGGGAAAGGGTAGCTATAAACCCGTCTCAGGGAAGTCAGTAGCGATTAGATGGTTGATCCCCAAAAATAGGTACGTCGGCTAGTTGGGCAGAAATTTCCCGGCGCTTGGTGGAATTTTGATGAATGAATTTGAGGTCAAGGTCATAGAGAAGCATAATCCAATATGCAACACATTGATTTTGATAGGGTTTGGCATACATATAGTGCAATGGGTCAATATTAGTAATGACGAAGGTCTTATGATTGAGTAGGTAATGACAGAGTTTAGAGGCAACAAAAACTAAGGATAAGAAGAGTTTTTGGCGTGGGTTATCTAGTTTCGTAGTTAAGAAGGGTATGGCTTATGTAATAAACCGCTTTCTCTGTGTCTTTGCTCATCACGATGAGTGAGCATGACACCTAAAGAATGGTCACCGTGTAAATATACGGAGTAAAATGGGTGGTCATCATTAGGAGGAATGAAAAATGGTGGTTGAAGGAGGTATTGTTTTAATTCCTCAAAGACTTTATGGTATTCATCATCCCATTTGAATGAAACACCTTTCTTGAGTAGGTGATGAAATGGTTGAGAGCAGCTTGGAAAGTTGCAAAGATAAAATGACGAATAGATTACAAATTTCCTTATAGGCTTCAAAGTTGACAGAGATTAGTGGGTGGAGGTTTTTCCATAATAGCCTTGACTTTATCAGGATTGACTTCTATGCCACACAAAGAAACGATGAAACCTAAGATTTTTCTAGAAATTACTGCAAAGACGCACTTCTTTGGTTGAAGATGCACACAATACTTGATGAGACGGTCTGTAGACACCAAAATTGGGTCACACTCTCCTTGGTTCCTCATCAAATAAACACCTTGAAAACATTCACCTAACCATAGCCCCTTTCATCCCACTTTAATATTAATTTAATTAATTTAATTAAATTAATTCAAAGATCCTCATAATATTTATTATTTAAATATCCTAATTGGGATAGTTCCCACATATTCACCTCACCTAAACACCTCATCTAGCCACCTCACCCTAATACCTATTCTTAGTAAGTTACCATAACTAACTAAGACCTACCCAAACCCTAAAAATCAAAGCCTACATTCCCTCTAACCACATTCCCGCATGTTGAAAAGGGAAGCTTCCATTCTAATCCATGGAGCCAAATGAATGAGATCCCAGAAAATCGAAAGGATCTGCCCATTTTAGAAAACCTAGGAAATCCCACCCTAACAGACGTCAATCACCTTGAACCGCCGCTACCAACCTGAATCGCCGTCGGTTACCATTTAACCCCCAAAACAACCTTATTTCGAGGTTGGCACATTTTAGAGAGGTTGATACATCTTCTAAGAACAAGTGATGAAACCAGAGCTGCATGCAAGTAGAACTAGCATCCGTACATGCATCAAAGCATCCATAGCCAACACCAAAAGCAACTACAGAGCCATTTTCCTTCATGGGAGCATCTCGAGGAAGCACCACAACCACATTGAGTTCTTTCCATTTGACCACCCATCATTGCCAACCAGACATCGTGCTTGTACAAACAATAAGTTTTGTTAACCCGCACTTGGTTCATTATCATTTGATCGGATCCTTTTACTTCTATTGTTAGTTTCTGCTCCCATTCCCATTCCTCACCATTTTACCTCCATGAAAACTTGATCATACATTTACCCACACCCTTGAACTGCCCATATCTAGATTTTAATCATTCTTGTGCATACCTGGGACCCATACGTATCTCGACCATTGCCCTTCCATTTCCACCTAGCCTAAGATCTATCAGCCTGCCAAGTTTTATTGAGTTTCCTACACCCAACCATACCGATGCCAGTTACCCATAACCATCACCGGTTAACCTAAACCGACATCACCATACCATACCGATGTTGGTCTCTGTGTTTTGACCAAAAAATAAGAACAGAGCTTAAAACCTCCACCAAATACCTAAACTGGCCCGAACCTCACCCTGCCCAACACCAAGACTCCAATAGTGACCTTGACCTTTAGATTCAATCATAGCTTAGCCTGTTGTGAATGAATTTGCTTATTGTAGATGAATGAGATACCTAAATCATTTTAACTATAGTAGGATTTCCTTTATTGTTAGCATTAAGTTGTTTTAAATAGTGGATTGACAACCATCTAGGAAGTATCACACTTCCCAGATCTAGCACATGCTAGGAATTCCACTGCATATACTTGTTTAACTTTCATTTGGTGGTCTTGTTTTCCATTTCAAGTAGTTCCTCCAAGTAAAAAGGAAGCTATCATGAACATATATGGATCCAAAATTCATATGTGCAAAACAACCTACAACCAACATCTTAACAGTATTCCTCCTAGCCCTTTACCCTTATTTGTTTCATCAACATTCAAAGAAATGCTCTAGAATCAGGTGAAACATTTTGGCATGCCCAGTGGGACCCATTCGGGGTTCTTTGCATTCTTTCATTTCTAGGTGAAAAGGTTGTATGTTTGTTTCTTTTCTAAAAGTTCTTACATTAAATTTTCTCCCCTGGAACCTTCTCTTCTTCTATTGTCTAAAAGCAATCGTATTTTGGTGCTTTAAAAAGAACACTTCTTCCCTTTCATTAGTATCACATTAGTGAAAGAGAATCCCTTCTCCTGTTCATCTTTTTGTGTCATCAAATTCAACATTTCAATTTGGGTTTAAAACTCATTTCATTTCATTTTGCTTTTTTGCATTAGCTCACATTAATTGAGGGAAACCTATACGCTGGAAGTCATGCCTAGCTGATGGTTGACAAACGAATCGTAGAAAAGCACTTCCTTTCTCTTTCTCTCTCCAAGTCTTACCAAACATCACAAAATTAAAAATATATACACATTCTTAAACAAACATCTCACCTAGAAGAAGCGATAGGTGGTCACACAATCATGGCACAGTGGGCACCTCGTTGGTTATCTCTGTCTAGTACCCCATCAGAGGATGGCCCACCCCTGTCATAACATACCTGAAACCTCTCCTTGTAGATCTCATTCTTCGTAGGAAGCCATCCTCACCAAAAAATTCTATTCTAAAGTTCATGAGTCAGTCCTTAAATAGCATAAGCTAAACAAACATAATAGAAAAAGCACTCTTAGGATTGTATTTTTCTTAGTGTTTCTACTTGGCTTGTGTTTTGAGGTGAGAGGTCATGTTCTTCATTTTTCTTATTTCTCTTTTGCACGCTCCTCATCATAGTTTGTGTATTCCCACTTCATCTGAGTGTGCCTGGTCCATATTCTTACCATTCTCATAGTTATGGGTTTGATTCCATGTTTGATTTTAACTCATAACCACATTTTCCTCATCATCGTTTCAATTTCACAAGAATCGGTGTTGGTCTAACGATTCGTCATCAATTTGCCTCTCACCATCATTGATTTCACTCAACCAAAGATCGCTTCACTGCTTTTGGTTAACCTACCCAAAAGGACACCTATTCACCTTCTTTGACTATTCAGAGTCTCTATCACTCTTATCATATTCACTGACCTGGTAATTCCATCAACATCTTGCATACTTGGCAAAGTATTGGCCTTTACCTTGTTTTGACCAACTGTCCACTTTCCACGCTGACCGATCACTGCTACACAGTGACCGGCATCGCTTAAATTAACCGGCATCGATTAGTTTCTCGTCCTTTTCTAGCTGACATTTTAACCCCAATTCACCTACCACCACCTATTTATCTTGTTTCTATTATATTTGTGTCATTTACAAAAAGCAGATCCCGCTGCCACGTCGCTTTGTTCACATGGTGCTTACCCAAAGCTAAAAACACCCTCATATTCCACACCAGTCATTAACCACTCTCACCTAGTCCTTCACCACATTCTATTTTATCACCCACGAGTCCTACCCATCCTATCACTATCGCCACAAGAGACAAGGAGCTCACATGAATCCTTGACCGAACCCCGCCGGCTTGCGCTTTTTATCTTTCCCACTCATCCACTCGAGATGCCTTAGGTCAGTTGATATACGACATGCCCGTATCTATTCCCCTCGACACTCACTACTACTTTTACTCCAACCTCCTCTAGCTCCATGCTACCCGCACCCACCTTGCCCCCAATCATTTCGTAGCTAGGCCCCATACCTACTATGACCACCACATCTCGCCACATCCACTAAACCTTGAACAACCACCCAGAACATAACCTCATCCACACCTATTATTTCATATATACCTATAGCTACACAACCACCCCGGTGTTGGTAACCCCTACCAATTTTCAAAATGTTGTTCTTTTTATTCCACAATCCTTAGCCCCCATCTCCACTAGGGTCACCACAACCATTCCACCTCCATATGCGTACTATCAGCATCCTCCCATTTCATCTATCATTCATTCTAGGTACGTACCCCCTATTTCATTCCCTCCTTCTCAATCTACCTATACGGCAGCGCCATATACTGGAATGCCACCCTTGTCATATGCCCAACACTAACCCTCTTACACTACAGGAGTCACCCAACCATCACAACCTACCAATGACCTAATCAAGTTAATGATGGACAAGATGCAGACATTGGAAGCATCGGTTTCTGGCTCCCGTAACACTCTCACCTATGATGAGATTTGTAATGAGCCTATCCACCCATCCATTCCTATCTGCCCATATCCCATGCATTGGGAAATTCCTAAATTTAACCACTTCAATAGAAAATAAGACCTGCAACAACATTTGTGGTCTTTCAAACATGGGTGTTATCTGATTGCCCATGATGACACTTTACTTTTGAGAACCTTTCCCATATCTCTGACTAGCCCTGCATTAGATTGGTATAGTGGGTTACCTAGACACTCTATCTTCTCATTTAATAAGGTAGCCCAAGCCTTCTTGGGTCACTTCTCCATTAACGTTGTTAAGAAGGTTACCATGACTGACCTCTACTCTACGTGTTAGTATGATGATGAATCTATCACAGATTTTGTTGCTCGTTGGCATATCCTGATCAATCAACTCACATTCCAAATACCATAAACCAAACTCATAGAGCTCTTCACATAGGATTATGCTAGACATATCTTACGACCCCGCAGTCCGACTTTTGAACCTTTGATGAGACATTTACCATGGCACGAAAGCTAGAGATTCGTGCCATCGAAGAGAATAAAATCCAACTACACAATAATAATTCGACATTCAAATCAAATGATACCTCTTCTTGTTTGAAACCATATAACAATTATTCAAAAGCCAAGGGAACCGCTAACACATTGGTACTCAAGGCTGGCCCACTTCATCCATCAAATCAAAGCTAGTCCAAACTTTTCAATTCGGATGGGAACAACAAAAATACACCCTAATTGGGAACCTTATTCTTTTGTCTTATAAAAGCTCATTAAATCCGGGCCATCACACTTCCTCCCAAAAACCACACACTAGTTTTAACCTGCTCACCCCACACATGCGTGGTACAAAGAACATGAATTCTCAGAACTATCATCAAGTAAAAGGTCATAGTGAAGGAAATTACATCACTTTCAAAAATGTTGTCCAAGAAATACTCGAGAAAGGTGAGTTAACCTTGGATAATCCTAATGCACCTACCAATCAAGACCTACATATCTTCAAGAAACCATTTTTAATCATTCTCCTTCTTCTCGATCAAACCGGAGAGACCTCAACTCATGATATCCATACCCACGAGGTCCACGCTATTTTAAGCGATACACCCATTTCTGCCCTATTACCTCCTATACCTTCCATCTAGGAAATCCTAGCCCAAAGTCCTCCACCCGCGCTTGAAACCACCTCACCTATTCCTCCACTTGCAGAGGAACGCCTTTACCTCCTTCCTCACCCATGGAGGAGCCTTCCGTTAACATCAAGACTATTTCACCTTTGACTTCTCCACCTAGAGAGCTATCACCCACAGTACTTCTCCACTCCATGGAAGATACTCTTTATCTCCTCCATCCACAGAGGAGCACCCATTATCTCCTCCACCTACAGAGGAGCACCCATCATCTCCTCCACCCATATAGGAGCACCCATTTTCTCCTCCACCTATCAAGGATCCAATAGAGATACCTTTGCCTCTAGGTGATCATTCTCCATTAGCTACCCAAGATCCTGCGGACTTACTTTCAGCTCTCTTACCCACGAAAGCCAAAACTAGAAAATTCCCCATCTCTAAGACACATTTTACGGGAATCACCATTGGATCCTCATCAACCTCACCTACAATAGTGCCTTTCTCAGATTATCCAATCGCATAGAATATGTGGATAGAGCGTTACTTTGGGGGCATTTTCTGCTTCCCGTCTTAACACAAATGTAGATGTCACTTGCTCAAACTTCCATTATCTACCCAAAAATATTTCAGCCAATCGAACCAAACACAACCACAACTATCAAAAATTCCACCACGATACCACTCATGGCTCAACTCACACCCTTACCCATAACCCAACATGCATCTACATCCAATCCCACACCTACATAATCTTCCTTGCCTAAACCTATTACTACCTTAGGGGTCATCCCAACCGCTAGCCTTACTCATCCACCCATCAAATTAGATTTAGCTACATCCTCCAAATTCAACACCAAACCTACTCTGGCCCCCAAATAGAAGAACCAATCCCATAAATCTCATACTCTAACCTCACCAATCACACCTTCATCACCTTCACCCTTTCCGTCCATCTTAGGACCTCATCCTTCCAACATGGTTAAGAAACCACCACCTATCGAAACAAAAACACAAAGATCCCATTCCTCCCTCGTAGATGTCTAACATACCCAAGCGCCCGACACGACTTCGCCCACACTTGTAAAAAAATTTACCACCCATACCTCCAATACCATTAGAAAATTCTTCACTACCCATGAAACTTCAGTCTCTTTCCCTCACACCTCCTACACGGCCTCGTGTCATCTACCTTCACAAAGACACCTCATTTATCCACATGGGTAACTTGCCCTCTTCTCGCCATCTACTTTTCCCTCTAGATCTCATGTGCCCATATCCCCTTTACCCAAGAAAGTGCAACCTAAAGACAAAAATACGCTACCCTCTACTAAGGTAGTCAAACCAACCACACATTCCCTTACCAGTTCATCTACCATACCCATGCCCAAGCAAAATGACCAACACCTAAGACCACACCGACACCTAAAACCGTAGCTTGACCTACTCCCCCTCGTACAAAGACCGTACCTCTATAGTCATCTACGCCTACACCCAAA
Source organism: Taxus wallichiana var. yunnanensis (assembly GCA_018340775.1). NCBI lineage: Eukaryota > Viridiplantae > Streptophyta > Pinopsida > Cupressales > Taxaceae > Taxus > Taxus wallichiana. The sequence goes on from CM031235.1 coordinate 42,425,332, forward strand.
CCCACCTTCACTTCCCATTGCGATCCAATAGTGGGGTCCTATGAAAAAATATTAACCAACCTCCTTGAAACCTTTGTCATCACATTACTACCTCTCAGACCTTATGACCCACTCAAACCCAAACCTAAAGGGTTTGACGACACCAAAATTTGTACCTACCATCGTGTGCCAGGGCATTATGTGGAGAAATGCAAGGCTCTGAAAACCATTCTTATCTAGTTATGTCCCCTTAAAGACAACTTTGATGATGATGACCTTCTTAATGAGGACCCCATTGCACTAACACCCATTCCCATAGCTCTTCCCTCACTACCTACTCAATGACCCAGACCTTCACCCCCACAACTCCTAAAGCCACCCCAAGATTCAAAATTAACATGGTTTGCATAAGAGAACTTGCAAAACCTCCACCCAAATGTCGGTGTGCTCAATTCATCTCACAAGGTTCCTTCCCACCACCGGGATTTTTCCCTTCATATCATTATAACTTTCATGGCTCACCTACCTCACCTACCTCCCCACCTCAAATCAACATGATCCACACTCTACCCGTGCTCGTAAGGACAAAGGAAAGGAAAAGGCAACCGACCCACCGACCAACCCTAGAACCAACATACCATATGCACCTATACCTAAAATCACTATCCACGGCCCCACATATCCTATTTCTAACTCAAGTTACACATTGCACCATGCCCAAAAAGTTGAACCAATCACCCTCAAAATGTCTCTATATGACCTCATCCAAACTTCATAATCCCATCATCAAGCTCTCATGGAGGTCCTAAAATCTATTGAGGTTTTACCCAATGACCCTACACTCGTAGCCTCCATTATTACGCCCCATCTTGTAGCATCTCTCACCAAATTACCACCTTTATCCACACATCTACCTACTCACCAAGTAGCCTCACTTACCTTCTCGGAGGAAGAGATCACACCGCACCAAACCGATGACCCAGATCCAACTCTCTTCATCTTTTTCCACATCGATGATATACGTGTATGATGTGTTATGATCAATGGAGGTGCTAGCATTAATATCATTTCCTCCCATGCATTTTCTCAAATGCACATACCTGACAATTACATGCATAAACATCCCATCATGTTGCATTCATTCAATGATTCTATCACCTCTACACTTGGCACCATCATCCTTCATGTTTGCGTGGGCCCCCGCACTATTCTAGAGTTGTTTTATGTCTTGGAGGGGGAATTTCAATATAACTTGTTGCTTGGTAGACCCTGGATTTTTCTCATGGGTTGTGTTCCTTCCACTTTACATCATTGTGTAAATTTCGAGCATGAAGGATGCACCTATACCATTATGGCTGATTTGTCACCTTTCAAAACTTGCAACATGCTTTACCAACCTAATGATGTGCTTATACCTATTAAGGCATCTACCTCAATGACCACTGCCTCTTCACCTCCACCTCCACCCACTAGTGCAGCCACTACTTCAATCGCACCTACATCCTCCATTCCCACCACTACCACAACCTCCACAGCCTGAACCATCGGCCTCCCAATCTGTTAGCTCCACCTCCAAGCCGAACTTTGACATATTGTCTATTCCATCTAACCACATACCAACCACCGATCCCTTGGAAGGCATTTTCAACGCCCACTTTGGTGGAGTATCACCTATATAGTGTCAACACATTCCTTACTCCAAAAGAGTATGGAAGTCTTCACCAACACCTTGGTTATGACCACCGTATAGGAGAGCACCTCCTTTATGGTCCTCCCCACCTTCGTACTAGTCTCACCTATGGGGGACTTAATACTACCACTTACATACCTTACTATCACAAACCCGCCCATTTTCTACTCACCTCCAATCACTCACCAATCACCATTTTTCCCACACCTTCTTGCAGCTATGTGCATGGAAAGGTTTTTGTTTTGGATTTTATGAGCAAGGCCACCATACTATTATTCCATGTACTACTCATGCAAGCATAATGACCGTAGTGGTATCGGCTTTGTTGAACCACCTACCAAGAAGGCCCGCATTGAGCTCATTAAAGACATCAGCCCTTTTTCACCTTCGTCACCCCCATCACCATCTTCACCGATAGAGTCAATGGATCCCGAATCCATCCCTCCTAACTTTTTTTTTCATAAACACCATCTCCTTGGGGCCTCTGACTTATCAACACGAGGGTGAGGCTCCCTTCTCTCTTCCCTTCCTGTACCCTGAAATGATCAACGATGATACACCTTTGATTAACATCGTTCAATGTCAGGATGATGAATCTATACTCACCTACCTTGGTGCATAAGACTCATATATTCATCGGTCTCTACCATTAGATACAAACCATGTTGAATGGATCAACTATCGAGATCAACATTCATACTCAGGATGACCCACAATTCTAGAGATAGGAAAATCTTTAGATGCTATTGAACAGGAAGCCATCATCTCTTTTCTCAAAAGCCATGACCATGCTTTCACTTGTTCTTATGCGAGATATGCCTAGTATTGACCCCACTATAGTGGTACATAATATCATAACCATTCTTGATGCAAAACCCACAAACAAAAGCTAAGGAAAATGAACCCTCGCATTACTCTTCTCGGTCAAAGAATAACTTCAACGCCTCTTTTTGGTTTCCTTCATCTTACTCATTGATTATCCCCGGTGGATTTCAACATTGTCCCCATCATTAAGGTGATAGGGGACTTCGTATTTTCACGACTTCCGTGACCTTAACCTAGCCTACCCAAAAGGTGAATTCCCTCTCCTGGTTGATGATCGATAAAACACTTAGTATAACTCACACATAGATTCCGTGTGGAAAAATAGGATGGGATCGAAGACGTGAAGGAATAGGAAGGCGTCACACGTGGAGGTGTAGAGTCATACTTTTGGGACTTAACTGATTTTGTAGATCAAGTCTAGTTTCATAGGCTAGCATGTCAAACACACAAAGTGATGGCGAGACTTGTGCACCATGCTTTGTCTATATTTCAAGGATCATATTGAAGCACTCTTACATGGAAGTAATCCAAGAATAGATTCATCACTCTAGTTAACTATAAGTGATCTATAGATAACATACTTGTATGTATGGCTATAATTGTAAATGGCATGTGGTTATTATTAGCGTGCAACCTATTTTTGGCATAGTTAGCGGTGAAGGGAAAGTTCCCCACCCTATATATGTTAGATGAATCACCTAGTTGATATACCGTGTTTGAAGGGTTAGAGATTCATGAGTGCATGAGAATGGATAATTATAACAGATCCATGTGTGCATGAATATTATTATATCAAGCCTCTCGTATTGTTGTCATGTTTAATATATAAATAATATTGGCCAAACCAAAGTGTCTTATTGGTGTTATCATTACATGCTATTGATTTCTTAATGATTTATACTTAAATGGATGCCTTTATAGATCTAGTTCAATATTACTATGTAATGATGGATTAGTTTCTAACTATATCTTCTTATCACTTCACCATGCTACCATCCTGCTACAACAACCCTAAAGAGGGACTTGGTACCTTGGTGCACTTCTTCGGGTGAGTGCTTAGACTATGCTTTGAGTGTTGTGCCGGCCGTGACTAGGTGTGATATGAGAATTCTAGGCTGCATCATTGGTTTCGTTGCCGAGACCTCTTTTTTAGTTGTTTTCAGGATGGTTCGCAATGAAGACATACCGGCTAACTTTGGTGAGTGTTGAAGAGTGGATTCATGATCTGGAGGAAGAATATGCATGAATTTTTAGCACTAGATCTAGATTTAACGTACGCACTTGGGTAGATTAGAATTTGTATGACAGTTTGTATGAAAGATTCTTTTCTATCTTTCCCATAGAATTATATGAGTGGTTGACTGCATATGCATCTAAGTAGAATTGGAGGTATCACACACTTGTTTGGACATAGGAGGAATTTCAAACACTATATGATGCTAACTTGATCTGGACTCGCATGGTAGATACCTAGTTTTGCGGTGTTCTAAACAACTATATTCTGGAGTATTCAATTTCAAATTATTCATGCCTGGAGGTAGCTGACTTCCAGTTCCTACAAAGATCCTGAGGGATGTATTTACAAGGTATTCCACCGATGATCAAGATACTCGATGCTAACATTGAACTTGGAAGAGAAGCCCATGAAAAGTTAAAAATCTCCATACATGGAGGAAGGAATAAGATTGGTGAAAGATGGTAGACCTAGTGGTAGCACTGTGTAGAGGGAAGAGAGGTGGTTTAAGTATGATGAGGCATACAAGAGGGAATTATGGAAGAAACAAGAAGTTTTAGAATGATGGTATTGTGGACAGAGATGGCTTGTGAAGGATTTGAGGCTCATGAGGATGAAGAAGAGCTAGAGCATCGAACTCCCCATCTAGGAAAGCATGACAGAGAACCCTCTTCACCTCACATGGAAGCACGCCAAGAGATATGACATGGGCCGTGGGAACACATCTAAGCCAACCTTTGCTAACCTAGCCCTTGCACTTTGTTTTCCAAGATCTAGTACAATAGGTAAACAAAGTTTTCATTTAGGAAGTGAAAGATCAGAAACAAGTCAGACAACAAGTACATCAATGGCAACATAGACAACTTTGTTATTCTTTGGGGGTATGTTTTCAGGCTCATCATCTGCACAGAATATGAGCGCACTGAATGTGGGATTCACCTCTAGAATTGGGACTACTTCACATATTGTAGGGGTCCAAAGATAGTACCACCGTCGGGACACACAGGGGAGTGCATCTACAAGCCCTATTCCAACTTCAGGAGGAGGATCGGGAGGTATGGACAATTCTAGTTCTAGTGGTTTGGGTGGTTTTGGAGGTAGAGGAAACCAAGGAGGTTCTGGGTCGGGTGGTCAAGGCCCGCAACAACCCCATAACATTTATATGGAGATTTCTCTTCTTCTCCTAGAGTACAGAGGTATCAAGGATGCTGCTAAACATATTCATATGTGTGAAATATTGTGGAGTGCAAAAGGTATCATGGATTCTGAGCACAAGGAAAGTCAATTTGCTACTATGTTACAGGCACGTGTGCACAATTGGTATAGGAAGTTTGATCCCAATCAAACTTGTATTGATTATGTGGCATTGAAAGATGATTTCTTAAAAGAGTTCCATATCCCAGAGTTTGAGTAGAAGAGTCTAAGCGCACAAGGATATAAATCAAGGCACTACCGAAAGTGTACGTGAGTATGATGCCTGTTTAAAAACTTCTATCCAAACTCTCCTATGATATACATGCAAGTCAGCATGCACAAAGGTTTGTTGGGGGATTGATTACTCCATTTTGAAGAGAACTGTCGCATAAGACTTACACCGATCCATGTGAAGCATTGGAAGCAGCTCTATGTGCTGAGGTAGTTGGGAGTATTGACACTGGAGTTAGTCCATTATTGGAGGCTCAAATAAAGCAGCTATGGTGAAACAATTAGAGAAATTATCAAAAAATCAGCTCATGAGACACGCTCAGGAATTTAGTGTATAGATTGTGAAGTGGAAGGCCACACTAAGGATAGTTTCCCTCATAGATCTGTACGTTCACTAATGTTAGACTATAAGATTTTCCATTTTAATTATGATGCTAGTCACCGCCCTTACTACAACACGTGATCGTGAATAATGTATCCTCTTTTTGTAAAATCAGTAGGTCCATGACCCATGATACTCAAGATTGTAGATTGATTGGCACGATACATGATGCCATTGATTGGGGTACAATAGGTGAGTGTGGCTGATAGTTCTACAGGAAAGAATGAGCATCAAGATAGGAATTATAATCAAGCGTGCTTTGAGACAGGAATGACAAGATTTAAAGGAGGTCATGGAAGAGGACGAGGATATTGGAGGTAGATATGGAGGATGAGGCCAAGGTAGGGGAAGAGGTGAATTCCCTTGAGGAACTTGCTATACATGCAACTCACCTCACACAATTCTAGGCATGAATTCCCATAGAATATTTCCTGTTCATTTTGTGGAAAGGGCATAATTATGAAGAGTGTTCGGACTTGTATGAGCATCTCAGTAAGTAGCACAAAAAGGAAACAAAGGCGTAGGGATGGTTAGAATCTAGTGTGTGGTAGAGAATTAGTGGATGCCCAAGTTAACACCGTAACTCGGGGCAGTAATAGTAAAGATAACCACACGAGCTAAGGTGGCACGCGTGAAAGAGGTATTACAACAGAAGCCGACAATCACTAGGGAGGAGGTTTTACATGCTAGGTATCTAGATCCAACTCATCAGAAAGAAGTCTATTAGGAAACTATGGAGGTCCTTAGAAACCTTCAAGGTGAAATACAATGTTTGAAAGAGCAGTCTCGGAAGTTGGAGCATAAGGATACAGAAAAGGCCCCATCTGATATTGATGACATTAGAGAGGTATGTAGAATGTTGTGCCAAGAGAATATTATTCCTTTATTGGGAAATTGGTTAAAGGGGAATACTCTCGCACACGGGAACTGAGACTAGAAGACAAATACTCCATGCGAATCTCCCCCGATAGCATTGAATACAATAAGGAGATCACTTTGAATGCTGTTGTGGATGGTTGGTTGTTGAGCAATATTTTGATTGACACAGGTGTGAAGTGAATGTACTTACATTGGATGCATGGGTACAAATGGGGAGACCTCCATTGCAGCCATCATCTAATGTATTGTTCATAACAAAAAGAATAAAATCTACTCCCATAGGATTTTGCAAGGATACATCTATCACTATAAAAGGGGCCAAGTTCACAGGAGACTTCAAAGTGTTAGCACTTGCAGAAGTAGATAGCTTCCCACTTTTCTTAGGTGCCTTTGGTGTTATGTAAACAATGCTGATTTGAGGTTTAACAAGTGGGTATATCAGCTTCGAGAACAAGGAGGAAAGGATCATAATACCATTGATAGATGGGAAATCCATACCATATGCGGAACCTTTGAGTGAAGAGGACTTGAACAGAATATATACATGCTATTTCGAGACCTAGAGAGGTCAATGAGCCATATAGGGAAGGAATCCTTCATTAGGAAGATTCTCAGTCAATCAATACTACTAGTATTGCTTGTGATAATTGGGCTCATGGTACTTATGAACTAGTGGGGCACAAAGTTAAGTGCAAGGTTTCTTGTAAAAAGGGTTTTCTCTCTCTCTGATGTATAGGTCGCCAAGACTCCCAATATACGGGATCTGAAGATCTAGATGGATTCTTGAAGGCCATGGAGGTAAACTGGGCTGATCAGATTAAAAGATGAGATATGCTATCATATACTTTGGGTGGGATAGCAACGCGACTGGTGGATGGTTCACAGGGATAATCTCTTAGAATGGGGAGAGATTAGGACCGTCGTATCAACCAGGGGTTTCATGAAGTAATGCACCTACAAAGATTTTCCCTTATCATGGTGATCAACCTATTCAACATCATATCTAGCAGTGTGAGAGACTCTGGACAATAGGACATGAAGCATTACCACCCTCACTTTGGGTGCATCGATTTTATTCTACTCTATAAGGTTGTGCGCATGCTTGGTATGTATATGCTGAATTACATCACGACACTTGTAATTGCGGAATTTGATCAGTAGGATGATCCAAAATTTTGAATTCTTCTCATCTACACCACCAAAGGTGAACAAGGATTTAAGCTTTATCAAGCGCTTAACCATGGGAGACAAAGTGGGAAAGAAGAAGAACTTATTCAAGAATTATTTAGTGAGACAGAGACAAGGGCACGTTTTTAGGAAGACATAGATGACACCATACTACTTGAGCGCTTCTCTGGAAAAGAAAAGGGGAAGTTGGTTTACATAATTGATGATGAGGAATTTGAGAACTTGGAAGTTGATCATTCACATGGAGCATGTGAGGTGATAGATAGTGCGATGTAGATACGCACGCATATCATGAACCTATGAAGACAACAAAGGTAAATATTGGCACAGAAGTTGAACCTAAGGAAGTGATAATTGGGGATTATTGGTCAGAGTCAGAAGTGGCAAAGATCATAGAGTTACTTTGAGACTATGAGGACTTATTCCCAAGAGGATACCATGAACTTAAAGGTGTGCATAAATCACTTGGAGAAATGAAGATAAAGCTTAAGGAAGGTGCGTGCCTGTTAGGAAGAGACCTTATCGAATGAATCCCAATTTGCATGAGAAAGTAAAGGAGGAAATTGATAAGATGTTGAAATCTAGGATCATTCAACCATTGGATGAGTCAGAATGGGTCAGTCCTATGGTGATAAGTATTAAAAAGGATGGTAGGATTCGAATTTGTGTTGATTGTAGAGAGTTGAATGTAGCATGTGTTACAGATCCTTTCCCTACACCATTCACAGAGGAAATATTAGGAGTGGCTAGGAATGAGATATATTCATTTACAGATGGGTTCTTAGGGTATCATCAGGTTAGGATTACCCCGAAAGATCAAGTAAATACCACCTTCACTACTGAATGGGGAAGCTTTTCCTATACTATGATGCCCTTTGGATTGAAGAATGCACCTGCTATTCTCAAGGATAGTGGTGCAAGCATTCAAGGATTTTATTCACAACTTCTTATAGGTCTATCTTAATGATTGGACCATTTATGGGCTAATTAAGGATCATTGTGACAATCTATGCTTAATGTTTGAAAGATGTAGACAGTTGAGTATCTCATTGAATATCAAGAAGTGCATCTTTGCTACTCCCTTTGGCATACTTTTAGGACACATAATCTGTAAGGAAGGGTTGCTTTGGTCGATCTAGCTAAAGTTGCAGTCATTTTAGGCTTGAAAGTGCCCACCAGTTAGAGTGAGGTGTGCAGATTTTTGGGTCATACAGGGTATTACAAGAAGTTTATAAAAGGGTATGCCAAAGTTTCCACACCCTTGGAATAATTACTCAAGGGGAAAGGTACATTCTATTGGGGGGAGTCAGCAACAACGCACGTTTGAGATACTGAAGAAGAAACTTACTACCGCACCTATCTTGCACTTTCCTTCATGGGATAAACCTTTTCATGTTCACGTGGACACCTTTGGCATGGCCATTGGTGTTGTCTTAGCTCAACCTAGAGAAGGTATAGTTGATCATCCCATTTTTTTGCTAGTAGGAAGTTGACCCATGCAGAACATAATTAAACCACTATAGAGTGTGAGGATTTGTCCATGATATATGCCTTGCACAAATTTTGACAAGATTCATTGGCCACACCTTTTATGTTTTATATAGATCATATGACATTGAAGTATTTGGTGAACAATCCCATTTTACAAGGGCACATATGTAGATGGATACTCTTATTTCAAGAGTTTGACTTTACAACAGTGGTAAAACCAGAGAAAAGTAATTCTGGACTGGATCACTTGTCTAGAGTTCAACTAGGTGAAGAAGCACAAACAATAGAAGAGACCATGTCTGATGCACAGTTGTATAGGTTACAACATGTACCAATAGAATTATAGGACATTGCTATCTTCCTAAAGATGGGGATGGCACTAGAAGGCATGAGGTCCTTGGAGAAAAAACAACTTGCTATACGCGCGGCACCATTCATGTTAATCAGTGGTGACTTATACAAGTTAGGCAGAGATGAGGTGTTATGCCATTGTGTATTAGAGCATGAATGAAAAAGGATATAATGGAGGATCCCATGTTGATGTTGCAGTGGCCACTATGTAGGTGATACTACAAAACGAAAGATCCTACTTACTTGGTTTGTGGTGGGAAATGTTGTATAAGGATTGTGACCATTGTCACGTGTCTAGGTCGACCAAGATAGAGGGATGAGATGCCTTTACAACCAATTACAAGTGCGAACGCTTTGAGAAATTAGTGATAGACTTTGTAGAGCCTATTTCACCAGCTACACGCAGATCGGATCATCGCTATATCATTACTTGTACAGATTATCTTACAAGATGGGAAGAAGCAACACCTACGAAGGACTCAGATAATAGCTACAACAACAAGATTCTTATGGGAAAATTTTGTTACCGTATGGTTGCCCCTTAAGTTTAACTAGTGATAGGGGCACCCATTTTTTAAATGAGACAATCCAAATTCTATTAGATGAGTTTATGGTTGCCCACCACAAGACTACACCCTATCACCCTCAGGAAAATGGAACTGCTGAGGCTTTCAACAATATTTTGAGCCAAACATTGACCAAGATTTGTGATTTGGGATGAAAAGATTGGGATGAAAAAGTATTTATTGTTCTTTGGGCCTACCAAAAACATATAAAATATTGAACAAAGCCACACCTTTTAGTTGGTGTTTGTGTGTGGAAGCTTTTCTTCCTATAGAATTTATGTTACCTTCTTTGCGCATTGAATGCACTAGAGGTCTAGCTAATGAACAAGCTTTGGAAGAACAAATTGAGAACATGGTTCAACCGGATGAGTGTTGGGACATAGCATGAGGATTCGATTCAAACAGGGAAAGCACGCCAAAAGCATGAAATGATAGGCATATCGGGATAAGAAACTTACGGTCGAAAAATGGTACTTCTATATGACTCTAAGTTTTTGCGTAGTCTACGGAAGCTCAAGGTGCATTGGTTGAGGCCACATGTTATAACTCACATACTTGAGTCAGGTTTTTTCCCCGTTAGAAGCAATTGACAACACGGCTGCCCAGTTACTTTAATGGGAGTAGGTTGAATCCCTAATATAAATAAGTCTTCTCGGTGTTTGTAATAAGGTAGTGTTTCTAGATAGATTAGGTTTCCATTTTTGCTTTTGCTTAATGTGTTTCTTTCATTGTTATTATGCTTTGTCAATTTATTTCTTGTTTTTGTGTAATAAGCGTGCTTGTGTGCATGAAGCTAACTACAATATGAAGCATGTTGATTCATAGAGGACTGCACATACTTTTAGTATGGGGTGGATTGTTGGTGACTCCCAGGTATAATGCTGTGAAGATTGGAAGGTATAATGTTATGGATGTTGAGGAAGTAAGCTGCTAAAGGTGATTTACAAAGGGTTTCTTCTCAAAAGTAACCAAGGATGGAGATGAATGAAGGAAAACTATAACATGAGGTAAGCGGAAACCATGATAACTACCACGAGAAGGTCCAGTGACGAGGTACTCGGGTGCTAGAGTGCGTGATAAAGAGAAGTTTGTGACTAGAAGGTAGGAAGGTACGTTAGAAGGTTATAGCCGTGGCACAAAGATGTACCATGTGGAAATGACAAAAATGAGCAATAAATGAGAAATATTTGGTAGGTAGAGGAGTAATTAATGCATCAAAATTGAAAATATATATAAGGACGGGATGTAAATTCATTTCTACCCTTGCAACTATGACAATTCGATGAAGAGCTAAGTGTGAAGAGTTGAGTAAGTGATTCAAGGTATGAAAATGGTGAAACCAGGACATGAAAGGTAAATATGTGTATTTGAAAAGCTTATATCCCCGTAGGAGAAGGGTTTGATCGAAGAATATTGATAGAGCGAGAGCTAGGGCACGCGATTTCATGATTACAATTTAGGGCATGATTGAATCAGGTTAGGGTTTGAAGTAAACCATTAAAGAGTTATAGAAGAAGGTGTGGAAACACAAAACAAAGGGAAGAATGGCTCCAAAGAAGGAAGCAACAACAACAAATGGAAAGAAGAAGGTAGTAGTGGAAGAGTAGGAAGAGATGACTCCTGAGAGCAATTTTTTAGAGATGCAGTACCTTGAAGAAGTAATTGTGGGCTAGGAATGGGATTCCCACATATGAAAGAGCAAAATAAGTGAGTACAACCACTTAACCAAGGATAATCAAAAGAATTTGGATGATTTACTTAACTCTCGAATGGACAGGTGAATTGGTGATGGGATGTTGATATATGATGATCCAAGGGAGAAGTTACTGAAAAGGATTGGTGTTTACCAATTATATGAGCTCCCGTACTTTGGGAAATATGCACCATTATATAGGTGGTGATGAGCCGAGTCCATGAGGACTTCTTCTATTTTGCAGGGTGAAGGGTAAGACTAACACCCATTTTAATTTCCACAAGAATTGAGTTTAAAGGTGACGGGTGAGGACATCAAAAATGACTTAATTGACAAGGTTGCCATATTGAAACACACAAATCACTAGGATACCAAAAAGGACCGCGGGAATGGACATAGACAAATTACATGATTTTCTCGTAGTAAAAGTAGCAGCAAGACACCGGTTACAAAATTGAAAGACCAAGATCGTTGGTCACAAGTAAACTCAATGTGGTTGCATGTGGCAAAGCACATGTCAGAAGGGGTTATTTACAACATTGTCGACTTTATTGTAGAACAAATAGTAGAGGAAGCATGCACAGAAGTAAGATAAGCTTTGGTTTTTCCTTACTTTCTTTAGTATTCATGGAGACTAGAGTACTAGATGGCCCGAAAGAAAATATATGGGAATACCCCATGAATAACAAGTCTCCAGCTGAAAGATTCAGCAAGTATCTATGCAAAGGGTCTATGACAGATGGGGTAAAGGAGAGAGTGGAGATGTGGTATGACAGGCTCTACATGGCTTTTGAAGAAGAGTGGTGCATACCAAAGGAGTTGCCCTCGGTATTGGGGAAGCAGGCTTAGTTTTCTGTTTACCAACACTTTTATATTGCACATTTTCGATGGTGGATGGATCGTGGAGCCCCCGGTGCAAACTATCATACATGTTCACAACATGGCATTTTCAATCTTCCATTCATTGGTTCACCGATACAAGGAGGCTATTATTTAATGCAAACAAGGTGGATTTCGAATACCACACCTTGCGAAAGAAGTATGGATATCCAGGGAAGAATGCTTACAACGAGAGTATTATCTCATAGATTTTTAGTATCAAACCGTAGAACACTCACCGTTGAAGATATCAGCCTGCGCTCATATATCTCCAACTTAAACCAAAGATGGAAAATAATAAGCATGTAGAGAACAAGTTCACACTCCTAGGACAACAAAAGGGGAAGCATACTATGGAAAACATCCTGCACCTAGGCCTTATAAACCCATGCAGATGATGAGGAAGAGGACGAAGAGCATGAGGATAGCAAGTGGTTTGGTGTGTAGGAGGACACAACCATTTGGTAGATAGGAGGAGGAGCACATGATGGATTCATAAGGAGAAAAAAAATAATGAGGGAGTGCAGGGTGACTAAAGGTTTAGAAAGGTTTTCAAGCACACAAGGTCACAAGGAGAAGCCCAGCAGACAACAAGGAAGTCACCGCAACTCTCACCGGTAAAGGATCCCGAGGAGAAGAAGAGAAGAAGAAAGATCAAGCTAGATGAAGAAGAAGAAGAGTTTGAGGAGAAACTGCTTCCATCTCCAATCCATCATAGGGTAGAAGAGGAGCTCGAGAACAAGGAGGAAGAAAAACTTAGCAAAGAGGAAGAAAGGGAGCAATTAGAAGTTACAGAAGGCAAGGATGAGGATACAACCAATATTCCTAACCTTGATGCTACCATTCCAAAAGGGCTAAGGTCCCGTCAGACAATTGAGGATGTAAGGGTACAAACAATGGGGTTGTAGACATCGAAATCATGTCATAATCACCTTGGTCCCCTAGCACAGCCCTATAATCACTTCCTCATCCTTAACACATTATCACCTACCTCCTACACCACACACATTTTAATTTAATTACTTTAATTAAATTAATGCCATTTACCTCCATACATATTAATTTAATTATTCACATTAAATTAATTCAAGTACTCTCAAACACCTATTTAATAAAATTGCCTTTATTAAATGCACCTCACCTAACCACCCCCATCATTTGACCCATTAACCTAAACCCTAAACCAATGTCCTAAATAAAACCTAACATTAGACCCATCCCCTCACCTCACATTAAAAGTATCCTAAGGTTGGTTTTCACCCCGAGAAAAATAAAAGACCCTTATCAAATGGCGGAACAACTTCCTAGGAAAATTTTGAACAACCCAAGATAACGTGCCTAAACTGATGTCGGTTCACCCTAAACCGATGTCACTTCACCTAAACCGATGCTAGTTATACCGGCATGGACCAAATGGCCTATTTAGACCCATCTACAGCTTTGTAATATGGGTTGGTTTGGTTGGAAGACTTCTAATATTGAGTTTGATCTCTTTAGATGTGATAGCAAAATGAAGATTGATTTGTGATCAACAAAGGCAACCAAATACACTAGCACAACAGTGAAAATTTCTTCCCAACATTCTCCAATGCAGCAACTTCTTCATTATTCTTCAAACCTATACCTCACATAAGAGTATCCTCCTTCCATCTGTTTCATTTTCTTATCATCGATTCTGATGTTTATGGTAAAGGAACCTAATATTTTACTCTCTGTCCATTTCCTCTCTCCAGTTATAGCCACCTTCCATACCCAATCATGTTAATACTTGGTCCAATTTCCCATTTTGATCTCCTCAGTAGTCTCAGACCTTCGCAACATATCTACACTCCTCTCGTGATCAATCCCGCCTTTATCCACTACAATTTTTGCCCAAAACTTCAAAACCCGAGAATGTGTGATCCTACCAACCCCGACTTAACCGTCATCAGTTATCTCTGACCATCACCGGTTACAATGAAAAACAACCTGTGTTGCCTAATCTTTACTAGAATAACAACTTGTTTCTGACATATACCTATTTGAACACCTATTTGACCTTCAGATCTATATCTAACCTAGCCTGTTAGCTCATATTCACCTATAACCAACCTACTTGACCTCTAGATCTCCTTCTAGCCTATCCTATTAGATTAGATCTAGCCTATTACGTTTGTATGAGATGCCTAAATCATATTAAACTACAATAGGACAATATTTACTTTATTTCAGCATTGAATTGTTTTAAACAGTGGATTGACAACCATCTAGGAAGTATCGCACTTCCAGGATCTAGCACATGCTAGGCAGTCCACCTTATCGTTTAACTCTCTTTGGTGGTCTTGTTTTGGTTCTTATATAGGTAGTTCCTCCTAGCCAAAAGGAAGGTCTCACAATCACTTTGATTCAGAATTCAGATACACGCACATACAACCTTCAACCATCCCTAAAACAAGTATTCCTCTTACCACCCTTTACCTTATCTGTTTCGTCAAGTACTTCTCAGAAAACTAAGAAATCAGGTGAAACATTTTGGCACACCCGGTGGGACCCATTTGGGGTTCCTTGCATATTTCTTCATTCCTAGGTGAAAAATTGTGTGTGTTTGTTTCCCTTCTAGTAGCATTCACATTAAAACTTTCTCCTTGGTAACATTCTCTTCTTTCTACTTGCTCCGAAAGACACATTTCTTTTGGTGTATTTAAAAAGAACCTTCTTATTCTTGTTTTCTACATTTTAGTGAAAGAGCATCCCTCTTCCTATTCATCTATTGTTGTCATCGAATATCATACTTTTGATTTGGGTTTAAAAAAGTGCACTGCATTCTGATTTAACTCATTAGCTCACATTAATTGAGGGCAATCAATACTACTGGAAGTCATGACCAATTAATGGTTGAAAAATGAATCATAGAAAAGAACTTTTATCCTTTTCTCTTTCTCCGAGTCTTACCAAACCACACAAAAATTTAAAATACATACATTCTTAAACAACATCCTACCTGAAAGAAGTTATAGGTGATCACACGATCACGGTACAGTGGGC
Source organism: Taxus wallichiana var. yunnanensis (assembly GCA_018340775.1). Taxonomy (NCBI): domain Eukaryota; kingdom Viridiplantae; phylum Streptophyta; class Pinopsida; order Cupressales; family Taxaceae; genus Taxus; species Taxus wallichiana. The sequence goes on from CM031235.1 coordinate 42,440,938, forward strand.
ACCCAGCTCGCTACTCTATCGAGTCATACTTCAGAGTGAAGCCTTCCCCCACCATAACATTCCTGAAACCTCACCCTTTAGAATTATTTCTTCATAGGAAGCCTTCCTCACCAAGAAATTCTATTGTTCTATTTATAATAGTCAGTCCATACAAATAGCATAAGTTGAACAAATGTAATAGGAAAAGGCACTCTAGGAACGTTGTTTCTTAGTGTTGTGCTTGATTTGCATTTTGAGGTGAAAGATTTTGATCATTCTTTTGTCTTTCCTTGCACACTCCCAATCATAGTTAGTTTATTTTAACTTTATTTGAGTGTGCCTGACCACATCTACATCATTCTTAGAATTCTGGGTTTGATTCAACACTAGATTTTTAAATCACAACCACTTTTCTTATTCTCTGTTTCAATTTCACAGTAACTAGCTATGGTTATCTTTAACCGGCATCGGTTTAACCCAACCGACATCGGTCTGAAGTCTTTTGGATACCTATCCAAAAGACACCTATTTCACTTTCTAAGCTATAAAAGGCTCCTATCACCTTTCATATTGTCATTACTTCAATCACAGTCACCTTACGTCTCATCATGTGTAAAAATTGTCAGTCTGGGACCATCATTTAACAAAATGTTGGTTTTTCATAGTAACCGGCACCGGTTAACCCTAACCAACATCAATTTACCCAAACTGGCGTTGGTCACCCTGTGCTATTTTACAGCTCACCAGCCGACCTAATTCACTTACCGTTGATGATTTTTCTAGTTTTGTTGTGTTTTGTGCCATTCAGACATAATACAGTCCTACCAAATTAGTTCCTACCCATATGGTACTAACCCGTAGTTAGGAAAGTGCCCTCATATTTTATGCTAGTCAACTACCGCTCCCACCTATCCCTTCATCACCTATTCCTTCACCACCTTCCATCTCATCATCCATGGATCCCAATTAACCTATCACCATTCCTACAGGTGACATGGAGTTTGCATGACTCTGGATCAGAATCCCACTACTTTGAGCCACTACCTCACCCATGCCTCCACTCGAGATGCCTCGGGTCAATTGATCTATGGCATGCCCATATCCTTATCTCCATTCCCGAAGATTGCTTCTACCTTAGCTCCACTGTACCATGGTAACCTCACCCATTTTATCCCTAGTTGTGTTGTAGCTAGATCCCATGCCACTTTGACCACCACATCTTCCACCTCTATTACACCTGTAGTCTCCACCATACCTTCATCCACCACCCAAAACATAGCATCATCTGCACCTGTTGTCTCATATATACTAGTCGTAACGCTACCACCCTTTGTGTCGGTAACCTCTACCCCATTTCAAAACATTGTCCTTTCTATTCCCCAATCTCTACCTCCCATCTCTACCAAGGTCACTACGAGTGTCCCACCCTCACATACCTACTACCACCGCCTCCCTCCTGTTTCATCGGTCATTCAGTCCAGGTATATACCCTCTATGTCTGTCTCTCAATTCCTGCCTCCTTATTCGACACCACCATATTCTAGAATTTCATATTCTTCATATGTCCCACAACAACCTCCTTTCGCTCCGGGGGTACCCAATCTTCACAACCTAACAATGACTTTATCAAGTTAATGATGGATAAGATGTAGACATTAGAAGCATCTGTTTCCAGCTTCCTCAATTCTCTCACCTATGACAAGATTTGTAATGAGCCTATTCACCCATCCATTCTCATTCGCCCATATCCCGTACACTAGGAGATGCCTAATTTTTACCACTTTAACAAAGAAGGAAGACCAGACCAGCGTAGCATTTGCAATCTTTCAAACATGGGTGTTACTTAATTGCCCATGATGATGCTCTACTTTTGCAAACCTTTCCCATGTCCCTAACTGGTCCAGCATTAGACTGGTATAGTGGATTACCTAGACATTCCATCTTCTCATTCAACTAAATAGCCCAAGCCATCATCAAGAAGGTTACCATGACCGATCTTTATTCCATGCGTCAATATGACGATGAATCTATCACATATTTTGTCGCTCGTTGGCATAGCCTAATCAACCAACTCACTTTCCAATTACCATAAACTAAACTCATAGAGCTCTTCACACAAGCATGTGCTAGATATATCTCACCTACCTTACGGTATAAACCTTTCGAACATTTGATGAGGCTTTCACCATGGCACGTAAGCTTGAAATTCATGTCATCGAAGAGAAGAAGATATAATTACGAAATAAGAACTCCTCGTTTAAATCACATGATACTTCCTCTTCCTCAAAACCTCAAACGAGTTATTCCAAAGCCAAGGGAACTACCAACGTAGTGGTACTCAGGGCTGGCCCTGCCCATCCATCCAATCATGCTAAACCTTCATCCAATCTGTCACCAGTCCAAGCCTTCCAATTCAAACCAGAACAAAAGAAATACGCCTTAATTGGGAAACCATATTCATCTGTTTTAGAAAATATTATTAAAGCTAATGCCATCACCCTTCCTCTTATCAAACCACATACTAGTTTTGACCCCTCTTACCCCATACCAGGTTGGTACAAGGAAAATGACTACTGTAACTATCACCGTGTAAATGGTCATAGTGACAACAATTGTATCACCTTTAGAAATATTGTTCAGGGAATGCTCGAGAGTGGCGAGTTAGTCCTGGATAACCCTAATGCGCCTACCAATCAAGACCTTCATATTTTCAAGAAACCATTCCCTAACCATTCCCCATCTAATGATCAAACTAGCAATGCCTCACCCAACGAAATTAATACACGTGAGGTACATGTTATCTTTACCGACTTACCACTTATTTCCCAAATATCTTGTATCCCATCCATTGAGGAAATCCTAGCCTAAAATCCCCTACCCACATAGGAGCCTACTTTATCTATTCCTCTACCCATAGAAGAAAGGCCTTCACCTCCCCATACACCTGTGGTGTAGTCTCTCATTAGCACTAATATCATTTCCCCTTCAGCTTCCCTACCCAGTGAACCACTACCAATTATACCTCCTCTAACCAAAGAGGAGTACCCATCGTCTTCTCCACCTATTCAGGATTCAATAGATTTTCTGTTATCGGTTGGTGACCTTTATCCATCAACTACCCAAGATTAGAAGGACCTACTTTTGGCTCTCTTACCTATAGAGGCCAAATCCAATGAATTCCCTATTTCTCGGACATGTTTTATGGGAATCCCCATGCGCTCCACATCTACTTCATCTACCACAAGTGTGTCATTCTCACGTTTGGCCAACCACCTGGACTATGTTGATAGGTCTTCACTTTGGGGGGTCTCTTACTCCTGGTCTCAACCCAAATGAAATCATCTTCCACTGATACTTATACCATTTATCTGAAGATGTTTCAACAACCCAAACTGCATATGAACATAACTCTCGATACATCTTCTATTACATCATCCTCATCTATACCCACCCCTCTACTTGCTAGCCGACGTGTTCCAACATCATCTCTTATATCTAAACCCACTAGTGTTCTAGGGGTCACACCCACATCAAACCTTGCACATCCTCCTGTCAAGATACACTTGACCACATCTTCCCATATACCTATTAAACCAATCCCTCAACCTAAACAAAAAACCCAACCTTCTAATCCGCACACACCGACCTCACTAACTACACCTTTATCACCTTCACCCTTACCATCCATCTTGGGACCTCACCCCTCTACCTTAACAAAATATACTCTCTCCAGGGGTAAACCTAAAATTCCCTTGACCCCTTTACCACAGCTTGTAGTTCTACGTAGGTGAACCTTGTGTCCTTTACCACCATCTATAACCTGTTTTCCTCCTATACTACAATTACCTTTTATACCTCCTTCACTACATATGACATTTTCTTCCACCTCATCTGTACTCCCTCTCGACCTTGACCAACACCTACCGCTGCACCTCAGTTATCCCCTTGGGTCACTCGTTCTCTCCCACCATCTACATCACGTGCTCCCCTAAACCTATACCTAAGAAAAAGCACCAAAAACTAAAAAAACCATTAATTTCCAAAGAGGGGGATAAACTTACCCCTCTTTCTGTTGCTGCACCTACACCAAAGAAATTACAACCCAAATCCAAGACTACATCACCTCAACTACCACCACAACTACCCAATCTTCCAACCAAACCTACTTTCACTTCGCATTGTGATCCACTGGTGGGATCATATGCCACCATCTTGGCTAACCTCCTAGAAATCTATGTTATCACTCTCCCTCCTTTTAGACCTTACGATGCTCTTAAACCTAAGCACAAAGGGTTTGATGATACTAAAATTTGCACTTACCATCGTGTACCATGACATGATATTGAGAATAATAAGGGTCTAAAGGCTTCCCTCATTCAATTATGTCCTTCTGACCCCAATCTTGATGACGATGACCTCCTGGATGATGAACCTATTTCACCCTTACCACTTTCTTCACATCTTCCTCTTACACCTATACCACAACCTCTACCCGCACTCCTCCTGAGCCACTCCTAAAATTTGAAATTAACATGGTTAGCATTAGAGAACTTTCCATGCCTCCACCCAAATTTCATTGCACCGAACTAACCTCACAAGGCTTTTCTCCTCCCATAGGTTTTTTCCTGTCATGTCGCTATACCGCTCACCCTACACCTCCATTTTCTAACTCTCCTCAAATCAACATGATACACGTCACTACATGTGCTCAGAAGGAGAAGGGAAAAGAAATAGCAATTGACCCACCAACCAATCCTATACCCAACATACCATCTACACCCATACCTAAGATAATTATCCATAGCCCCACATACCCTATTTCTAATGGTGTCACACATCTCACCATGCTTAAACAACTACACCAATCTCCCCTAAAAATTTCCTTATACGATCTCATCCAAACCTCAGAGTCACATCATCAATCCCTCATGGAGGTCCTTCAATCTATTGAAGTTTTACCTAATAACCCCACACCTATAGCATCTATTATCACACCTCATCATGTCGCTTCTCTCACTAAATTACCATCTACCTCATCACATCCACCTGTTCACCAAGTTTCTATCCTTAGTTTCTCAGATGACAAAATTGTCCCCCACCAAACCAATGACCTAGATCCTACATTTTTCATCTCCATCCATATCGATAATATTGGCATCTGACGTGTTATGATCGATGGGGGCACTAGCATTAACATCATCTCCTCTCACGCATTCAAACAAATGTGCATACCCAAAACTACATGCATAAACATCAAATCATGTTGCGTTCATTCAATGATGCTATCACTTCTACACTTGGCACTATCATTCTCCACATTCATGTGGGTCCCCGTACTATTCCCGAGTTGTTCTACATGTTGGAAGGGGAATTTTAATATAATTGGTTTCTCAGAAGACCCTGGATTCGTGCCACGGGTTGCGTTCCTTCTACTTTGCACCGATGTGTAAAGTTCGAACATGAAGGACATTCCTATACCATTCCAGCTGACCCATCACCTTTCAAAACTTACAACATGCTTTACCGGCCCAATGATGTCCTTGTACCTGTTAAGGCGTATACCTCCCTGTCTATATCTTCTTTGCACATGACCCCATCCACCAAAGTGCCGTTTCAACCTCACCTTCACCCAAATATTCTATTCCCACTCTCGCTATCGCTTCTACCAATCAAACATCAACTTCTCAACTAACTCGACACCTCCGACGATCTAACTTCTAATGCTTCCACCATTCCATCCACCAATATATCAACCACCGATCCTTGGAAGGTGTTTTTCAATGCCTCACTATGGGGGAGTATCGCTCAACAATGTCAATACATTCCTTACTCCATAAGAGTATGGAAACCTTCATCAACATCCTCACTATGATAACCGCATAGGTGAGCGTCTCCTTTATTGTCTTCCCCACCTCCATACCCATCTTATCTATGGGGGAATTGATATTTCCACTTATACACCTAAACCACCATCACAAACCCAACCTTTTTCGGCTGACCTTTAGTTGCTTACCAACCACCGATTCACTCACACTTTCCTACACCGCTGTGCCTGGAAGGGTTTCAGATTTGGCCTTTATGAGCAAGGTTGTCACACTATTATTTCATGTACCACGCGTAAACACAATGATCGTAGTGGAATCGATTTTGCCAAACTACCTGCCAAAAATCCCGTATTGAACTCATTAAAGACATTGACCCCTCTCCACCTTCTTCACCTACCCCACCTTCACCACCTTCACCAACAGAGTCGATGGATCCTGAATCTATCCCTCCTACTTTTTTCCATAAATACCATTTCCTTGGGGCCTCTGACCTATCACCATGATGGAAAGGCTCCTTCCTCTCTTCCTTTCTTATATCTTGACATGATAGGGGATGATACTCCTTCTATTAATGTCATTTAATGTCAGGATGATGAGTCCATACTCACCTACCCTGGTGTTGAAGACTCTTATATCCACCAATAGTTACCTTATGAGATGTAAGAAATGTTGAATGAATCGACTATCAAAGTCAACATCCACACTCAGGATGACCCCCACATTCTCAAGATTGGCCAATCTCTAGATGCTGCTGAACAGGAAGCCCTCACTTCTTTTCTTAAAAATCATAGCCATGTTTTTGCTTGGTCCTATGTTGACATGCCTGGCATTGATCCCACTATCATGGTCCACAATATTGTAACCATTCTGATGCCAAACCCATAAAACAAAAGTTGAGGAAAATGCACCCTCGCATTGCTCTTCTTATCAAAGAAGAACTTCAACGCCTTCTCTCAGTTTCCTTTATCTTACCCATCGACTACCCCCAATGGATTTCTAACATTGTCCCTATCACTAAGGTGATAGGGGACTTCGCATTTGCACCGATTTTCGTGATCTCAACCTTTCCTACCCAAAAGATGATTTTCCTCTACCTGGTATTGACCAGTTGGTTGACCTTACCGCTAGCCATGAGATGCTATCACTTATGGATGGTTTCTCGGTTATAACCAAATCTTACTTGCCCAGGAGGACCAACACAAAAATTTATTTATTACCCCTTGGGGACCTTCGCTATCGAGTCATGCCTTTTGGCCTTAAAAATGTTGGTGCTACATATCGGTGTGCTATGAATTACATCTTCCATGATAACATGCATTGCATAATGGAAGATTATGTGGATGATCTCTTGGCCAAATATAAATGTTGGGCGGACATCTCACTTGTCCTCGAAACCATCTTTGACCACCTCATTAAATATTGCATCTACCTTCAACCTAAAAAGTGCGTCTTCACGGTTCTCTCAGAAAGCTTCGGGATTTATTGTTTCTCTCTAGGGTATATAAGTTGACCTGCTAAAGTCAAGGCCATTCTAGAAATGCCACCACCCACTAACCTTAAATAGCTCCGTAGCCTGCAAGGTAAATTGTAATCTATTCATTGATTTATTTCCCAACTCTCTGACCGTTGTCAACCATTTCATCACCTTCTCAAAAAGGATGTCTCTTTCAAATGGGATGATGATTGCCAAAAGATTTTGAGAGCTTAAGACAATACCTTCTCCATCCACCCATACTTATTCCATCTAAAGATGACCAACCCTTCTACCTATACATCTCTCTGCTACGATCACTCTTTAGGGGATATGCTTGCTCATCATGACGAACAACATAGGGAGAAGGAGGTTTATTATCTAAGTCATACCCTTATGGACTATGAAACCTGATACACTCTCCCCGAAAAATTTTCTTGGCCTTATTTTTGTTGCCACCAAACTTTTCCATTACCTCTTGAACTAAAAACCTATGTTGTGACCAACACTCGACCCTTTACACTTCATGTTTGCTAAACCTTACCAAAATCAATGTGTCATATATTGGCTCATGCTTCTTGCTGACCTAGACCTCAAATTCATCCACCAAAAATCTATCAAGGGCTAGGCCATTGCTTGACCAAATTGCGATGCACTTCTTTTTGGGAATCAACCTTTGAATTTTGATTTCCCGATGAATCCATTACTAACATCTCTTTGGATGATGAGCCTTACCAAATGACCTTCTTCTTTGATAGTTCCAAATGTCGGCATGGGGTGGTGTAGACATTATCCTCATTCCTCTTGATGGTAAACCCATGCCCTTATCATTCAAACTCAACTTTGAATTCACCACCAATATTTCCAAATACAAAGCGCTTGTATTAGGTCTCATGACTACCTATGCCTTAGAGGTTAAGTCCATTAATATCTTTGGAGATTCTCAACTAGTAGTAAACCAAGTCAATGGTGTTTATCAGTGTCATAATGAAATACTTCAAGAATACAAACATTACGCTGGTATCATGTTGACTACCTTTGACCGCTATAAAATTCAAACTGTTCCGTGATCCACTAATAAATTCACGGATACCATGGCCTACCTCGCTTCTCAGATACCTGCTTCACCTACCGATTCAGACATTTTTGTTACCATAAAACGCATATCGAGACCTTCTTATAAATCTTGTTGTGTTAACCTCATCCGAACTACCTCACTAAACACACAAGACCTTTGGTATAAGTAGCTTGCGGACTACCTTTCCCTTTCTATATTACCTCCTGACCTCACACGTAATGGACAACACACCTTTCTCAAAAGGGCCTCTTGTTATGTCATAATGGGTGGCCTCCTCTATAAATGCAGCTTTGACGGTATTCTCTTACGATGCCTCACCAGCTCTGAAATCCCCTATACCATTAAAGAAGTTCACGATGGCATATGTGGAGGTCACTTTAGTGGCCTTGCTATTGCTAAGCACATTCTTCACCTAGGCTATTATTGGCCGACCCTCAATCATGATTTTTGTGACTACGTTAAACGTTGTGTAAAATGCCAACAACATGCCAATCTTCATCACACACCTAGTCATGCCTTATAGGTCGCTCGTGACCTTTGGCCCTTCTCTTAGTGGGGTTTGGATCTTGTCGGAGAAATCAATCCCCACTCCTCCCTAAGACATCAATGGATCATCGCCGCTACAATATTACACCAAATGGGTTAAAGCCTTACCCCTCATCTCCACTAAAGCTAAGAAAATATGTGAGTTCATCAATCATCACATTATTTGTCACTTTGGTGTTCCACATCGCCTTATCACTGATAATGGTAAACAATTCAAAAACAAAACTCTACAAAAGATTTATGACACCTTCGGTATCCAACTTAGCTTCTCCTCACCATATTACCCACAAACCAATAGCCAAGCCAAATCCACCAACAAAAACCTAAACAAAATTCTCATGAAAGTGGTTAACGATACTGGGAAGGATTGGCATACGCACATTCCTTATGCTCTTTTGGCATACCGTACTAGTATTCACACCTCCACCGCTGCCACTCCCTTTTCTCTAGTATATGGTTCGAGGTTGTTTTACCTCTCAAACTATAGATCACATCTCTTTGTATCTCCCTTCAAGATATGCTTCCTGATGATGACTTTTGCCAAGACTCGTCTAACACAACTTGAGTTATTAGACGAATGACATCTTTATGCCCTCGACCATCTCCAAGTCTTCAAAAAATGCATCAAGTGTGCCTACAACAAACATGTCCATAAATGCACCTTTAAGGTTGGTGATCTCATCCTCAAGGAAAATCAACATGTAAACAAAGAAGAAAAAAGCTAATGGGGTAAATTTGCTCCTAATTGGCTTAGACCATACATCGTGACCCATGACTATGGATCAGGTGCTTATCACTTGTCTTCACTTGATGGTAAGTCCGAATCTGAGCCCCTCAATGCCTTGCATCTTTGACCATTCTATTGTTGACTTCTAGTCCTACATCACTATTTATCTAGTTCATGCTCGTCCCTTGAGCGCCATTTACCTTTCTTTTTCCACCCCTCCACTTCAACGACTAAACAAGAATCATGTGATTACCCATCACCCTTTTTCCTTATCTTAAATATGTTCACCATGGCTCTGCACATGGCATGATTCTCATGAATAATTTTCATCTTCTTTTAGATGAGATCCCATGGTCATTCATCCTTTCCTTCTCAACAAGAACCAAATGCTTCGCTATAGTCTAGTCCATGACTTAAAAGCCAAAAATTTATTTCCAAAAATAAGGGATTAACTCCTTAAGTCAAACTTCCAATATAAAAGATGAATCCCTCAAAAGGACATCTTCCACCTTCATTGTTCTTTATAAGTAGACTGCTCCCTTGAAGGACAGCTATAAAAAGCTCGCAACTCTCTACATAGTCTATCAAAAAGAAGACTATTTTTCTTGAAAATCAAAATTTAGAAGCTTCCCACATCAATCAACTTCGCGAAGACCTCAAGGAGACATATACTCATCCCGTATAGACTTCCCACATCGATCGAGTCTATATAAAACATCAAAAGAAAAGAAAAAATAAAAAGTAACCTTTTTTTTGTCATGGACTTGCCTATTGTGATCTTGTCTCATGTTGCCCAAGGCATTTTTCCTCCCATTTTATGACCCAATTACCTTCACATCCTTACTCATTGTATTTTCACCTCATACTACCTCAAGGGACCTGCTAAACCTATGACATTTAGTGATTTTGTGACTATTCTTCACCTTTAGAGTAATCAATCATGCAATGTCTTTAGGGTCTTACGTTCACTAGCCTATGTCTGTAGATGTGTTTCATACATTTTTATCCTTGCCAATCAGGTGGCTTTCTTGCCCCCTCTTATCTTTTCTCTTCTTCATTACCTTTTGATCTTCCTATATAGGACTAGACCCTCGACACCGGTCTTTTTGGGATTTTCTTCTCACTACCTCAATCAACCTAAAATCACCCATACCTATCTACCTATATTCCACCTAACATAATCGACCTCGACCTAATCATACCTATGGCCTGGAATCCACACTACCTATCGACCTAACATCACCCACACCTATCTACCTATTTCCAACCCAAACATTACCTAATTATACCTATGACCTGGAATCAACACTACCTATCGACCTAACATCACCTTTACCTATCTACCTATTCTCCACCTAACCTAATCGACCTTGACCTAATCATACCTATGACCTTGAATCCAACCTAACTATCAACCTCACTACCTTCTTCTTCTATCTTCTCATATTCTTCCCTAGCTTATGGGAGAACTACATCGGCCTGAGGTCCCTTTTCACCGGGACTATGTAGGTAACACTTCCAGGGCATGGGGCCCTGGAAGGTTAGCTCGGCCACCTTTTACCCCAACCATTTCCCCCTTTTTCCTTTTTGATTTCCCGTTCGTATCAAAACCTTGACATCTAAACCATATACCACATAACTTTTACCACTTATATTATTTCACATTTTCATACATAACCAGCATTTTCCACATTTTACTCCATCTCATGTATTTATATTGCCATTTGTTACCAAAATATCAAAATGACTTGATCCATACCTAAATTAACGTGACTCTACCATGCCTAAACCGACTTGACTCCACCATGCCTAAACCAACCTGACTCAATCCATGCCTATGTCGACCTAACTCAATCCATGCCTAAACCAACCTAACTCCACCATGCCTAACCAAATTGACTCGATCCATGACTAAAACCAACTTGACTCAATTCATGCCTACGTCAACCTAACTCAATCCATGCCTAAACCAACCTAACTCCACCATGCCTAACCAAATTGACTCAATCCATGCCTAAAACCCAACCTAACTCAATCCATGCCTAAACCAACTTGACTCCACCATGCTTGAACCGACCTAACTCGATCCATGCCTAAACCGACCTGATTCTGTCATGCCTAACTCTCCTAATACATCCATGTCATCATAAAGTACAATACAATACACATCACAACACATAATCCAATGAACCTCATATATCTCCTCATATACATCTCAGTGCATCACATATTGTACAATCATATCAAAAATACATTTGTCTCTCATACATTTTTGGCCCATAGGCCACTATCCAATACAAAAATATCTTGACTTGCAGGCCGATATCATGTACAAAAAAATAATAAATACAAAATCTCTTTGGCATGTAGGCCGGTCTCATATATAATACATACAAAATGACTTGGCCCTCAGGCTAGTCCACAACATCAACCATCTCCCCATTTGATGTCAGGGAATTCTCCCTGTGACCGTGTCTCTCCCGACCCCTCTACTGCACATGTCTAGGGCCTGAAACTTTCCTCACCTCCTACTAATGGCCCCTCACCTAGGGCTGGCCTCTGCACACTAGTGGCTTCACCATGACCCTGTTCATGGGCTCACTAGCCCCCTGTACTCTCCACACTGTGAGTACAGGATCTGGTCCTCTCACTAGAGGCCTGTTTTGCTCTGTACTTGTCATAGGAAGGCACATCTATCTCGAGTAGCTAACAAATGATCCTAGTAATACCGTGCCTCTCCTAGGGCATCTCTGAACTTGGCCATGGGCACTGTCTGTGGAGGTGCCATGGGTCCTGCTACCTACGTGGGTACCTATACAATGGGACCCTATCCTTGAACCTGCACTGAGCCCTGTGCTAGTACTAGAGCTTGAGTTAGCCTTGGAATCTATGCATGAGCTTGTATCTAGGCTTGTAGGGTAGTAATATGTGCCTGTGTTCTTTGCTGTCGGCAGCCCTACTGCACCCGTACCTACCCCTGCGCTATGGCCAACTGGCCTTGTAAAGCCTGCACCTATACCTATAGAGTGGCTATCTCCCTCCATCTCCACCTACCTCCTCTCCATCTCCATCTCCCCATACCTTCTCCTGCGTAGGTACCTGTCCCTACCTTACTCGAGCTCGCAACATCACTATCTAGGCTTGTAATGTGGTAACTTGTGCCTTTGAACCTGTGAGCTACCCCTGCATAATCCCAAGTTACATCACCAAGGTAGCCACCTACCCCGTAGGGCATCCCTATGTATTGTGATGGTGGCTAAGTTTGGCTGCCCTAGCCTCGGTGGTATGGCTCTCAGCTATGCCACCCACCACTTCCTATACCCATCTGCAACCCTAACATCATCAATCTATGTATCTACAGGCTGCTCCTCCCCCAGTCGGCACTATGGGTCATGGTGGAGACATAGGTCTCTCCACATCATCTCTCCTATATTGCGGGAATGGAGGTGGTACACCCTGGACCAATCCAAATTGGCATCTAACCCACTCTATGGGTATCCGCTCATGCTCTCCTACTTTCCTTCCTCTATCCACATATGTATCTATAGCCTAGCTAGCTCCGTGGCCATCTATCTATATAAGGGGAAGCCCACATATGGCCTCCAAATGATGTCCACCCCGACAGCCCCTCCAACAACCTCTTGTAATAAGCTACATCATGAGTAGCTCTAGCACCTCGAGCCTCTCCCATGGCCGGTACCCACCACCTATACCTCACTCTGAAAACTCTCCATGGGAATTCATATGCTTGGGGCATCCGCACTGGTTGAACACAAACAATGTACTCATATGCCCAATAATGTAGTAATACAATGCAGCAGATGCTGAACCTCCGCGATCACCCGTAGGCCCATAGCTCTCTATACACTTGCGTTAGCAATGTAGGTGCCCATGCAAACCGTGTCTGCTGTATCATCATGTCATGGAGGAATCACATCAATGACCTCGAGAATCTCCCTCCCTCTGCATCTAGCGGTGTGAAGTAGCACACTGCCTCTATCAAGAGTACAATAACCTCATCTCCTTTGGATGAGCTCTATACATCATTCCATAGCTCATGCTATCACTATGGAGCAACGCGATCTACTACACCCTCACAAAAAAATGGGTGCTAGTAACTCCTCATACGCCTCTAAAGAGATGGAATAAACCTAGGCCCCCAATATGGGCAACCGCAAGATCCTGTAGACATCCTCCAGGGTGATCATCATCTCACCCATCGGAAAATGGAAGGTGTTGGTCACCGAGTCCCATCTATCGATGAGGGTAACCATAAGACTCACCTCCCGGACTACATGTCGGTAGTGTCTCACCCCTATCAACCCCACCTCTGTAACATGCTACCACTCTACCCGTGTTCTGCTCACCCATACTTTCAATAACAAGGAGGCACTCGGACCCTCATCCACAGCTCATCTCGGGCTTGCATCCCAAAAAAGTAATGTATTAGTACACCTTCCCAACTTACCTTATTTTACCCCACATCCTACCCTAATCTCTTTCCCCACCCCCATCCCATTGGCCTTATCACTCACCCAAACCTACCCAAACCCATCTACCCGAACCTATCTAACCTAACCCTCACCCAAACCTACCCAAACCCATCCACCCAAACCTATCTAACCTAACCCTCACCCAAACATATCTACCCTAACCCTCACCCAAACCTACCCAAACCCATCCACCCAAAACTATCTACCCTACCCTCACCCAAAACCACCCTCAACCCTTCCCCACCTACCCTACTTTCTCACCCTAAACCCTTCCCCACCTAACCTCATTTTTGGTCCCAACTTACCCTTAGGTTAACCGATGCTAGTTATCATCAACCGACATCGGTTATACCTTGATTGATCACGATCTCCCTTTGACCAGTCTTGGTCACTTTGTTCTTGTGATCGATCGTCTGGTCACTACCCACCGACATTGGCCACAAGTCGACCAACATCGGTCACTGTCGTGCTACCTGCCCGACTTCCCAACCCTACTTTTTCCCTTCCTAGTCATTCTACCCACCCAAATCCCTCCTTACACCCTTATTTGTTCCTACCTTACCCTTTTACCCTACCCCCTACCCTTCCCCATGCCCATTGCCCTCCATTTTTCCCATTTTGAAATTCTTTCCCCCTAAACCCCCATTTTTTCATATTTCCTATATTCTAGCCAATTTAACCAAACAATAAAAAACAAAGGTTCAAATCCTACCTGATCCCACTGCCACCATCGTGGTGGAACCTTTAACCTTCGCGCCTCCTCTCTCCCTCTCGGCCTCTACCATCCTCAACTGACCTCCAACTCTCTCCACCAATCACCTCACTCAATCCGATCTCGTGACCCCACCTCTCACTCAATCAATCTCACCTATGTGGCTCACTAACTCAGCTCTCTGCGATACTCTTTTGTCCTCTTCCTCTTTTCTCTCTTCTTGTCATTTTCTCTATTTTAACAATGCACAAATGTATTTTAAAACATGGGTTTTCCATTTTTATACCCTACCTGACTCAAGTGATGTTGGTTAACCCTTGGTGATGTCGAGTCTCATGCCCTAGACAATCACCATCGGTTACTATCCACCATCCTCGGTTCATACTGACCGCTTGTTGTTACCCTGCCTTCTCATTGCCCTCAAATTGACCTCATTTTCCTTACCTCCTTTATGTTTTTACCTCCCTACACCTACATGGACCACTTTAGCTTCTTCTCTAGCCCTCCACCTACTTTAACCTCACCGCGTTAGCTAATTGGCATCTCCTTATTTTACCCCTACCTCGACCTTACCCGTGCCATGACCTCACCCTTATATACCCGACCCACCGCTAGTGACCTTTTACCTCATGTGTTTGCTTATACCATGTGACACTGTATTACCTATGTTGTTTGACCTAATGACCTTACCTAGCCTATTTCCATGACCATTTATCCTAACCCTACCTTTGGTGTACTGGAACATACCTAAACATTCCTACACCTAACCTACATTGTGCTTCCTAACCTTATCCTATACCTTGGATACCAAAATCACTTCAACCTTGTTTGGATAAACCTATCGACCTTAGATGATGTAGAGTTTGCAAGCTCTTCAACCTGGTACCGTGTCGTAGTTTATATGTGTGCATGCATTCAACTACCACTACCTTTGACCTTGGCCCGTTTACCCATTTACCTATATGCCGATTTGCCCTTTACTCCTTTCCCCATTTTTCACTATTCTTCTTCACATCCACTTTTATCAAACCACTCACCAATGTGCTCTGCCACCTCATCAATTCCTAGTTTGAGGGGGATCACCCTCATTCCCACTTGGGGCAACCACACTCTATTTTTGTTCGCGTCGCTTACCAATACAAGCTACACAACAAAAAGGGGAAAAATGTAGACACCGAAATTGTGTCGTAATCACCTTGGTCCCCTAGCACAGCCCTATAATCACTTCCTCATCCTCAACACCTTATCACCTACCTCCTGCACCCCACACATTTTAATTTAATTACTTTAATTAAATTAATGCCATTTACCTCCATACATATTAATTTAATTATTTTAATTAAGTTAATGACCTTTCACCCACACACACATTAATTTAATTATTCACATTAAATTAATTCACTACCCTCACACACCTATTTAATAAAATTGTCTTTATTAAATGCACCTCACCTAACCACCCCCATCATTTGACCCATTAACCTAAACCCTAAACCAATGTCCTAAATAAAACCTAACATTAGACCCATCCCCTCACCTCACATTAAAATCCTCCTAAGGTCGATTTGCACCGACAAAAAGAGAAGACCCTTATCAAATGGCGGAACAACTTCCCAGGCAACTTTTGAACAACCCAAGATAACGTGCCTAAACCGATGTCGATTCACCCTAAACCGATGTCGGTTCACCTAAACAGATCTTTGGTTATACCGAATGGACCAAATTTCCTATTTAGACTCATCTACAGCTTTGTAATATAGGTTGGTTTCGTTGGAAGACTTCGATCTTGAGTTCAATCTCTTTAGATGCGACAACGTAATGAAGATTGGTTTGTGATAAACAAAGACAACCAAATACAATGGCACAACAGTGAAATTTTCTTCCCAACATTCTCCAACACAACAACTTCTTCATTATTCTTCAAACCTGCACCTCACAGAAGAGTAAGTATCCTCCTTCCATTTGTTTCATTTTCTTATCATCAGCTGCAGTCTTTGTGGTAAAATAACCTAGTCTTTTACTCTCTGTCCATTTCCTCTCTCCAATTACAACCACCTTCCATACCCAATCATCTTAATACTTAGTCCAATTTCCCATTTTGATCTCCTCAGTAGTCTCAAACCTTTGCAACATATCTACACCCCCTCTGTGATCAATCCTTGCCTTCTATCCACTCCACTTTTTCCCCAAAGCTCCAAAAACCCGCACTATGTGATTCTCGCCATCCCGACTTAACCATTTTCGGTTATCTCTGACGGCGCCAATTACAGTGAAACCATCATCGGTTTCATAAAACCATGGTCGGTCTCTGTGTCACCTAATCTCTACTAGAATAACAACCTATTTCTGACATATACCTATTTGAACACCTATTTGACCTTCAGATCTGTATCTAACCTAGCATGTTAGCTCAGATTCACCTATAACCAACCTACTTGACCTCTGGATCTCCTTCTATCCTAGCCTGTTAGATTAGATCTAGCCTATTGCATTTGTATGAGATACCTAAATCATATTAAACTATAGTAGGACAATATTTACTTTATTTTAACATTGAATTGTTTTGAATAGTGGATTGAAAACCATCTAGGGAAGTATCGCACTTCTAGGATCCAAGGTGCATGCTAGGCGGTCCCACTTTGCATATATCGTTTAACTCTCTTTGGTGGTCTTATTTTGGTTCTTATACAGGTAGTTCCTCCTAGCCAAAAGGAAGGTCTCACAATCACTTTGATTCAGAATTTAGATATGCGCACATACAACCTTCAACCATCCCTAAAACAGGTATTCCTCTTACCACCCTTTACCTTATCTGTTTCGTTAAGTACTTCTCGTAAAGCTAAGAAATCAGGTGAAATAGGGGTATGAAGAGGACCAGAAGATGATTGTTAGCACTCATTTCCAGAGCACCATCACGTAAAAATATTTATTCAGATGGGTGCTTATGGACGAGAACAAGGCAACATTATGAACACAAAAGAAACTTTCATGGTCGATGTATATGCATATGGATGAACCAGATTTTGATGTCTATGAAGAATCATGTGCATTTAGATGGTTGAAAAAGGCACCAGAAGTCTGGCATATGACAATTTAAACAAGCTGTTATGACGGATGAGTAGGTAAGAAATGCCTTAGTGAAAGTATTTGTTGAGGTAGCTAGAAGATACATTGACAAATCTACTACAATTAAAGCACTAATAGAGGAGCTAAAAGCAAAGGATATGGAAATAGCACATTTAGTTTAGGAGAGGGATCTGAGAAAAAGGAAATATGAGACTTTTGTTAGTATGGCGGAGGAAATTAGAGATGATATACTAAAGGTATGCCCACATTTGGAATCACAGTACAAAAAAATTCCTTCTACGATGCACTACGTAAGAACAATGATAAAATTAGTATTGAGAATGAAAAGGTGTGTATACCAGAGTAGCCCAAGGACCCAGCAAGAGGAAGAAAAAGCACAAATCTGTAGTAGTAAGGAAGATTACTACATATGAGGGCCTACTACAAGCACTCTGAGAGGAGTGAAGAAAGTTGATTATGCCTTAATGATATGCATAGCTCCAGATTCACTAATAAGGGTAAAACACCGGCGAAGATAATGAGGTGGAAAAGGCCATGAAGGATGACACACTACGCTGCACTTTGAATGACTAACTATGGTAAAGAAGTAGTGCGAGGCATTGCGCGCACATGCACCACATAAAGAGAGGTTAGATGAACTTGGAAAACTCATTTCTTAGAAGATGGATGTGCTTTAGAAGGGATGCATACATCTATGTCAAGAATAATGCTTGTGTCTGAGAATGAGCAAGGAAAACTAACTTAGGATGAGTTCGAATCTATCATTGTGGATGTTCCAAAGAAAGCAGAAAAGGAATTAACGGAGTGGGAGAACTTAGAAGCAGACATAAAGGAGGAGTATCCAAAGATGATACTTTAGAAAGAAATGGATGAGCTTGAAGCCTGAATAATTATTTGATTCTTTAATTATTTTCTATTCTTTGTGTAAGATTCATTCAACATTCTATATTTCAACTATTCTTTACTCGATTGTGTACATCACCATTGTTGGGGTGATAATGAGATCGGTGTGGGGTAATGTTGATCAAATAAAACACTTAACAAAACTCACTCATAGAGTCTGTGCAGAAAAATAGGATGGGATCAAAGGCGTGAAGGAAATGGAAGGCATCGCGCTTGGAGGTGTAAAGTCGACTTTTGGGACTTAGCCAATTTTGTAAATCAAGTCTATTTTCAAAGGCTGATGTGTGGAACACATAAAGCAATGCCGAGACTTGTGCACCATGTTTTGTCTATATTTTGAGGATCATAGGAAGCACTCTTGCATGGAAGTAATCCAAGAATAGATTTATCACTCTAGTTAATCGTAAGTGATCTATAAATAGCATACTTGCATGTATGGCTATAATAGTAAACGAAGTGTGGCTATTAGTAGAGTGTGACCTATTTTTGGCATAGTTAGCGGTGAAGGGAAAGTTCCCCACCCTATATATATTAGATGAATCACCTAGTTGATATACCGTGTTGAAGGGTTAGAGATTCATGAGTGCATGAGATTGGATAATTGTAACAGATCCATGCGCGCATGACTATTATTGTATCAAGCCTCTATATTTTTTTCATGTTTAATATATGAAGAATATTGGCCAAACCAAAGTGTCTTATATGTGTTATCATTGCATGCTATTGATTTCTTGATGATTTATACTTAAATGCATGCCTTTATAGATCTAGTTCGGTATAACTATGTAATGATGGATTAGTTTCTAACTATATGTCCTTATCACTTCACCATGCTACCATCTTGCTACAACAACCCTAAAGAGGGACCTGGTACCTTGGCATGCTTCGGGTGAGTACTCAGCCTATGCTGAGTGATGTGCAAATGCAACTAGGTGTTATTTGAGAATTCTAGGCTGCATCATTGGTATTGACCAACCTGGTTGACCTTACCACTAGTCACGAGATGTTTTCACTCATGGATGGTTTCTCGGTTATAAAAAATATTTCTTACCCTATAGGATCAACACAAAACCACATTCATCACCCCGGGGACCTTCTACTACCGAGTCATGTCTTTTTGCCTTAAAAACGTTGGGGCCACCTATCAATGCGCTATGACTTATATCTTCCATGACATCATACATCATGTATTGGAAGATTACATGGAAAACCTCCTTACCAAATCCAAATGCCGCTCGAGCACCTCACCATTCTAAAAACCATCTTTGACCACCTTATTAAATATTACATTCACCTTCAGCCCAAGAAGTGTGTCTTTGCGGTTCTCTCAGGAAAACTCCTAGGATTTATCATTTCCTTACATGGTATAGAAGTTTACCCTACTAAAGTCAAGGCCATTCTTGAAATGCCTCCACCCACTAATCTTAGGCAACTCCGTAGTCGGCAGGGCAAGTTACGCTTTATTCACAACTTCATTTCACAATTGTCTAATTGGTGTCAACCGTTTCATCATCTTCTCAAGAAGGATGTCTCTTTTAAATGGGATAATGATTGTCATAAAGCTTTCAAGGCCTTAAAACAATTCCTTCTCCAACCACCCGTACTCATTCCACCTAAATACAATCAACCCTTCTACCCTGTACATCTCATTATCGATCACTCCATGGGGGCCATGTTCACTCATCATGATGAACAACATAGGGAGAAGGTGGTTTATTACATACGCTGTACTCTTTTAGACTATGAAACTTGATACACCCATGCTAAAAAAATCTTCTTAGCCTTAGTTTTTGTTTCCACAAAACTCCACTATTACCTACTTAATCACAAAACTTATGTTATGACCAACACCGACCCCTTACACTTCATGTATGCAAAACCTTACCAAAATCAATGTGCCACACACTGGCTTATGTTTTAGGTTGACCTCAACCTTAAATTTATCCACCAAAATTCCATCAAGGGCCAAGCCATTGCTGACCAATTGGCCAACGCACCTATTTCTGGGGATCAATCTTCTAATTTTGACTTTCCATATGAGTCAATTGCTTCGCTTTCCTTGGATGAGCCCACATACCAAATGAAACTCTTCTTCATGGTTCCAAGTGTCACCGTGGGGGTGGGGTAGGTGTTATTCTCATTCAGCTTGATGGTGAACCCATGCCTTTGTTTTTCAAACTAGATTTTGATTGTACAAACAATATTTCCAAATACGAAGCGCTCGTATTAGGTCTCCAAGCTACCTATGCCTTGGATGTAAAATCCATCAACATCTTTGGTGATTCCCAATTGGTCATAAACCAAGTCAATGGTATATACCAATGTTGTAATGAGACACTTCAAAAGTATAAGCATCACGTAGACATACTTTTGACCACCTTCGACCGCTACACCCTTCAAACTGTCCCACGTTTAACCAAAATTTTTAGATACCATGGCTTTCTTGGCTTCTCAAATCCCCATTTCACCTACCGATTCTAAAATATTTGTCACCGTACAAATATTATAACCACCCTCTTATTTAACTTGCGAGGTTTACTCCATTGGGCTACTGCTACCCCGACCCAAGTGAGCTTTGGTATAAACAATATTCAGACTACCTTTCCCATTCCATCTTGCCTCCTTACCTCACTCGTAATGGACAACGGGAATTTCTTAAAAAGGTATCTCATTCTGTCATCATGGGTGGCCTCCTCCACAAATTCAGCTTTGATGGAATTCTCTTACGGTGCCTTATGAGTTCTAAAATTCCTTATACCATTAAGGAGGTCCATGATGGCATATGTGGAGGTCATTTCAAAGTGGCCTCGGTGTTGCTAAGCATATTCTTCACCTAAGCTATTCTTGTCGACCCCAACCATGATTGTTGTGACTACATCAAGCATTGTGAAAATTCCAACAACATGCCAACTTTCATCATGCACCCATTCATTCCTTACAGTCGCATGTGACCTTTGGCCTTTCTCTCAATGGGGTTTGGATCTTATCGAGAGAGATCAATCCCCATTCTTCCTAATGACATCAATGGATTGTCACCGCTACTAAATATTACAAAAATGGGTTGAAGCCATACCTCTCATTTCCATGAAATCCAATAAAATATGTGAGTTCATCAATCATCACATCATTTGTCACTTTGGTGTCCCATATCACCTCATCATTGGTAATGGGAAACAATTCAAAAATAAAACCTTGTGAAAAATTTGTGACGCCTTCAGCATTTAGCTGAGTTTCTCATCACCTTATTACCCACAGACTAATGGCCAAGCTAAATCCACCAATAAAACCCTAAATAAAATTCTCATGAAAGTGGTTAACGACACGGGAAGGACTGCATACGCACATTCCTTTCACCATGTGGGTGTTCCGCACTAGTATATCAGACTTCCATTATTGACACACCCTTTTCTCTGGTCTATGGTATAGAGGTTGTTCTCCCTCTCAAAGTCCATATTCCCTCACTATACATTTCTCTCCATGACATGCTCAATGATGATGAATTTCGTTAGGACCATTTAAAACAACTCTAGTTATTAGACAAATGCCATCTTAATGCTCTTGACCACCTTCAAGTTTACCAAAAACGTATCAAACATGCCTATGAAAAATGTGTCCATGAGCGAACCTTCCAAGTCGATGACCTTGTCCTGAAGGAAAATCAACATGTAACCAAAGCGAAAAAGTAAACGGGGAAAATTTGCTCCTAATTGGCTTGGACCATACATCGTGACTCATACTTACGGATCATGTGCTTATCATTTATCTTCACTCGAGGGTAAACCTGAACCTGATCCCCTTAATGCCTTGCATATTCGACCATTCTATTGTTGAATTTTAGTCCTACCTCACCTTCTACCTCTTTCCATGCTCATCCCTTGAGTGTTATCCACTTCCTACGCCATCACCAATGATTAAATAAGAATCATGTGCATACCCATCACTTTTTATCTTCTCTTAAATATGTGTACCATGGCATTGCACATAGCATGATTCTCATGGATACTTTTTTGTCTACCTTTAGATGAGATCCCATGGTCATTTCACCCTACTTTCTAAACAAGAATCCTATTCTTCACCTTAGTATTTTCCATGACTTAAAATCCCTCACATGGGATCCAAATCCTCGAGTCAAACTTCCAATAAAAAGATGAATCCCTCAAAAGGAAATATTCCTCTCTATAATCACTATTATAAATAGACTACTCCCTCGAAGGATAACTATGTAAAGCTTTCAAAAAGAAGAAGAAGATAGAATCTAAAGCCTCCCACATCGATAAGCTTTTATTCTAATCCACAGAGCCAAATGAACGAGATCCTAGAAAATTGAAAGGATCTACCCATTTTAGAAAACCTAGGAAATCCCACCCTAACCGATTCCAGTTACCCTGAACCACCACCGGTCAACCCGGAACCACCGTCGGTTACCATTTAACCCCCAAAACAACCTTATTTCGATGTTGGCACATTTTAGAGAGCTTGATACATCTTCTGAGAACAAGTGACGAAACTAGAGCTGTATGCAAGTAGAACTAGCATCCGTACATGCATCAGAGCATCCATAGCTAGCACCAAAAGAAACTACAGAGCCATTTGCCTTCACGGGAGCATCCGAGGAAGCACCAACACCAAACTGAGTTCTTTCCATTTGACCACCCACCATTTCCAACTAGACATCAAGCTCGTAAAAATAATAAGTTTTGTTAACCTGCACTGGATCATTATCATTTGAGCATATCATTTTACTTATGTTGTTAGTTTCTACTCCCATTCCCATTCCCCACCATTTTACCTCCATACAAACTTGACCATCCCTTTACCCACACCCTTGAACTACCCATATCAATATTTTAATCATTCATGTGCATACCTGGGAACCATATGAATCTGACCATTTCCCTTCCATTTCCACCTAGCCTCAAATCTATCACCTTGCCAAATTTTTATTGATTTTCCGATACCCCGAACATACTAATGTCGGTTACCCATAACCATCGCCAGTTAACCTAAGCCAACATCAGTCATACCAGACCAACGTTGGTCTCTGTGTTTTGACTAGAAACCAAGAACAAAGCTTAAAACCTCCACCAAATACCTAAACTAGCCTAGAACTCGGTCTCTATGTTTTGACCTGAAACCAAGAATAGAGCTTAAAACCTCCACCAAATACCTAAACCAGCGTAGAACCTCACCCCGACAAAGACCTTGACCTTTAGATTCAATCATAGCTTAGCCTGTTGTGAATGAATTCACTTATTGTAGATGAATGAGATACCTAAATAATTTTAACTACAGTAGGATTTCCTTTATTGTTAACATTAAGTTGTTTTAAATAGTGGATTGACAACCATCTAAGAAGTATCACACTTCCCGGATCTAGCACACGCTAGGTAGTCCACTACATATATTGTTTAACTTTCATTTGGTGGTCTTGTTTTCCATTTCAGGTAGTTCCTCCAAGTAAAAAGGAAGCTCTTACGATGAGCTATGGATCCAGAAGTCATATGCGCGCAATAACCTACAACCAACATCTTAACAAGTATTCCTCCTAGCCCTTTACCCTTATCTATTTCATCAACATTCAAAGAAACTCTCTAGAATTAGGTGAAACACAAATATGACTTTAAGGATGGACAAGTGTTTGGTTTGATGCTTAGATTTGGTAAGAAGGTCATCTACATAATCTTCTAGTATGTGATGCATGATGTCATGGAAGATGTAAGTCATGGCTCATTGATATGTAGCACCAACGTTTTTAAGGCCAAAAGGCATGACTCGATAATAGAAAGTTCCCAAGGGGTGATGAAAGACGTCTTATGTTGATCTTCTCGGAGCTATTAATATTTTATTATAGCACGAGAAACCATCCATTAGTGATAACATTTCATGGCCAAAGTGGTGAGATTAACTAATTGGTCGATTCTGGTAGGGGAAATCGTCTTTGTGACAAGTGAGGTTGAGGTCATAGAAGTCTCGCATAAATGTGGAGTCCCCTTCACCTTTGTGATAAGAACTATGTTAGAAATCCATTGGGGATAGTCAATGAGTAGAATGAAGGAAACTAAGAGAAGACATTAAAGCTCTTCTTTACCAAGAGTAATGTGAAGATGCATTTTCCGTAACTTTTGTTTGATGGGTTTGTCATTAGGAATGGTTATAATATTGTGGACCAAAATTTTTGGGTCAATTATGGGTATATCGGCATAGGACCAAGAAAACACGTTACTATGGTCCCAAAGGAAAGAGGTGAAGGCTTCCTGTTTATTAGTATCTAAGGGATCAAGCTAATCTTTAGAATGTGTGGGTCATCCTGAGTGTTAATATTGATTTTGATGGTCAATTCATTCAACATGGTTTGCACCTTAGATGGTAATGACCGATGAATAGAAGAGTCTTTTGCACCAAGGTAGGTGAGGATGGACTCATCATCTTGACATTTAATGACATTAATAAAAGGTGTATTGTCATTGATCATGTTAGGATACAAGAATGGGAGAGAAGAGGTAGCTTTGCCATTGTGTTGATAGGTCAACAGTCCTAGGGAAATGGTGTTTATGAAAAAAATGTTAGGAGGAATAGATTTGGGATCTATGGACTCCATGGGAAAAGATGGTAATGTGGGTAAATGAGATGGGGAAGATTTCCCATCCTGGATGAGGTCGATGTAAACCTTCTTAGAGGTGAAGCATCAAAACTAATGCTACTACAGTCATTTTGTTTATGAGAGGTACAGGAAATGACAGTATGGTGGCCCTATTCATAAAATCCAAAGCCAAATCCTTTCCACGTGCACCGATGGATGAAATTGTGAGCGCAGCAGCGGTTAGTGAGGGAGTGTAGGTCAGATGAAAATGGTTGGGATTGGGATGGAGGTTCAAGTTTATAGGTGGCCATATCAAGTCCCCCATATGTTGTATTAGTGCAAAGGTGGGGAGGATCATAAGGAAAAACCTCGCCAATGTAGATGTCATAACTGGGGTGTTGGCACAGGTTCCCATAATCTTGCACGGTAAGGAAGGTATTGATATTGTATAGGTGGTATTCCCCCAGAGTGAGGCATTGAAAAACACCTTCTAAGGGATCAGTAGTTGGTATGTGGGTAGAGGGGATGGACGGATCGCTAGATGATGGAGAAACAAGTGTGTTAATGGTAGAGGATATAGGCTGCGGTGGGGATAGCTATAGTGGTAGTTTTGGTGGATTGGCTTACAGTGAAGGTGAAGTAGGGATAGTGGTAGATGTATTGACTGGTACAAGAACATCATTGGCTTGGTATAGCATGTTATAGGTCTTAAAAGGTGACGGGTCAGTAGGGATGGTGTAATTATGTCCCTCATGTTCAAATTTGAGGCAACGATGTAAAGTTGAAGGGATACAACCCTTGACATGGATCCAAGGTTAGATGAGTAAAAATATATATTCGAACTCCCTTATAGGACATAGAAATGTTTCGGACAATGTGGGGACCCATGTGGACATGGAGAATGATGGTACCTGGGTAGAGGTCATGGCATCATTGAAGGAGTGCAACATAATTGGGTTACCATGCATGCAATTGGTAGGTATTCACATTTGGTCATATGCATGGGAGGAGATGATGTTAATGCTAACATTGCCATCGGTCATAATGTGTCGTATGCATATATTATCGATAAAGATGGAGATGAAAAGAGAGGGGTTGGGGTCTTTAGACTGGAAGGGAGCGATCTCTTCATCTGAAAAGCTAAGGGTGGATACTTGGTGAGTAGGTTGAGGTGTAGAGGAAGGTGATGACTTAGTGAGAGAGGCAATGTGGTGAGGGGTAATGATGGAGGCTATAGGTGTGGGGTCATTTTGTAAAAATTCAATAGATTGAAGGACCTCCATGAGGGCTTGATGATGTGACTCAAAGGTTTGGATAAGGTCATATAAAGACATTTTAAGAGGGGATTGATGCAGTTGTTTAAGAATTATGCGATGTGTGACCCCATCGAAATAGGATATGTTGGGTATAGGGTTGGTTGATGGGCTAGTTACCTTTTCCTTTCCCTTGTCTTTCTAAGCACAGTGGTAATGTGAACCATGTTAATTTGAGGGGAGGTGGAGGAAGAGGGTGTGTCATGGAAGGTATAGTGGCATGAGGGACAAAACCCTAGTGGGGGATATGATCCTTGTGAAATGAGTAGGGCACATTGGCATTTGGGTGGTGGTTTGGCCAACTCTCTTATATAGACCATATTAATCTCAAATCTTGGGGGTGGATCAAAAATTTGCAAGGGTGGAGATATTGGTTGCTTTGAGTAGGTAATGGAAGAGGCTCTAGGGAAATTGGTGAAGGAAAAATGGGGTCCTCATCAAGAAGATCATCATCGTCAAAATTTTATTTGGGAGGACATAATTGGACAAGGGTAGTTTTTAAATCCTTACAGTTCTCTACATCATGTCTAGAACACGATGGTAGGAAAAATTTTGGTTTCATCAAACCCTTGCAAGTTTGGGTTTGAGTGGGTCAGTAAGGCCTAAGAGGTGGTAATGTGATGATAGGAGTTTTGAGGATATTGGTTAAGATTTTGGCATACGATCTTGCTAATGGATCACAATGGGAGATGAATGTGGCTTTGGGTGTAGGTACAACTGATTATTAGAAAGAAAATTTATAAGAGGGGGTGGGTTGGTTTATGAGTTTAGTGTGTGGAGTGGTCTTAGGTCTTGGTTTCATTTTTTTGGGTACAGGGCATGGTAGAAGAGCTAGCAGCAAAAGGTTTGGTTGGTTTAATTACCTTATTAGAGGGTAGTGGATTTTTAGCTTTATGTTGCACCTTTTTGGGAAATGATTACATGGGTGTATGAGATGTGGAGGGAAAAGTAGATGGTGGAAGAGGATGGGTTACCCACGGGGGTAACTCGAGGTGATGTGGAGGTGGGTGGTGTAGGTTGGGCAGGAGGTGTGAGTGAAAGAGAAGAAAGTATAATGGGTAGTGAAGGAGTTATGGACAATAGAGGAGGTATGGGTTGTAAGGAGGTTATGGATGAGGGCGGAATTTATGTGGGTTTATTGGGTATATTAGAGGTCTGTGATGAGGAAATGGGTTGTTGGGTTCTTGGTTTACTAGTGGATGGAGGTTACTTGGTGAGGGTCAAGGGGTGAGGTCCTAGGATGGAAGGAAAGGGTGAAGGTGATGATGGCGTGGTAAGAGAGGTTGGTGTATGATTCCTAGGAGACGGGATCTTCTTTTTAGGGGCTGGGGTAAGTTTAGTGTTAGTTTTGGAAGATGTGGATAAATCTAATTTGATGGGTGGGTGAGTAAGGCTAGCTATCAGTATGAACCCTAAGGTAGTGATAGGTTTAGGTAAGGGAGATGATATAGGCATGGGTAGGTGTTTGGGTGTACACGTATTCTCGGGTTATGGGAAGAGGTGATATTTGGGTCATGGGTGGTGACATGGAAGGTGTTGCAATAATCGTGGTTGTGTTTGTTTTTGTTGCTCAAAACACTTTTGGGTAGATAGTGGAGGTATCGGAGGGTGACAACGCATTTGTGTTGGTATAGGAAGTAGAAGGAATTCCCAAATTAAGTCTCTATCAACATAGTAAAGGTGATCACCAAGTGTGAAAATGGTACTTCAGTAGGTGGGGCCAATGTGGATTGGGTAGCGATCCCCACAAAATGTGTTTGCGATACAAAGGAAATAATTAGCCTCGACTGCTGTGGGTAAGAGAGCCAACAAAAGATTAGTGGGATCTTGAAGGTCCAATGGTGAATGGCCATCTAAAGGAAATGGTATTTTGATAGGATCCTCCATGGGTAGAGGATAGGAAGGGCCAAATGAGGTGAAATCTCCTTGTGATGATGTAGGTTGTGGACATGTATCTCCTATGAGTAGGAGAGGTGTCACTAACAACTGCTCAGAAATTTGAGGGGTCAAAGGCGGCATGCTGATTATAGGCTCTTCCACAGGTGAAGGAGAAAATGAAGGGGTTCCTCTATGGGTGGAGGAGTACATGAAATAGGTTTTGGTGTAGGTAGGGGAGCTCGGGCTAAGATTTCATCTATGGAAGGAACATGAGGCAATTAGGAAGCAACTAGTATGTCATCGAAAATAGCATGGACCTCGTGGACATTGCTATCATTGTTTAAAGTGTCACCCACTTGGTTGTAAGAAGGGGCATGATTTGGAAATGGCTTCTTGAAGATATGTAGGTTTTGGTTAGTGGGTCCATTCGGCTATCCAAGAGTAGATCTCCACCGTCTAACATTTCTTGGATGATATTATTGAAGGTGATGCAATTATTGAAGTGTACTTTTGTTGTTCTCATCTGAACTGGAAAGCTTGAATGAGAGAGATATTAGAGGGAGGTTTAGATGGGTTTGATTGATGAGGGGGGCCATCCTTGAGAACAATGACATTAGAAGATCCTTTATATTTTGAATAGTTATTTTGGGGTTTCGAAGATGAAGAAGCATCATTTGATTCGAACATGATGTTCTTGTTACATAGATGAATTTTATTTTCTTCGATAGCATAAATTTCAAATTTTCGTGCCATGGTGAATGCCTTGTCAAAAGTGTGAAAGGTCTGCACTTGTAGGGTTTGTGAAATGTGTCTAGCATAAGCCTAAGTAAATAACTCTATGATTTCAGTTTAAGGTAATTGAAATCTGAGCTGGTTAATTAGGTTGCGCTAGCAGATGATAAAGTCAATGATAAACTCATCATCGTATTGGCATGTGGAATAAAGACTAGTCATGGTAACCTTCTTAACAATGTTGATGGAGAAGTGAGTTGAGAATTCTTGGAATACTTGATTAAACAAGTAGATGGAGTGCCTTGGTAGCCCACTGTACCACCACCGCAGGTCCCGTCGAGATAATGAGGTCTCAGAGGAGTAAAGAATCATCATGGGCGATCGTGTAACATTCATGTTTGAAATACTACAAATACGACATGGGTCTTCTTTACTATTAAAATGGCTAATTTTTGCATTTTCCAATGTACTGGGTATGGGAAAATAGGGATGTATGGATGAATGGGCTCATTACATATTTTATCGTAGGTGAGAGAATTATGTGAGCCAAAAACTGATGCTTCTAGTGTCTGCATCCTTTCCATTATTAAATTGATGAGGTCATTGGTAGGTTTTGGTGGAAGGGCTCCTCCTATGGCATAAGGGGGCTGGTATTGAACTTGTGACATGGGTGTAATTCCATTGTATGGTGATGCTGAATATGGAGGTTGAGAATAGGGGACCGACATAGAGGGTTGATGAGGCTAGAATATGCCCGATTAATGTATAATATATGATCTCATCTTACTCTCCTTTTTATTAAGTTTGATTGCATTTTGTGAATTTTATTTGATCTGATATGAGTTAGGATGTAATTGTCTATCTTTTGATTGATTGTGATTCTAATGTTAAAAGCTCTGAAATTCCTGATGAAGTGTGTGTTTGAAATTCAATTTTGTAATAAAGTAGGTCTAATCAATCGAAGAAATGAAGTCTCGTAGTGTTTAAAATGTTTTCGGTAGCATCTGTTCCAACAAAGCTTAGTTCCAAAACTTCCAAGATAGTTTTGGAACTCCATTACATAGTCATCATCTATTTCCAGAGTAATTTTAGAATTAGTTCGGAACTTCGATGATTTAGTTCTGGAATTTTCGTGCTTAGTTCAAACCGCCTAGTATAGCTCGGAACTCTCACGGTTCTCCGATCCTTAATGATTTCCTATGGTTCTAGAACTTCTCTAAAGTTCCAGAACTAATGGAAGTTTATCTATTTTAACCACATCTAAAGATTTTGCATCAATGACCCTTTCAATCAGGAAAGGATGAGAAGATCTTTGAACGCAGATCCAGGGATAGCTATCTTACATCCGTGCTGCTTAGCCCAATTTGATTCAAAGATCTATTCTGTGCACGAACCCATTTCATTAGAATCGTAGAGATAACTATGATTGTAAATATATATATATATATATATATATATAAGAAGAAGACCTGCAGTAGATAGAGATATAGAGAAATAGATATAGAACAGAAAAGAGACTAAGTACACAGATCCAATACGTTTTGTAATACCGAATGTTTTATCAATAAAATAGCCATTCCTGTTTGAGATAATTCTGAGTTGTTAAATCCTGATTTGAGGAGGAGCAAGGGCCCACTCCCCCAAGGACCAGGATATTCATTTATTTGGTATTTATATTTCTTAAGCAAATAGTTTAGATCTGTTAAATCTATATTGCTTTAATTCTTCTAGTTAAAATTTGTTGTGTACTTGTTCTTGCAGGTGTCTAGATAGATTCTTATTTTCTCTTGCAATCATTGTTAAAGCATTCTAAGTTGTGTGTGTTCATTTCCAAAAGCAAGTGTGTTTACTTTTATAAGAAAGTGTGTTTATTCTAGTAAGTGTGCTTATTTCCATTTTGTAAAGTATGTTTCCTTTCAAAGAAAGTTTTCATAGTATGATTTAAATAAGGTGTTACCAAGAAGTCCTTAAGACATCAAAAAGATCCCCAGGAAAAATACAAAAACAACTACAATCAACTACTAGATCAATAGGATTACTCTTGTTCAATATAGCTTTAGAAAGACCCTCGGTTTGATATGGCATCAACAAGAAGTTGATTAAATGAAGGGAATAATGACACCGATCATTTTTGGCACCGTTTCTCGGGGATTAAACTAGTTGGAACTTTCTAATTAAGTGTTCGCAAGAGCAATAATCATACATCTAGTAGTTGAAGCATCTTCCCTACTATATCATAAAATATACGAGTATACCAAGAGACTCAAAGGGTAAATTCCTCCCAAGAACATCTTCACAAGAATTCACAACATCCTCTAATCCAAATAGGGAAATTGATCAAGAATTAGAGGCACCATCATCCCCTATCAAACAAGAAACAAAATTGCCACCTTTGGAATTCTTAGACCAATCATCTGAAGGAAGTGGAACTTTTAGGAAAAGGCTAATTACTCAGATCCATTTAGGGTAAGTTTCGATTCTCAATTGAGTAGTCAACCTCCTACTCCTTATTTTTCACCTTCCCTAAGGCATACCACATACCACATTGATTGGGAGGAAAATTCAGAAAATATTTTTAAAATGCATTAGAAGATGAAAGAGTACCTAATAGGACCTTTACTTATCCAATCCAATTTGGAGATGATGATACATAAATGAAAAATATCTCACCTGCACATTTACCCATATTTAGAGGGATGTCATCTGAAGACCCTGACCAATTTCTATTTTAGTTTAAGGTACTATGTCAGATATATGACTATAAAAATGATAATAAAAAACTCAAGTTGTTCCCATCCACTTTGAAGGATGCAGCAATAAGGTGATTCATGGGATTACCATCCAACTCTATTACCACTTGGGCATAAATGGATATTGCCTTCCTAGACAAATACCAAGATTATTGTAGAGGGAGAAATAGGAAGGAAGAATTCTTCAAAATCAAGCAAGAGGAAGATGAAAACATAGAAGACTATTTAGACAGATTCCTCTTTGTGAGAAAAAGATGTGGATTTGTACTTCAAGAGGAGTTAAGTAAAACCATTTTTCTTAAAGGTTTGGATGATGAATCTAGGGAAGCCCTTAACTTGATAGGAGGTGGAGACATTGATCAGTTAAGAATGAATGAAATTAAGGAGATTTATAGAAGCTATTCCAGAACAAGGGTGGACCTAGAAAAGGAAAATTAGTGAAAAGTCTGAATCTAGATATGAACAAACTAATGGATGAATTAGAAAATTTTAAAATAGACATTTTAGTTCAATTAACCTCTACTATGGATGGATTACAATTTAAAGGAAATGCCAAAACTGAACCATTGGCTATGTATTGTCCTAGATGCAATAATAAGAATGTAATAAGAGACCGTCCTTTGGATAAAATAGAAATGTGTCTTATCTATGAATCTAAAGAACATGATACTGATGCTTTTTCTCTACTTCTAGTCATAAAGAATCAGCTTAAACAAACCAGTACATCATCCACAACAAAAGAATTGAATTTTGTTTAGAGACAACCTAACCAAGGGAAGTTTATGCCAAGATCAGTCCCTAATCCTTGGATGATGCCATGGGCTTCTCAGTCAGTACCAAAAATTGGGGACAACCACCTTGGGTACCTTAACCAACTTGGAACCCTTAAGATTGGGCAAGTCAACCTTGGTATGCTCAGGGACATCAACAACCATGGGTTGGTTAAGGAAATCCTTATGCTTGGTCACAACCTAGATGGAACCCTAGTAATTATGCTCAAGGAAGAACATATCCAAATTAGAATCAATAGGCCATCATGGGATCCCCTGCATAGAATTCACAAACTGAGAATGTAGTCCAAATGTAAATACTAGCACAACCAGTAGCAAACCCAAGAAACAAACAACTCCTGTTTATGGAATAGAACCAGAAAAATCAG
This sequence comes from Taxus wallichiana var. yunnanensis, assembly GCA_018340775.1. NCBI lineage: Eukaryota > Viridiplantae > Streptophyta > Pinopsida > Cupressales > Taxaceae > Taxus > Taxus wallichiana. The sequence goes on from CM031235.1 coordinate 42,474,171, forward strand.
TTGATTTACATGCCATGGATTATAAGGATATTCAAACTAGATCTGAAAAATCATTAGCAGTCCACCTATTATAATCACTGAAATGATAGAAGAAAATGAAATCCCTAGTACTATTGTTCCAAAAGAGGATATAGGAAGGAAAGAAAAAGAGCCAGATAACAACACTACTGAAACTCCATTTCCAGAGAGATTTAAAGAAGCTATAGAAACCAAGGAGTCTGAATTGGTATAGGAACTAAGGAAATTGAATATTGAAATACCACTATTACAAGCAATTAAGGACATTCCAGAATTGAACAAATTAATCAAAATGTTATGTTTGAAAAATCTTGGAAGGAAGAAACAATACCCCAAGACTATCAAAGTAGATGGGAAACTTGTTGATTTATTAGTAGGAAAACTTTTACTTCCCAAATACGGAGATCCTGGAAGTCTTGTTATTTTTGTCTCTATAGGGAATAAGGATATACATAATGTTTTGGTAGATTTGGGAGTGGCTATCAATGTAATGATAGTGGATACTCTGAAAACATTACCATTAATGGGTATACAACCTACTAATACCATATTACAGATGGTAGATCAGTCTGTTGCAAAACCAAAAGGGGTTATTGAAGATGTGATGGTCATGGTGGATTTATGGGAATATCCATTTGACCTCCTTATACTGCAGCCAAAAGGTAAAACATTAGATTATCCCATTATTTTGGGTAAACCATGGTTAGCTACAGTTGCTGCCTTAATTGATTGCAGGTCAGGTGATATGACAATCTCAAATGGTAAGAACTCTAAGAAAATTTCCTTATATCCTTCTGCACAACCTTTTATTGACAATCATGAACAATTGTGGGTTGATTCTCCTAATACTAATAAGAAAAATTTGTCTTCTTTGGCTATGATCACATTGTAGGATCATGTAAGAGAAGTAGAAGAGATGATTAATCCACCATTGGATGAGCACCGACTATCTTCAAAGTAATCAGATATAGTTCTAGAACCTACAAAATTAGTTCTAGAACCTACAAACTTAGTTCCGGAACCTGTAAACTTAGTTCTAGAACCTATGAATTTAGTTCTAGAACCACCACATTTAGTTCCGGAACCACTACATGAAGTTTCGAACCACGACAATAGCGGTTCTCTGTGATTGGAAATAATTTCACTCCGGAGGAATGATATTTCTCATGGGGAGAGGAAGAATTAGTAGCTTCATTTTCAAATACATCAGGAAGTGGTGAAGAATTTTTGGGAAGTAGTAGTGACAAAGAGTTTGGCCTGCAAAAAGATAAGTATCATAATTCTCATTACTGTCCTTTTTCCAGTATTTTGTCTCAAGGAAATTTTGGATATGTTGATACATACCATATGTTATTACCATATGCATGTCCATTAAATAATCTAATGGAACCCTTTCAACAAATCATTTCATCACACTTTATAACCAAGCATGTTGAGATTCAACCGAGTAAAACTTTGAACATTAACAATCGTTGAAGGATTATGAAGAAGCTAAATTGTTTGATATTTTAAAAAATCGTACTAAAGCTTTTTCTTAGGATTACAAAGACATGAAATGGATTCATCCAAGTATATGCACTCATCACATCTATATTGAAAATGTTAAACTAGTTAGGCAGCCTCAGAGAAGGATTAACCCAGCCTTAAGGGATATAGTCAAACAAGAAATTGAAAAACTATTACAAGTAGGTTTTATCTACCCTATCTCAGATAGTCAGTGGGTATCTCCTCTTGTAAATTTTTCCTAAAAAGAATGCGAAATGGAGAATATGTGTTAACTATAGGTAATTTAAAAAAGCCACACTAAGATATTATTTTCCCTTACCATTCATAGATCAAGTCTTAGACAACCTTTCGTAAACAATACTTTTCCTTCTTGGATGGCTTTACTGGATACACTCAAATCGAGTTGATACTCAAGATTAGGATGAAAAAACATTTACATGTCCATGGGGTACCTTTTCCTATAGGGTGTTACCATTTGTCTTATGTAATGCTTCTACAAATTTCCATAGAGTTGTACTTGCAATCTATTCTGATTTAACAAATGACTATGTTGAGGTATATATGGATGACTTCACTGTACATAGAGATACATTTGATGATTCTTTGAAAAATTTGGATAGAGTGTTAACAAGATGTGAACAACATAATCTATCTCTTAGTGATGAAAAGTGTTTAATGATGGTTGATGAAGGGATTTTATTAGGACACCATATTTCAAAAAGAGGAATTCAGGTTGATCAAAACAAAATTAGGATCATTTCAGATTTACCTATTCCTCAAACCCCTACAGATATCAAGTCATTTCTAGGACATGTTGGGTACTATAGGTGCTTTATAAAATATTTCAGTAAAATTTCTGCCCCCATGTTTAATTTTCTAACCAAGGACTATGAATTTCTTTGGGATGAAAAGTGTCAGCATGCTTTTGAAGAAATTAAAGAAAATTTAATCACTGCTCCAATATTGAGAGGACCTAATTGGGAAAATCCATTTCATATCCAAACAAATGCTTCAAATAATTCCATTGGTGTAATTTTGGGACAAAAAGATGAAGAAGGAAAAATGTATGCTATTTATTATCTTAGTAAGAATCTTACTCCCACTGAAAATAATTACACCACCACTGAAAAAGAATTTCTTGCTGTAATTTATGCAATCAATAAATTCAGACATTACATTACATGTTACAAGATATTTGTACACACAGATCATTCAATAATTAAATATTTAATGAAAAAACTAGTGGTTGGAGGAAGAATAATTAGATGGTTATTACTTTTGCAAGAATTTTATATTACCATTGTGGAAAATCTAGGTAAATATAATGTGGTAGCTGATTTTTGTCAAGACTAACCACTACAGGGGAGCAAGATCCAGTCAAGGATAACTTTCCAGATGAACAACTATTTTCTATCTAAGCAAATACACCATGGTTTGCTGATATGGAAAATTATCTTGCAACAGGGAAGTTTCCTCCTCCTTTCACTAAGAAACAAATAAATAAGTTAATCAAAACTAGTGCACAATTCAAATGGGTAAATGGAATGCTATTTAAATGTGGGCCTAATTTTGTTTTGCACAGGTGTGTAAGAGAAGATGAAATCTTGGACATCCTCAAAGAATGTCATGAAGAACCAAGTGGAGGACACTATTCAGTGAAAAGAACAGCTCATAAGATACTTGGCATTGGTTATTATTAGTCATCTTTGTACAAGGATGTAAAGAGATATATCAAGTGGTGTGATCCTTGTCAAAGGATGGGACAACCAACTTTCACCAATAAAATGCCTCTTGAACCTCAAGTTGTAATTGAACCATTTGAGAGATGGGGATTGGATTTTTTTGGTCTCTTTAATCCTCCTTCACAAGGAAAGGAATATATTCTTGTGTGTACTGACTATGTGAAAAAGTGGGCAGAAGTGTAGGCATTGAAAAATGCCACTGAAGAAGCAGTTGCTGATTTCTTGTTAGTGAAAAATCACAGCTTCCCCAAATGACTTATGGATCTACTTTTCTAAGGAAAAGTCATTTGGTGTGATTACACAACAATGAGATTTCCCAAAGTGTGGGACCTTTGCAAATGGGGAAATATCTCCAAAGAAGGCTATTTCCTATTCCTAAAATACTTTCCATAAGCTATTCCAAAGTGCAGGAAAGCTAATATAACCTAATCTAGCTTCCAAGGAGATAGGGAGAGAAAGAAAACTAGAAAAAATAGAGCCTATACTAAAACAAGGTGATACACTAGAGAAGGAAAGTGTTGATTATGTATCAAAACTACCATTGAACAAGAAGATGTGAGCAATGGAAAGGATGCACAAGTGCATCACAGACCAAAGATGGATTTCACACAGAAAATGTTCCAAAACTCAATGAACATAGCTCCAAAACCTGTAATGAACATCCAAACATGCACACATACCTGCAATGAAGAGAGGAAAGAAGAAAGCAACCAAAAATGAGCAAGGATGGACAAATGTATCACAAAATACATTTTTATTACTCAGAAGTTTGCACAAAGGCATCATTTCATGGGTAAGAGGAGAAAATGCCATTATAAAGTAGGGGAGGAGGTTCAAACTCCATTTTCAACCCCGGGAAGAAAAGAAGGGAGAGTTAGAGGAGTATGAACAACCTTTTACAAAATGAGCCAAAACAGATTTGATTGCTCGAATGAATGAAGGAAATGAGAAAACATGGGAAATTTTTATTTTACATCTCCAACCACCAAAAATATTCATTAAAACAACAAGGGTACCCTCAAAAATCCATTTTTCGATGCATTCAAATCTATGTTGTAGAAGAAATGCAGACCCTATACTTCATCAATTTTGGTGGTTGGGGGTTGGTTCTACATTTTTTCCCATGCCAAAGACATTTTCCCATTTTTCTCCCACAAAACTCCATAAAAATTTAAAATTGAAGTGTCCATCATGTGGATAATTTCACTAGCTTTCCAATGATACCAAAATCATGAAAATATGAGCTCTGGTGTGAAAGATATGCCCCTCTGAAGATTTAGGGCAAAAATGGTGAAATTAGGGCAAAAATCATGTTCGCAGGGCAAAATCCTAATTTTTCCTTCTTTTTTAAATTGGGAATTTTTCTAAAAACTCTCTATGCCCCGCCGCTCCGAGACATGTGGCATCATTTTATTGTTTGGCGGGATGCGCCCCATTTTTCATCACATTACATTTTCACCACTTTGGAAAAAATTCCAAAATCCTCTTAACGCCCCAACTCCCGTCGATGAATGGACATGTGGCATCTTTTGCTTAGCTTGGCGGGGATGTGCTCCTATTTTTTCCTTTGAGAAATTTTGACAAAAAAGCCAAAAATTTAAAGTCCTTCCACCCCCACCGCTTCTCCTTGACACATGGCACATCTTGATTGGTTGTGGGCCTCAAACAATTTATTTTCCTCTGCGGGATTTCGGGCCAAAATTTTCCTTTGAGTTTTTGGCCCAAAAGGGCTAAGGGCCAAAAATTTTCCCGTGGTTCTGCCTTGGAAAATTTTCCCTCCAAACTCTGCTAAGACATAACTCAAAAAATACGAGTTAGGAGGACTTCCTTACCTTTCTGGAAAGGGAAAAAAAATCTCTATCTGATGAAGCAATACCCAAAAAATTTTGAGTGCCTGAAATGTGTAAAAATTTGATTGAGGCACAAAAAGGAAGCTAGTTAACCCAAAATAAGAGGGAGCTTATTTTGGTTAACATTTCTTTGGAATAGAATTATGTTTGAAGTTTGGAGCACCAAGGAGCATAGTTTCATATCAGGGACCAAAATTTATGTCTAATATGATCCAAGCTTTCACAACTTATTACCAAATCAATCATAGGAAATCATCTCCTTATCACCCATAGTCAAATGGACAAGCTAAAGTAACAAATAGAGAATTGGAGAACATCCTTACCAAAATAGTTGAAGTTGGGAGAAAAGATTGGGTAAAGAGACTACCTGAAGCTATTTGGGCTTATAATACAACTTGGAAAACTACAAGAGGGTTTTCACCATATGAGTTAGTCTATGGGAAAAATCCCTTGTTGCCCATTGAATTTGAACTTTAGACATTGAGAATAGCAGTCAAGGTGGGAAAGATGCAGCTTAAAAAGAAAGAATCCTTCAACTCAATGATTTGGATGAATTAAGGATGGAATCACTTCAGCATACAAAAATAATCCAAGATCAGAGGAAGCAATGGCATGACACACATATCAAGAGAAGGTGATTCAAAGTAGGAGACTGGACATTGCTGTTTGATTCTAAGTACCAACAATTCAAGGGAAAATTGAGAACTAGATGGTTGGGACCCTATCAGATTGAGTAGATATTTGAAAATGGTTCTATTCAGTTACTTCCCATTGATGGTAGTAGAAGAACACTCTTGGTTAATGGACATAGGCTGAAACTCTATAGGAAGCCTCCCACTAAGGATGAATTCTTGAGGAAGATTGAAGCAGACAAATAATTTGATCATATGGAAGAACCCAGTTCTTCCAAAATGATCAAATAACTAGATGACATATCCAGAATAAAGGGAAGAAAATGAAAACCAGTAAATGGCATTTTCTTTCCAAAAAAAAAAAAATAAAAATATATATATATATATATATATATATATATATATATTTTCTCTCAAAGGTTAATTAAAAACCAACAATGGCGGTTGACATTTTATTTCAGCTAATTCAAATAAAAGGGAATTCTTTTGAATTCTAGTTGTCTTATCCTACCATGTTTTGTTCCACTTGTAGGAATGACGAGTCATCATAGCAAAAGGATTACATCATCAAGGATGGTAATTATATCTTTTAACTTATTTAGGGTTAAATTAAATGTTTGCATGTGTGATTTGACTTGATTTAAAAGTTGGTATGATGAGTCATCTATTTATATGTTATGATTACAAGTAAGTAATCATGAAGATGATAAGGATGGGATAAGTGGTGGCATTATTATTATTGGTAATCATTAAGTGAAAAATCAAGTGAAATAAGTTACAGAGTGATTTTTGAGAAGCAACGAATTAAGCTTGTACTCCATAGCAAAGAACAGAGGATTCCGCAACTAAGAATAGAGGTTACTGCAGCTAAGAAACAGTTCCGTAGCCAAAGTTGTTAGTTCCATAGCTAAGCAAGAAGGCCTGTAACCAATTTACACAAAATCAAAGGAAATAAAACTCGAGCTGATATGGGGATTAAAAATAAATCAGAACCAGAAGATGATTCCCACTGCTCATGAGACGAAGAAGTGGCATCCATCTTTGAGAATGCGGGATGAATATAGTTCTGAAGAATTTTTCAAAGTATAATGATGAATTAGTAAGAGAATTCATCATAAACCTAGAGAAATCTAGGACAAAGGTGAGAAATATATTTATTCCTTTTTCTGTAAATACAATAAGTAATGTGTCTAGAGTGCCAATTGTGCATGTCCCACATCCCCGCCAAAGAGACATTGAAAGAACTGTTGAAATACTACTACAAGGAGGAGAAACTAAACCCAATACATCTACAATACAAATAAGATCATAAAAGGGGCCAAGAGCCATTTTTCCCAAACCCTTTGATAGGGTAGCATTTTGGATAGTGAAATATTTAACTTGTGATGGTCAATTTGGGTCCATAGGAAAAGTACTAAAAATGCTCATATATCTGAAGAATGGATCCACAAAACTTGAGTACATAATAAACCTTCCAGGGTTTCTTTTTGATTCTATCCATACCATGGCCCAAAGGTATTCCTGGGGTGTTGGGACAATAAGACATCATGGCCTAATTCATTTAGTATGCCACACCATTTTCTGTCAAAGAAAAATAGAGAAGAAATTTGGGAAAAGTTTCTTGGCAAGTTCAAGAAAAACCCTAATATTATCAGAAGAATAATACCAACTCCATTTTATCCTTCAACTAATTTGGAAATTGATGCTCTGTAGAAGACCAGAAGGAAGTGGAAAGAGAGAGTATACCAATAAGAAGAAGTTTTGTAAGAAGAATCAAAACAACAAAGCGTTTTGTGCCTTTGAAGGAAATTCCTTCTTCAAGTAGAGCTTCAGGGGAGCCAATATTTGTCTCTGACGGTGATAGCTCACCTATACAAGAGCAAGAAACAAGAGTAAGAAGAAGCTCTAGAAAGAAATCCACCGCTAGGCATGTTGAAATTCCCCAGAGAAAGAAAATTCATAAAAGGACAAGGGAAACCCCAGAGGGAAGGAGTGAATAGGAAAAGATGGAAAAGGAAGCTGCTGATATTTTGGGTAGCATGGCCATGACTCCTCCTGAACCAAGCCAAGATGAGATGGACAGAGGAGATGAGAGACTTGAAGAGCAGGAGTTTCAAGAATTGGCTGAACCATCAACATTTCCACATGAAGAAGAAGAGTTGGCATCTTGGAGAAGAAAAGGAAAATTTCCTTTGATAGAGGAAGAATGCTCAACTCCTCAAGTAATTTCAAAGGAAGAAGAAAGACATCAGGTTAAACAGGCTCTGTTCTTGTCTAGAGCAGAGCTCATTATCAGAGAAAGAGATGAGGAATTGGATTTCCTCAAAATCAAATTAAAAAAGTGAAATACTCATTAGAGAGTTAACAACTCAGCTTGCAGCTAGGATCGAGGAGTTATCAATAATTAAGAAACAACTAATAGAAAAAGAGGAAGAATGTCAGACTTCCGTAAAGCGAATATTATGTCAATAGTCTCTGCACATACTGAGTTATCCTATTTTCCACTCAAAAAACTATGGAATGACACCTGTAGGGAGCTCAGAGAAGCTAAAACATCAAATGAAGATTTTAAGACCAAGATGGAAGAAGAGAAGAAGGAAAGAAAAGAGTGGGAAGAAAAGTTTTATAAGGAAGAAGGAAACAAATATAAATGTCTTGAAAAAATTCATATGGTCTGCATTATGAGTGAAAAATTGCTTTCCTACAGGAGGCCCTCTCTGTTAGGTTGTGGAGATTGTTTTCATGTGAGAAAGAGTTAAAAACTATACACTAAGAGTACTGTACACTTACCACAGTTGTCTCACCAGAGGTTCGGGGTGTAGCCCCAAAAAACATTTTGGCCTTAAAACATGCCTCGATATATTGAGAAACATGTTTTTCTCATATGGGTGGGTTTTTTGACCCATAGGTTTATGGGACGGTTTTGGCCCATGGTTTTGATACCCACAATTTTGTAAAACTGCTTAAGTAGTTGTCTATTTATATGGTTTTGTGCATATGGTAGATATAATGTAAACATTGTAGATGTGTTTTGAATTCGGATGTGAATTCTATAGAGTTTGTTGAGCATAGCTCCAAATGGATCTGGGTATTGTATTAAGAGAGCGGTGGCTTGTAATAAAATCTGAGCAAGTGATTCTTTGTGGATGTAGCCCAAATTGGGTGAACCATGTTAAATATTGTCTCTTTGTGTTGTGTTATTTTATTCTACACTTTTATTTGAGATCTGTAATATTTTCTACATATTAGTTTCTATTGTTGTGATTTTGTGAGGGATTATTCCACATATTTTATCCCTTATTTCCTAACACTCTCCTACATATATTGTGTTTTTAGAAGATCAGTTCATTTGCTAGCAGCTGTCAAGGATTACACTAAATATTACACTAAATGGGTAGAAGTCGTTCCCCTCATTTCCACAAAAGCTAAGAAAATATGTGAATTCAGCAACCATCACATCATCTGTCTCTTTGGTGTCCCTCATCGTATTATCATAGATAACGTAAAACAATTCAAAAACAAAACCCTACGAAAATTATGTGATGTTTTTAGATTCGAACTCGAGTTTCTCATCACTTTATTACCCACAAACCAATGGTCAAGCTGAATCAACCAATAAAACCTTGAACAAAATTCTTATGAAGGTGGTCAATGATCTTTGGGAAGGATTGGCATACGCACATTCCTTTCACCTTGTGGGCTTACTTGCACTAGTATTCGTACTTCAACTCGCTACCACCCCTTTTCTATGGTCTACTGATGCGAGGTTGTCTTACCTCTCTAATTCCAGATTCCATCCTTTCACATCTTAGTACAAGACATGCTCAACGATGATGAATTTTTCCAATATTGTTTGGTGCAACTTGAATTTTTAGATGAACATCGTCTAAATGTCCTGGACCATCTCCAAATCTACCAAAAACATATCAAACATGCCTATGACAAATGTTTTCACGAACAAACCTTTCAAGTCGGTGACCTCATCTTGAAGGAAAATTAACATGTAACCAAAGAGGAGAAAAGTAAACGGGATATTTTTCTCCCCGATTGGCTTAGACGTTATATCGTTACCCATGCCTATGGATCAGGTGCTTATCATTTGTCTTCACTCAAAGGTAAACCTAAAACTGAGCCCCTTAATGCCTTACATCTTTGACCATTTTATTGTTGATATCAATTCCTATATCACTTTCTATCAATTGGTCACTCATCCCTTGAGAACTGTTCACATTCCATTATTCCCCATTTTGAGGATTCACAATTAAACAAGAATCATGTGATTACCCATCACCTTTTAGCCTTGTCTTCAATGTGAGTACCACGGATCTTCTCATAGCATGATTCTCATGGATAATTTTTGTCTTCTTCAAGATGGAATCCCATGGTTGTTCATCACTCAACACCACCTCTTTCCTAATTAATCAGTGTACTACAATCTTGTCTTCTAAAACCGAGAACCTAATCGTCCTCTATAATCTTGTCCATGAATTAAACGTCTAAAAACAAAAAAAAACAAAAAGGGATATAACTCCTTGAGTCAAACTTCCAGCAAAAATATGACTCCCTCAAAAGGGACATCTCTTCTCCATATTCTACCACTATCAATAGATTGCTCCCTCGAAGGATAGCTATGTACGGTCATTATAAAAATGTAATAAATATTCAGAAGCTTCCCACATTGATTAGCTTCACGAAGACCTCAAGGAGATAATATATTCATCCCATATAGACTTCCCGCATCGATCAGTCTATTAAAAACAAACAAATCAAGAAAAATATGAAATTTTCGTCATGGACTTGCCTATTTTGGGTTCTGGGTTTTTTTGTGAAATACACATCATCGTACACTAAGTTATGCTAAACCTCTCATTCTCACTTCCTTGTATTTTCTACCTAAATTCCTCATTACTCAAGGGACTTGCTGCTAAATGTGACATTTTGTGATCTTATGACTTTTCTTCACCCTTAAAACAGTCTATTATGCAATACCTATAGGGTCTTACATTCATAAGCCCATCTAAGGTGATATAGACTCATCGGGGTTTTTATCAATTAAACATCTCTTTTACGACTTCTTACTATTCACCTTCCTCATTACCTATTGATTATCCTATACAGGACCAGATCCTCGGCACATGTATTTAAAAATCAATCAACCATACCTACAACCTAAACTCAATCATACCTATGACCTACATCACCCATGCCTAACACCTACCAGACCATTCCACTATTTCACCCTAATCTTCCCTAGCTTATAGGATAACTACATCGGCTTGAGGTCCCTTTTCATCGGGACTATATAGGTAGCACTCGAGGGCATGGGGCCCTTAGAGGTTATCTCAGCCACTCTCTACCCTAACCAATTCCCTCTCCCCCTTTCTTAGTCACATTCTACCCTAGTTAGTTTCCTTTTTATATCAATAATTGGAAATTAAACCAAACAAACAATAATTTCTTCACATCTTTACCATCATCACTCATGCATTCATTTCATCTTGTCTACCATTTCTTTACCATTATCATACATTTTCCTACAAAACATCTTAACATGACCCACATCATCATTAATTGCACAAATTAATGAGTTAAAAACTCAACCATGCCTAATATCAACCAACCTCAACTCAACCATACCTAAACCAACCTAAAATTCATCATACCTAAGTCAACCTGACTCAATCCATGCCTATGACCTAACTCAATCCATGCCTACACGACCCTGAATCTATCATACTTAATTCACCTAGTTTCCATCACATACACAAATAATAATGGAAATTAAAACAAGTACACCATCCATAGTATAAATATCATCATCTATAAATCATGATGTCTGTGTATACATACATATGTACACCGATACAAATGAATACAAAAATATCAAAACCCTCATGTACATCCTCACCATCTTCGGCATGCAAGCTGGTATATGATCAAAATAAATCAACTCTCGTATACATCCTCACTCTCTTCGGCACGCAGATGATATATATCAAAAATAAATAACTATACAAAATAGAAGGTACATACGGCTATCAGATATCACCCTGCTAGATATCCTCCATATCAATCTACCATATATCCTCCTCCTCCTTAGCTCTTGTCATGCAGGCCTATTAACATCTCACCACTCATCATGGGTCATGGTTAGGTCCTCGCTGGTTGCCGCACCTAGAGTTGTCCTTCGTGAACCGGTGGACTCCCCACGACCCTATCTCAAGGTTTGCTTGACCCCCTGTACTCTCCACACTGGGTCTGCAATTTGGTATTCTCACTTGAGTCCTCTTGTGCCTTGTACTATCCATAGGATAGAAAATATATCCTGTCGCCATTAAAATATCTGATAATACCTGGTGTCACCTAGAAATCCCACAATCTAGCTACAGTATTGTCTATGGTGGCCCCATTGGCCTCTGACCCTATCCCCTGTCCCCCGTGCCTATCTTGAGGGACACTTTCCTTCTCCATCCTATATCTAGGATCAAGAGTCACAAACTGATCTGTGTAGTGGCCAACCGGACTCGCTGAAACTCGTAACTTGCACCAATAGGGTTTCCACCTATATTCCATCACCATCACCACCCCGTACGGGTACTTTTGTCCCTATCTATCTAGGCTCAGTAAACTTTCCACCCGTGCTCGTAAAATGGCCACTTGTGCCTCTACACCTATCAACTACCCCTACACCATCCCACTGTAATCAACATGACTTCCTTTATAGGGCATCCCTCTGAACAGTGATGGTGGCTAAATCCAACTACCCCGACCTCGGCGATACTACTCATAGGTGTGCAGCCCACTACATGCTGTCTATATCTTTTAGTCACCCCGACATCCTCAATCCATTGGTCTCTCACCTACTCCTCCTACCTTGTAGGCAACACGCCAGTGTGGCAAAGCCAACAACCTCTCCACGTCATCCCTCTTATACTGTGGGAAGGGTGGAGGTATATCCTGTGATATGCCCAAACTGTCACCTAACCCTATCTACGGGTATCATCTCATGCTCTCTAACATGTCACCCCTCTATTCATCTTAGAAGTGGAAATCCATCTTGATCCATAACCATCTTCCTATATGATGGATAACCCATATAGGGCCTCCAAATGATGTCTATGTCAAACAACCCCTTTAGTAACCACCTGTAGTAGGTGACATCATGTGTCACCTTTCCCACTCAACACTCTCCAATAACTAGAACCTATCACTTATAGCCCACCCAAACAAAACTGTCTCTAATGCATCACTGGGGCATACCAACTAGGCACACATACACAATGTGCTCATAGGCCCAACACTGTAATAGGAAATTGTAGCACAAGCTCAATCTCTCAAGCCATCCATACACCCATAACTCCCTGTATAGCTACACTACGAATGTTGACACCCATGCAAAATGGGTCTGGTCTATCACCATATCATGTAGGACCCCCATCAGTGATCGCAGGAACCAACCACCCTCTACATTTGGCGGTGCAAAGCGTAAGACTACCTCCATCAACAACACAACAATCCTAATCTCCTCTAGATGGGCCTAGTACATCTCTCCATAGCTCATGCTAGCACTATAAAATATCATCTCCGTAAATCCCTCACCAAAGACTATCAACATCAAATCCTCAGATGCCTCTAAAGAGATCAAATACACCTACACCCCCACTATCCAGTAACCACGGATCCTATACACATCCTCCAGGGTGACCGTGATCTCACCCATTGGTAGATGGAATGTGTTGGTCACCAAATCCCATCTATCGATGAGAGTGACCATCAAACTAGGCTATTAGACTACATGCTGGTAGCGTCTGACCCCAATCAGGCCAACCGTTGCAACATGCCACCAATCCTTAGGTTTTGCACCTCCTCAAACCGTCATGAGTAGGGGCAGCACCCTATCTCACATCCATAGCTGGTCTCTCGCCTGCATCCAATAAAACATCACATTAATACAAATTGATTATACCCACAATCACTCTTAACACTTCACATACACTTATTACCCTCCCTATTTTTCCCTCACAACTTACTTTCTTATAACATATTCTATCTACCCACCCCAACCCTAAACCACTATCAACAATACCATACCTCTTTTGACCACTTACCTATGCTCTTTTTTCTCATCAACAACATCTTCCTTGTGTACTATTTATCTCACCCAACCATCCTAGGCTCTATTGGCCCCTTTTTGGCCCACATGCTAGTCGAGATCGAGTTACTTCTAACTAAACATGGTTTATCCCACACTAGCATCGGTCACCTTATCTATGATTGGTACCACCAGCTAGACACCACCAACATCGGACATCACTTGACCAGAGCTACCACCGTCATACAAAAACCGTAACACCCAAACCCCTTTTTTCCTAAAACACTCCCTTCTTCTCACCCATTCCTACCAACCTTTACCATCATCTCCTCCTCACCCCTCATACACCTAACCACACCTCTACCCATTCCTATTCTACCCAATTTTTGTTTTCAAATTTAAATCCCCTTTCCCCAAAAAGTTTGTATTCTTTCCCTAACCTAGATACCCAATTCACGTCCCAAACCAATGTAAGAGATTTAATATTACCTCATCACATTTTCATCTCCGTGGTGACATATCAGCTCTTCTGAATGGTGGTCTACCCAATATCTCTCCCCGCCTCTACCATTTCCACTCACCAAATCCAATCCTCCTCTCCACACAATCATAATTGATCCACCTATGCTTGTGAACCCGTCTACCTGGCTCCTCTAACCAACTAGAGCCCTCCACCTCAGCAGGATATCATCCCTCATCTTTTTCTCCTGACACAACACAACTCGTTCAATGCTCTGTCATTTTCACAAAAGCCAAAACATATAAATGAATCCATATTATACGGATTTTTCTTTTTATATACCCACGTTGACTTGACCGATGTTGGTTATACCTAAACCGACATCGGTCCTATGCCCTAGCTCACCATGGTTGGTTATACCAAGTCGACATCAGTCATCTACCCCCATAAACTGTGATTGGCTTACCTCAACCATCCTCGGTTACGTATGTCCAAAGCATTGGTTACACATATTTATTCCCATTCCCCATTATTGTCCCCACTTACTCAACCCGACCGCTGTTTGACCTTATCCACCCTTATTACAACCAACCTCCATACCTACCATATTGTTACTTGTCCTTAATTATGTTTTGGGACTTGTTATTTTACCCATACCTTGGCCCTACCCATGTCGTTACCTAGCTACTTGGACCTAGAACATTCTTTAGTGACTTGTGAACTCATGTACTCGCTATACCTTGTGACATTGTTACTCATGTTGTTTGACCTAATGATCTTACCTTGCCTCTTATCATGACCATTTATCCGGACCAAACCTTTGGTGTACCGGAACATACCAAACATTCCTACACCCGACTTACGACATGCTTCCACACCATATCCTATAGCTAGGATATCGGAATCACCTCAACCTTGTTTGGATGAACCTATCGACCTTAGATAATGTAGAGTTTGCATGCTCTCCAAACTGGTATAGTGCTGTAATTTATATACATGTGTGTGTGTTTGATTGTTACTACCTTTGACCCTGACCCATTACCTAGATTACCCAATTGGACCTTTACCCCCTTACCCCCATTTTCCACCTTCCTCTTCATCACATTCACCTTTTATCAAACCACTCACCGATTCTACCTTTTGCCTCATCAATTCCTAGTTTGAGGGGGATCACCTTCACCCACACATGGGAAAACCACATCTTATTTTTGTCAAGTGTCGCTTACAATACAAGCTACGCAACAAAAAGGGGAAAAATGTAGACACCAAAATTGGGTCACACGCTCCTTGACCCTTCGTTAAATAATCAACTTGAACACACCCACCTAACCATGGTCCCTTACACCCCATACTAATATTAATTTAATTAATTAAATTAAATTAATCCATGTCCTCACAATATTTATTATTTAATTATCCTAATTAAAATAATTCCTTACCCACCATTGTAGTCATTTTTACCCTCATCACAAAGGAAAGGTACCCTATGCACGTCGGCCTATCACCCAATGGATGTTGGGTGCTTACCTGAGGCACGAGTGGGTGCTGAGTCTCTCTTTTATGTGAGTTTAGTGGGAAATCTCATCAGCTATGACTTTTGATTAAGATATTTAAATGGAGTTAAGACATTCAATAACCATAGAGCTCAGAATGGCCTCTAGATCCTTGCAGGTCATTACAGACATGAAAGTACTTAAGATTATAAAAATCGTACCATAACGAAAGAAGTATACAAGAATTCATACTTATCATAAACATAAATAAAAGAGAACCTATGAGAAAGAAGTATGCATCAGAAACATTGATATTCATATTCATATAACTGGTAACCTCATTACATCCATGGAGCCATTACAGAATGTCACAGAGAAACAGACCACAATCATGCTTTTCAATTGGACTAATGTAGCTAGGCTATCAAAGAAAAATTTGTAATCCCCATACCCATTATACATTCTCTCCCAAATACCATTATCCACTAACAGATTTCTTACAGTATTTCTGCAGAGCTCCACCCTCTTTTTGTTCTCCTTTTGTTTACTCTATAGGTGCTAGTATTTATAGCCTTTCTGGGCTACCAACTCATCCTCCAGCACCCTCAGATCCAATGCCAAGTGTCTGAATGTGGTCCTCCATGTGAGCATGCTCTCTCAAGCCTGATCTTTCCACTTTTCACCATGATGTGCTTCTAGAAGCTTCTACCGTAGGCATGCTCCTTCCTGGGCCAACCTATCACTAGGCTAGCACCTTATCCACTCAATGCATAGTCGGGTCATGCTTTTCATGTGTTTTGTCCCGAACACCCAATTTGGCTAAGTCCTGAACCCTTGGTTCTATCCGTGCATGCCACAGGCTTCCTTAAGCCCTTTTCTTAAACCCTGTTGTACACACTTTGTCCTTGCGTGCCTTTCTTCAACTAGGACCTGCGCACATATGCACCTTTTGTACTTAGCCAACATTCTAGGGGCCCAACATCACCCCACACTATGCCTATTCTCTATCCATGGGAACACTTCTCTAGTGAAAGAAATAATACAACAGGCTTATGCCTTGGAACAAGAATAAGGGGATGAAAGAATGGGGAAGAAGAAAGAATGGGAGAGTGAAGGAATCACTACAACAAGCTAGGAAAATCCTTTTGCAAGTCAGCCTCCAACTTGTTCCAGGCATCGACTTCTTCCTATGCTCTCTAACAAAGGTTACCAACCAGGGCACTCACCTCCCCAAAATTTAGTCCATCTCCTTGTGTGCTCATGGTATCGGTGATTTTCTCCAACTCCTTGCCTATATCCTCTAGTGCATCCATTCTTTGTGTAATATGTGGATATAGTTCCTTCAACTGGTTTTTGATTAAACCCCTTAAGGTTTCAATGGCTTCAAATTTCCTCTTGACCTTGGCAAGGATTTTATCCCTTTCTGTCCTATTTCCCTTGTTCTTCTCCTAGAACTCCTTGAGTTCTACTTCACGAGTGGTGACCGAGGAACCTAGCACATTATTTCTATCTCGTGTAATTGTCATACGCAGCCTCAATAGTCTAGGAAGAACCCCTTACATTAGCAAGAACCTTGTTGTATTCTGTGATGAGCGCTACAATATTTAACTTATCCTCTTTCTCTAGGTGTGTGGCAACTTCTTGTGTAGACTCCAAGGCTAGCAGCTATCTTTCCATGGTGAGGATCCTTGTTAAATCCTCTAGGCATCCCAAGGTAGATCCATACTTCTACGCAGCGATGCTAGGTCTGGATGCTTCAATACTATAGCCTTATTAATGGATTCCACCTTCTTGTACAAAATGCATACCTTAGCCTTTTCATCCTTAAACTCATGCTACCATTGGGCGCTGATCAACTTCTCCTAGCTTAGCTCCTTTGTCATTGTAGCTACCTCTTCCTATTTCTTCTATATATCCCCTTCCAGATCTATGATCCTATCATTTAGCCTAAAGAGTCTAGCCTCGATCTCAATGGAGACTTTGTTGAGCACGTTGCATAGTTGTCCTTCTGAGAGTTGTTTGGTATCCACCACTGAGTTGTCTTCTCTTAGTCCCGCAATTTTATTATTTCCTCGCCGCTTACCTCAAACTTTGCCTCATCAAGATGGGACTCTATTGCCCATAAGAGCATCTTCCTTGTTCGCAGATATGTAACCTCCTTGTCAAAAGATGACATTACTACAAGCTCCTCTACTGGAATGGTACTTTGGAACCGTACACGAACACTTTCTTGGGGTCATCAATATAACCCATCTCTCGGCCTCTTCCCCTCTGCATGCCTTCCTCCCATATGCGTACCCTTAGGTATACTTACAGTCAAAATGGGGCCTCTAGTGTTGTCATGTTCCTCTTCTATGCTCTCCTTCTTCTCCTTGTTCAACACTGGCTCAGCACTATGTTCTAATTTTTCCTCCACCATGTCTCAATGTAGACACTAAAATTAGGTCACACTCCCTTTTGTCCCTAGACATATAGGCACTCTTTATTACATTTACTTAGCCATGACCCCTTCACCCCACTAATATTAATTTAATTAATTTAATTAAATTAATAATTTATTCTCACTATATTTATTATTTAAATAATATCTACACATATAGTTCATTTAAACACCTCACCAAGTTAACTCAACCTAAGACCTATTCTTAGCAAGTTACCATAACTAACTAAGACTTACCAAAACCCTAAAAATAAATTCCTACATTCTTTCTACCCACATTCCTGCATCCTCGTAAGAGGATCTAAGTCTAATCATGGGATAATGACATGAGATCCAAGAAAATCGGGAGGATCTCCTAAGTTTAGTAAACCTAGGAAATCTCACCTTGACCGATATCGCTACCCCTAACCATCACCGGCTAAGCCGAACCATCGTTGGTTACCCATTTTAACCCCTAAACTACCTTATTCTAAAGGATGGAAAACAATGGGAGAAAGTTGACGAGCATGAACACATCTCGGAGAGATAATGAATCTTTAGAGATCCAATTCCAACAAAAACTCACATCCAAGGAATGATATTGATCATTCTTCTCCCGCACATGACCATCCTAGCCTCGATCTCGATCTATCCAAGCAAAGAGGAGTGTGCATGCAGCCCATACAAAAGCTTTTCTTCAGTTAGTGATCACTTGTAGCCTCCAACCCATCATCAAAACCTCCATCCTTCATACACGGACCTTCAGAACGAAATCCAAGTAAGTATAACATCATACTTCTCGCTTATTTCATTTCACCATTATTTTATCACCAATTGTTTATCTTGCTCCCTATTGACCTCCTCCAATATTTTCACCTCCATAGACCCATTAAAACCTCAAAAATCCTACTCCAATCACCCAATACCTCATCCCAACCAACCAAAATCCTTTGTGTAATCACAAAGGAGACCAAAACCCTATTTTGTGACATTTCCAGATCTCACAATAACCGGAACCGGTTATACCTAACCACCGTCGGTCACCCCTGACCGACATAGGTCTCTGTGTATTCCCACACATCCTTAAACAGACCTACCTACTCGAGACCTTTATCGGACATGCGGAACCCAACCAACCATTTGACCTTTGGATTCTATTCTAGCTTAGCCTGTTAGATTAGATCTATTTTCTTATTGTGTTTTTAAGTGAGATACCTAAATCATTTCAAAATAAAAATAGGATTTACTTTGTTTACAACATTAATTTGTTTAAAATAGTGGATTGACATCCATCTAGGAAGTATCATACTTCCCAGGATCTAGCTCACACTAGGCGTTCACTGCCCATATTGTTTAATTCCTTCTTGTGGTCTTGTTTTCATTATAGGTAGTTCTTCCTAGTCAAAAGGAAGATCTCACGGTATGCTATGGATTTGGAAGTCATACGCATGCAACAACCCATCAACTAACATTTGAACAGTATTCCTCCTATGCCCGTTACCCTATCTCTTTTCCAACAATTCAAAGAAATAATCTAAGAAAAAGGTGAAACATTTTGGCACGCCCGCTGGGACCCATCCGGGGTTCCTTGTATTTCATTCATTCCTAGGAAAAATTTGTGTGTTTGTTTCCCTTCTAAAAAGCATACACACTAATTTTTATCCTTGGTAATCCACATCTCTTCTTTCTATTTTCTCTAAAAGAAACTTTTCTTTTGGTGTAATTTAAAAGAATCATTCCTTCATGTTTTCTACATTGTAGTGAAAGAGCATCCCTCTTCCTCTTCATCTTATTGTTTCATCAAATTTATCATTTTTTATTTGGGTTTAAAAACAATCGCATTCCATTCTGATTTATTGCATTAGCTCACATTAAATGAGGGCAACCTATATGTTGGAGGTCATGACTAGCTGATGGTTGACAAACGAATCATAGAAAAGCACTTCTATCCTTTTCTCTTTCTCTGAGTCTTACCAAACCACACAAAAATTCAAATGCACACATTCTTAAACAACATCTTACTTGGAAGAAGTCATAGGTGATCACACGATCACGGCACAGTGGGCACCCAGCTCGCTGCTCTGTCGAGTCATACTTCAGAGTGAAGCTCGCCCCCACCATAACATACCTGAAACCTCACCCTTTAGATCTCCTTATTTATAGGAAGCCATCCTCACCAAAAAATCTATTTCACAATTCATGTGTCAGTCCCTAAATAGCATAATCTAAACAAACATAATAGAAAAGGGCACTCTTAGGATCACATTTTCTTAGTGTTTCTGCTTGGCTTGCATTTTGAGGTGAAAGATCATGTTCATCACTTTTTTGTTCATCCTTGCATGCTCCTCATCATAGCTGGTGTATTCCAACTTCACCTGAGTGTGCTTGGGCCATATCATCATCATTCTCGAATTCTGGGTCTGATTCCACATCAAATTTTAATTCACAACCACTTTCTTTCATCACTATTTCAATTTCACACTAACCGTCATTGGTTACCTTTAACTTCCATCGGTTATACCCAACCGACGTCGGTTCCATGTCCTTTTGCTAACCTACTCAAAAGAAAATTTTCACTTCACTTTTTTCCACTTTCCACATTCTCAATCACTATCATTTTTCCCGTTGACATTTTACACATCCCCAAATTTGGCATACTTGTCAGATTTTGCCTTTTGCCTTGTTGTTTATGCACTGTCCATTTTCTACAAAGTGACTACGAGAGTACTTACCCCGATGATGTCGGCTTTTCCCTAACCAAAGATCGCTAGCCTATTTCACATTCCACATACCATTTGTTAATCCATTTTTTTATCACCGATTCTCATGTTCCCGCTTATTATCCGTATCATTTACAGAGAAGAAACCTTACTGATCGATCTTGGTTCACATGGTGCTGACCCAAAGAAAAGCAAATGCCCTCGTGTTCCATGCCAGTTACCAACCACTCCCACCTATTCCTTCACCACATTATATTTTATCACTAGCCATGGATCCTATCCAGCCTACTAATACTGCTACTAGAGATGAGGAGTTCACATGACTCCTTGACCAGAACCCTGCCGCCTTACAATTTTACCTCTCCTACTCGTCCACTTGAGACACCTCGGGTCAGTTGATATACGACATGCCCGTATCTATCCCCCCAACTCTCACACCCACTTCCACATCGGCCCCATCTAGATCAAGGCTACCTAAAACCACCTTACCCCAGGTCATTTTGTAGTTAGGTTCTATACCCGCCATGACCTGTCGTGTATGTTATTTCTATGGCACCCATTACATCCACCATACCCTCGACAACTACCCACAAATGCAACCTCATCCACCCTCATGTCTCACACATACCTGTAGCTACATTCCCACCTCCAGTTTTGGTGACCTCTACCCCATTTCAAAACATAGTTCTTTCCATTCCACAATCATTAGCTCCTATTGCCACTAGGGTTACCATGACCCTTCCACCCCCATATACATACTACCAACAACCGCTTGTTTCATCTATTATTCATTCTAGGTATGTACCCCCTATTTCATTACCTTCTTCTCCACCACCTTACATGGCAGCCCCATACACTGGAATGCCACACCCATTATATGTCCAAAACCAACCTCCTCACACTATAAGAGGCATCTAATCATCACAACCCACCAATGACCTAATTAAATTGATGATGGATAAGATGCAGACACTGGAGGCATCAGTTTCCAGCTCCCGTAACACTCTCACCTATGATGAGATTTGCAACGAGCCTATTCACCCATCCATTCCTATCCGTTCATACCCTGTGCATTGGGAAATGCCTAAATTCAACCACTTCAATAGCAAGGAAGACCCAAAAAACATTTTTGTTCATTCAAACACGGGTGTTATCTGATTTCTCATGATGATGCCTTGTTTTTGAGAACTTTTCCCATGTCCCTCACTAGACCTACATTAGATTGGTATAGTGGGTTACCCAAACACTCTATATTTTCATTCAATCAGGTAGCTCAAGCTTTCTTAGATCATTTCTCTATCAATATCACCAAGAAGGTTACCATGACCAATCTATATTCCACACGTCAGTATGAGGATGAATCTATCACAGATTTTGTCACTCATTGGCCCGATCAATCAACTTACCTTCCAACTGCCACAAACTAAACTCATCGAGCTCTTCACACGAGCTTGCACTAGACATATCTCCCCGACCTTGCAAGTCCAAACTTTCAAAACATTTGATGAGGCATTCACTATGGCACAAAATTTAGAGATTCACGCGATCGAAGATATGAAAATCCAATTGCAAAATAAGAATTCAGCATTCAAGTCCAATGAAACCTCTTATTCTTCCAAACCACCAATCAATTATTCAAAGGCTAAGGGTACCGCTAATGCAGTGGTACTCAAGGCCAGCCCAACTCATCCATCCAATCAAGCTACACCCTCATCTAATCTATCACCTATCTAGGATTTTTGATTTAGACAAGAGCAGCAAAAATATACCCCAATTGGGGAACCTTACTCTTCTATCTTAGAAAAGCTTATCAAAGCTGGAGCCATCACCCTTCCACCCATAAAACCACACACTGGTTTTGACCACCTGCCGCCCCATGCCCACATGGTATAAAGAGCAACTATCATCGAGTGAAGGGTCATAGTGATGGAAACTACATCACTTTCAAGAATATTGTCCAAGAAATGCTCAAGAAAGGCGAGTTAACTGTGGATAATCCCAACACCGCCCCAACCAAAATCTAATTTTTTAAAAATACCATTTCCCAATCATTCCCCTTCATCTAATCAAATCGGTGAGATATCCACTCACGATACCCATACCCATGAGGTTCACGCAATCTTTAATGAGGTACTGTCGCCTCTTAATTTCCTCACATCCCTTCCATAGAGGAAATCCTATCCTGAAATCCTCCTTCCACATCTCGAACCAACCTCTACCATTCCTTCACCAATGGAAGAACACCTTTCAACTCCTACATCACCTACGGAGGAGTCTTCTACTAACATCGAGATCATCTCACCCCTAGTTTCTCCACTTAGAGAACCTTTACCTAGCGTACTCCTCCACCCATGAGGAGCACCCATTAGCTCCTCCAGGAGCACCTATTGTTTTTTCCCCCGCAGAGGGGCACCCATTATCTCCTCCACCCACAAAGGAGCACCTATCCATTGCCCCATTTATAAAGGAACTCCCATCATCTCTTCCACCCATCATAGACCCAATGGAGATACCTTTACCTCTCGGTGATCATTCTCCATCAGCCTACCCAACATCCAATAGACCTACTTTCAGATCTCTTAACCACAAAAGTTGAAGTTGGCCAATTCCTCATCTCCAAGATTCATTTTACAAGAATTTCCATTAGGTCCTCACCAACTCCACCACGGACGTGTTGTTCTCATGTTCATCCTCAATTTATACCTTAGAACAAGTGAATTTTTTTTTTTATATTGCATCCTGGTTCTAAATACATAATTTAGAACTCACAAATCAAATAACCATTCATATAACAGACAACCATATGCAGCTGTAATGACTCGGAGTACCTCCGATCTATTCATTCCATGACTCGGTAATCTACCGATCTATTCATGAGTAATAAGAGTTGGTGTTTTTATTTAACACTTTACTCTTGCGGTTCTCTTCCCTATTCTGGGAATTCAGAATGCTCTATCCAAGGAACCTAACTGAATAATTGTTACCATTATTCATCGGCATCTCATCCCTTAGACTAGGTGAATTAGGACAACGCAATCAGCAGCTTGCGATACTTTGGCCAAAGATTTGAAACATACTGTTTATGTCTCGTATTCCTTAACGGCATACTCGTCAATCTGGAATACGCCCTTCACCCCATTCTTATGTTATATAGAATGTCTTATACCGACTTCTGTCAGTCCTTCCTATCACAACTTAATCACTCGGAGAAAGATTAACAAGGTGATAATGTTATATGGATGCCCACGAGGATTAGGGATACGATGACATACTGGTTTAACCCTGCAGTTAAACCAGTGTGTCATGATACCCCGAATCTCCTAGGCAGCCTTATAACATGACCACATTCCTAATCGGTCCCTGAGTAACTCGTTCGAGATCAAAGTGTAAATCTTAGCGATCAATGCAAAGGGTGTCGTCATAAGTCACCTGCATTGTTGTAACTTCGAGAAGATCCTAATCTTCTCGGAGGTACAACCCTACAGTTGACTTGTGTCGTCAACCTTTAAATCCACCTCGAAAAGATCTACTTAATAAAAATATGCGTTACGCACTTTGAGTTTAAATTACTTAAAGACTTTTCCCCTAGGGTTAGTCTTTCCCGATCCCTGGATTCTTCGTCTTAAGATGACCTTCCTCAATAAAACCCATTGCATGGTGGAGATATTAAGGCTAAGGTCTCATCAAGGAGTTATTAGAATACACATGATTCTAAAACAACAGAATTGGACAATATCTCATAACCTTCACATGAGATTGCCATCTGAACCCCATTAGATTTATATCGGTTCTCTTAACTGAATTTATATCATACTTATTAGCATCAAGATATAAATGATTAAGAATCCAATTTAATGTTGTCCTGTCATGCTCAGGACTAGGGATTAGTAATTTAATTCAGCTTGATTAGTGTTCTGCTTAGGTTCATTTTAACCCTATCTTTTAAAAAGACAATGATTTAAATTTCAATTTTGCTTCGATAGATCAAATTAGAACTACTAATCACTCATAAGAATTCAATCACATTTTCTTATAAGCTTTCATTGACAATCACAAAAGCATCCAAATTACACAAGGATAACATTGCCACTCCGGTATATAAACCGAAGAAGGTCAACTATCAGAATTAAGAATACAACACATAAGTAACAAATACTTATTTCCATTCCTCTCAGATCTATACAAATACATTTTAGACATTCAGCATACTTGATACAATGCTCAATGGAAAAGGAACATCTTTCCACATTTAGTACATTTAGAAAATCAAGCTGAAATTTATTATAAATCAAATTAAACAATCTGATCATCCTGTCAGATCTGCATGCTTTACCACTTACGGCAACCATCTGCAAAAATAGTCAACATGAGTCAGTTCGATGAACTGAGCATGATAAGCACTAACTTTTAAAACAATTGCAATCCGTCAATTGTTTTCATTAAACACCCTGTTTAAATGAGATCAATTATCCAAACAAGTAAACATAATCAGACTATGCCTTTGTAATACAAAAATGACTACAAACGTGTAACTCTATCATCGTTACAAAATAGTCCTAAACATTTCTCAAATATTTCATCAAATATTAAGAATCAAAGAACGAAAGTATCCAAACAATTATCTTGAATCCAAGATCAGCAACATTGACAGATCGTTACTTTCATCAGGAAATGGAATATCATAGCAAATCGTGATTCCACTAATAAGATACAAGAACAATTCCAACTGTTAGACAGATACCAACAAGTATTAAAATAATAGAAGAGAAAGAAACAAATCATTCACATTTCCCTTCACACAAGCTCATGACTGTACCGTCTCCTCATATGGAAAGCCTTCATCCTACATGCATACGAAAAAGTCCGACGAGCCACAAGAAGAATCAACGTCTTAATAAAAATCGAACACAAGAAAAACTCTGTACGGTGGGCTAACACGTCAATAGTGAAGTCTATCAACCAAACAGACTCTACAAGAAGTTAAACAACATGAAAATCACCACATTGCACAGTCGAGGTGCGATCGACGGCTTTTAGATCAGTCCAGCTCAAGGCAGGATAGTTATGCAACAGAAGACAAACACGCTTACAATCCCATATATCAACCTATAGCCCAATGCTAGTCCCTTTTATACACAGCAAGGCTTTTCGACCCAAGTTCGAAATCAAAGAACCTCTAGTATATCACGATCAACAACAGACTTCATTGCATTAAGCAATTTGATGTTTCCTTAAGACTATGCCAAGACAATCACACAAAATTTCTGAAACATACTCAGTCTCAATCGGACTGGAATAAACGGAAAGGAATATAGCATATCTATTCTCACCTGGGCGCATTCAAGTTTAAAGTATGGTATCCGCGACTCACTTCAACAGAGCCAGGACACATGATAATTATCCATACTCAAGGAACTCAAACAGTGACAAAACGACAGTGTCCCAAAAATCAGGTTCAATATGAGACTAAAATACAGGTTACCTTCCAAGAATTCAACTGAATCCGAACAACAGTAACCAGACAAATAATTGCATATGATTCCATCTGAGTCCATCAACGGTGCATAATAAAAATCAGACAAAGCAAATCTAATTACTGATTCAAAACAAGGAATCCGACTGAACCCTTGCCAATTATTTTTACACAAATTTGCACAGAATGTCGATGTAAAAATACACTTAAAGAATCTGTACCACAAAATCCTTGCGATACGAAGGTTTTCTTACAAAAATAACAGAGGACGAAATACATGTTATTCCCTTAAGTCGCTGGCACATCAAATACCAATATTCAATTATATTTAACTTGAACAGTGGTTCAAATATATATATAAATCATTCAATCGACTCCACAGAGTCGTACTGATTATAACAAATATAAACCTATATATATATTGCATACTGTTAACGGGTATAAACCCATAACCACAAAGTAAGGGAAAAACATCTCCGGCATAGTCATAAAGAATTACTGTAACACAGTAAGATACCTCTTCCCAACATTTTTTTAAAAGACGAAACGAAACCCAACAAGTATCAATAGCCACTATCATCAATAACCACAACAGAGCTTACAAAGGTTCAATATAAACTGAGCAGTCAACAAAAGTCCAACAGTATTCCTTTCTGCGAGTACCCACAACCAGTATTGACGGCTAGTATCAACAACAAGCGTCGACGACTAAAAATCGACAATCATAACAGTGGCTTATACCCTTCACAGGAATAATTTATGAGCTATCGCCGAATCAGGCCGAGCATTCCTACTTTTCATATATTTCGTATATTTAAGCCAGAATGCAAACACAAAGAAACAAAGCCACAGTTCGAAAATAATAAACACCCATCAAGGGATAAATGACAAGTCATTCCAGCAAGAAGATACAGTGCAAAAATCACACCAGACAACCATAGGAAAAATCATCTATTTTCTCAAAACATTTGAACAGAGTTGTTCTAATGAAATCACTTGAAAGACAACAAGATTTTTAAAGGTTAGGGCCTAACATGCCTGGATTTTTGCTCAAAATTCCGAAGCAGACCACTGGAAGAGCTCGGACTTCCTTTTCCTTTTCCAAGTTAGAGCGACCAACAAAATTTTGCTATCTCCATAACATATATATTTTCCTTGCCAGAGAAAAGAGCTAGATACCCTCATACTCGCCATGCAACTCCAAGAAGACTGGTGCGAAGAACCAGTGAACAGGCAGAAGGAAAACCGAAATTCGTGATAAGCCAAACAAACCAACAAACTTCCAGTTTGCATGCCTTCTCGCGAGTTCCGAGCTCGACTTCCAAGCTCATTGAATGCATTTACTCCAATTTTCCCACTTAAACTCAACTGCCACCGACCGCCAAAGTTGGCGATAGACAAATAGAATTTCAAGACCATTTTTAGTTTTGGCGACCTGCCACGTCGGCTCAGGTTAGCCGTTTCTAAAACCTCCGCCAATACCTGTCCTTCATACTTATCCTTTGCATTAAATAACATAGAAAATGCCGCCCATGGTTCGCACCCCTCCATAGGTCCCCATACATTCTTGTTCAATAGATAGGTTAGTAACTTAGGTTAGAATTTAGGATAACACCTAATCTAACTTCCATAAACATAGATACTAACTTAGGACATTAGCTCTTAGCCTAGGTCTAGGTTAGATTAACACTAATCTAACCCCTAGGTTAGGTTTAGTTTTAGGTTACTAAACATTAATAATTCCAGTTAGGTCTACATTCTGTATGCTCAGAAAAAGACCTACATCATACATTCTTGAACAGGGTTAGCTCCTGTTCTGCCTTAGGCTGCAGAATCGTATGAAACCGAATTATTACATGGTCCACGATCGAGACCTTCCAGATATACTTCGATATCGGGAACCAATTCATTTCACATGTTCAACTTTGAGTTATACTCCGGACTAGCTTATTCAATGCTTCTAGACCTTGCAACCTGTTCAAGGTCTGTAATTTTAATTCATCACGAACAAACTTAAAGCAATACTTGGATCAATTCCACTGATCCAAGGCTAGGTATTATAGATGGATAACTCTATAATTCATTCCGAGATCAGATTAAACTCAGATGCAAAATGAAATAAATAAAAGAGTCTAATCATATTCTGACTCAGTCAAAGATCTGCAAAGAAAATACAGTACATATCAAGCATGATTTCTTAATCGAGGAACACATCCTTTTACAAGAAATCACATATCAACACTTGTATGCTCAGGAGAAAGTAACAACAGTTCAGGGTGTTACATGCTTCCCTCCTAAAAAGATTCATCGTCCCGATGAATTACATATTAAATTAACCTTCAGGTCAATCAATTTATCAGTACACAAATAATGTGACTATTTCATATTTGAATAGTTCCAGAAATCAATGTCACAACACATTTTATTCAACCTGAATAATGTTTGCTTTCATCTGGCTTTCATAAATACTTTAAAAAAAAAGTAAGTTCTGAAAAGAATGCTTTGTCAACAGATTTCATTCTGTTGAAAAAGAGAAGGAAAAGCAATTTTCATCTCTTCTAGATTTTCCCAAGTTGCACTCTCCTCGTTAAACTGGTCCCACTGGACCTTACATTGCTGTATTTCACGATTTCTTAAATGCAATTGGCGAGTTTCCAGCACTCGTGTGGGTTTAACCACGATTATTCCTGGGTCTTGGACCTGCAAGGAATTCCAATTTAAAACATGTGACAGATCTGAAACGTATTTCTTAAGCAAAGAAATATGGAAAACATCATGCATGCGAGATAAAGCAGGTGGCAATGCTAAACGATAAGCTACAGGATTGATTATTTCGACAATTTCGAAAGGTCCCACGAATCGAGGTGACAACTTGGCAGCCTTGCCAAAAGTTATAGAACTCTTTCTGGGTTTAACACGAAGAAAAACCTTATCACCAAGCTCAAACCTTCTATCAACCCGCTTAAGGTCAGCATAGCTCTTCTGTCTATCCGCTGCTTCCTTTAGTCGTTCACGAATCAGCTTAACTTGCTGTTCCATTTCTGTGAGAATCTCTGGTCCAATTACCACTCTATCCTCAACACTGTCCCAACTAACGGGGTTCTGCACTTTCTTCCATAAAGTGCTTCAAATGGTGCCATTTTAAGAGATGAGTGATAAGTATTGTTGTATGCGAACTCAACTAATGGAAGATACTCTTCCCATTTATACTGTTGATCCATGCAATACATACGCAACATGTCCTCCAACACTTGATTTACCCTCTCAGTTTGTCCATCCGTTTCCGGATGATATGCAGAACTGAAGTTTAGTTTCGTTCCAAGAGCTGCGTTAAGCGTTTGCCAAAACCTTGACGTCATTCTAGGATCCCTGTCAGATATAATCAATTCTGGTACACCATGCAATCTGAAAATTTCGTGTACGAATCTTTTGGCCAGCACTGGTGAATCATCCTTTAGATTTCCAGCGATGAAATGAGCTACCTTGGTCAGTTTATCAACAACTACCAGGATAACATCATGTTTATTCCTGGACATAGGTAGTCCTTGTACAAAATCCATGGTTATTACTTGCCATTTGTACTGCGGTATGCTATGAGGATATAGCAGTCCAGCAGGGTGCATATGTTCTGCCTTCACCCGCTGACATTCTAGACAATGAGTCACAAAATTAATTACATCCTTTTTCATACCTTTCCAAAAGTATTGCTGTTTCAAATCAGCAAGCATTTTTGTGATACCTGGGTGTCCAGAGAAAGGTGAATTATGAAATTCAACTAACAATTTATTTCTCAAATCGTTCAGCATAGGTACATATACCCTGTTTTCATAACGCAAGATTCCTTCATTATCAAAATGAAAACCTTTATACCTTATATCCTTTGGTTCTGCAGCAAGCGCTGCTTTTACTTGCTGAAAGTATGCATCTAATTCTGAGGCACTTTTTACCTCGTCTTTAAACTGAGTTCTTAATGTTATAAGAGCAGAAATGTGCCTCCTACGACTTAGAGCATCAGCTACTCTATTCTCCTTACCTTTGATATAGCTAATATCAAGGTCATATTGTGATAAAAATTCTAACCACCTTCTCTATCTGGCATTCAGATTGGGCTGAGTAAAAATATATTTCAGTCCTAAGTGATCAGTTTTCAGCTCAAAAGGTTTCCCAAGTAAGTAGTGTCTCCAGACTTGAAGTGCATGAACAATGGCAGCAAGTTCCAAATCATGAGGGGCATAATTCAGCTCATGTAACTTAAGTTTTCTGCTTTCATATGCTATGACCTGATCATTTTGTAGCAAAACACCTCCAAGGCCTTCCCCAGAAGCATCCGTTACAACAGTAAAACTCCCATTAGGGTCTGGTACAGCTAGTATAGGTGCAGAAGTCAACTGGTCTTTCAAACTTTTGAAAGCCGCTTCACACTTATCATTCCATATGAATTTCTTATCCTTCTTCTGCAATGAAGTTATTGGTGCAGCTACTTTAGAAAAATCCTTTACAAATTTTCTATAATAACCAGCAAGACCCATGAAGCTTCTTACTTCGTGCACATTCTTTGGTGCAGGCCACTCAGTTATTGCCACTATTTTTGAAGGATCTACAACGATTCCTTCTTTACTTATAACATGACCCAAATAGTGAACTTCTGAATCAAAGAAAGAACATTTGGATAACTTACCATACAACTTTCTTTTTCTCAAAATTCCCAAAACTATCTTCAAATGCTCATTGTGCTCCTCAACGCTTTTAGAATAAATGAGAATATCGTCCAAGAATACAAGTACAAACTTGTCCAGGTATTCTTGAAAAATATTGTTCATTAAATTCATAAAGGCTGCGGGTGCATTAGTTAATCCAAAGGGTAGAACTGTGAATTCATAATGTCCGTACCTTGTTCGGAAAGCTGTTTTATGAATGTCTTCCTCTCTAATCCTTAACTGATGGTAACCAGATCGAAGGTCTATCTTAGAATAAACCGCTGCTCCACGCATCTGATCAAACAGATCATCGATCCTAGGAAGTGGATATCGGTTCTTGACTGTTGCTTTGTTCAACATCCGATAATCAATACACAGCCTTAGTGTTCCATCCTTCTTTTTCACAAATATTACAGGCGCTCCCCAAGGTGAAACACTTGGTCTAATCAATCCTTTAGACAAAATCTCTTGCAACTGTGCCTTAAGCTCGACTAACTCTGTAGTAGTCATCCGATAAGGCGCTTTGGATATAGGTTCTGTTCCTGGCTTGATTTCAATGGTGAAGTCAAATTCTCTCTTGGGTGGTAACCCTGGTAATTCCTCAGGAAAAACATCCCTGAAACTTTGTAAAAGAGGGAATCGTTTCATGAAATCATCATTTTCTTCTGAAGATTCAGATATCTTTACTGCATAAAGGGTACATCCTTTATTTTTAGCCTTTTTAAGCTGCATAGCTGACAGTTTTCTAACTGAAATTTCCCGTTTCACACCTTGAATCTCTGCTGATTCCAGCTGATCATCTAAACATTTTATGTTCTTTTCATAGCAGTCTACCTTTGCTTTATGGTCAGCTAACCAATTGACACCGATGACAATGTCATACGATCCTAAAGGTGCGACATAGAGATCAACTTCCGTGGAAAAGTTAGGTAAGTCAAGGACTGCCCCAAAAAGACACATACTCACTGTATGAACAGAATTATTACCATACTGTACAGTCCAAGATTTATCCATTTTTCCAGCTTTTCTTTTAAGTTTAGAAGCAAGTTTATTAGATATAAAACATTCAGTAGCTCCTGTATCAAAAAGAATAGTGACAGGTATGCCGAATAACTTACCCGGAACTTCTATAGGTGTCACTTGCTTTTCAGCTTGCTTGTCCGCTACTGCAGCATGTATCTTATGCTGCTGATTACGATCATCCTTCTTCAAAGGGCACTGATTTGCGTAGTGATCTTTGCCACAATTGTAGCAGCCTCCTACAGGTCCCTTTTTAGGCTCAAAGTTGCCTCCAGTTTTGTAATTGTCACGCTGTCCTCCATAGGGCTTCTGCCCATTGTTATAATTTTTAACAAAATTATCCCTTACATTTCCAGTAGGCTTATTTACTACTGCTTTCTTATTGTTATCTCCTGGAAACTTACTCTTGTTTCCAAACTTTTTCCATGGTCCTTTTCAGGGTGCAAGAGAGGTTGAAGAAGGGTTTGCAGTCTTCTTCCGCACTTCCTCTTTATGGGCAGAAATAGCCTTTAATTTCTGTTCTTGCCTTATGGCCTTTTCAACAACTCCTTCCATAGTGGTTGGACTGTGAACATCGACCTCTCCCCCTATCACGGGATTCAATCCCATGATGAATTTCCGTATTCTGAACTTTTCATCAGTTTGATACTGCGGTACATACTTGAGGAGTTTTGTAAACCGCTCCCAGTATTCAGTTACCGTTAGCTTCCCTTGAGCTAAGTTCTGAAATTCTGTCATTTTCTGATCGTAGAAAAGTTGTGGCAGCCAACGTTGCCTAAAATAGCCTTTAAATTGATCCCAAGTAATATTGGTCTCATCAATGTTTAGTTCAGCTTTACGGCTATCCCACCACGAAGATGCTTCGTGGGAAAGCTGATAGGCTCCCCAAATAGCTTTGGTTTCCTCTGAGAAGTTCCTTATTGCAAAGTACTTCTCCATTTCTTGAGCCGAGTTCTCGGCTCCATCTCCTAATGTGGTGCCATCATACTTAGGTGGACTTATCCTTTTTATATCATTAGTGAGTTCTGCTGCCAATCTGGCCTTTTTGTTTTCTGGTTGGACAGGTGCATTCCCAGCATTAACATCAACACCCATGTCGGGGTTGTCCTCAGGAGGTTGCTTGATTATTATTATCAGCTTCTTCATCCTCCTCATTTCCCATCACTGCTTGTTCAAGTACAGCTAAGCGATCTCTTGTGTCCAACAGGGCAGCAAGGATCTCATCAAGTTTCTGGGTTGTTGCCGCTCCTCCTTCAGGTGGAGCATTATTCGCAACGTTCCCCCTTGTTCTAACCATTTTCTGTTACAAGAAAATTCAGGTTTTTATCAGATTATGGACACAATAGGTCCAAGAGCTGCAACCTTCAGCTCTGATACCAAGATGTAACATCCTCAATTTATACCTTAGAACAAGTGAATTTTTTTTTTTTTTTTTGATAATTGCATCCTGGTTCTAAATACATAATTTAGAACTCACAAATCAAATAACCATTCATATAACAGACAACCATATGCAGCTGTAATGACTCGGAGTACCTCCGATCTATTCATTCCATGACTCGGTAATCTACCGATCTATTCATGAGTAATAAGAGTTGGTGTTTTTATTTAACACTTTACTCTTGCGGTTCTCTTCCCTATTCTGGGAATTCAGAATGCTCTGTCCAAGGAACCTAACTGAATAATTGTTACCATTATTCATCGGCATCTCATCCCTTAGACTAGGTGAATTAGGACAACGCAATCAACAACTTGCGATACTTTGGCCAAAGATTTGAAACATACTGTTTATGTCTCGTATTCCTTAACGGCATACTCGTCAATCTGGAATACGCCCTTCACCCCATTCTTATGTTATATAGAATGTCTTATACCGACTTCTGTCAGTCCTTCCTATCACAACTTAATCACTCGGAGAAAGATTAACAAGGTGATAATGTTATATGGATGCCCACGAGGATTAGGGATACGATGACATACTGGTTTAACCTGCACAGTTAAACCAGTGTGTCATGATACCCCGAATCTCCTAGGCAGCCTTATAACATGACCACATTCCTAATCGGTCCCTGAGTAACTCGTTCGAGATCAAAGTGTAAATCTTAGCGATCAATGCAAAGGGTGTCGTCATAAGTCACCTGCATTGTTGTAACTTCGAGAAGATCCTAATCTTCTCGGAGGTACAACCCTGCAGTTGACTTGTGTCGTCAACCTTTAAATCCGCCTCGAAAAGATCTACTTAATAAAAATATGCGTTACGCACTTTGAGTTTAAATTACTTAAAGACTTTTCCCCTAGGGTTAGTCTTTCCCGATCCCTGGATTCTTCGTCTTAAGATGACCTTCCTCAATAAAACCCATTGCATGGTGGAGATATTAAGGCTAAGGTCTCATCAAGGAGTTATTAGAATACACATGATTCTAAAACAACAGAATTGGACAATATCTCATAACCTTCACATGAGATTGCCATCTGAACCCCATTAGATTTATATCAGTTCTCTTAACTGAATTTATATCATACTTATTAGCATCAAGATATAAATGATTAAGAATCCAATTTAATGTTGTCCTGTCATGCTCAGGACTAGGGATTAGTAATTTAATTCAGCTTGATTAGTGTTCTGCTTAGGTTCATTTTAACCCTATCTTTTAAAAAGACAATGATTTAAATTTCAATTTTGCTTCGATAGATCAAATTAGAACTACTAATCACTCATAAGAATTCAATCACATTTCCTTATAAGCT
This sequence comes from Taxus wallichiana var. yunnanensis, assembly GCA_018340775.1. Taxonomy (NCBI): domain Eukaryota; kingdom Viridiplantae; phylum Streptophyta; class Pinopsida; order Cupressales; family Taxaceae; genus Taxus; species Taxus wallichiana. The sequence goes on from CM031235.1 coordinate 42,509,041, forward strand.
TTCATTGACAATCACAAAAGCATCCAAATTACACAAGGATAACATTGCCACTCCGATATATAAACCGAAGAAGGTCAACTATCAGAATTAAGAATACAACACATAAGTAACAAATACTTATTTCCATTCCTTTCAGATCTATACAAATACATTTTAGACATTCAACATACTTGATACAATGCTCAATGGAAAAGGAACATCTTTCCACATTTAGTACATTTAGAAAATCAAGCTGAAATTTATTATAAATCAAATTAAACAATCTGATCATCCTGTCAGATCTGCATGCTTTACCACTTACGGCAACCATCTGCAAAAATAGTCAACATGAGTCAGTTCGATGAACTGAGCATGATAAGCACTAACTTTTAAAACAATTGCAATCCGTCAATTGTTTTCATTAAACACCCTGTTTAAATGAGATCAATTATCCAAACAAGTAAACATAATCAGACTATGCCTTTGTAATACAAAAATGACTACAAACGTGTAACTCTATCATCGTTACAGAATAGTCCTAAACATTTCTCAAATATTTCATCAAATATTAAGAATCAAAGAATGAAAGTATCCAAACAATTATCTTGAATCCAAGATCAGCAACATTGGACAGATCGTTACTTTCATCAGGAAATGGAATATCATAGCAAATCGTGATTCCACTAATAAGATACAAGAACAATTCCAACTGTTAGACAGATACCAACAAGTATTAAAATAATAGAAGAGAAAGAAACAAATCATTCACACTTCCCTTCACACAAGTTCACTACTGTACCGTCTCCACATATGGAAAGCATTCATCCAGTATGTATACGAACAAGTCCGACAAACCACAAGAAGAATCACTGTCTTAATAAAAATCGAACACAGCAAAAACTCCTGTACAGTGGCTAACACGTCAATAGTGAAGTCTATCAACCAAACAGACTCTACAAGAAGCGTTAAACAACATGAAAATCACCACATTGCCTGTCGAGGTGCAGTCGACGGCTTTTAGATCAGTCCAGCTCAAGGCAGGATAGTTATGCAACAGAAGACAAACACGCTTACAATCCCATATATCAACCTATAGCCCAATGCTAGTCCCTTTTATACACAGCAAGGCTTTTCGACCCAAGTTCAAAATCAAAGAACCTCTAGTATATCACGATCAACAACAGACTTCATTGCATTAAGCAATTTGATGTTTCCTTAAGACTATGCCAAGACAATCACACAAAATTTCCGAAACATACTCAGTCTCAATCGGACTGGAATAAACGGAAAGGAATATAGCATATCTATTCTCACCTGGGCGCATTCAAGTTTAAAGTATGGTATCCGCGACTCACTTCAACAGAGCCAGGACACATGATAATTATCCATACTCAAGGAACTCAAACAGTGACAAAACGACAGTGTCCCAAAATCAGGTTCAATATGAGACTAAAATACAGGTTACCTTCCAAGAATTCAATCAATCCGAACAACAAGAAACTGACAAATAATTGCATATGATTCCATCTCGAGTCCATCAACGGTGCATAATAAAAAAATCGACAAAAGCAAATCTAATTACTGATTCAAAACAAGGAATCCAATAAACCCTTGCCAATTATTTTTACACAAATTTGCACTGAGAATGTCGATGTAAAAATACACTTAAAGAATCAGTACACAAAATCCTTGCGATACGAAGGTTTTCTTACAAAAATAACAGAGGACGAAATACATGTTATTCCTTAAGTCATTGGCACATCAAATACCAATATTCAATTATATTTAACTTGAATAGTGGTTCAAATATATATATAAATCATTCAATCGACTCCACAGTCGTAATCGATTATAACAAATATAAACCTATATATATATTGCATACTTAATGGGTATAAACCCATAACCACAAAGTAAGGGAAAACATCATCTCGGCATAGTCATAAAGAATTACTTGTAACACGAGAAGATACCTCTTCCCAACATTTTTTTAAAAGACGAAACGAAACCCAACAAGTATCAATAGCCACTATCATCAATAACCACAACAGAGCTTACAAAGGTTCAATATAAACGAGCAGTCAACAAAAGTCCAACAGTATTCCTTTCTGCGAGTACCCACAACCAAGATTGACTAGCTAGTATCAACAACAAGCGTCGACGACTAAAAATCGACAATCATAACAGTGGCTTATACCCTTCACAGGAATAATTTATGAGCTATCGCCGAATCAGGCCGAGCATTCCTACTTTTCATATATTTCGTATATTTAAGCCAGAATGCAAACACAAAGAAACAAAGCCACAGTTCGAAAATAATAAACACCCATCAAGGGATAAATGACAAGTCATTCCAGCAAGAAGATACAGTGCAAAAATCACACCAGACAACCATAGGAAAAATCATCTATTTTCTCAAAACATTTGAACAGAGTTGTTCTAATGAAATCACTTGAAAGACAGCAAGATTTTTAAAGGTTAGGGCCTAACATGCCTGGATTTTTGCTCAAAATTCCGAAGCAGACCACTGGAAGAGCTCGGACTTCCTTTTCCTTTTCCAAGTTAGAGCGACCAACAAAATTTTGCTATCTCCATAACATATATATTTTCCTTGCCAGAGAAAAGAGCTAGATACCCTCATACTCGCCATGCAACTCCAAGAAGACTGGTGCGAAGAACCAATGAACAGGCAGAAGGAAAACCGAAATTCGCGATAAGCCAAACAAACCAACAAACTTCCAGTTTGCATGCCTTCTCGCGAGTTCCGAGCTCGACTTCCAAGCTCATTGAATGCATTTACTCCAATTTTCCCGCTTAAACTCAACTGCCACCGACCGCCAAAGTTGGCGATAGACAAAGAGAATTTCAAGACCATTTTTAGTTTTGGCGAACTGCCACGTTGGCTTAGGTTAGCTGTTCCTAGAACCTCCGCCAATGCCTGTCCTTCATACTTATCCTTTGCATTAAATAACATAGAAAACGCCGCCCATGGTTCGCACCCCTCCATAGGTCCCCATACATTCTTGTTCAATAGATAGGTTAGTAACTTAGGTTAGAATTTAGGATAACACCTAATCTAACTTCCATAAACATAGATACTAACTTAGGACATTAGCTCTTAGCCTAGGTCTAGGTTAGATTAACACTAATCTAACCCCTAGGTTAGGTTTAGTTTTAGGTTACTAAACATTAATAATTCCAGTTAGGTCTACATTCTGTATGCTCAGAAAAAGACCTACATCATACATTCTTGAACAGGGTTAGCTCCTGTTCTGCCTTAGGCTGCAGAATTGTATGAAACCGAATTATTACCTGGTCCACGATCGAGACCTTCCAGATATACTTCGATATCGGGAACCAATTCATTTCACATGTTCAACCTGAGTTATACTCCGGACTAGCTTATTCAATGCTTCTAGACCTTGCAACCTGTTCAAGGTCTGTAATTTTAATTCATCACGAACAAACTTAAAGCAATACTTGGATCAATTCCACTGATCCAAGGCTAGGTATTATAGATGGATAACTCTATAATTCATTCCGAGATCAGATTAAACTCAGATGCAAAATGAAATAAATAAAAGAGTCTAATCATATTCTGACTCAGTCAAAGATCTGCAAAGAAAATACAGTACATATCAAGCATGATTTCTTAATCGAGGAACACATCCTTTTACAAGAAATGGATAGGGATTTATTATGGGGTGCCTCTTACTCCTGTCTCAACACGTATGCAACAATCCCTTGTTGACACTTCCACTATCTACCTAAACACATTTCCACCCATCAAACCAAATACAACCACTGTTGTCAAAACCCCTTCCACGATACCCATTAGCACTCACACCACACCCTTACCCATAACCCAAACTATGCCTAAACCTAAACCCATACCCATAACATTTACCTCCACTAAACCTATTACCACTTTAGGGGTCACCCCGACCACCATCCTTACTCATCCACCTATTAAAATAGATTTAGCTACATCCTCCAACGTCAAAACCATACCTACATCGACACCCAAACCAAAGAAACAAACTCATTGACCTCATACCCCGACCACACCAATCACACCCGCACTTGTCCCATCTGCCTTAAGACCTCAGTTGCCCAACATGATCAAGCACCCTTCACCCATCCATAAACCAATAACACAAAAACCCATTCCTTCCTCACATACCTCTAACCTACCTAGGCACACAACATGACTCATACCCGCACCTGCAGTCTCTTTACCACCAATACCTCTAATCCCTTCAGCTATTGCTTCACTTCCCACTAAACTTCAGTCATTGTCCCTCACACCCCAAGTACAACCCACATCATCTATCTTCATATCACCCCTATTATCCCCATGGGTAACTCACCCTCTTCCTCCATCTGCTTTCCTTCTAGACCTCATACACCCACATCACCTTTATTCAAGAAGGTGCAACCCAAAAACAAATACCCGCTACCCCATAACAAGGTAGTCAAAAACACCACACACCTTTCTACCCATCCATCTACTATACCCCTACCCAAACAAGCCCAACCGATACCTCGAACCACACCGGCACCTAGACCCATTGCTCGACCCATTCCTACTCTTCCAAAACAATTCCCAGACAACCAACCACACCTACACACCCAAACCCACATTCACTTCCCATTATGATCCACTAGTAGGGTCTTATGCCAAAATTTTAACAAACCTCCTCGAGACTTCATTATCCCATTACCACCACTTTGACCTTATGACCCCCTTAGTCCCAAGCCGGAAGGGTTTGATGATACCAAAAATTTTCATACCATCGTGTGTTAGGGCATGATGTGGAGAACTACAAGGCCTTGAAAACCATCCTTATCCAATTATGTCCACCCAAAACCAACTTTGATGACGACGACCTTCTTGATGAGGATCTTGCTTCACCTACACCCATTCCCACACTACCCACTCCACAACCACAACCTCCACCCTCACAGCTCGTAGAGCCACCCCCAAAATTTGAAATTAACATGGTTCACATTAGAGAACTTTCCATGCCACCACCCAAATGTCATTGTGCCCAATTGACCTCACAGGATTTTCTCCTCTAGTAGGTTTTTGCCCTTCATGTCATTATACCACTTACCCTACACCTTCTCCATTTGAAAACTTCCCTCAAATCAACATGGTACACATCACTACACATGCATAGAAGGGTAAAGAAAAGGTAGCTGACCCACCAACCAATCCTATACCCAACATACCATCTGCACCCATACCTAAGATAACTATCCATGGCCCCACATACCCCATTTCTAATGACGTCACACATTGCACCATGCTCAAACAACTACACCAATATCCCCTCAAAATGTCCTTATACGACCTCATCCAAACCTCGGAATCCCATTGTCAAGCCCTCATGGAGGTTCTTCAATCTATTGAGGTTTTACCCAATGACCCTACACCCATAGCCTCCATTATCACACCCCGTCATGTAGCCTCCTCGCCAAATTAGCACCTTCATCCACACCTCACCTTGTTCACCAAGTGGCCTTCCTTAGCTTCTCATAGGAGGAGATTGTGCCACACCAAAATGATGACCCGGACCTAGCCATCTTCATCTCTATTCACATTGATGACATATAGGTACACCATGTGATGATTGATGGAGATGCTAGCATTAACATCATTTCATCCCATGCATTTGCTCAAATGTGCGTACCTGATAATTACATGCATAAACATCCGATCATGTTGCATTCATTCAATGACGCTATCACTTCCACACTAGGCAATCGTCATCCTATACATTCATGTGGGCCCCGCACTGCTCCAATTTTTTTTTATGTTTTGGAGGGGAATTCCAATATAACGTGTTGCTTGGTAGACCCAAAATATGTGTCATGGGTTGTGTTCCTTCCACTTTACATCGTTGTGTAAAGTTTGAACATGAAGGACACACTTATACCATTCCAGCTGACCCATCACCTTTCAAAACATGCAACATGCTTTACCGACCCAATGATGTGCTCATACATGTCAAGCCGTCTACCTCGCAACCACTACTTTTCTTCACCTACACCTCCACCTACCAAGACAACCGCTACTTTCACCGGACATACTTCCTCTATTCCTACCACCGCTTATAACTGCATGGATGACCCAAGTTAGCTACCCAATCCATTAACTCCACCTCCACATCGACCTCGACGACACATCATCCATACCACTTTACCCACATACCAACCATTGATCCTTGAAAGGTGTTTTTAATGGCTCACTCTAGGGAGTACCGCTTTGTATAGTGTTAACACATTCCTTACTCTACATGAGTATGGAATCCTTCACCAACATAGTCACTATGATCACCGTATAGAGAACGCCTCCTTTATGGTCCTCCTCATCTTTATACTAGTCTCACCTATGAGGGACTTGATACAATCACTTACAAACCTAAACCACCATCATAACCCCACTCATTTTTGTTGACTTCCAATCACTTACCAATCAATGTTTCACCCACACCTTCCTACAAAGACTATGCGTGGAAGGGTTTTTGTTTTGAATTTTACGAGCAAGGCCGCCATACCATTATTCCATGTACCACTTTGTTATCCAATTTCACTGCCCAAGGTTGAATTGATAACATACATTAGGATTCTCAAATCCTAGGCAAATCGATTGATCCAGGGCAAATATCATGTTTCTAGGGTCCCTTCGAATTTTTTCTAACTCTTCTGTCCAGGTTGAAAACAACAAGCTCTAAGAAAATGCGAGAAAGTTGCGAGAAAATAAGCTTGGGCTAGAAAAAATTGTTAAAATTGGCCAAGTCCTAGTCCAAACGATGCAATCGGGACATTTGGGACGAAAAGGCATGGATCGGCCGAAAAGCCTACAGTGGCCCAAACAACAAAGGGACATCTAGGACAAATGGACGCGAAATGCCCGAATCGGCCTAAGAAAGAAAATTTGTCCAAGTCCTTTATCGGGAGCAAAGGGACAAGAGTACGCAAAGGACGCTTGAATTCGGCCGGTTCGGCCGAACAAGAAACTTCAGCATAGGGACAAGTGGGACAAAAAGACGTGATGGACGCAAAAATCGGCAGGCCGTGGACAAATCACAAGATCATGACACGTGTCGCCAAGGAAAAAGGTCCAAAAAGTCAAAGGGGCGAAGTTTTCGAGCACCGATCCGAACCAATGAAATAGTGCCACGTGTGTCCAAGTTTAAGGGGCCCACAAGAAAATCCCATGAAAAGGTGGAGAGAAAAATTCTCAGCAAACCAGAGCACGCCATCGTCGTCAGTCCAGGATGGTAGAGTGCGGGAAAAGAGATTTAAAAATCCGTTTTCGCCTGTTTTGTGCCCTAAATCTTCAGATCATCATATCTTTCGATCCAGAGCTCGGATTTGCACGTTCTTTATATCAACGGAAAGCTGTTGAAGTTCTCTACATGATTATGGGGTCAATCTTGCATTTTGGTGCAGTTTGGAGGGAGAAAATTAAGAAAACATCTCTGACACGTGGTGATAGATAGAAGTAATGCTTCAACAACCAACTTTAATGCAGCAGACAACTCGCCGCTCCTATTAGACAGCCCGCCATTTTGCTAGGATCGCCACTTCTGTCATAATGAGATGATTTTAAATGCTACCAAGAAGTGGTTGGGGTAGATTCTGGATTTCCTCTCTCTTCCCTCTCTCATTTCTTGATATATATTGTAAAGAAGAGCTCCTTTAAGAGGTCGACATTCTTGTTTTGCATCCTCCCTTCTTCCCTCGCTTGCAAGAGAAATTGTGGAGCTTTCAAACCTCCCATATGGGTTGTAATGCCGCCTTTTTGCCTCTTGGCCACTACAATGTACTGTATCGACTCTTGAGCAATAATATATGTTTGTGATTGACTCTCGACCCTCTCATGTATTCATTCTTTGTCATTTTGATCTCTTATTGCGTTTAGTTACTGTGCATGGTTTTTGTATTGCATCTATGTGGTTTGTGTTAAATTTGAAAACGAGTGTCTAACATTCCTCGGTGCATCACCTTTGTAGTTTAGGTTTTATTCTATGCATTTTCTTACCCTGTCTCCTTGGAGAGTTACATTAGGTTTTAGCAAACCCTCTACATTTTTGTGTGCATCTCAACAGGAGGAATAGGAACCAGACTTATCTAGAGAATATTTTCTCATCTTTACAAGTCCCACGCTTAGAGAAAGGATTCCATGTTTTGCAATCACACTTTGGATGCTCGAACATCAACCTAGAAGCCTGATTTGCATCTAGGGGTGCTTTGTGAGTCTGCAACAACAGTTTTGGCACGCCCGGTGGGACATAGAGGTCTCATTTTTATTGCAGCAAATTTGATATGCATCTGCTGTAGTTTTCTTGCTTATAAGAGCTATTATTTGCATATCTGGCGACTCCACTAGGGAAGAATCAACTGGTTTCAGCAGTGCAGGCCTGAAAACTCATGAGAAGAATCACCACAAGGTCAAGAGTTGGAGAAGAAGAAGCACTTGTTTGAATACCTACAGTTATCTCCAAGAAGAAGGCAAAGAGGAAGAAGGATTCAAAGGTCTCCATCTCCACCAAACAGAACACTCTCAACTCCTCCACCTGACAGGCCTTTCATTCAGTATACAAGGGTTTTAAGACCGATTAGAATGGCTCAGAACAATCCTCGCCAACTTCACGAGCAAAGCAGCCCCACTTGCTCTCAATGCACAACATCCAGTTCCTATTGCAGCCTTGAAGAACATTCCCTACTTCACCGGAGAAAATCAAACTACTCCAGGTGATCATGTTAAAGATATTGCTAACCTTTGTGCAATCCATGAAATCAATGAAATGCAAGTGGCTGTCAAGTTACTGGCATCTTCCTTCAAGGGTAAAGCATTACAATGGTTTAGGAGCCTTGGAGCTGGTTCTATCACAAACTGGAATCAGCTGTGTATTGCACTTCACGAGAAATTTGGAGAGAAGGGAGACAACTTGTCTCTTTTGGAGTAGCTGACAACTATCAAGAGAGCCTCCAACGAGTAGCTGACTGACTTCAACTTCAGATTTCAAAGGTCTTGGGATAGGATTCTAGTGGCAGTCAGGCCAACAACAGAAGGTGCTTTTCTATATTACCTTAAAGCTTTGAATTCTGATATTTCTATGTTAATTCAGTCCATGGGAGGCACAACAATCCCTATGGCTTATAGCATTGCCATTAGAGCCGAAAAATGTCTTATTCAAGTTGGTAAACTGGCTCCTAGGCCTCCCATGCCCTTGTATCCAAACTTAGAAAATCCAAGCACTAGTCAAGCACCCACTTTGGCTCCTGTTCCCACTCCTAGAAATCAGAGTTCAAATGAAGCTTCCACTTCATCTCCAAGTGCTTCAAATGAACTCCAAGAGGTCATGAAACAGTTACAAAATTTGGGAAATGAGCTGGTTACTATTAAGAGGCAACAAGCCCAAGGTTTCAGACCTTCTTATCAACCTCAAGCTCAGCCTAATAGGCAGCCATACCAACCACAAAGACCACCTAATCTAGTTGCAAATGTGAATCAAACAAGGCCTCCCTCTAATAGACCATTCCATCCCTATAATCCAAATGCTATATCTGCCTCTAAGGCATTAGTGCCAACATAGAACAACGTTGCTCAGGAATATGACTTGTGCTTTCAATGCAATGAGCCTCATAACCAATCCATGTGTTTCAATGGTGCTCTCAATCAAGCACTGATGGTGACAACTACTGGTGTGGAGGGCGAGGGAAGTCAAGGAAACAGTCAACAACAAGAAACATTCCAATAGCAATCAGCCCCAAATGACACCACGTTGGTGAACTGGCAAGTGGAAGATTTTTGTGGCATGAATCAAGTTGTCTCTTAAGGTGTTACAGCCAAAACAAGGTCAAAGAGGAGAAATTTGGGTGAAGAACAACCATTAGCCCTAACTAATCCATAACCTTCCACGGCTCCAAAAATGATTGGCAAGCAAAGTCCAGTTTCAAGTGCACAAGGACAGCCAAGAACAGCCCCTAGGCCAACTCAAATGCCAGCTGTTGCTGCCCACGTGCAAGGGGTGAATGTACAAACCAAGGGACAACAAAAGGATACTTCATCCCCATTCAGTATCATTGAATAGATGAAGAAGAATAACGTCAATATATCAATGTGGGAATCCCTATCCATCCCAGGACAAAGAGATCTGCTACAAGCTGCCATGAAGGATTGGACAACTTTGAATCAATAGGTTCAGATGCAAGACAAAGTGCTTACAAATGCTGCCTAGCCTGAAGGAAGCCATGGAGGGCAACAAGGTAAAATGTTGAAGCCCCCTCCTTTCTATGTTTCATTAATCATTGGGGATAAACTAGTACACAATTGCATGATTGATTCCGGGGCAAGTAGCTCAGTGATGCCCAAGCAAATAGCTAATCAGCTAGGTCTCCAATATGAAGTAATATCTAAAGGGGTAGTGCAATTGGATGGGACAGCAATAGCAATAGTTGGAGTGATTAAAAACTTGAGTCTTACCTTGCATGCATGTCCAAATGTTGTTGTCTTACAAGATATATCAATCATAGACCTTCCACCACTCTTTTCCCTTTGCTTGTCAAGGGACTTCATAGCCAAGATTGGGGGGTATTTGTCTGCTGATTGGTCTCACATGCTATTTAGAACAAGGTATGGAACTAAGGCTACAATTAGGTCTGAACCTATTGCAAACTTCCATATTGAGCCTTACACTCCAAGTCAGATTAATGCCAATTGCTCAGCATTTGATCAAGAAGATCACCCTAGTACTGATGAGGCTGACACCAAGGTTGGAAGTATCCCGGACCTAACTCTTGATGAATGGGCAAACAAGATACATGCTTTTGATCCCTATCAAGAAGTAGAAGAATTTGAGCTGGGATTCTATTGTATACATGAAGAAAATCAACCTATTCCTAGCATCACCAAGCCAAGCCATAATGATGACAATGAGGTATGGCAGTTGTTTTTTGACGGATCAAGGAGTAGGCAAGGTGCAGGAGGTGGAGCCATGCTTGTTTCACCTCAAGGCATCAAATATTATTCATCTTTTCGTTTCCAGTTTTCTTGTTCAAACAACACAGCTGAATATGAGGCCTTGATTCATGGACTTCATTGGGCTAGGAAAAAGGGATAAATAACTTGCAGGTGTTCGGGATAGCGAGCTAATCATCAACCAAGTTAGAGGACAACATGCTACAAAGAATGACTTGTTGAGGAGCTACAAGAATAGGGTATGGGACCTCATTGAGGATTTTGAAGCTTTCAACATTGTGTCCATACCTAGGAAGAAAAATGAAGCCGCGGATAGGCTCGCAGCAGTTGGAGCAACGTTTGATGTGGTTGACAACATCAAAAGGGAAAAAACACAGCCACATATCCATGTGATTGTGAGGCCAACAGTTCTAGATAATAACACCAGCTGGCAGGTGTTTGAAAATGATCAACAGATTGTCAATTTTTACAAGAAGAGGCTGAATTCTCAGCTAGGAATCAGGACAGACTAGAGCAGCAGTATGGGGATCAAGTAGTGCAACTGCGGACAAACAAGCTTCCCAAGGGTTTAGTAACGTTGGAGTCTATCTTCAACCCTAACGACCAGATTCCATAAAGAAAAGGCTAACATACAGGTCAAGAGGGAAGATTCAGAGCCAATTCCGGTTAGAGAAGGCAAAACACTTCAAATTGGTAAAGTGGCCCACCGAGTAGGAGAAATCAGATTTCATACGACTTTGTCAAGAATTTCCGATGTCTTCACTTAGAGCTATGAAGACTTGAGAGGATTCAATCCAAATTTGGCACAACATACCATAGAATTGGATCCAGATGCTAAGCCCTTCGGGCAGGAAGGAGACCATTAACCCTCACATTGAGCCTCTAATGAAGAAAGAGCTAAATAAGCTAATAGAGGCAAGCATTATATTCCCGATCAAGCACTCAAGTTTGGGTGGCTAACTTGGTTCCTAGTCGGGAAGAAGAGCGGAGAAATCAGGTTGTGTGTGGACTTTCGAGACCTCAATAGAGCATCTCTCAAAGATCATTACCCACTTCCTTCAATGGAACAAATATTGCAGGTAGTATCTCGGTTCGAGAGAGATTCTCTCTCCTATATGGCTACTCGGGGTATAATCAGGTGATGGTGAAAGAAGAAGACCAATTCAAGACAGCCTTCACAACTAAATGGGGCACATATGCTTACAAGAAGATGCCATTTGGGCTGTCTAACGCTGGTGCTACCTTTCAAAGGGCAATGGACATGGCATTCAAAGGCTTGATCAACAAGATAGTGCTGATATATCTAGATGATATCACTGTCTTCTCAAAGAATGCGGCAGACCATCTCTTTCACCTCAGGCAAGTGTTTCAGAGGTGTAGAAAGTTTGGAGTATCTTTTAACCCCAAGAAGTGCATCTTTCTTGCACATGAAGGAAAGCTCCTTGGCCATGTTTTCTCGAAAGAGGGACTGGAATTGATCCAGAGAGGGTTGAAGCCATAAGAGCACTTTGCCATTGCCAAGTCACAAGAAGGCTCTTCAAAGTTTCTTGGGAAGGATCAATTTTTCCGCGAGTTTATCCTGCAGATTTTACAGCCCTTGTCAAGCCCATCACCAAAATGTTAAAGAAGAGCATGGCTTTTAAATGGATAGCAAAAGGCAAGGAGAGTTTTGAAGCAATCAAAGAAGCTATCTCTCAAGCACCAACTCTCATCAACCTGACTTCTCTAAGGATTTCATCCTCTATGCATTTGGAGGTGATGACACTATTTCTGCCATTTTGGTACAGTGAACAAAGATAATGATGGGCAGCCAATTGCCTTTTTTAGCCAGAGCCTAGATGACTGCAAGGTGAGGTACTCTTTTATTGAAAAGCATGTACTTGTAGTAATCAGAAGCTTGAAGAAATTCAAACATTTAGTCTCAAACAACAAGGTCCAGTTGCTGCTCTCACATGCTGGAGTTAAGGACTTCCTCCTCAACAAGGATTTGAATGAGAAAAGGGCAGGTTGGATCACCCGTGTCATGGAGTATGACATTGAGATCAAGATCACCAAGCTGGTAAGAGGGAAAGGACTGTGTGAGTAGCTGGTTTTAGGGAAGCAAAAGGAAGTATGCAACGAAGAAGAGGCTGTTTTGACAGTCCAGGACAGCCATGAGCCAAGCGGCAATCATGAAGAAGACAATGCTTCCCCCATTCCTTGCTGGACCCAAGGTATTATGCACTTCCTAGGTACAGGCCAGTGCCCCCCAGAGATGAACAAGACCCAAAGGAGACACTTCAGATTACAGGCTGTCCCGTATGCCATTGTTGATGGAGTTTTGTTCAAGAAAGATGTAAATGGAGTGCTGCTGAGATGCATTAGCACAGGTCAGATTCAAAGGGTATTGGAAGAGTTTCATGGTGGACCAGCTGGTGGCCATTTTGCACCAAGAGTGACAGCTCTAAAAATCATGAAGGCTAGTTATTATTGGCCTAAAATCTTCAGTGATTGCTATGCATGGATCAAGAGGTGTAAGAATTGTGCATTCTTCACAGGAAAAGAGAAGTTTGCTGCCCTTCCATTGCATCCAATCTCAGTTGACCAGCCATTCATGCAATGGGGTCTGGACTTCATTGAGTCATTAACCCCAATTCAAGCCAAGGGCATAAATGGATTTTGACATCCACCGACTACTTCACCAAATGGACATAAGCAGTAGCACTCAAAGAGGCAAATGAGTCTAGCATCTTAGACTTTTATGAGGGAATAACAACTAGATTTGGTGTACCGCCACAATAATCTACGATAATGCATTGGCATTCATTGGATCTAAGGTGTGACCGAGTGGGATGTCAAAATGGTATTTACCTAAGCACTTCATCGAACTATTACCCTCGGGGTAATGGCCAGCCGAGTCTATAAACAAGAACTTGTTGAGGATCATTAGGAGAACTCTTGATGAGAATCAGAGGTCTTGGCAACCAAGATGAAATCAGCCTTATGGGCTGATAGGATCACTCCCAAAATATCCACAGGTAACTCTCCATTCAGGCTTGTCTATGGAAGAGAGGCAATCTTGCCCATGTCACTTGAGTTGCCAACATTGGAACTCATGAAGCAGCTGGAGTTACTTGAATTTGAGCCCATGGAGGTGAGGTATGTAGAGTTGATGGAGCTGCAAGAGATCAGAAATCAGGCATCCCAAGCAATGGAAAAGGATCAAGCTTTGATCAAGAAGACCTTTGATAGGAAGGCCAAAGATAGATATTTTCAAGTTGGAGATCTAGTGTTGAAATGGGATGTGGATAGAGAAAAACCGGGAAGGCATTCAAAATTTGATGCCATTTGGAGTGGCCCATACATGGTCACAAAGTGCAAGAATAGCAATGCTTTCCAATTAGCCTCATTGGATGGTGAAGAACTACAGATTCCAGTCAATGGGATCTATCTCAAGCGTTGCTTCTAGAGGGAGGTTCACTACCTCTGTAAATATTAGATTAGATTTTCCTTCCTCCAAGTGCTTGTGCACATTGTTTTGTTGTAGGTTAGTTTTGTTTTCCCTAAGTGCTTTGGCACAGCTTGCTGTTCATGGAGATGTTTTGCAGTCTATTGCTTTCATCAGGTGGCATTCCATCTTCCTCCTTACACATTACGAGTCGATTAAGGTTCTAAATAGAATATTTGATGACTCCATGCCCAATGGACTGCTTCAGGCAACTGGTCCTTTCATCTAGCAGGTAGATGACCCCGCTGAGTCACCAAATTGTTATCCAATTTCACCCCCCAGGGTTGAATTGATAACATACATCAGGATTCTCAAATCCCAGGCAAATTGATTGATCCAGGGCAAAAATCATGTTTCTAGGGTCCCTTCAGAATTTTTCTAACTCTCCTATCCAGGTTGAAAAGAACAAGCTCTGAGAAAATGCGAGAAAGTTGCAGAAAATAAGCTTGGGCCAGAAAAAATTGTGAAAATCGGCTAAGTCCTAGTCCAAACGACAGTCGGGACATTTGGGACGAAAAGGCATGGATCGGCCGAAAAGCCTACAGGTGGCCCAAACAACAAAGGGACATCTAGGACAAATGGACGCGAAATGCCCGAATCGGCCGAAAGAAAGAAAATTTGTCCAAGTCCTTTATCGGGAGCAAGCGGGACAAGAGTACGCAAAGGACGCGAACCGGCCGGTTCGGCCGAAACAGGAAACTTCAGCACAAGGACAAGTGGGACAAAAAGATCGTGGTGGACGCAAAAATCCGGCAGGCCCGTGGACAAATCACAGCATGACACGTGTCGCCAAGGAAAAAGGTCCAAAAAGTCAAAGGGGCGAGTTTTCGAGCACTGATCCGAACCAATGAAATAGTGCCACGTGTCCAAGTTTAAGGGGCCCACAAGAAAATCCCATGAAAAGGTGGAGAGAGAAAATTTCTCGAAACTGCAAAGCAGAGCCATGCCATGTCATGCGTCAGGATGGTAGAGTGCGGGAAAAGAGATTTAAAAATCTGTTTTCGCCTGTTTTGTGCCCTAAATCTTCAGATCATCATATCTTTCGATCCAGAGCTCAGATTTGCATGTTCTTTATATCAACAGAAAGCTGTTGAAGTTATCTACATGATTCTGGGGTCAATCTTGCATTTTGGTGCAGTTTAGAGGGAGAAAATTAAGAAAACATCTCTAACACGTGGTGATAGACAGAAGTAATGCTTCAACAACTAACTTTAATGCAGCAGACAGCTCGCCGCTCCTATTAGACAGCCCGCTATTTTGCTAGGATCCGCCACTTCTGTCATAATGAGATGATTTTAAATGCTACCAAGAAGTGGTTGGGGTAGATTCTGGATTTCCTCTCTCTTCCCTCTCTCATTTCTTGATATATATTGTAAAGAAGAGCTCCTTTAAGAGGTCGACATTCTTGTTTTGCATCCTCCCTTCTTCCCTCGCTTGCAAGAGAAATTGTGGAGCTTTCAAACCTCCCATATGGGTTGTAATGCCAGTCTTTTTGCCTCTTGGCCACTGCAATGTACTGTATCGACTCTTGAGCAATAATATATGTGTTGTGATTGACTCTCGACCCTCTCATGTATTCATTGCTGTCATTTTGATCTCTTATTGCAGTTTGGTTACATGTGCATGGTTTTGTATTGCATCTATGTGGTCTATGTTAAATTTGCAAAACGAGTGCCTAACATTCCTCGGTGCATCACCTTTGTAGTTTAGATTTTATTCTATGCATTTTCTTACCTGTCTCCTGGTAAGTTAGATTAGGTTTTAGCAAACCCTCTGCATTTTTTGTGTGCATCTGAATAGAGGAATAGGAACCAGCCTTCTCTGGAGAATCTTTTGTCATTTTTACAAGTCCCATGCTTGGAGAAAGGATTCCATGTTGTGCAATCACACTGGATGCCTGAACATCAACCTAGAAGCTCCGATTTGCATCCGGGGGTTCTGTGAGTCTCAGCAACAACACCACCCACAAACATAATGACCGTAGTGGTATCGGCTTCCTCAAACCTCCTACCAAATAGGCCCATATTGAACTCATTGAGGACCTTATCCCTTCTCCACCTTGATCACCACACTCATTGCAGAGTCAACGGATCCCGAATCTATCTCTCCTAACTTTTTCTTTCATAAACACCATTTCCTTGGGGCCTTTGACTTATCAACATGAAGGCAAGGCCCCTTCCACTCTTCCATTCCTGTATCCCGAGATGATTGATGACAAAACACCTACCATTAATGTCAGTCAATATTAGGATGATGAATCCATACTCACCTACCTTTATGCGAAGACTCATATATTCATCGGTTGTTACCTTCTAAGACACAAACCATGTTGAATGAATCAACTATTGAGATCGACATTCATACTCGGGATAACCAGCACATCCTAAAGATCGCATAAATCTTTAGATACTACTTCGAAACAGAAGCCATCACTTATTTTCTTTGAGATCATAACCATGCTTTTGCTTGGTCTTATGCAGACATGCCCGATTTGACCCCACCATGGTGGTCCACAATATCGTAACCATTCCCGATGCTAAACCTATCAAACAAAAGCTGAGGAAAATGCATCCTCACATTACTCTTCTCATGAAAGAAGAACTTCAGCACATTCTTTCTGTTTCCTTCATCTTACCCATTAATTATCCTCATTGGATTTCTAACATTGTCCCTATTCTTTCAAGCACTAGGGGGACTCCGCATTTGCATGGACTTCCGTGACCTCAACCTTGCCTGCCCGAAAGATGAATTTCCCTTACCCAGTATTGATCAACTAGTTGACCTCACCACTGGAGATGAGATGCTCTCACTCATGGATGGTTTCTTAGGTTATAACCAAATTTTTCTTGCCTCGGAAGATCAGCACAAGACCACATTCATTACCCCTTAGGGAACCTTTTGCTATCAAGTCATGCATTTTGGCCTTAAAATGTTGGTGATACATATCAACGTGCTATGACTTACATCTTCCATGATATCATGCATCGCATATTGGAAGATTACGTGGATGATCTCTTAGCCAAATCTAAATGTCACACCAACACATCACCGCCCTTAAAACCATCTTTAACCGCCTCATTAAATATTATGTAAGCCTTCAACCTAAAAAGTTCTTCTTTGTGGTTCTCTCAGAAATATCCTGGGATTTATTGTCTCCTTTATGGTATAGAAGTTGACCCAAATAAATTCAAGGCCATTACGAAATGCCTCCGCCCACTAATCTTAAACAACTCCGTAGCCTGCAAGGTAAATTGCAGTCCATTCATTGTTTAATTTCACAATTATCTGATTGGTGTCAACCATTTCATCATCTAGTTAGGAAGGATGTCTCCTTTAAATGGGATGATGATTGTCACAAATCTTTTGAGGCCCTAAAAAAATACCTTCTCCAACCACCCGTACTTATTCCACCTAAAGACGATCAACCTTTTTACCTATACATATCAACTACCGATCATTCCTTAGGATCCATGCTCACTCATTACAATGAAAAACATAGGGATCGGGAGGTTTATTACACAATCCATACTCTTTTGGACTATGAAACCCAATATAACCATCCAGAAAAGCTTTACTTAGCCTTAGTTTTCATTGCCACCAAACTCTGCCATTACCTACTCAACCACAAAACCTATATCGTGACCAACACTAATCCTTTACACTTCATGTACGCCAAACCTTATCAAAATCAGTGTGTCGCGCAATGGCTTATGCTTCTAGCTGATCTTGACCTCGAATTCATTCACCAAAAGTCCTTTAAGGGCAGGCTATCGCAAACCAACCTGGTTAATGCACCTATTACAGGAATAACCCTCTAATTTTGACTTTCCCAATGAATCCATTGCTACCCTTTCCTTAGATGAACCCCCTTACGAAATGACATTATTCTTTGACGGTTCTAAGTGTCAGCATGGGAGTAGGGTTGGTTCTATCCTCATTCCTCTAGATGGAGAACCCATGCCTTTGTCTTTCAAACTAGAATTTGAATGCACCAACAATATTTTTGAGTATGAAGCACTCGTACTAGGTCTCTAGGCTACCTATGCCCTAGATGTCAAATCAATCCACATCTTTGGTGATTCACAATTGGTCATAAACCAAGTCACTGGTATGTACCAATGTCGTAAAGAGATACTTAAAAATTATAAACATCATGTAGACATACTTTTTACCACCTTTGATCGTTACACCCTTCAAACCATCCCATGTTCAACCAACAAATTTTTATAGACCATAGCCTACTTAGCTTACCAAATACCCGCTTCCCCTGTCGATTCCAAAATATTTATCATCGTACAATGCCTCCATTCACCTTCTTATTTACCTCACGATGTTTACTCAATCGAAAATGACACCCCGACCCAAGTGACCTTTGGTGTAAACAATACTCGACTACCTTTCCCTCTCCGTCTTACCTCCCGATCTCACTTGTAACGGACAATGTGCTTTCCTTAAAAATGTCTCCCATTATATTATCCTAGGGGACTCCTCTATAAGCGCTGCTTTGATGGCATTCTCTTACGATGTATCACAAGTTTTGAAATTACTTATACCATTAAGGAGGTTCATGATGGCATATGTGGAGGTCACTTTAGGGGCCTTGTCGTTGCTAAGCGTATTCTTTGCGTAGGCTATTGTTGGCCGACCCTTAACCATGATTGTTGTGACTATGTCAAACGTTGCGTGAAATTTCAACAACATTCCAACCTTCATCATACACCCAGTCATGCCTTACAGGTCGCTCGTGACCTTTGGCCCTTCTCTCCATGGGGTTTGGATCTTGTTAGATAAATCAATCCTCATTCTTCCCAACACCGTCAATGGACCATAACTACTACCAAATACTACACAAAACAAGTGGAATCCATACCACTCATCTCCATGAAAGCTAAGAAAATATGTGAGTTCATTAACCATCACATAATTTTTCTCTTTGGTGTCCCTCATCGCCTCATCACTAATAATGGAAAACAATTCAAAAACAAAACATTGCAAAAACTTTGCGATGCCTTCGGCATTCAACTTAGTTTCTCATCACCTTATTACCCACAAACAAATGGCCAAGCTGAATCCACTAAAAAAACCCTCAACAAAATTCTCATGAAAATGGTTGATGATATTGGGAAGGATTGGCATACGCACATTCCTTTTGCCCTATGGGCATACCACACTAGTATTCGCACTTCCACTGCGCCACACCCTTTTCACTGGTCTATGGTATAGAGGTTGTTCTACCTCTCAAAATCCAAATCCCCTCACTCTACATTTCTCTCCGGGACATGCTTACTGATGATGACTTTTTCAGGACCGCTTAGCACAACTAGAGTTATTAGATGAACATCATCTTAACGCTTTGGATCACCTTCAAGTTTACCAACAACGTATCAAATGTGCTTATGAAAAGTGTGTTCATGAATGCACCTTCCAAGTCGGTGACCTAATATTAAAAGAAAAACAAGACATAACCAAAGCAAAAAAAAAAGTAAACGGGGAAAATTCACTCCTAATTGGCTTGGACCGGACATCATAACTCATACCTATGGATCGGGTGCCTATCGTTTATCCTAGCTCGAGGGTAAACCTAAACCTAATCCCTTAAAGCATTGCATTTTCGACCATTCTATTGTTGACTCATTTTCCTACCTCACCCTTTGTCTCTTTGCGCAGGCTCGTCCCTTGAGCGCTATCTACTCCATCCACCTCCCTAACAATTAACCAAGAATCATGTGAGTACCCATCACTTGTTATCTTCTCTTGAATATGTGTACCACGGAACTTCACATAGCATGATTCTCATGGATACTTTTCATCTACCTTAAGATGAGATCCCATGGTCATTCTACCTCACCTTTTGAACAAGAGTCCTATCCTTCACCTTGGTCTTGTCCATGATTTCAAAGACCTCCAATGGGACCATACTCCTTGAGTCAAACTTATGATATAAAAAGATGACTCCCTCAAAAGGACATCTTCCTCTCGACCAAATTGATACTATAAATAGAATACTCCCTCGAAGGAAAACTATGTGAAGCTTTCAAAAAAAATTAAAAATGAGAGAAATTGAAGCTTCCCACATCGATCAGCTTCACGAAGACCTCAAGGAGTACCATATTATTTATCCCATATAGACTTCCCGCATCGATTAGTCTATCAAAACAAAAACTTTAGTCATGGAATTTCCCATTGTGACCTCGGACCTCTTGCCCAAAAGACCTGTCACTCCAAACATATACAATTAACTACCTTTCAACCACCTTACCATTTCCACTCTCATTTCTTAAACCACCTCAAGGGACATCTTGGACTAGTGACATTTGGTGATCTTGTGACTACTTTCACTGTAGGACAGTTAATCGTGTAATTCCTTTTAGATCTTGTGTTCATCACCCCCTTCATGGTATGATCTACTCGGTATGATCCTACCCAATCGGGTGGCTTTATTTCCCCCCTCTTATCTTTTAACCATCTTTGTTTACATCTTAGATTACCTTATACATAACTTGGTCCTCGTCGCTTACCTTTGGGTTAATCCTCCCCTTTTGCCATAGTCACCCTCACTCGCATCATTTTACCTATAATCTACCCACACCTATTATAACTAAACCCACAACATGCCCAAAAACCTACCAGCTCATTCTCATATTTTTCCCTAGCTCATGGAAGAACTACATTGACTTGAGGTACCTTTTTCACCGGGACTATATAGGTAGCACTCCAAGGGCATGGGGCCCTTGGAGGTTAGCTCGGCCATTCTCTACCCTACACAATTCATCAACCATGCCTAACTCATCATTTCCCCACATTTCACTTAGTTCCACTTTTCTAACAAAATTGGAAATTAAGTCACATACATAACAAGTTATTTACCATTTTATACATTTGTTACACCTACCATCTCTCTATCATCACTATGCATAGATTATACAAAATTTCACATATGAACCGTAGTATTATTCATTGCAAACCATAATGAATCATGCCTATAACGTGACTCGATCCATGCCTATAACTTGACTCAATCCATGCCTAAACCAACCTGACTCATCCATGACTATAACCTAACTCATCCATGCATATAACCTGACTCAATCCATGCCTATGAGCTGACTCGATCCATGCCTATAACCTCGATCTCCTAACTTGACTCCATTCCTAACTCACCTACTTTCCATCCATATTGAAGTAAAAATCCATATCTCATCTAACACAATCCATACAACCAATATCTCATAAACATATTAACACATCACCAAATACCATGAATCTCATCGTATAAATAAATAACTGTATCTCAAAATACATGCATGTCTCAAAAATGGAAATCATCTAAAAAAATGTCGCAGACGCAGCCGATATACAATACAAAATGTCATCGAAGCACATAGGCCGGTCTCATATATACACAAAGAATGAATGAATCAATACAAAAAATCTTTGGCACGTAGGCCAGTATATGCTCACAATATACAACAAAATCACTCGTACATCCTCACTATCTTCGACATACAGGCCAGTATGTGATCAAAAATACAAAAATCTTCGCACGTAGGCCGGCATATATATAAAAATAATCACTACTATACATCAAAAATCAGGGTGGTTGCATATCAGACATCTCGTCAGATGTCCTCCATCTTTGTGTCCTTTGTACCCTTGGCCTCTTGTACCCTTGATTGTATATCACCTCACTGCTGGTTGCAATGCACCGGTGGCCTCACCCCGATCGGGCATCGAGCTGACTTCCCTCTGTGCTCTCCACACTATGTGTGCGGGATCTCATCCTCTCACTAGATGCCTGTTGTGCCCTGTACTCTCCATATGAGAGGAAGTCTATCCCAAAACCATGAGCTAGTCCTGATAGTATCACACCTCACCTAGGGAATCATGTAACCTCAACATAGGCATGGTCTATGGTGGTCCCATAGGCCTCGGCCCCTGTATCTACCCTGCGCTAGCTTGTGAACTGGGACCAGCTCCTTGCGCCTGTGGTGGAGCCCCCTACCCTCGGTGCTCGTGGTTGTGTCCCCTATCCCTATGCCCCGTATCTGGGCATGTAAGAGCCCAATCTATGTCTGGGCTATGGCCAAATGACCTATAATCTGCCACATGAGCACATGTAGGACTGCCACCTAACCATCTATATCCCCATCTCCTCCATCACCTCTACCCTCTTCCTCTACCATCTAGGCACGTGGTGGCCACCTATACCCATAGCTCCACTACCTCTATGTCTAACCCCCATTTGTTTCTTTAGTATACCTATCTACGTGATTAACATCGCTACCTTCCCCTATAGGGCATCTCTACATACATTCTGAGTAGCTAAGTCTCGGCTGCCATGGTCTAGGGGTATGGTTCATAATCGAGCCGCCCACCACCGCCTATATCTATCTATGCATCTCGGCATCATCAATCCACTAATCTATTGGTTGTTCCTCCTCTCCTATAGGCACTGTAGGTTATGGTAGAGGGAGAGGCCTCTCCACGTTATCCCTCTGATACTATAGGAAGGGCAGCGGAATATCTTGTATGAGCCCAAATCGCCATCGGACCACTGCGACTAGGATCATCTCATCCTCCTCGGCATGGCGACCCTGTATCCACCTCTCTAGCTGAAGCTCAGCTAGCTCCTCATGCATGTGCCTATATGAGGTGAATACCATATATGGCCTCCAAATAATGTCCGCTCCGGACAACCCCTCCAATAATTGCAAAAATGAGCCACATCATATGTCAGCCTATCTGACCTCCGCTCTCTACCACCGGCACCCATCTCCTATATCCCAACTACACACATCTCGGTGGGAATGCATCTACTCGAAGCATCCCTATCGGTTGAACACATAATATGTGCTTGTAGGCCCAACAGTGTAGTATAAATGTGTAACATAGGTGAACTTGTGAAATCACCCATACGCCCACAAATCTTTGTAAAGATGCACCAAGAATACTGGTGCCCAAGCGAAGCATGTCTCATGCACCATCATATCATGGAGAACCCCCATCAGTGAGTGGAGAAATTTTCCACCCTCTGCATCAGGCAGTGTATAGCAAAGCACATTACCTCCATTAATAAAACTACTAGTCCCATCTCATCTGACAAAGCTAGGTACATCTTGCCATAGCTCAAGCTGACACTATGGAAACTCAACTCTACCCCCTCACCAAATACTATCCCGATCATCTCCTCTAATGCCTCAGAGGAGATAGAGTACACCTGGGCCCCCAATATGGGTAATCTCAGGATCCGGATGACATCCTCTAGGGTGATGGTCATCTCACCCATCGGAAGGTGGAACGTGTTGGTCGTGGAGTCCCATCTATCGATGAGTGTGACCATCAAACTAGGGCTGTCGAATAAAGCATGTCGGTATAACTAAATACCACTCAGCCCCATTGCCTCTACGTGCTGCTGCTCCAACGGGATTGCTAGGTCGCGTAATGTCACCAATAGTGGCGGAACCTTGTCTCGCATATGTAACTACGATTGACCCTACATCCAATCCAAAGCACAACATTAATCTACCTTTACCATGACCATATTCATCACTTATCATTACCTACCACCCTATTTTACCTTACCTATCCCAACCACCTAACCTACATCACTCTTTGGACCCTTTCACCTAAAAACCCGACCGGTGTTGGTTCATCCTAACCGACTCAATCACCCTTAAACCAAAGATCACCACCTATTTGGTGACCAATACCGGTTCAAGTTAATCGACCATGTAACCGACATCGGTCACCTGTTAGGTGACCGATCCTAGTTCTACCCGACCGGCGATGGCCAAGCTTGACCGATGCCAGTCATTGTCGCAAAAATCCATGACTTCCCAAACCCCCCTTTTTTATAAACCCTCCCACCTATCCCTTTTACCCCACCTACATTGACCTACACTACCCCAAAACCCCTACCCACCCCACCTATCCAATTTCCTACCCCTCCCCCCCTTTTTTTTGCCCATTTTTCCCCCATACCCGATTTAACTTTTTTTTCCTACCCACAAAATACAAAAACCCACCCAAATCCAAAAATAAACAACCCTTACACCCTCTACTCTATCTAATTAACATTAAAGAGTTCGGTGCTTACCTCGTCGCGCTGCCTCCGTCTAGGTGGCACATCTAGCCACTGGTGCTAGTGGTCCACCCGATCCCTCTCCCACCTTTACCATCACCGAATATCTACCCACACACTCCAACCAATCGAATCCCTCGCTAAGATCTCATGGACCCGACTACTAACCAACCCAACCACCATCAACTCACCCCTGCCGCTTCATTATCTCGTAACCTTTGGATGATTTTCTCCCGCTTTATCTCTTTCTTGTCTTTTCTTCACTTCGAAAATCACAAATGAATAATCCAAATGCGGCTTTTTTGTTTTTATACCAAACTTGACCTAATAAACGCCGGTTCCCCTCAACCAAAGATCGGTCTCGTGCCCTACCTAATCGCTTGTCACCATTTTTCCTATACCAACATTGATTCTCCATGACTACCATCGGTCACACTTACCTACACATTTCCCTTACTTTGATTTTTATCCCAGCCTTTACCTTGCTCTTTACCCCATCCACCCTTTACCCAACCCATTACCTTACCTTTCCTACCTCCATTTTTTCTCCTTTGGGGACTCATTATTTTACCCCTACCTTGGCCTTACCCATGCCGCGACCTAGATATTTGGACCTGGACCATCGCTAGTGACCTTTGACCTCATGTGTTTGCTATACCTTGTAGCACTATTACCTGTGTTGATTGACCCAATGACCTTACCTAGCCTATTGTCGTGACCGTTTATCCTGACCCTACCTTTGGTGTACCGAAACATACCTAAATGTTCCTACACCTAACCTACGTTGTGCTTCCTAACCTTATCCTATACCTTGGATACCAAATTCACTTTAACCTTGTTTGGATAAACCTATCAACCTTAGACAATGTAGAGTTTTCCTACTCTTCAACTCGTAGCATGTCATAGTTTATATATGTGCGTGTATTTTCCTGTTGCTACTGTGACCCTGACCCATTAACTAGATTGCCCAAGTAGACCTTTCACCATTTTCCCCTACACCCACTTTCCTTTTCCTCACATTTACCTTTTATCAAACCACTCACCGCTTCAAACTACTACCTCGTCAGTTCCTGGTTTGAGGGGGATCACATTCACCCACACATGGGGTAACCACATCTTATTTTTGTTAAGCATTGCTTACCAATACATGCTATGCAACAAAAAGGGGCAAAATGTAGATACTAAAATTAGGTCACACTCCCCTTTTGTCCCTCGACATATAGGCACTCTTTATTACATTTACTTAGCCATGACCCCCTTCACCCCACTAATATTAATTTAATTAAATTAATGCTTTATCCTCACTATATTTATTATTTAAATATATTATTTAAATAATATCTACACATATAGTTCACTTAAACACCTCACCAAGTTAACTCAACCTAAGACCTATTCTTAGCAAGCTACCATAACTAACTAAGACTTACCCAAACCCTAAAAATCAATGCCTACATTCCCTCTAACCACATTCCCGCATGCTCACAAGAGGCTCTGAGTCTAATCCATGGGATAACGACATGAGATCCAAGAAAATCAAGAGGATCTCCCTAATTTTAGTAAACCTAGGAAATCTCGCCTTGATCAATGTCGGTTACCCCTAACCGTCACCGGTTAAGCCGACCGCCATTGGTTACCACTTTTAACCCCTAAACTACCTTATTCTCAAGGTTGGAAAACATTGGGAGATAGTTGATTAGAAAGAACACATCTCAGAGAGATAACGCATCTTTAGAGAGCTAATTCCAGCAAAAACTCACATCCAAGGAAGGAGATTGAGCATTCTTTTCCTACAAAGCCATCCTAGCCTCGATCTGATCTATCCAAGCAAAGAGAAGTGTGCATGCAGCCCATACAAAAGATTTTCTTCAGTTGCTGATCACTTGCAGCCTCCAAACCCATCATCAGCACCTCCATCCTTCATACACAGACCTTCAGGAATGAAATCCAAGTAAGTATAACGTCATACTTCTCTGGCTTATTTCATTTCACCATTATTTTATCACCCATTGTTTATCTTGCTCCCTATTGACCTCCTCCAAAATTTTCACCTCCATAGACCCATTAAAACCTCATAAAGCCTACTTCACCACCCAATACCTCATCCCAACCAACAAAAATCCTTTGTGTAATCACAAAGGATACAAAACCCTATTTTTTGACATTTCCAGATCACACAAGAACCAATGCCGGTTATACCTAACCACCATCACCACCCGACCGACATCGGTCTCTGTGTATTCCCACACATCCTTAAACAGAGACCTACCCACCTAATTTTACCTCACCCTCACTCACCTGTGACCTACCCGAGACCTTTATCAGACCTGCAGAACCCAGAACCAACCATTTGACCTTTGGATTCTATTCTAGCTTAGCCTGTTAGATTAGATCTATTTTCTTATTGTGTTTTTAAGTGAGATACCTAAATCATTTAAAAATAAAAATAGGATTTACTTTGTTTACTGCATTAAGTTTTTTAAAACAGTGACTGACATCCATCTAGGAAGTATCATACTTCCTGGATCTAGCTCACAATAGGTAGTTCACTGCCCATATTTTTTAATTCCTTCTAGTGGTCTTGTTTTCATTATAGGTAGTTCCTCCTAGCCAAAAGGAAGCTCTCATGGTCTCGATGTGGATTCGGAAGTCATACACACGCAACAACCCATCAACTGAAATTTGAACAAGTATTCCTCCTACGCCCGTTACCCTATCTGTTTCATCAACAAGTCAAAGAAATAATCTAAGAAAAAGGTGAAACACTCAATGTTCTTGGTGTCTTATCCTTCTACCACCTTGGTCATTTATTTCTATGCGTAACTTGGAGACTTTTGCTTCTGCGCGCTAGCTTCCTCACCTTTTCCCATGTCCTGGGTGCCTTCTCCTACCTGTCTACCTCATGCCTTATGAAAAGGAACTCCCCTTCTTCTTCTCCACATTCCTACTCGAATCCTTTATATTGAAGACAGTGGTCCTTGATCCTTCCTGGGGTCCTCTTCCCCACTTACTTCTTCTTCACTCTCATCCTCTTTGCTCTCATATTTTTCTCTTATGTACTTGTCCAAACTATCAATCTCTTCCGAGATGGTCTCTTCTTCTACCCTCTTCTTATTCCTAACTAGAGATTCTGATGTAGGTGACTCTTTTCTTCCTCTCCTGATGACTCCTTGTCTGATGGTTTTTCTAGCTCTGGAGTCTTCTCTTTTACTATGGGATTCTTCTTACGCATGTACATACTGGTTCTGGCGCTTGTCTGGGGAACCCATTACTTGTGTCTCCACCACACTTAGTATTTTCTTTTCGGCTCTTTTTCCTCCTGTTTGGGTGCAAGTATCTTCCTACTAGTTGGATCCTAAGGTATAGATACCTTGTTCTCCAGATATGTGCCCTTCTTAGACTTGGGTCTTATGTGAATGTACATGCGCACCGTGGATCCATCTACAATGGGCAGAGTCATGGGCCTTGTCATTTGAACTTCATGCGACACGTACTACTCCACGTACATACACTTTCCAGGGTACACCAACCCTTTGTGTATTTCCCTGTGGTCCTGGTCCAAATTATCAAGGTCTAGCTTAAACTTCTTGGACTCCCTAAACTAAGTTACTCCCACTTGGAAGTATTGAACTGTGAAGGCAAAGGGCAGCTTGCACCATGGGCTCCATGTCTCATCTGACAATTTGAATCTGCCTAGGTAGAAATGATGGTACATAGAAAATTCTACTTCTCCCCTAGTGGTTGTTGGCAGTTGTTCAGAATTATCCATTCTACCCCGAACACATTCCTTAGGTGCGTATACCATTTTTCCAAGCATGCCTTGTGAACAGTTTTCATAGTGTCACAAGTGTATTTCTCAAACCTCTTTACGGGTGAGGGGTCTTCAGTAGGGTACTCCCACATGAACTTGTCCGATGCATCTGGTACCCCAATCTCCAAAAACATAATGGTTAATAAGACATTTCCAAAAAGGATCCTATCACCTTCCTTCACGCAACTGACAATCTCATCCACAATGAATGCGGAAAAGTTATAGATGGTACCCTCTAAAATTTTCCTGCAAACATTCAACCATGGCTTATTAACCTGGGTCCATCTCTCCTGGCCATTTAAATTTGACACCAGTGTGCGGCCATCTTCATTACTGGATCCTTAATGTCTGTGACATCATAATACCTTGACCCCTTCTTGTATGCATAAGTGGCGATAGTTTCCTTAATCACTTCTTTGTCGGTCAAGTCATCCTCCAAACTATCTCCTTCATAGACGAGCCCTATTAAATCTGAAATGAGATGAGGGGTTATGCGCATCTTACACCTTACAAAGTGGAAGTAGTCCTCATGCATGCATGACATTAGCCATTGATATAAGCGCTTAGGTTTCCTAAAGTAGGGAACTCAAAGAGTTGTAATAACCCTACCTTCTCCAACTTAACCTTCACATCATCATTATAAATGGGAAAACCCTCTGGTGTCCTTTTGTTTGTTGGATGCACTAACTCCAGCACCATCTCCTTCTTGATTGTGCTTTTCCGATGATTGTAGTCATTCACAGACATGTTCCTTAGATGGGACTCCCACTCCTTCCCCAACAACACTCCATCTGGGTACTACATTTTTGCATACCACTCCTCATTTGTGCATGTGTCAATTTCTTGTTGCTTACCCTTGCCCTTTCCCTTTCCCTTCTTGGGTGCCATTCTCTAGGTCTACTTCAATCACTCCATGTTACTCTATTCTTCCACTCTCTCCAACCTTAGATCTTGAACTTGTAAAAAAGTTCCTTAACCCCGTGCCCTAGTTATTCAAACCCTAATTGGGATACTCCTTTCACAAGACGATGCCTTCTCCCACTTTTCCTATGCCCGTGAAATCCTTTCCTCCTAGTTTGTAAATCTGAACTAGTTACTCACGCTTTAATTTCTCCAAATGTTTCTTCACATGGATCATTTTTTTGGAAGCCCTAGTTTGCAAAGGTGCAAAAGTGCTTCTTTCTCTTTATACACAAAGTGAATAATGAAGTGCCCCAACCCCTTTATTTATAGTTTTTCCTTTTTAAGCATTAAGTGCTCCTTCACCTACCACCATAATTTTAACATTTAATGTGGCTTTTTCAAACAAATCCTGACTTCAACGCTTTCCCTCACACACCCAAACCTGCATGGATAATCCTCCAACCTTCTGGCATGTAACCAATCCAACATGATAGGAGACTCTTGCATGCACATAACTAGTGCCGAAGGCACTTCTTCTATCCTAATTTTTGCTCTCACCTACCTCGTGTTTCTTATGCACTTTTCCCTTCTTTGTACATGGGATCTAAAAGTAGCTTTTATCTTGGCACCAACCATCCTTTTTCCATCTTTTCTTTCCAAGCACCTCTTTCAACATGGCCATTCAATTGAGTTTTTAACAAAAATTCCATCATATTTTAACCATGCTCTCCTTCACATTACTCCACCCCACACTCAAAACGATGCGCACTCCTCTATGCACTCAAAATTTTTCAAAATTAGTAATAAGATTACCGGTGCCCAAGGCGCAAAACAAAACAACAATGTGAATGGGAAACACAAGAAAATAAATACATAAAGGAAAATTCTAAACTAACTGGCAAAACTACCTTATTTACAAATAGCAAGAAGACTTATTTATAGTAGGGCTTCAGCCTACTCCCATTGAAGTGTCTAGGAAATTTCATTCCATCTAGCGCTTTTAACTAGCATGTGCCCGAATCAAGGATGTATGAGATTGTGTAGGGACCTAACCAATGGACTTTCAACTTCCTAGGATGGCGTAAAACTTAGAATCATATAGTAAGACCATCTTCCCAACCTCAAACTTCTTGTTTCTGATGTGGCAATCGTGCCATGCTTTTTTCTTTGCTTTCTCTATTGTTTGACTCCACCTGGTGAGTGATCGTCTCTCATCCAACTTCATTAACTCATCAATTCTCTCTTCCAGCGCTTTCTCATTAGCCAACCCTCCTGCACATGCTATTTATAGAGAAGGTAACATGAATTCAACTAGCAGAATGGATTCCATGCCAAACACCAATTGAAATGGTGTGGCTTTATTCACCTTTTATAAGTTGTCCTGTAAGCCCATAATACGACTGATACCTTGTCATCCCAATCTTGTCTTCCAACATCACAAATTTTGGTCAGGGTATGACTTAGTATTTTTTTAAATGCTTCTGTGGTCCCATTTGCTTGTGGGTGATAAGGGGTAGTCTTGTGATGAGCTACCATGAACTCTACTAACAGGATCCTCACGGTCTCATTTAAGAAATGTGTACCCCTATCACTGGTTAAACTTAAAGGGCATCCATACCTTGTGATAATTTTCTCCCACAAAAATCTTGTCGTTGTGGCTACTATGCAATCTTTAGTTGAACCGCCTCTACCCACCTTGTCAAATAGTTTATGCAAGTGATGACATAGTGTGACCTAGTCCTACGTGCCACTTTGGTGCAATAGGGCCTACAAAGTCTATTTCCCACTTCTCAAAAGGTTCCTCACTAGGTATAGGGTGTAAAGGAATTTCATCACTCTTTCTTGGCTTGCCAATGCACTGACAATGGTCACACACTTTATAATAGTCTTTACAATCCTTGTATAGGTTTTCCTACCACAATCCTACCTTTAATATCTTACGCATGGTGGCGTCATCTGTATAATGCCCACCCGCACTTCCTCCATGTGCTTCCTCCATGATGGCGAGGTGCTCATGCTGTAATACACACATGCACAAAAAATCATCACATCCCAACTTTTATAAGTCTCCACTGATCAACATATAGGGTGCGGCATGTATGGCAAGTTGTTTCTTCTCTAATGCCTTCATTCCTTTTGGTTCTACACCTTCCTTTAAAAATAATGCAATCTCCTCCAAATCGAGGGTGCGTGCCACAACCTAAATAGTTCTCGCATCTGGCATTGTCTCCTCAATACTCTATGCATCCTCCCCTGAATCAATTCTTGACAGATGATCAGGCCCACAATTACTCTTCCCAGGTTTCACTACTACCGTGAACTCAAACTCTTGAAACAACAATACCCACCGACATATGCACCCTTGTAGAACGGGCTTGTTCACCAAATACTTTAATGTCATGTGGTCAATGTAAAATACAAAGGGTGTTACCAGCAAGATACTACCTAAATTTGAAAAGCACGTAGATCATTGACAATGCTTTACGCTCAGTTGTGGTGTTATTCTACTTTGTTGGTGTCAACTTCCTTCTTGTAAAACATAGAGGGTGATTAACAATTCCTTCACTTGGTTTTGCAAGCACTACTCTAATGGCGGTTCCTAACGCATCTAAATGGACATGGAAGGGCTTGTCCCAAGAGGGAAGAAATAATATAGGTGCAGTGACAAGCCTATCCTTTAATGTGTCAAACGCCTTCTACTGCGCCTCTCCCCAATGGAAGGCACTTTTATTTCTAAGCAATTCTTCTACATGTGAAACTATCTTGGCATACCCCTTGATGAATTTTCTATAATAACCCGTATGCCCAAGAAATCCATGCACTGCACTTTAGCTAGTAGGTTCCCCCAATCCCACAATAACAGAACCTTGGTAGGATCCACTAGTAAGTCCTCCTTGTATATGATGTGCCCCAATAAAGTCCCAAAGGGTGTAGCAAAATACACACTTCTAAATGTTAAAGGATATCCTCAACTACCTACACCTCTCAAACATTAACCTCAAATTTTCATTGTCATCTTTTACTAGTCCATACAATCGGGAAAATTTTAGTGGAAAATATTCGTAATATGGTGAATATTCCATTTTTGAAAATTTTGAAAAGGCAAATTTTTTGGCACGGGTCAATGACCTGTTTGCCTAAAAATTACACTTTAATTTTTTTTAGGGGTCGGCTTCACCTACCCTTGAAAAATATCCCCTATATAAACCTAGATTATTCGCCAGGTAGAACACTTCTACTTCACATTTTTCAACAATATTGGGTTTGCAGACAAGGAGATACTACAGATAGTGATGCATAGTAGACTCATGACAAAGAGTTTGTTGACGAGTGACATGGATATTTTTTTGATGTGCAAGAAGAGGGTAGAGGCTGCGAGGCGTATGACAGATATTTGCTATCGCGCATCAAAAAAATGCATTGATGCACGCCATCGGACCTCGGTGACACGCTGTCAACGCACCTCATTGGCGTGCGTCCAACAACCTTATTGACGTGAGTCAAGAGGTCTGTTGACGCGCGTGTCAATGAGGGTTATTTGTTGACGCACGACTTCATGAGATAGTTGATGCACAACAAGGAGGTACAACAGATATTGACGCGCATAAAGCGAGACACGACAAAGAGTTTGTTGACGCGTGATGACGTAGATTTTTGATGATAAAGCGGTGGTCGGAGGATGCGGATGCGACGGAGATTTTGTTATCGCGCAGCGTCAAAAAATGCATTGACGCGCGTCAACAGACCTCATTGACGCATCGCCAACAGCGGACCTTGTTGACGCGTTGACGCATGTCAGCGACCTCTTTGACACACGTCCAACAAGGTTGTTGACGGGCATCAATGAGGTCTGTTGACACGCCAAATGCATTCTTTGACAGCGATAGCAAAATCTCCCATCGTGCATCTGCAGCCTTCTCCACAAAGATTTGACAATCGGTGAAATTTTTTCATACAACCCCCAAAAAATTCACCTTCCCGCGAAACCGGTTCCGAGGATATTCATCGTATTCTCCACCTTCGATTTCCAGAGGTCTCTTAAAATGAACCACGTATACAATGTCCAATCATTCAAATAGACCTAAAGAAACTTATGGATGAAGTCTAAAATGCTTTCACCATTATGCACAAAAAAATAGTAGGGACATTCTTTAAACTAAAGGGAATGATTGTGTATGTAAAACTTCCCACTCACCGTTGAAAGTTGTCTTCTCTTGGTCTTCCTTTGCAATCCAGACTTGGTGGTACCCAAAATCCATCCATAAAGGAATAGATTTAGCACCTAATGAATCCTTCCAAAATCTCCTCGGTGAAGGGGGTTGGAAAAGGATCGATGACACAAACCGCATTAAGCTCCCTATAATCCATGCAGATCCTAATCCGCATATCCTTCTTTATGCTTTGATTACCATCATACTTATCCATTCTGATTCTTCCATTACTTTAATGATCCTAGAAGCTATCAATTTTTCTATCTCCTCCTTAACCTTTATGAGTAAATTGGGATTCATTCAAGAGGGGTCTCTTCTTGAGTGGGCACGCATCATCCTTCAACTTTATCCTCATCTTCCCTAAGGAATGGTGGACACCTTTGAGCTCATGGTACCCACATGGAAATAAATCCTCAAATTCACGCAACAGATCTATGACCTTAGAGAATTCCTTCTCCAACTAGTAATCTCCAATGATAACCTCCTTAGGTTCCTCTCCTGAGCCGATGTTAACCTTATATTTCTTTAAGGGCTCATAGTAGGTGCATGCATGTGTATCAAGACTCACATCTACCTTGTGCATCCCTACATACACCAACTTCCCTTTCTCTTTTTCCAAACACATGCACTCAAGTCAGTAACTCTTCTGTTTCTTCTACTTCTTCTTCAAAGCATGCCTCCAAACCTAGTTCACCTAGCAGTTCCAACAACCTATCTTCTAGCCATGGCACTATCCCCCATGGTAAGGTGCTTAACAACTTGTAATTCCTTATCAATTGATGGCTTGGTACTTCAATATTCAAACATTTGAATGAGGTCAGCTGCTAGCTCTTGCCAATTTCTGTTTAGCATGTCTTAGAGTGTATGTACCATATGCGCGCATAACCCTGTAGTGTAGAATACAACTTGTGTACCCAAAGGGATGGTGGAAAAGCTTCCGCACCTTCTCTCCAAATCCTCTCACACTTCGGATATGGAAAGAGGCGGGCTCCTTACCATGGTAGTCCTTGATGACGGTGGGCATGTTGCTTCTAGAAAATATGATAGAGAGAGAAATTCTCACCTCACGCCATTCCAAAAGGCTCTCCTAATGTGTAGCCCACCACCATGCCATTGTGCTAAGTAGGACATAACTTAGCATCCCTCTTCGTTCCTTCTCCTCCTTCCACTGAGCTTCCATCTCCTATAAAAAGATCTCAGGGAAGGCCCCTCCTAAATACTTAGGTAATTTTTTTCCTCCTGACGTCGGACCATGTGCGCCTTTGTTAATTTTATTACCAATCCTCTCAACTTCCATATGATCAATTCATAAGTCCCATGTTCCCAGTTATCACATGTTAGGCTGGTGGTGTCACTTACTGATTGAGCATCCTCAAACTACATAACTTTGTCAATAGGATGGATTATCTCTGGGTCCCCGATTGAGAGGACATATATCCTATCCATAACTTCTTCTCCCATAGGTTTAATATAGGCGTTGAATTCCCATCATCGGGGTATAATGACCCACTCCTATTTATTTTTAAAGTTTATGTACCCTTTTTTGAACTCAAGGTCCACATTGTTCTTGTAACACCATGGGTGCCCAAGTAGTGTTGGAAAATTGTCTTCCTCATGCGAGCGCCAAGACTTCAAATTCCCATGTAAACTTAGCCCCTGGATAGTGATAGATACATCCTTTAAGACACCGATGGGCATTTCGTTAATCTTTTTTTCCATATATAGCACATTCGAAG
Organism: Taxus wallichiana var. yunnanensis; assembly: GCA_018340775.1. Taxonomy (NCBI): domain Eukaryota; kingdom Viridiplantae; phylum Streptophyta; class Pinopsida; order Cupressales; family Taxaceae; genus Taxus; species Taxus wallichiana. The sequence goes on from CM031235.1 coordinate 42,544,245, forward strand.
ATGGCTATAATACAGGTCTTCCCATCTGATGCCATGCATCTAGAGTTAGAACATTGACCTCCACACCTATGTCAACGAGGATATTACTAAGGAGCCATCCATCTATAATTATATTCAATGTGATCTCCTTGTCATAGTCAAGGCTATGAGGGGGAAGGTTTGCATGTAAAACCTACCTCTCATGCTCTCTTCTAGCACATGGTACCTTCTTTCTCAATCATCATCCTAGCAAGGGAATAATATTCTCTTGCCTTAGCATTTTAAATACTTCCTTGACCTCATCTAGGTCATTCCTTGGTGCCTAGATTCTCCTTCCTTATTCCTCCCTCCTATACTACTCATTTAGACACTGGATATCCCCTTGTAAACTCCAAATGACATCCATGGTGTCTTGATATACCTCCTTTTGATGTACAGGGTCAGGTACTTTCCATGAATTACTTCCTCCCTCAAAACTAGGTTCTTCGCCTTAGTACCTCTTATGTGCGTGTGGCTTTTGCTCTTGTTGTAACCAAAACTGGCTCTAAACTTACATCCCATGTTACTTATGGAATCCACTGCATGTCTACCTTTTTAATGCTGACCATTACAGCACCCTTGTCTTTCCGGTGCTACTAATTCATGTGCTCAAACAACTCCGGGCACTCCTCATACTTGTGCTTCTTTCTACACCATGAGCACCGCAATAGTCCGGTGCTTTCATTTGTAATGCTATGTAGACCCACAATTGAAACAGGTTCCACGTGGGAACTCAGTCCTTCCTCCCCCGCGGTTACCATGACCACAAAATCCTCCTTAAAAACCCCTTCCGCGTGCACCTCCATCTGTGCACTCCTCATAACGGTGATCATCACCCTTAGAACTACTAGAAATGTTGGTCGGGCACACCCCATGATTAATGGCCTCATGGATCTGATCAATGAGCATACAGTCCTTAGTATCATGGGTTGTAGAGGTATAGATCTTATAGTAGCAAGACACATTCTTCCAGATTGTGTGTTGTAACAAGGGGCATCTACTTACATCATGGTCCCCATGACAAATTTCATAGTCTACTATCATGATGCATACCATCCTCTGGGGAAATTATCCTTGACATTCCCTTCTACTTCACAATCTGTTCACCATAAACCATTGTGAGTCTCATAGGCTGAGTTTGCAGAAAACTTTTCTAGTTGCTTAGCCATAACAACAATTTGAGCCTCCAAGAATGGGCTAACACCGATATTAATACTACAACTGCCTTAGCATGTAGAGAAGCTTCCAATGCTTCGCATAGGTGCATGAAAGTTTTATGGGATAAAGCCCTTCTAAAAGGTGTGATCAATCCTCCAAAAAACCACCGAGCATCTTTGTGAAGGGTGATTATCATATGATAATTTAGATGAGAGAGTTTTAAAGCACGCATCATACTCTCACACACACTCTTCCATTCCTTGTTGAATCTCCTTCAAAGCACTGATGCTCTTTTGTTAAAACTCAGGGATGTGGAATTATGCCAAGAATGTGTTCTTTAAAGCAGTATAATCCACCATTTTTTGATGAGGGTCATATTTCCTATACCTGCTATGTGCGTGCCCTTACAACATGGTTTTAAATTGGCTAGCCTTCCACTCTAGGGTTGTGATACCCTTTGCACGCCATAGTAGTTCACTTTTGTGAACATGTTATGCAGCATCCTCAATACCTCTGTAATCTGGCAAGTGTAATGACATCTTAAAGAAGACTTGAGGGGGTGGCTAGGGCCTTTGTCCTCCCGAGCGAGTCTTGGTTCCTCCAATGTTTCCTCTCTTTCTGGATCCACCACAGGTCCACTGGTTCTACGCCTCCTAAGCCACCGTAACCACTAGGTCCACCAGGTCCTATGCCCCCTGACCCACCAGGTCCTGTAGTAGTCATGCCAAGTGTTTCCATGATTCCACCGAACTGTGTCTTGTGACAGCTTTATGATAGTGCCCCACTACCACTATTGTACAAGGCACCACTCCCAGATGTGAGACTAGAGGGCTTGTATAATGGATCCTTGTCCAAAAACTCCTTTGAATAATAGAATATGTGTAGCCATAGAAGTGGGAACTGAAAAATTGTACCCCCTGGGTGCAGATTTGTCACTTCCACTAATATCAACTAGGTCAATGATACACCATCCTGGTTCTGGAAAACCAAGTGCCAGGGTTTGGTCACTAGGTGGGTTCAAATATATGCCAACAACTCTTTTGTCTCCACATGATGAACTCTCACTAGAAGTTGAAGGGGTCTCTCTTACATGCTTTCCAAGATGTGGTAGCACAAACTACTTAGGTTCCACATCCTCCATGTGAACCTCAACTCCTTCCCGCAATGTCTACCTCCATAGATCCATCACACTTATAGCCTCACATCGTCTAGCAATCTCCCTTTCACGTGCTTCACTATACTTGAGTTGTCTCTCCTCCCTTTCCTTCTTCATCGTAATATCTACCATCTTCCTCCACCCTAGCTCCCTCACCCAGTGCTCATAATGGTCTAGCTAGCCATTGGAAATGCCTCTAAACCCAAAGTAACAACCAGGATCTTCATTTCTAGAGGGATAACATGTAGAAATGATCCTCTAGGATCCTACAGAAACTCAAACTTAGCAACCTCCAGATAAGAATATGTGGAAATGGCATACTCCAGATTGTAGCTAGTCCATGTCGATATGCATCGTACAACCTTTGGTAATATTCTTGGGTCCACACGTGTGATCCATAATGCCAACTTGATCTAGACACATATGCTGAGAGCCATTCATATAACTCTACTGGGAAACAACAAAAAAATGTTTCATATAAATCATGGTAGAGGTTCTCTTCTACCCATTTACGTGCATCAAACTCAGGTCTAGTGTTGAATCTCTAAGAAAATTCATCCTCCGTGCTCTTGAACCATGATTCAACACTTTCCAAAGTTAACCATTCTATCATTACTCACTACACAGATCATGTTGTATGTTATTTCCCACTACAACTTCAAAAAGAGGTCCTAACAACAGAACCAAGATGTAGTCATTTTTACCCTTATCACAAAAGAAAGGTACCCCATGCATGCTAGCCTATCACCCAACGGATGTTGGGTGCTCACCCAAGGCATGCACGGGTGCCGAGTCTCTCTTTTATGTGAGTTTAGTGGGAAATATCATCATCTATGATTTGTGCTTAAGAGATTTAAATGGAGTTAAGACATTCAAGAACCATAGAGCTCAGAACGGCCTCTAGATCCTTGCAGTCATTACAAACAAAAAGTACTTAACAGATTATATAACTTGTACCATAACAGAAAGAAGTATACAAGCATCCATACTTAGCATAAACATAAATGAAAGAGAACCTATGAGAAAGACGTATGCATCAGAATCATTAATATTCATATTCATATAACTAGTAACCTCATTACATCCATGGAGCCATTATAGAATGTCATAGAGAAATAGACCGCAGTCATGCTTTTCAACTGGACTAATGTAGCTAGGCTATCAAAGAAAAATTTGCAATCCCCATACCCATTATACATTCTCTCCCAAATACCATTATCCACTAACGAGTTCTTGCAGGTATTTACGTAGAGATTTTCCCTCTTTTTGTTCTTCCTTTTGTTTACTCTACAATTGCTCATATTTATAGCCTATCTCCGGCTACTAACTCTCCCTCCAGTACCCTCGGATCTGATGCCAAGTTCCCGAATGTGGTCCTCCATGTGAGCATGCTCTCCCAGGCCTGAGCTTTCCACTTTTCACCATGATGTCCTTTTAGAAGCTTCTACCGTAGGCATGCTCCTTCCTAGGCACACATGTCACTAGGTGACACCTTATCCACTTAGCATGTGCGATCAGGGTGATGCTTTTCACATGTTCTATCCTAAAATCCCAATTTTTCTAAGTCCTAAACCCTTGGTTCTATCTGTGTGCACTGCACACATGATGGGCTTCCTTAAGCCCCTTTCTTAAACCCCGCCCTACATGCTTTATCCTTGCATGATTTTCTTCAACTAGGACTGCGTGCATAAGTTCCTTTTATACTTAGCCTTTATTCTAAGGGCCCAACAACCACCTAACCTATACACCTCACCTAGTCACCTCACCCTAAGTTTATTCTTAGTATGTTGCCATAACTAATTAAGATCTAACTAAACCCTAAAAATCAAAGCCTACATCCCCTCTAATCACATTTCCATATAAAAAAAGGTAACTTCCACTCTTTCTCGGATTAATAGAGAGATATGGCAGAAATCATTGCCATGATCTCCCATTTTTAGTAAACCTAGGGAATCCTATCCTAACCAGCACTGGTCACCCTTAAATTGACACCAGTTAACCCGAAAATGTCATCGGTTACCTTTTATTCCCTTTGGTAACCTTATTTTGAGGTTGACACATTCTAAGAGAAAAAATGAAAGGAGACCAGAGCTACATGCAAGTGAAACAAGCATCCTTTTATGCATCCAGACATTCAGAGCCATCACCAGGATCAATCAGAGAGCCATTGCATTCATGGGAGCACTCCGGGAAGGCACCACTATAGGACCATACACGTATTCTTCGATCAACCACCTCCACCACTCAGCCATCATATCCTTAACACAGTAAGTATGGCCCTAACTAGTATAGTTTATTTCAGTTAGTAATCTTTATTACTCATGTTATTAATCTATTCTTTGCATGCTTATTACTTCATCACCCACTTGCTTGTAAACCCAAATATCCCTTCACTCACATCACAAAATCACCTATTCTCACCTGTTGTACACTTCTGAGCATACCTAGGATCTCTACAGACCTCCCCATTCACTCACCCAAACTTTATTTGACCTCAGATCACCCCTACCATTTAACTTATTTTGAGTTTCTTTTACCCCGACCATACTGATGCTTGTTATCCACAACCGTCATTGGTTCTACCTAAACTAGCATCGGTCGCATTTAGCTAATGTCGATCTCTGTGTTTTACACCTTGACTAAGAACAAACCCAACAATCACGTTATCGGTTGACCTAAATAACCCGAGAACCTAACCATGACTAGTCTCGGTGCCTTGACAGATAGCTCACCTCTTAGATCCAACTATAGCCTAGCTTGTTGTGATTGGATTTGTTTATTGTATTTGAATGAGATACCTAAATCATATAAACTATAGTAGGATCTTGTTTATTTCTCACATTAACTTGTTTTAAACAGGTGGATTGGAAACCATATAGAAAGTATGACAATTCACCGAACTAGCATACGCTTATGTAGTCCACCATCATATATCATTTAACTATCTTCTTGTGGTCTTGTTTTCTATTACAGTAGTTCCTCCTAGCCAAAATAAGCTCTCACATTCAGCTATGGATCAAGAATTCGAATGTGTGCAACAACCATCAACCAAAAAAATTTAATAGGTGTTCCTTCTTGGCCCTTACCCTTATCTGTTTCATCATTTTAAAAAGGTAAAGAAAACGGTGAAACACTCTCATTGTAATATTGTTTTTAATAGTGCTAAATATTGTAGTTTGAGTTAGTGTAATGCTTTCCACTACAATATTTTACAAATGGAAGCTCATGACCCTAAACTAACTACACCAACACATTGAGGTGGCCGGTAAAATCTTATGGAGGATTCATTTTAGTTCCTGAAAGTGTCAATGCTTCCGGGCTACTTCATTTAGGCATAGTCCTTTAAGAGCCTTGAGACCAAAAAATAATATAAGTTCACCGAGAATTTCTTTTCTCTTTAGCACTTTGAAGGTCTCGTCTAATCCTACACCTCCATGTTGAGACCCTCTACAAAATAATATCTCAGTTTTCTCCATCTCAATTTAGTTCTCTCATTGTCCTATTTTTTTCAACTCCGTTGAATAGTATAGTTTGAGTCAGTGTAAGGTTGTCTAATATAATATTTTGCAAACACAAGCTCATAAGACCAAACCAACTTCATAAACATGTCTATTATACTGTAAATGTTTATTGAGGCTTCATTTTAGTTCTCGATAGTGTCGTGCTTTTGGGATACTTTGTCTGGGTGTACTCTCTTAAGATCCCTTTTGATCCTACACCTCTGCATCGTGGACCCTTTAAAAAATTGTGTCTCGGTTTTCTCTAGTTTAATTCGTTCTCTTGTTGTCCTATTTTTTTGCAACTATGCCAAATATAATAGTGCGAGTTAGTGTAAGGTTTTTCAAGGTAATGTTTTGGAAACAAAAGCTCATGGCACTAAACTAAATGCAGCAACACGTCAGGGTGACCTGGTAAACATTGGGCAAGGCTTTGTTTTGGTGCGCAATAGTGTCATTACTTACGGATACTTCATTTGAGAGTAGTCCCTTAAGATCCTTAAGACCAAAAAATGATATAAGTTCACCGGGTGATTTCTTCGTCTCCATGACACCTTAACAACTCTCATTTGATCCTACACCTCCATGTTGGTACCCTCTACGAGATCCTATCTTGGTTTTCTACATCTCAATTTTTTCCTCTCATTGTCCTATTGTTTGCAACTCGTGTTGAATCTTTGCGCAGTGTGAGTCATTGTAATCTTGTCCAATGGAATATTTTGTAAACACACTCTCCTATCACCGAACTACTGTGCTAATGCATTAGGATGGCCTAGTAAATGCTAGGCAAGGATTCATTTCGATACAAAAATTGTTCAATATGAAACAAGTACTAGGAAATATGTTAATAAGAGATTTTTCATACAATATAGGTTGTGAAATGAGAATTTGAAGATAAGTTTTTTCATACAATATAGGTGGTGAAATGAGATTTTCTTCTTGTTCTTCATTTACAATATTTAATTTTCCTTAGTTTTAAGAATAATAAATTCTCTACTAACAATGATAACCACGTGAAGGTGGAAGCTTTTTTGGCACCACTAACCTACGTAAACATGTTAGTAAACAATTAAATATAATTTTAAAACCTACAAATTTAAACAAAATCATTAAATTAAATATTCAAATTAAATTCATGTAGATGTATATCTAATATTTTAAGTGAACATACCTTTGACTTGAGAAAGTAAGCCACTTGGTAGGCTTAAGGGAAGTTTTGTGTATCTTCATTTGTACAAATTCAATCTAGTGAACCATCTGGGTCCAATCTAATTTTTAGGGTGTCAAGTATTTCTTCATGGTAAAACTCAAGAACTTTCCACAAGATCTTATTGCACGGTCTACCTCCATATTTAATCAATTGAACATTAGATGCAACAACTAGGTGAGAATAATGAATAATCTTTCTATGAGTGTTAAAGTCCTCAAATAACCACACGTTGGATTTCTTCATTGGGTATTTTCCTAGTCATGTTCTAGTAATAACCACAAACCCCATAGGATATTCTAGGCCTTCTCCATCTATAATTGGGATTTCAATTTCTTTTTTTCCTCAACAAAATGACACAAATAATAAGATGTTCCTTCTTTATTATTTTATTCTACAATAACTACATAAACATTAGCTACATCACATTGTTCAAAAAGTTGTTAATTTTAATAAATGATTCATTAATAAGTTACATAACATGAGAAAAATATAATTTTTACAAAATGATTTAGATATATAATAACTAGTTGCACTAGATCTTATATATGGTCAAATTCAATTGACGATTCACTCATTATGAGTTGTAGAGCTCATGGAGGTTGATAGGTGTTGAGTGGATATAATTGTCTACAACAACATTCATCAACCATCTCTTTTTACTCACATTCATCCCAAAATGAATACATACATGAAGAGCAAAAACACGTCATTTTATTTGAATAAATAGTCCATGAAACTACATTTGAACTTATAAAAGAGTGCAACTCACTAGATCCCATTAGTGTACAACAATCTTTATATTTTTCAAAATTAGATTCTTCTACCAACCAAATAACCATATGAAATGTATAATTAACCTCATTTAACTAGACCCATTATTGAGTTACACCATTCCACGATGGATGTTGCATCGATCAACTTGGCACCATATTTGTACTTGATTCTTCTCTTGCTAGGTCTAGTTTAACACATGCTCCTACACCATCATGTTATCCTTTTCCATGTCTGGCCTCATTTAAATTCCACACCACTTATCATATGCATCCTACTCAACCAATAGAACATTCATGCATTCTTGAATTTTGATGTACAATTATATGACCATATGATGTGTTTATCAAATATGATGTTTTTGTTATTCAAATTTCCATAGAAGATCTCAAAACAACCTTGCACAAACTTTGATGAACATCCATGATAATCACTAATATAGAAATTGTACTCCCTTAAAATATTTCTCTCTTCCTCTGTGCTCTCGAGAGCATGAGTGAATACTATATGTACAAATATGGAAACCTAAATAGATTTATATTATTGTTATTAGACTTCTTTTTGTGGTTGTAGAGTATAATTCTCTTACAAATCAACAACTAAAAAAATGGTACGAAGAGAAAATGTGTCCTTGCATAACCTGACTTGCTCATCTAACCATCATTCTCTATATATGTCGTTCATACTCATACACTATCTTCTCTTGAAATATGTCATAAAATTTGATACACTTATTTCTTTGCTAACTAATTCACACCTCTTGGCTTCTTTACCATCTTTTGAAGTGTATGCCAATGACTTGTATTTTTCAAAACTAACTAGTTCATTTCCGATTACATGTGTATTCTCTGTGTGTATACATCTTTGAAAATGTTGTAAACCACCAAACCTATCACAAGTTTCTTCTAAACATGATTGTAGACACCCAAAATTGGGTTGCAACCATCTAAACAACCTTCGATTAATTAATTTAATATTATCCCTCACCATGCCCACTTGTAAAAATTTTAATTAATTTAACTATCACAATTAAGTTAATTATATAACTCACCTAGCAATCTCACTTATCCACCTCACCCTTTCAACCTCACCCTAGACCCATTCTAAACATATTAATTACCTTAGACCAAGTCCCCACTTATCCTAACCAACTAGGAATCTTTCCAACCCTAAATATTCATGACCTATTAATCCTCTAACTAATTCCATACTTTAATTTACACCATTCAACACTCCAGACCTGGACTAAGCCAAAGACCACACCAAATTTGGGAGAGAAACCCTATTTTTTACAAATTAGACAAATTTTCCTTAACCGACATCGATTATCCCTTGGATGGTGTCGGTTCCCTAATCACACTAAGTCATCGGTTACCCTTAAATAAAAGTTTCTAACTCTTTACACGGGTTATTCAATTCATTCATTCACTCAATATTTGGCATTTTGACTCTCGAGAATTCAAGCTACCCAACGACGAACTAGTACCCATAAGGTCTTCATAAGAATATAGTAATCTAATCCACAACTTCAAATCATCATAACAGATCACACAAGATTATTTACCACGACACTAGACACATTCCCGTATCTCCCACGAATGCTCATCAATCATCAACCACCTTCATATCTATAGGTTACTAGATAAGTAATTCATTCTTATTTTTAAGATTTCATTTTTATCTTTAATTCTTTCATTTACGTATTCCATTTGATCCTTCTCTATCTCAAATACCACATTTCACTTGTTTACCATCTATTCCATCAACCTAAACCATTTCACCCATCCTAACACCTCTACCACTATTGTTGAGCATTAAACAAATCATATCATCCTCCCCAAACCCCCTCAACTCTATGTGAAATCACAAAGAGATCCAAAAACCTATTTTTAATATTGTGAACATATTGCCTCTCTTGAAATCGGGCACCCAACCGGCGTCGCTCATTTACCAAGACTGCATCGGTCACCTAACTAATACTACTATCTATGACTACTAATTTTTCCTAGAATACGGAGCTTATAAATTTCACAAAACAATCGAGAATCACCCAAAACCTTTCCTAGACCTTTCCTAACACCGCAGTGACCTTTCTAAACTAGAATAATACCTTTCCTGATACTAGATTAGTTTGTATGTTCAGTAATTTTATTAATTTAGTGTATTGATAGAATTTTGAGACACCTAAAACAAAGTGTTAAAAATATGACCTTTACTTCTCGCATTTATTTTCATTAATTTGATAAAACAGTGGATTGACAGCCATCTAGGAAGTATCACACTTCTTGGAACTAACATTCTCTAGGAAGTCCACTACCATATACTATTTAATTCTCTTTTGAGGTGTTGTTGTGGCTTTACAGGTAGTTCGTTTCTAGCCAAAAGCAAGCTCTCACATTCGATCTAATTAAACTTAGGAATGCGTGTAACCTTCTCCTGTCTATTCATAAGTATTCCTCCTACACCCATCACCTTTATCTATTTTATCACATTACTTTGAGGTGAAACATTTTGGCCTTCCCGGTGGAACCCTTTCTTGTGGGTTCTTTGCATTGTTCATCCTTAGGAATATTTGTGTGTTTCTTTCTTTTTTGAAAATTTGACATTAAATTTCTCTTTGGTAAATATTATCTTACTTGTCTAAAAGATATTCATGATTTTTGTTTAAAAATAATTCTTCTTACTTTATTTTACACCTACATTTTAGTGAAAGATCATCCTCTTGACCTATTCACTATTTACTACATCCAATTTCATTATCAATTTGGGCTTAAAAATATTTGCATTTCATCCTTTGTATGTTGCATTAGATCACCTAAATTTATTTTCAATCTATATATTGGAGGTCATGACCAGTTGATGATTGGTAGGAATTAATCGTAGTTCACACTTTGTGCACACACACCCCTGTCTAAATCACTTTAAAATCTTCTCACTTATTAAACATCTTCCTTCTCAAAGCAATTTCCATTAAAGACTAACAAACAGATTGGTGGTTGATCTAGGCTGAGTTTTTCCAGTCATCATATCCGAGTTAGACTTCATGTCTTTGTGAGTTATATATTGGGGACACTTAAGAAAAATACACCTAAAACCATCCATTGACTTCTTATAGGTTAACCTCATTGAAAAAAACTCTATTCTATTCATAGTCAGTTTTAAATGGCATAAGCCACATAAAATTAAAATCATGAAGCATAAGATTGACATGTTTTATTAGCTTTTGATTGTTCAAATTGTGTTTTGAGGAGTGAGGCCATTTCTTCTTATTTTTTTTATCCTTCATGCCCCACCATCATAACTAGTGTATTTTGGTTCATTCAAGATGTGTTGGGAGTAATCACTACTGTACTTAGTTTCGGGTTGGTGTTTTCATTTAACTTAATCACCTAAAATTCAAATTTTCATCATCTTATCAAATTCCATAAGAATCGACATCACCCAAAGACCAAAATCAGATTACCTCTTCATACCAACATTAGTTGATTGATTGGCATCGAGTTCCCTAATATTTTGGTTATTTCTCCCAAAACAGTATTCAATTCACATCCAAATATTTTTGTGACATGTTTCTATCATTTATCACATTTCTGAGTCTGTATTACCATCGAAGAGTTTAGGTCCACCCGATTTACATTCTTCATCTCTAGATTTATAAATCTACCATTTATTCACAATAACTAGCATTGGTCAAGTGACTGGCATCAATTACCCCTTTCTACCGACATCGGTTAGCCAACCGGCATTGGTCTTTGTGTTTTTGTTTTTGTCAAAACAACGACTAATTTTCATTTTCTAGATTTCTTCTATCTTCTTTTTCTATGTTTTTGCACCATCTGCAAAGCTTAGACCACCTTTCCTACCACTATTCACATGGTTTTGACTCACAGAAAAGTCAATGCTCTAGTCTTTGACACTATCTGTCAACCACTACCTCCTAGTCCTTCACCACCTTCTATTTCTTCACCCATGGACCCCACTTCTTCTATCTCTATATCTGCAGTGATGAGGAGTTTGCAAAAATCCTTGATCACAATCCCACAACCTTGCAGTATTATCTTTCTCATTCCTCCACCTATGACTCGTCAGGACAACCCTTATATGGGATTCTTGTCTCCATTCCTCTTGCCCTTACCCCCACTTCTATATCAGCCACCACTAGTGTAACATTACCTACTTCCACCTTACCACCTATCATTTCTCAGATCACCCCCACATCTTTGATATCTTTCAAACCTATAACATCCATCACACCTTCGATGTCCACCTTGCCATCATCTACGAATCTTCTTTGTAGGGATTACCACATCATTAGTCACTATTACCTCACAACATTTGGTTACGTCGACCTCTTTTTCGAGTTTGGTCATGTCTATACCATTTACTCGCCACCTATCGCTACAAGGGTCTCTACGCATGTCCTAACCACCGTCACCTACGCTTCCCATTTAGGGTATATTCCATCTTTATCTCCTGCCACTACTTAGATCCCCCTTCTTATTTTTCTTACTCGACACCACCACACATCATAGGGTCATTCTTTCCTTATTCATCTTATTTACCTCTTTATACCACAGAGGTGCTCCTTCATTTAATCCTACAACCAATCTCATAAAAATGATGATAGATAAGATGAAAATTTTGGAAGCATCTATCTCAAGCTCACGTAATTATCGACTTATGATGAGATTTGTAATGAGCCTATTCACCATTCTATTCCCATTCATTCTTATCCCCCACATTGGGATATGCCAAAGTTTAACTGATTTAATAGCAAGGAGGATCCAAAACAACATTTGTGATCTTTTAAACATGTATGTTATCTAATTTCCCATGAAGATGCCTTGTTACTTCAAAGTTTCCTAATGTCCTTTAATAGGACTGCCTTAGACTAGTATAGTTCTTTACCTAGGAACTCTATCTTTTCATTCAATCAATTAGCCCAGGATTTTCTCCATAAACATCACTAAAAAGGTCACCATGAATGATTTGTATTCGATGCACCAAAAAAAAAAGACAAATCTATCATAGATTATGTCGAACATTGGCGGAGCGTTACCAATCAACTAACCTTTCAACTTCCACAAACCGAGCTAATAAAATTATTCACTAGGGCTTATACCAAGAACATTTCTCCAAATCTCCAAGTTCAAACCTTTCAAACATTCGATGAAGAATTTACCATGGCTCATAAGTTAGAAATATGTGCTATCAAAGAGAAGAAATTACAATTGTGCAGAAAAAGTTCTCCATTCAAATCAAATGACTCTTCTTCTTCATTTAAACCACAAACCAATCATGCAAAACCTAAAGGATCCACCAATACGATGGTCCTAAAATTTGGTCCATCTCATCCATCTAACCAACCAAAATCATTTTCCACTCTTTCTACCATCCAAAATTTTCAATACAAGCATGAATAATGAAGATATACTCCCATAGGAGAACCTAACTCCTCAATTTTGGAAAAGATTCTAAATGCAGGAGCCATAACTCTTCCACCCATCAAACCACATAATAGTTTTGACCCTTCTGTCATGTGCTCGTATAGTATGAGGATAATTATTACTATAATTATCACTATGTCAAAGATCATAGTGATGGTAATTACAAAATTTCAAAAACATTGTCAAGGAAATGTTGGATAATGAATATCTTGTCTTGGAAAACCCTAATGGATTAGCTAACCAAAACCTCCACATATTTAAGAATTCATTTCCAAATCACACTCCATCATCCAAATTAATGCGGTGAAACATCAACCAATGATACCAACGTTTGTGAGGATGATGACATCTTCGATACAAAGGTCGACCCCTTCTTCTTAGTTTCCTCCCATCCCTTCTATTAGGAAAATCATTATACGAGATCCTCTACCCACTGGAGGAGGCTATTTCATCCACTCCTCTACCTATGGAGGATTCTACATCGTTCCTTTGCTACCCATAGAAGAGTTGACCCTACCCATTGTTTTACCTACCCAAAGAACCTATCTCAATTACTCCTTCATCTACCACAAATATTAGCCCACTTATCCCCCACCTGTCAAGGATCCCACACTATCCATACTTCATCTTCTTCATATTCTTCCTGTGGAAGTGCCTATTTCATCTTCTTCCCCATGTAAGGACGAGCCTACCTTACCTAATTTTCTCCCTCCTTGAACCATAGAGGATCCACTTTCATACTCTCTTCCTATCAAAGATGTGTCTCCCAGGGTCTACAAGGATCCTATTAAACTTCTTACATCACTTCTACCTATAGAGTTAGAAGCCAAAAATTTCCATATCTCATAGACCTCAAAATTTTTTTCGGAGGAATTACCACTAAGTTGTCACCATCTTCTTCTACCTCTACGTCATTCTCTCATTTGATTGATCACTTAGAGTATGTTGATCACACCACACTCTAGGGGTGCCTACATCTCTTAGTACCCACACAAACAAAGATGCCGAACCCAAAAAATTCAACCATTTATTTAAAGATACTCCAAAAATAAATATCATGATGCCTAAACCAGTCATATTAGCATCTTCTTCATCAACCCCGCCTTCACCTCAACCTTCACTCGCACTCCACACCTAAACCTAAAGCTAAACTAGGGTCCATCCTACATCTATTTTTAGTCATTATTTTACCATCAATACTTCTTTCTAAGCCCAAGCACACTAGCCTAGAATCTAACATACGATGGCTATTCATCTAAGGTACACATGGGCATCGAGCCCCTACTTTATGTGAGATTTCCAAGAGATTTCTGCCATTAATGGTGTATTATTTGAATTAAAAAAGTACATTCATCTACTTTAAAAATGCAGAAGATATAACTAACAAATCTACACATTAATGCATCAAAAAAGCTAATAAACATTGTAAGAAGTACAAGAAACTAGATCTAAGTCATGATAAGCCAAATAACATGAGGGTTTACACCCATAAGAAATTTGTACATAATAGATCCATGTATATTAATTTAACAGAGTTATGGTAGCCATATTACATTCAAAAGGGTCATCTCAGACCATATTCATCAAATGAAAAGACTCAACTCATGTAAACCTATCTTGATCAAAGATCCTAACTATGATTTTCCCCATTATATCCCTTGTTACAAATCCTAGTACCCATACATATGCTTAATGGTATCCCTTACAACCCTCTAGAACTAAGTACTCTAAACCCTAGCACCATAAACTCCAAACCCTTAGCATTTCCTAACATTTCTATAGCACTTTGTTACTCTCCTTATATTTCTTTGTTCCCATTTTCACTCGCACACTATACTCTAAACATTGTACTTTTCTCTCTAATTCTTGTCCCAAGTACTCCTTTAAATAGGACCATTGTCAACTTCCATCACTGATCTAGAGGATTTTTCACTATGCAGATCTTCTCAAAACTTCCCTATACCTAGACCATGCTGAAGTGCTTCACAACACCTTTCTAATGGTATGATGAACTTAAAAATCATAGTTTGTATGCAAATTCTATCGCCAGTCAAAGTTAAGGTCGTAAACAGGTCAACCCTAGTCAACAAGTCAATAAGTGGACCAATGGAAAGGTGACACATGGAAGTTGGAAATAAGGAAAAATTGATGGTCTTATAATGTTTCAAAATCAGTTCCATGGTATAAATCTCGTCACAAGCTTTCTAACACATTTTGAACGGACCAAATCTGAGTTTGTATGTGAAAGATATGCATAGTCAAAGTTGTGGTCAAATGATGACGTGGCACACTCTGACATGGACAAATGACATATTATGGGTGTGACACTTGGTAGGTTTGTAGTGGATTTGGATTTAAAATAATAATCTATTTAATCCATTCCACATGAATAATCCTAAATCCCATGGGATAAGGAGGATTTTGTGGCCAAAAAGCTATTTAAAGGCTTATCTTATCCCTTTCCCACCAAATGTGGGGTCAATGGCTAAATTGGGCACCTAAACCTATGGAAGGAGGATTTTAACCCTTGACTTGTGCCAAAATACTTATCAGCCTTACCAACCCACCACTTTTTAGCAAGTGATAGAATATGAGATCACTTCTATTTAAAGGGACCTTTTGGTAGGTTTGTGAATGGACAACAAAGGACCAGTTTGTAGAAATCACCATTTATGAGGCACTTATGGTCCGAATTGTAACATGTAAAAATAAAACTTATTTAAAATTCTGATATATTTTCAGAAATGTAAATTTTTTTATAGGAAGTGCTTTATATTTTCCTTTGTAGGCATTTTTCCATCGTAGTTTCACAAAAAATGCATGAGGAATAGGTAGAGATATGCATTTTCGAACCACTTTTGGTCCGAATTAGGCAATGGAATAAAAGGATAAGTTTTTCATAAATTTTTCTAGTTTCTAGAAATGTAAACCTATTTTATGTAGGTGTTGTACATTTCATGTTGTAGATTTGTTTGGATGTAATTATACAGAAACCAACAAAAGAAACACTATAAGAGCCATGAATCATTCTTGGGACAACTTCTGATATTGTGTAGAGTTCCATGGGACATAGATCATATCATTTGCAGGTGTAAATTTTTGTTAAGTAAATAGTGAAGTGATATTGTAATTCATTGGGCAATAATAGATCGATTCTCTTTTCGATAATCCATAGACGTAGCCTTCCAGGTGAACTCCGTTAACAAGATCTTGTGTTGTGGATTTGATTTCAGTTTTTAGAAGCTTTTGATTAGATAAAAACATTCAAGTTAGTTTATTTGATTAAATATTACAGAAATAAAAAAATGGTTTAATTGGAATGAAGTAAATTTCAATATCCATAACCCACAACAAATTTGAAAACACTTTTTAACTTGGATTTATGTACTAGATTGAGTGCATTCTAAATCAATTGTGATTATTTTATTTGGATTTTTGATAGATTCAAATATTTCACTTAATTTGAAAATTAAGGATTAATTTGATCTTTTGGAAGAGTTTAAGTTTGGGGCTTTCAATAACACCCATAATTGATAAAAAGGAACTCTTGATCAAGTTGAAATATTTT
Source organism: Taxus wallichiana var. yunnanensis (assembly GCA_018340775.1). NCBI lineage: Eukaryota > Viridiplantae > Streptophyta > Pinopsida > Cupressales > Taxaceae > Taxus > Taxus wallichiana. The sequence continues at coordinate 42,561,070 of CM031235.1, forward strand.
AAAGTTAAGAATCTGAGAATTTTCTAAGTACTGGAAAAATTTCAAGTACCATTTTCAGATCAAGTTTGGTATCAGAGCTGGTTTAGCTCTTGATTTTCTTTAGTTGATTTGGTTTAGTATTGGTTTTTGCATTTTGGCTTGATCTTTCATTGGCAGTGTGCAGAGTTTGGAGGAACAAGTGTGTAGGAATCATGGGCAAGATGTCCAACAAGACCAAGTTTGAAGAACTTGAAGCATGTAATCATCAGATTCAGGAAGAGAATGCCTTCCTGAGATGTCAGGTGTTAACTCTAGAGGAGAAACTTGACACATTGAAAAGAGAGCTAGAATCCAAAAATGAGCTCTTGATGGTGTTGCAGATTGAAGGACCTAAGAAAGAGGTACCTATTATTATTGATGCATCCACTATGATAGATGAGTGCACAGTAAGTATGAAAACACTTAATTCCTCTCCCAAAGCTAAGTTAGATTCAGAAAGTGTGCTTGGTGAATTTGAAAAACACACTAAAGGTATAGGATCTAAGCTTTTAAGTAATATGGGTTTTAATGGAATTGGCCTTGGTAAGAACAACCAAGGCATAACTAACCCAATCTTGGTAGAGGAAAGGCCTTGACATGCAGGACTGGGATATGCTAGTGCAGGGAAAAGGTGATTGGAGAGAGTTCCAAATCAGTTGGAAGAAGACAAGCTTCTAACAGCCAAGTGTCATCCCCGCTAGCATCAGGTGGTTCATCCTCATTAGGAGGATCTGTAATACTTCACCGCAGAGAGTTATATAAATCCCTCCACCTTCATTTACCATGGTTCTAAAAATAAATATAAACAAATTGATCCCTTATCTACATTGAAAAATTTGGCTATGATTTTCAAGCAATGTTGAATAGTTACCCTTGCACATTTTGTGGGTTGTCTAATCATTGTGTGGCCAAGTGTAGGAAATGGAAGTCCATATTGGAACAGATTGAGAAAATGCATTCTCCTAAACCTGGCTTGACTAAGAGTAGTCAAGGTAAGGTTCCTAAAAATGTGGATCCTAAAAAAGTGGATAAGAGATTTTGTGGTCACTGTAAGAAACTAGGTCATGAAATTGAAAAATGTTGGAAGCTACATCTAGAACAAAAATTAAAGTTTGTTAAAAAGGATCACGTTTTAAACCAACTATTTTGACCACTTCAGTGGCACATGTAAAAACTGAATTGAATCAACCCCCTAAATAGGACAATATGTTGAGTAAGGTGGGTAAGAAATTTATTAGTTTTATGTTTGCATAGTTGATTTGTGGAATACATGCAAACTAACCAAAGAATTTTGGAAATCCTATTGAATTGTGAAAGGGATAAGTACCAAATTTATTTTTCTAGCTTTGGTGTTGGTGAAGTATCCTAAAAGGAAATAATCAGGTGACAGGTTTAAAATACTTGATGTAATTTTATTTTTGATGGTTTTACAACTTCATCTTTCAACAACATTTACAATTTAGTGGGCATGATCATTGGTCGGATGTCTATATTTGGATTGTAGTTAGTATGTTGTTATTGTGCAATTTGTGGCATGTAGGCATTGTTTGTAAGTGTACAACTTATACAAACTCTTTGTTTTCTATACATGATTTTTGCACATGTGTAAGTCTTATTGATAGGCTTAAATATTTGTAACTATCATATATAGTTGCAAATAGTATGTACAATTTTGCACTAACAAGTTGTGAATGTAGGTTACATTTACATTATTGATAGTGGTGAGTGTAGGATCAGGATGTACAGAAAAATAATATGGTCGTTACAGTGTCATATCAATTGCAGTATAAGCCATGGGTGAAATTCCTTTTATTGGTTTTTAATTATTGAAAATTTTGGGAAAATTACCATGCTATAAATTGGGTTCTGTGTTTGTAATATGTAGAGAACGTGTGTACAGTTCAATAGAGTGAATTTTCATTTTGAGGTCAAAATGGTCTTACTGGGGAGGAGTGATCCACTATGCAGATCTTCCCTAAAATTCCCTATACCTAGACCATGTTGAATTGCTTCACGATACCTTTCGATGGTGTGTTAAACTTAAAAATCAGAATTTGTATGCAAATTCTATCGCCGGTCAAAGTTAAGGTCGTAAACGGACAACCCTAGTTAAAAGGTCAACAAGTGGACCAATGGCAAGGTGACACATGGAAGTTGGTGACAAGGAAAAATTAATGTTATTATAATGTTTCAAAATCACTTCCATCTTATAGAGCTTATCGCAAGCTTTTTGACACATTTTGAACAAACCAAATTTGAGTTTGTATGTGAAATATATGCATAGTCAAAGTTGTGGTCAAATGATGATATGGCACACTCTGACGTGGACAAATGACATATTATGGGTGTGACACTTGGTAGGTTTGTAGTGGATTTGGATTTAAAATAATAATAATAATAATAATAATCTATTTAATCCATTCCACGTGAATAAGCCTAAAACTCATGGGATATGGAGGATTTTGTGGCCAAAAAGTTGTTTAAAGGCTTATCTTATCCCTTTCCCACCAAATGTGGGGTCAATGGCTAAATTGGGCACCTAAACCTATGGAAGGGGGATTTTAACCCTTGACTTGTGCCAAAATACTTATCAGCCTTACCAACCCGCCACGTTTTAGCAAGTGATAGAACATGAGATCACTTCTATTTAAAGGGACCTTTTGTTAGGTTCGTGAATGGACAATGAAGGACCAGTTTGCAGAGATCACCATTTTTTAGGAAATTACGGTCTGAATTGTGCTATGTTTGTAAAAATAAAATATATTTAAAATTCTGATATATTTCCATAAATGTAAATTTTTTCACAGGGGGTGTTCTATATTTTCCTATGTAGGCATTTTTCCATCACAATTTCACAAGACAAGCATGAGGAACATGTAGAGATCTGCATTTCCAACCACATTTGGTTCGAATTAGGCCATGGAATAAAAAGAGAAGTTTTTCATAATTTTTTCTAGTTTCCATAAATGTAAACCTATTTCATGTAGGTATTGTACATTTCAAGTTGTAGACATGTTTTGGACATAATTGCATCGGAAACCAACAAAAGAAACACTATAGGAGCCACGGATCATTCTTTGGACAAATTCTGATTTTGTGCAGAGTTCCATGGGACATAGATCATATAATTTTTAGGTATAAAGGTTTGTTAAGTCAATAATGAAGTGATATTGTACTTCATTGGGCAATAATAGATCGATTCTCTTTTTGAGAATCCATCAACATAGCCTTCAGTGAACTCTATTATTAAGATCTTGTGTTTTGAATTTGATTTCAAAAGATTCGAAGCTTTTGATCAGATAAAAAAATTAAAGTTATTTTATTTGATTAATTATTAAAGCAATCAAAAATTGGTTTAATTTGAAGGAAGTAAATTTCAATATCCATAACCCACAACAAATTTGAATACACTTATTAACTTGGATTTAAATATCAAATTGAGTGCATTCTAAATCAACTGTGATTATTTTATTTGGATTTTTGATAGATTCAGATATTTCACTTAAGTTGAAAATTAAGGATTAATTTGATCTTTTGGAAGAGTTTAAGTTTGGGGCTTTCAAGAACACCCATAATTGATAAAAAAGGAACTCTTGATGAAGTTGAAATCTTTTAAAGTTAAGAATATGAGAATTTTTTAAGTACTGGAGTAAATTTCAAGTACCATTTTTAGATCAATGACTCCTCTATCAAGTAGATCATGTGCCAAGTGTCGATGTGGTCCTCCATTGGCGAATTTTTATCCTCTTTGCAAACCTTCCACTAACTGTAATGATTCCTGTGGGAATATTCCTTGTGTGGAATATCCTTTTCTTGACCTTCAAGGTTCTAAGATGGCACCTTATCGACTTATCATGCCTAGTCAAGTCCTCACATTTTTCCTTAAGTGAATACATGATGAAAAATATGGCCAAGTATTTTAAACCCTTTCTCTTTCTCCCCGCACACACCCCGGTTCCACTTAAACCCTTCTTAAACCTTTTTTCTACACATTTTCCCCGAGCACCCTTCTATATATCCGATCCTCGTGCACGCACACCTCTTAGTACTTAGCCAATATTTTAGGGTCCAACATCATCCCACACTACGTGTTTTATGCATCCTCAGAAACATTCTTCTTCCTCAAAGAATAAAGAATAGTGGTATTGAAATAATTAAATAATGGAAGAATAGAAAAATATGCTATTGTTGCATGAGGAATGGGAACTCCTTTATGGATGCCTCAAATTATCCCAAGTGTCTACTTCTACCTATGTTTATCAAGTAGGTCACCTACCAAAGCACTTACTTCATCAAAACTAAGTTCCTCACTCCTATCTTTCAACGTATCTACAATTATTTCCAACTAATTGCTAAGGTAGCCTAACACATCCATCTTGTGAATGACTTGGAAGTAAAATTATTGTAGCTTATTCTTAATCGAATTCCATAAGGTTTCGATTGCTTCAAACATATTCTTAATTTGGGTAGGATATTATCACACTCGCCTTACTTCCTTTGTTATTTTCCTAAATTATTTCAAATCAGCCTCATGTGTAGAAACCAATATGCTTGTTACCTTGTATCTATTGGCACGCTTTTCATACTTAACTTTGGCCATTTTGCGGTGGTCTTTACTATGGAAAGGAGCTTGAGTACTGAGTCAGTGTCTCCCCAATCTTAATATTTCCCTCCTCATTCTGGTATGCCATCACCTCCTCTATTGACTCTAATGTGAGTGGTCACATTTCCACCATGAGGATGTGGGTCATATCTTTCAAGAATTGCATGGTTGACTCATATTTAGGCTCAAAGGAGCCAAGTCTCGAGTGCTTCAAGATTATGGCATCTGAAATGGCCTCTATATTCTTTTGGAGTTCACATACCTTTTCCTTTTCATCCCTTAGCTCACACCTTAACTACGCACTGATCAATTCCTTATATTTAATTTCTTTGTCCCGCTCAATGATATCCTCATTCTTTTTCTCAAGCTCTTCCTTGAAGACCCTTATCCTTTCATTTTTTTGGAAGATTCTTGGCTCAACCTCCACCTATGATTTTTTGAGCGCACTACAAAATTTATCATTGGATAGTTATTGGGAATTTACCAGAGGGTTTACTCCCTTGGCATCTGGTATCTTCATCAACGCATATTGGTTTACCTCAAACTCGATTCATCAACGTAGGACTCAAAATCCCAAGATAGAATTTTCCTTGTACGTAGGTATGCACCTTCTTCATCAAATTAATGCCAAACAAAGAGTTGGTTTATGGGTATGGTACTTTGGAAGTGCACATGTAGTACCTTTTCATATCATTAATGTAAGTCATCTCTTATTACTACACCACTGCTATGCGCTTTCCACCTATGTGCAATGCCTATGGTAAGCTTATCTGCTAACCCGGGGTCTCCACCCATGCTCCAATACTCTTTTCCTACACTTTTTCTCTCCTCAATTTCCTTTAGTACTTCTCCGATGATTCACTCAACTTCATGCTCCACCAATTGTTGGATAATTCCTACCATTTCCCTCTCTATAATATTATCCATCTACTCCTTGATCGGGTTTGGGGTCTCCTGATCCTTCATATTTACTTCCTCACTCCCACCTTGTCATGAGTGCCTTTGTCATTCTCATCCTTATCTTAATTTAATTCTTCATCTAACTCATCTACATCATACATAGGATGATTATGAGCCTTGTCATTCTCTTCATCATCTTTATCACCCTTGTCGGCCTCCATCCTTTCTATTTCACCTAAGTTTGACCCCTTTATCACCCTCTCCTTCTTCCTTCTGGTGACTCCAATTTAGGGGACTTCTCTTTCTCTTCTTTCTCAAGTGACTCTCCCCTTACCAAAAACTCTTCCTTATATGATGAATCTTCCTTTTGTGGTGAATCTTTCTTCTCGCAGCTCTCTCTTTTTCATTACAGCACTTTCCGGCAGATGTAAGTACTTATTCCCATGCCTGACTCATGTTCCCCAACTATTTGTACTATCTACGCACTCAATGCCTTTTTCTCAGATCCTCTCAACTATCTCTTTCCTGGGCACAACCTTTTTCCACATGGTGGGTGTCTCATGAATGGAGACATCATCTTCAACATAAGTTCCCTTTTCATACTTAGGCCTTATGCACAAATACACCCTTGCTATTGTTCTCCCTATAATAGGTAATGTTATTGGTTTTAACATGTGCACATCATGGGAGACATACTTCTCCACATAGGTGTGCTTCTTGGGGTATATTAACTTCTTGCGCAGCTTGCGGTAGTCTTGATCTACTATACTTAGATCGAACTTGATTTTCTTCACCTCTTTATAATGATTGACCCTAGCCTAGAAGTACTATGCCATGAAGGAGAAAGGATACTTACACCAAGGACTCTTGGTGCCATCTATTAAAGTAAATCTATCGATAAAAAATTCTAGTATACGGAAAATACGCCTTTCCTTACATTAGTAAAGGAAAATCCTCGGGTATTCTCCATTCCACCCTGAATGCATTGTGCATTTTCTTATACAATTTTTATAGGAAAATCTTCTCGAGTGGCGAATATGGTGTCACAAGTATACTATTCAAACCACTTGATGAGGGAGGGGTTCTCATCTAGGTATTCCCAAACAAACTTATCTATCCCATCAGGAACTCTAATCTCTAAAAAGACAATGGTGAAGAGGACACTTTGTTATCCAATTTTGCACACATGGTAAGATTGGACAACGGGGTCCTATCACGTTCAAAATGAAATAATAGTCCCAGGAACCCACCTTCGGTTATTAACGAGATGCAATAATTAAAAATAATTCCTAAATTGCATATGAAGAGATCACCTAGCATCGAAAGGCACCCAATTGATCTCAACTCAGTGGAGAGTTCGGGGTCGAGTTGATAAAGAACCCGTGTCAAATTGATAATCATCTCAAATCATCTCAATGGAGAATCTCAGTAAGAGTTCGACGAGGTCTTGTTAATGCAAAATATAGCTCGTTGAAAATTGACGAATGAAGGGAACTCTATAAGGATCTCGGTAGAGATCGATGCAGGTGGTAGCAAGAATGTCGGGCCAAGGTATTAGTGAATACAGTATATATATTTTCGCTGGCGTTGTTCAGACCTTCCGCGGCCGAGCATTCGATGCGCAGGTGTGTTGCAGTTTAATAGAAGCCTTTTGAGCGCTTCCAACAAGCAGGTTGTCCAACTATGTGTTTATCTGTTCAGCATCGAATGCATCCTCAAATTCGGGATTTTCCTTCAAGATATTTTTATGAAAATCGATTAAGTGACAGTGAGAGTGTTACCGGGAGACCTGATGAAATTTATTACAAAGATTCTCTATCGAGACCTTACTGGTTTTACGATGTAATTCATGGAAGCGGATCTCATAGAGGTGTAACTGTTTCATATCAGAATATTCATGAGGCATAATTTTCTTTGCAATTATATGAGCATCTTCAACAAGTCACTAAGTTGGCAGGCATAAATGATTTTGTTGAAATTATCACACCTTACAAGCTACAACTGAAATGTTTGCACTTTGAGAGTTTAATGTTATCTTCAAATCTGTCAAGGAAAACTTGGCAGAGAAGATTCATGAAGATCCCATGCGCTGGTGGAAAAGTGGAGATCGGTGGCCATCTGTCCAAAATGAAATATGGCCAAATGATAACGAAACCCCGCACTCCAATCCCGGATGTGGGAAATAAGGCGAGCATTGCCAAGGGAAATGACGTGATGTCAAGCCATTGAAAAGATTCCATGAAGTGGAGAAATCAGGTCAAATTGCCAAGTTTACACAGCAAAGCTGAGGCCGGGTCCGTGGATTGATGTGGCCAAGCCGTTATGCGGGGATTCGGAGCTGGTATGCCAAATGGGAAATATTAAGATGGCATTCCAAGTTGTTCACTCCGCGTAGGGGAGATTCAGGCAAACACTGCCAAATGGGAAATATTAAGATGGAAAACCATGATCAGAATTCCACACGGCCGTGTAAACAGGATCGGAGCACGTTGTGCGAGTCACACGGAAGGTAAGTCGAGAATGTGGGAATGAGGCAGTTGAAGTGTTTAATAGGATTGGACGTGGTGGTCTAGCCTGGCCAAAATCGAGTATGACACGGTTCTACGCTCAAATCTCCACACATTCTGCTTACCACGCATAACATCCCTGTAAACCCATCTACATATCTTCAACTATTGCAGACCTACATTTCCAGGAATATGCTTTCACAAGAAAGAGACACCTTCTCATGGAATACCATAATCGCAGCTTACAGAAGACACGGGTTTCCTCACGAAGCAATAGACAAGTGTCCTCCCGATCAGTTCGCCTTTGCCAGCATGCAACGAATGGATGTCCGACCTGATCAGTTCACCTTTGCCAGCATACTTCTCCCAACTCCGATTCAGGCTCTGAGCATTCGGTGGTCGCGAGACAGATCAACCACAGGCAGCAGGCATGTGCAGTACAGTAGAAGCCTTTCTTTCGAGCGTTTAAACAAGCAGTTGTAGGAAACAAATATTCACTGCTGTATACAATGGATTGGAGTCACGTCATTCAAGGCTTCATAGAATTTCCATGAACCAGGAGATGAAGGTTTATTACGTGCAGAGTGAAACGATTCATATTGCTCAGCATTGTTTTCTCCTAGAAACGAATTGAATGTGAAGGTCAACTCTGAAATACCTGGTCGGACGTTTTGCATGCTACATCCTTGTCACTTGTAAATGGTCTATTTGAGAAAATCGTATGGCACAAAAACATAATTTGTAAGTCAGACATTGTAAAGTAGTAAATGAGCACATTCAGTATGGGAGCTCAATGTTGTATCATAGGGCGTGATAAAAGGAATTCAGTCTATGAGAAGAATTTGAGTGAACCATAACCATAGCTTGTCATGCAGGTAGAGACAATGAAACTTTGGGCTGAGCTCGGTCATGGGAAGGAAACTCACAGAGAGAATAAATCATCGAGTCGACTCAATTATGAAGGAAAAGAGAAAGCTCATTAAGGAGCTCGTAGATCAGTGACGATACAAACAAGATTAACGTAGTTATGGTGTAGATCTCAATCTGGAGCTCGTCGGTGGAAAACTAGATGTGATAGAAGCTCAGCAGTATGGTGATGCCGAGTAGGTTGACTCCATGTGAAGTGATACAAAAAAGGGTGGCTTTGTGACGAATCTATATGTTAAAAGTGAAGTCCATCTTTCAATACAAATGAGATCACTCAGTGTGAATGAGCTTGACTTGGCGCGCCAGAGTATGGAATTTAGTTATGCCCTAAGAACAGTTCAGGCCGAGCTCATGATAAAGGTGGCGGGGTTTAAAAAAGAGAACATCAACTCATAAGAGAAGCTCAGTTGAGTTATAGATCGACAGGGAGGACACGACAAAGAGCTTGCGGAGTGAGCCGAGTTAGCATCAGTCGGTGTGGTGTAAAGTAACCTGACACATTCTTTGGGAGTCATGGGTGACCCAACTCCGCATGGTTAGGTTTAGCTCAAAGGTGTTTAGGTGAGCTCAATGTATTTTGGAAGTGTCGTGGGCTAACTCAAAGACATGGAGCTCGGCGTGAAAGTTTGTTTTGTGAATATCGACGTGGGGAGATTGTTTAATGCGTGTAGGCAAATCAGCTCAGTTCATAGTTGGAGCTAGGTGCGGCATGGAAGAACTCGAATTCAACTTGGTTAGTTGGCTCGGTAAGCGAACCATCGAGTTGGACTCATTTTTGGCCTTTTCTTCATGATCCCTCCTCCTCGCACAAATCGTCAAAAGGGGGTCCCACAAGTATTTTCAATTAAATTAATATTTTTATTTAAATATTTTAATAATAATATTTATTATTATTATTTAAATATTTTATTTAAATATTCTTTTAAGAAGACTAGGTCATCAGGCAATTAATGACCCATGATGGAACCTTCTCAGGTGGTTCAACTAACTACAATAAATACATCATGGGCCTTCAATTTAGGAATGTAATTATGAACTTTCCTCTTCTTTCTCACATATTCTTCTATAAATGTAAGTTGGAAGCTCATTTCAAAGGGTTCCAACAGTTCAGGCAAGTTGGAAAGTTAGATATCTCAGGTGAGTGTATACTTTTCAAGAATCCTCTCTCTTCTACAAGTTGTTCTTGTGTGTTGAGATAAATTTCAAGCCTCCTCTTCAAGACTGTAATGGCAACTATTGCCTCTTCTGAATGTATGATGCATTGTGCATGTTATTGAAGCAATAAAAGTGTGTGTTTTGTGACTAATCTCGGTCCTTTCATCCTTTTATGCTTCTTTGTGCCTTTCTCGTACTTGCAGGTACACTGTGCAAGTTTAAGTTTCTATTGCAGGTTCTTGGAGTTCTGTGCTTATCGAGTGGTGGAGTATTGCATGCAGTTGAGTTGTGGTGTCTATTCACCCTTCTTGAGTTCATCCTTCTTCACTGGGAAACTGGTATATTTCTCGGTCTGATAAATTTTAACAAAGGGAACGCGTGTCTCTTAGTTTGTGGTATCATGTACCCTCTCTAAGTTGCAGTAGGTGAAGTTGACCTATGGTGCACACACCCTCTTCAAATTAACCCTTCCTGAATCTAAAGACACCCTTTATTTGGTGCATCACCATCCCTAGTATAGTTTCATTTCTGTAAATCTCTTTCCCTAAAACCCCATGAAAATGTTAGCGTAGGATTAGATAATCATTTTTGTTACACTAGGAGTAGTACAACACTTAGTTTAGGAAGAGGAAGCCGGCCTTCTCCGGAGGTTCACCTCGAGCCCAAGTCCCACAACTTGAGAGGTGATCCCATGTGTCCCAATCACACCGAACGTCCTATTCACATCCTATCCATTCGGAGGGTGCAGTGATTTGATGACAATGGTTTTTGGCACGACTGACATCACGAGTTAGAGTTCCATCTTTCAGAGGTGTGTCATTATCAGACAGGAAATCTTAAGCCACCGTGCAACCACACACAACAGTTTTTGGCATGCCCAGTGGGACAGAGTTGGTACTTCTCTTCTCACTTACACAAGTCAAAGTACCTGGCGACTCTATATCTCTAGATTCCAAATCTCAGTGCATTAACTTATGCGAAGAGTTCAGATAAGAGGTTCTTCAAAGAAAGGAAAGTATCAACATATCAAACTTTCCTTGTCTCCTCCAAAGAGAAGAAGAAGAGGCATTTCCACATCCCCAGTTGCAGATTTACCTAGTAGGGGTCATTCAACTCCTCCTTATGGAAGATTTCCTCCACCCAGGAACAATCAACCTTTCGTTGCTATGGCGAGGAACCAAGTTTTTCCCCCTTTCAATGCAAGCAGTCCTCTGATGTTGGCTCAACATGATCCGATACTTGTTGCGGCACTCAAAAGTTTACCCTTCTACATGGGGGAAACTCACGTTACTCCAGTGGAGCATATCTTTGATGTAGCCAACATCTGCGCAGTACATAATATCACCAAAGACAACGTTGCAGTTAGACTTCTTGCTACCTCTTTCAAGGGAAAAGCACTTCAATGGTTTCACGGGTTAGGTGTTGGCACTATAACCACTTGGGACGAGTTGGGAGAAAAGCTATGTAAACAATTTGAAGACAAAAGTGATCACCTATCACTTTTGGAACAACTTACTACCATAAAGAGAGCTTCCCAAGAATACATGAGTGATTTCAACTTCCGATTCCACAAGACTTGGAATAGGATTCCGGCGCTCGTAAAGCCTTCTACACATAATGCATTCTTGTACTATTTACGAGCCTTGAATAGCGATGTAGCAGTTATGATCCAGTCCATGGGAGGGACTACACTTCCTGATGCTTACGAAGTTGCCATAAGTGCAGAGAATTCTTTGATTCAGATGGAAAGATAGCTCTACGACCACCAATGCCCTTTTCTCCGATCTTACGAATCATCACCTATATCATTGCTCCTATTCCAAAGACTCCAAGAACCATATCAATCTTCCCCTGCCTCTTCAAATGACCTATTTGAAGTCAAGTCACTACTACAAAATTTTGGAAATGAGCTTGTTGCACTCAAAAGGCAACAATTTCAATACAATCGTCTGTATCAGCCACAAAATCAGCAGTATCAAGCTAACCGTTCTCCTTTTCAAGGGAACAATCAGCCTCAAATCAAACTACAAGTCAAGTTGCAAATGTCAGGCCCTTGAACTTTCAAAACCCTCTTGCAGCTAGCTCATCTAGAGCTATAGTACCTGTTCAAAATAATCTAGTTCAAGACTACGAATGGTGTTATCCTTGCTCTCAACCTCACAATCAAAATATTTGTCCCAATGGGGTTCTTAGCTAGGCCCTTATGGTTCAAAGTGTATCTGCCCCTTCAGAGTTAACAAACAATTCATCTACGCAAGAAGCAGCAGATCAACCGCAGGCACCTGAAGAATCCACTTTGCTAAACTGGCAAGAAGAAGATTTTTGTGGGTTGAATATAGATTCTTCATCAGTGGCAAACACTCGTTCCAAAAAGAGAGAAATGGAGCCTCAACCTCTCAAAGCTGATCTAGCATCGACTTCTCAACCTGGGTTTCAAATGGCAGTTGATAAAAATGTGGGAAAGAAATCACTAGAAACACCGCTAGCCACACCGCAGGGAAAGATGGTTCTCTAGGCATCATGGTACCCAACAAAATTTTCCAAAGGAGGACCCCAATACCCAAAAAAGTGTCATCAAAGTTGGAGCAATTCCCTTCAGCATAGTAGAAAAAATGAAGAAAACTAATCTGAGCGTTACCATGTGGGACGCACTCTCGATCCCTTCCCAAAGAAACCTGTTGTAAGAATCTCTGAACAGTTTTAGTACAACCAGTGGATCACCAAGCCATGGAGTGACAAATGCTACAAATTTGTGTCAACTAGAAGGGAAAATCATTCCTACGGAAAACAAACCACCACCATTCTACATTTCCCTGATCATTGGCAACCACCTGGTACATAATTACATGATCGATTCTGGTGCCAGTAGCTCTGTCATGCCGAAACAAATTACAGATGTACTAGGCATACAATATGTGCCAGTTACAAGAGGGGTTGTTTAGCTAGATGGCACAACTGTTAAGACTGTTGGGGTTATCAAAGGACTTCAACTTACCATTCATGCATGCCCAAGTTTGTCATTCACCCAAGATATATCGGTCATCGATCTCCCTCCCCTCTTTGCCATCTGCCTATCACGGGATTTCACCGCCAAGATGGGTGGTTACCTATCAGCCGATTGGTCACATATGATTCTCAAGACTCGATACGGAACCAAAGTAACTATAAGGGCAGAACCAATCTGCCATAATCATGTAGAACCCTACACTACTAGTCCCATAAATGGAAATTACACCATCGGTGATCCAGAAGAGGAAGATGCCGATCATGAACCAACCACCCTTGTTGAAGAAGTCCCTGATACTTTGTTAGATGAAGTAAGTAGAGATCATCAGTATGATCCCTACACTAATGTATTGCGTAAAAAGAAGCTTGGTTTGCTGGTCTTGGAAGAAACAGGATTAGGTACTTACTGTATCCATGAAGAAGATACAATCATACCACAACTTGTCAAAACACCAAGTGATTCTAAAGGATTGTGGCAATTGTTCTTCGATGGCTCAAGAAGTAAGAATGGATCCGGTGCTGGTGTTATGTTAATTTCTCCAGAGGGAGATAAGTACTTCTCATCTTTCTCGGTTGTAGTTTAGTTGCACTAACAATGTTGCTGAATACGAGGCTCTTGTGCAAGGAATTCAGCTAGCCCAAAGGAAGGGAATCAAGGCCCTGACTATTTTTGGAGATAGTGAGTTAGTTTTTCATCAAGTTTCGGCACGTAGTGCATCCAAAAATGATCTTTTAAGATCATACAAGAACCGAGTCTGGGACCTGATTGAAGATTTTGAAGCTTTTGGAATCCATGCAATCCCTAGAGATCAAAATCAAGATGCAGATAGGCTTGCTACAATTGGTTCACAATACAACATACCAGTTGATATCATGAAAGAAGGGCAGAAATTTGTTAAAATGGTGGTTCGACCAGTAGTCCCTGATAATGTGAGTAGTTGGCAAGTGTTTGATAGTGACAAACAAATTGTCCTCTTCCTACAAGAAGAGGCGGAGTTTGCTACAAAGAATCAAGATAAGTTGCAGGAGTCATATGGTGAGAAAATTATTCAATTGAAAAGCAACAAGTTACCAAAAGGTTTAGTCACTTTGGAATCCATTTTCAATTCAGATGACCAAGCCACAAGACAAAGCCCTAACATGGTGGTCAGAGAAGAATATTTTGAGGAAGTTGAAGTATCAAATGAAAAATTTCTTAAGATCGGAAAAGTGTGTACTTCGAGAGAAAGAAGCTTTCATCAAAATTTGTCAAGAGTATCATGACATCTTTGCATGGAGCTATAAAGATCTACGTGGTTTTGATCCAGGTCTAGCACAACATACCATCGAATTGGATCCTAATGCTAAGCCAGTTCGTCAAAAACAGAGACCAATTAATCCCAAAATTGAGCCACTAATGAGAAAGGAGCTAACCAAGCTCATCGAGGCCTGTATAATTTTTCCCATCAAGCATTCCTCATGGGTAGCCAATTTGGTGCCCATGAGGAAGAAGAACGGAGAGATCCGGTTATGCGTAGATTTCAGGGATTTGAATCATGCATCATTAAAAGACCATTATCCTCTTCCATCGATGGAGCAGATCCTTCAAATGGTGGCAGGAGCTCAAAGATTTTCTTTGCTCGATGGATATTCGGGTTACAATAAAATCCTAGTCCAAGAATCCGACCAATTCAAAACAACTTTCACTACCAAGTGGGGCACGTATGCCTACAATAAAATGCCATTCGGATTGTCCAATGTCGAGGCTACTTTCCAAAGAGCCATGGACATGGCATTTAAGGGACTAATCAATGATATTATTTTGGTTTACCTTGATGATATAATTGTATACTCTAAGCATGCATAAGATCACATCACGCATCTAAGGAAAGTTTTCCGAAGGTGTAGGGAATTTGGGGTTTCACTTAACCCCAAGAAATGTATTTTCACAGTGCACGAGGGAAAATTGTTGGGGCATGTGGTTTCAGCAGAAGGATTATCAATCGATCCAGCCAAGATTCATTCAATTATGTCCTTATCTCTCCCAAGTCACAAGAAGGGCCTCTAGAGTTTTCTAGGAACCATAAATTTCGTGCGGAGATTCATCCCTCAATTCGCGACATTGGCTAAACCACTGATAACCATGCTAAAGAAAAACATGCCATTCTCATGGACAAAGGAAGGACAAGAAAGCTTTGAAGCCATCAAAACAGCCATTTCTCAAGCTCCCACACTTGTGAACCCTAGGTTTGACAAAGATTTTATCCTTTATGCTTTTGCAGGTCAAGAGAGCATTTCAGGGATCCTCACCCAACAAAACAACAACCTGATGGAGCAACCAATCACTTTCTTCAGTCAATCCCTCAAAGACTACAAGTTCAAATACTCATTCATTGAAAAGCAAGTCTTTGCGGTTATTCGAGCTTTGAAGAAATTCAAGCACATGTTGTCCAACAACAAGATTCATCTGATGGTGTCTCATCCAGGTGTCAAGGAGTTTTTGCTGAACAAAGAAATGAACGAAAAGTGTGCTGGATGGATCACGAAGGTAATGGAGTATGACGTGCACATCAAAGTCACTAAACTTGTCAGAGGTAAGGGTTTATGTCAGCAACTTGCAACAAACATGGAATCAAAAAGTAATGAGGACGTGACACTCCTAAATACTGATGAGGATGTTGATCAAGCTGACTGGTTATCCAAAATGAAGAATTTCATCTTCTCAGGAGCATACCCGACAAACATGGATAAAAACCAAAGATGAACTTTCTGTCTTCAATCTATCCCATATGTTTTGGTAGATAGTGTTCTCTTTCGAAAAGATTTGAATGGCATTCTCCTTCGGTGCATAGGACCAGAACAGGTCAGTAAGATACTAGAAGAGTTTCATAATGGCCTATCTGGAGGACATTATTCTACACTGAACAACAACTACCAAGATCATGTGAGCTGGCTACTATTGGCTAGATTTATTCAAGGATGCCCATCTCTGGGTAAGGAAATGTAAGGAATGTGCCTTTTTCACAAGTAAGCAGAAGTTGGCAGCTCTTCCATTGCATCCAATTCAAGTGGATCAACCCTTTGTTCAATGGGGGTTGGACTTCATCGGAATGATTAATCCTCCATCCAGTGATGGACATAAGTGGGTCCTTACTGCAACATACTATTTTACTTGATGGACAAAGGCGGTAGCATTAAAAGAGAGCAATGAAAAGGCAGTTCTAGATTTTTTGGAGGGTATAATGACGAGGTTCGGTGTTCTGTTTACAGTCATTTCAGATAATGCGTTGGCTTTTCTTGGTATGAAATTGAGTGAATGGGCTGTTAAAAATGGGGTATACCTCAAAACTTCATCCAATTACTATCCTCAAGGAAATGGATTGGTTGAGTCTAGCAACAAAAACCTCATAAGGATTATTAAGCACACAATGGAAACTAACAAGAGGACTTGGCATACACAACTTAAGACTACCTTATGGGCAGATCGGATCACACCTAAAAGGGCCATCGAAATTCTCCTTTCATTCTTGTATATGGAAGAGAGGCAAAACTCCCACTCTCATTGGATTTAACTTCTTTGGAGTTAGCTCATCAACTTGAAGTTATAGAGAGTGATCCTCTGACAATAAGGTTTTCTGAACTCATGGAGTTAGAGGAAGTACGAGACAAGGCTATGAAAACTTTGGAGCAGCATCAGGCTCAAGTTAAGAAATCTTTTGACAAGAAGGCGTCGACGATAGGCATTTTCAAGAGGGAGATTTAGTTCTCAAATGGGATGAAGACAGGGCCAAACCAGGCAGGCATGCCAAGTTTGATGCTCTCTGGAGTGGGCCATACATCATCACAAGTTGCAAAGAGGTAAATTCATTTCGTCTATCTAGGCTCAATGGAGAAGAACCGCCATTCATGTGAATGGGATACATCTCAAAGCTTGTTTTTGAGAAGCGTTCCACCCCCTGTACAGTTAAATTAGGTGTTTTCCTCCAAGTGCTTATGCACATTGTTGTGTGTTGTTGTTTTTCTTTCCTTGTTGTTGTGTTTTGTGTTGTTCTGCACATTGTTTCATCATTGGAAGGTGTCAAGGAGAAGAAGGTTCAAGGTTTCCATAAGAGTTTCAAAATCTACTTCATTCAAAATTTTGCAATGTTCCATGGATGTCAAGCATTCAATAGATTCAGTATACTTCATGCTTAGCATTCTAGGGAGGTCTAGGATATCGGCAATGTTCAAGGAGATTCCAGGATGTGTCAAAGAAAATCATACTACTTTCAAGGATTCCAACATAGACTCCATGCCCAATGGATGACTTAAGGCTACTGGAATCATGCTTAGCAGGCAATCATCCCCGAGAGGTTGCCAAAAATGTTATCCAATTTTGCACACATGGCAAGATTGGACAACGGGGTCCTATCACATTCAAAATGAAATAATAGTCCCAGGAACCCACCTTTGGTTATTAACGAGATGCAATAATTAAAAATAATTCCTAAATTACATATGAAGAGATCACCTAGCATCGAAAGGCACCCAGTTGATCTCAACTCAGTGGAGAGTTCAGGGTCGAGTTGATAAAGAACCCGGTGTCAAATTGATAATCATCTCAGAAATCATCTCAGTGGAGACTCTCAGTTGTAAGAGTTCGATGAGGTCTTGTTAATGCAAAATATAGCTCGTTGAAAATTGACGAATGAAGGGAACTCTATAAGGATCTCGGTAGAGATCGATGCAGGCGGTAGCAAGAATGCCGGGCTAGGGTATTAGTGAATACAGTATATATATTTTCTTGCGTTGTTCGGACCTTCCGCGCCGAGCATTCGATGCGCAGTGTGTTTGCGCTTAATAGAAGCCTTTTGAGTGCTTCTAACAAGTAGGTTGTCAACTATGTGTTTATCTCTGTTCAAATCAAATGCATCCTCAAATTTGGGATTTTCCTTCAAGATATTTTTATGAAAATCGATTAAGTGACAGTGAGAGTGTTACCGGGAGACCTGATGAAATTTATTACAAAGATTCTCTATCGAGACCTTACTGGTTTTACGATGTAATTCATGGAAGCGGATCTCATAGAGGTGTAACTGTTTCATATCAGAATATTCATGAGGCATAATTTTCTTTGCAATTATATGAGCATCTTCAACAAGTCACTAAGTTGGCAGGCATAAAGGATTCTGTTGAAATTATCACACCTTACAAGCTACAGCTGAAATGTTTGCACTGAGAGTTTAATGTTATCCTCAAATCTGTTGAAGGAAAACTCGGCAGGAGAAGATTCATGAAGATCCCGCGCGCTGGTGGAAAAGTGGAGATCGGTGGCCATCTGTCCAAAACGAAATATGGCCAAATGATAACGAAACCCCACACTCCAATCCCGGACGTGGGAAATAAGGCGAGCATTGCCAAGGGAAATGACGTGATGTCAAGCCATTGAAAAGATTCCGTGAAGTGGAGAAATCGGGTCAAATTGCCAAGTTTGCGCGTGGCAAAGCTGAGGCCGGGGCCCATGGATTGATGTGGCCAAGCTGTTATGCGGGGATTCGGAGCTGGTATGCCAAATGGGAAATATTAAGATGGCATTCCAAGCTGTTCACTCCGCGTAGGGGAGATTCAGAAAACACTGCCAAATGGGAAATATTAAGATGGCAAACCATGATCAGAATTCCGCACGGGCCGTGTAAACAGGATCGGAGCATGTTGTGCGAGTCACACGGAAGGTAAGTCGAGAACGTGGGAATGAGGTAGTTGAAGTGTTTAATAGGATTGGACGTGGTGGTCTAGCCTGGCCAAAATCGAGTATGACACGGTTCTACGCTCAAAGCTCCACACATTCTGCTTACCACGCATAACGTCCCTGTAAACCCGTCTACATATCTTCAACTATTGCAGACCTGCATTTCCAGGAATATGCTTTCACAAGAAAGAGATGCCTTCTCATGGAATACCATAATCGCAGCTTACAGAAGACACGGGTTTCCTCACGAAGCATTGATACTGTTCCTCACGAAGCAACAGACAGGTGTCCTCCCGATCAGTTCGCCTTTGCCAGCATGCAACGAATGGATGTCCGACTCGATCACCTTTGCCTTTGCAGCATACTTCTCCCAACTCGATTCAGGCTCTGAGCATTCGGTGGTCGTGAGAGACAGATCAACCACAGGCAAGTAGGCATGTGCAGTATAGTAGAAGCCTTTCTTTCGAGTGTTTAAACAAGCAGTTGCAAGAAACAAATATTCATTGCTGTATACAATCGATTGGAGTCACGTCATTCAAGGCTTCATAGAATTTCCATGAACCAGGAGATGAAGGTTTATTACATGCAGAGTGAAATGATTCATATTGCTCAGCATTGTTTTCTCCTAGAAACGAATTGAATGTGAAGGTCAACTCTGAAATACCTGGTCGGCCATTTTGCATGCTACATCCTTGTCACTTGTAAATGGTCTGTTTGAGAAAACCGTATGGCGCAAAAACATAATTTGTAAGTCAGACATTGTAAAGGAGTAAATGAGCACATTCAGTATGGGAGCTCAGTGTTGTATCATAGGGCGTGATACAAGGAATTCAGTCTGTGAGAAGAATTTGAGTGAACCATAACCATAGCTTGTCATGCAGGTAGAGACAATGAAACTTTGGGCTGAGCTCGGTCATGGGAAGGAAACTCACAGAGAGAATAAATCATCGAGTCGACTCGATTATGAAGGAAAAGAGAAAGCTCATTAAGGAGCTCGTAGATCAGTGACGATACAAACAAGATTGACGTAGTTATGGTGTAGATCTCAATCTGGGAGCTCGTCGGTGGAAAACTAGATGTGATGGAAGCTCAGCAGTATGGTGATGCCGAGTAGGTTGACTCCATGTGAAGTGATACAAAAAAGGGTGGCTCTGTGACGAATCTATACGTTAAAAGTGAAGTCCGTCTTTCAATACAAATGAGATCACTCAGTGTGAATGAGCTCGACTTGGCGTCAGAGTATGGAATTTAGTTAGGCCCTAAGAACAGTTCGTAGGCCGAGCTCATGATAAAGGTGGCGGGGTTTAAAAAAGAGAACATCAACTCATAAGAGAAGCTCAGTTGAGTTATAGATCGACAGGGAGGACACGACAAAGAGCTTGCGGAGTGAGCCGAGTTAGCATCAGTCGGTGTGGTGTAAAGTAACCTGACACGTTCTTTGGGAGTCATGGGTGACCCAACTCTGGCATGGTTAGGTTTAGCTCAAAGGTGTTTAGGGTGAGCTCAATGTCTTTTGGAAGTGTCGTGGGCTAACTCAGCACATGGAGCTCGGCGTAAAGTTTGTTTTGTGAATATCGACGTGGGGAGATTGTTTGATGCGTGTAGGCAAAGCAGCTCAGTTCATAGTTGGAGCTAGGTGCGGCATGGAAGAACTCGAATTCAACTTGGTTAGTTGGCTCGGTAAGCGAACCACCGAGTTGGACTCATTTTTGGCCTTTTCTTCATGATCCCTCCTCCTCAGTACAAACTGGTCAAACGGGGGGTCCCACCAGTATTTTCAATTAAATTAATATTTTTATTTAAATATTTTAATAATAATATTTATTATTATTATTTAAATATTTTATTTAAATATTCTTTTAAGAAGACTAGGTCATCAGGCAATTAATGACCCATGATGGAACCTTCTCAGGTGGTTCAACTAACTGCAATAAATACATCATGGGCCTTCAATTTAGGAATGTAATTATGACCTTTCCTCTTCTTTCTCACATATTATTCTATAAATGTAAGTTGGAAGCTCATTTCAAAGGGTTCCAATAGTTCATAAGTTGACAGTTAGATATCTCAGGTGAGTGTATACTTTTCAAGAATCCTCTCTCTTCTGCAAGTTGTTCTTGTGTGTTGAGAGAACTTTCAAGCCTCCTCTTCAAGACTGTAATGGCAACTATTGCCTCTTCTGAATGTATGATGCATTGTGCATGTTATTGAAGCAATAAAAGTGTGTTTTGTGACTAATCTCGGTCCTTTCATCCTTTTATGCTTCTTTGTGCCTTTCGTACTTGCAGGTACACCGTGCAAGTTTAAGTTTCTATTGCGAGTTCTTGGAGTTCTGTGCTTATCGAGTGGTGGAGTATTGCATGCAGTTGAGTTGTGGTGTCCATTCACCCTTCTTGAGTTCATCCTTCTTCACTGGGAAACTGGTATATTTCTCGGTCTGATAAAGTTTAACAAAGGGAACGCGTGTCTCTTAGTTTGTGGTATCCTGTACCCTCTCTAAGTTGTAGTAGGTGAAGTTGACCTGTGGTGCACACACCCTCTTCAAATTAACCCTTCCTGAATCTGAAGACACCCTTTATTTGGTGCATCACCATCCCTAGTATAGTTTCATTTCTGTAAATCTCTTTCCCTAAAACCCCATGAAAATGTTAGCGTAGGATTAGATAATCATTTTTGTTACACTAGGAGTAGTACAACACTTAGTTTAGGAAGAGGAAGCCGGCCTTCTCTAGAGGTTCACCTCGAGCCCAAGTCCCACAGCTTGAGAGGTGATCCCATGTGTCCCAATCACACCGAACGTCCTATTCACATCCTGGCCATTTGGAGGGTGCAGTGATTTGGTGACAAAAACGCCAAACATGATCTTTACTCCATCATGTGTGGTGTTTAGGATCTCCACCGCAATAAAATGTGAGATGTTATATATGGTCCCCTCTAAGATCTTATGACATACATTCAACCAGGCCTTGTTGATCTTTGTCCATCTCTCTTACCCATTAAGCTTTGTGACTAAACGCATGCGACCATCCTCATCACCGGGTCAATAATTATAGAAATGTCAAAGTAGCACAAACCCTTCTTGTAGTCATAAGCCTCAATGGTCTTCTTAATGGCTTCCTTGTCTTCCAAATCATCATCTAATGAATCTCCTTCACAGATAAGGCTGGTGAACTTAGAAATTAGCTTGGAGGGTTATGTGCATTCTCCAACCTGGGAAATAAAAGTGGTCTTCATGTATGTATGACATCAACCATTGGTATAGTCACTCATGTTTAATGAAATTGGGAAACTCATAGATTTGAAACAACCCATCATTCTCCATTTTCACTTTTACCTCATCATCATAGATGGGCATTCCATCTGGTGTCCTCTTTTCTCTAGCGTGAACTGGTTCTAATGTTATTTCATTTTCTGTGTTTCTCATTTGATGGTTATAATCACTGAGGGAAATCATCCCGATGTGAGACATCCATTCTTTACCAAGTAATAAGCCATCTGGTAGTCTTGCATTTCCATGTACCATTCTTCATCGAAACTGGTAGAAATGGCTTTTTTCACTTTCCCTTATTCGGTGAAACATTTTCTACTTTCCTTGGTGCCATTCCTTTGTTAGGTCCTTAAAAATTATTCCTCTTTCTTGGTCTTAGCTCTTCTCAACTTTGTTACTCCACTCCTTTACGAAAATTCCTTCAAACCCCGTGCTCTAGCTATACTGACCCTAACCTCAAAAACCATTTTTCCACAAGATGGCGTAACACCCATGGGATTCTTCCACACAACCCTTTCTTCTTACGCCCATGTACTCCTTTCCACTCTAGTTCACTGATCAAACTAGATATGAATGTACATCTTCACAACTCTTCTCAAACCTTCTTCGCAAGGATGCCCTAGTTCATGAGAGATCTTTGATAACTTAAAATGCAAGGTAGAAAATAACGCACACCCGATAATCTATTTATAGCTTTTTATTTTCTCTAGAATAAATGTCATGCCACCTATAAACATACTTTTGTAATAAAGGTGAATTTTTCCAATGCCAACCTTAAGCACTTTTCCTCCACGCTCAATCCTACATGAAAATATTTAGTAACCTTTAGGTACACAAAAACCCCTTACTGACCACATATCCTTACACGCGCGCATAAAGTACCGAAGGAATTCTTCATCTTTTTCCTAATCCTGGTTCTTGACATTTCCTACCTCATGTTGTTCCTATGCTTTTCATTCTTATATGTGGTTTCTATAAATCCTTTTGACACCATCCTTCCCTTATGTTCACCTCTTCTACGCGTGATCTTCCAATCCACATGTTTTTTATTTTTAACTTGGGTGTTCAACAACCATAACTTCCAACACTTGTCACATCACTCCACCCCACACAAAAATAGATGCACGGTCCTTTGCGCATAGAATTTTTAAAAAATAATAAGTGGCTAATAGTGCAAAAATGTGCACAAAACAAAGAAACAAGAAAGGGAAACACAAAGAAAGGAAACTACACTAAAGAAAATCCTAGGCTAACTAACAATACATCCTTTTTGTAAACACAAATAAGACTTAAATATAGTAGGGATTCAGCCTACTCCCATTAAAATGGCCTAGAAAGTATGTTCCAACCTATGCTTGAATCGGTAAGTGAATGAATCAAGTATATAGGATATAATTTACGGGCCCAACCAATGGAATTTGAATTTCCCAAGATGGCATAGAAAATTGGAATCATACAAGAGAACCATCTACCCAACCTCAAACTGCTTGTTATTTATGTGTCTATCATACCATGCCTTCTGCCTGGATTTTTCTATTTTCTGACTCTTGCAAGTAATAGCCCACCTCTCATCCAACTACATCAACTTATCAATCCTCTCCTCAAGCATTTTTTCATCATCTAACCCTCATGTGCATGCTATATGCAGCGATGGTAACATGAATTCAACAGTAACATAGCTTCCACGCCAAACACCAATTGAAAAGGTGTGGCCTTGTTTAGTCTCTTATAAGTAGTCTGATATGACCATAACACAACAAAAACTTTTTCATCCCAATACTTTCTTCCCACATCACAAATATTCATTAACGTGTGATTCAAATTTTTGTTAAACACCTCAGCAGTCCCATTAGCTTGTGGGTGATAAGGGGTAGTCTTGTGATGGGCCAAACTAAATTCTACCAATAAGATTCTAATTGTATCATTTAATAAATGGGTACCCCTATCAACTTTTAAGCTCATCGTGCATACATATATGTTGATTATATTCTCCCATAAAAACCTAGTTGTTGTTTCCATTGTGTAATCCCTTGTAGGTGTTACTTTTGCCCACCTTGTAAGGTAATCTATGCATGTAATGATATAAAATGAACTTTTCCTTTGTGTGGCTAGAGAAATAGGGCCTACGAATTCAATTTCCCATTTCTTGAACGGTTCTGCACCGATAATTGATTCTTAATGGAATTTCATCTCTCTTTCCTTATTTACCAAGGTGTTGGCATTAGTCACGAGCCTTACAATACTTGATACAGCCTTGCAAAACTTCATGGAATTGAATAAAATGAGAGGGATAAAAAAAATGAAATGTATGGAATGGATGAAGGTCTACAACTCAGAGAAGGGGTTGTTGACTAGATGGAGTTGCAAGGTGTGTTTGAGCATGCACCTCCAAAGGTAAAATTTTTGACAAGAACACACCAACTTTCTGAAATGACGTATGATCCAAATGTTGAACTGCACTCCTGCAAAATATATTATAAAAATATTTGTAGGGGAACACTTGTGAAATGTAAATCTTTCACCTGCATTTCCCACCGGGCATGCCAAAACTGTTATGTCAAAATTACGTAAGAACCCCGATTTTCTCTCTCTCTCTCATGGGGAAATTGATGCAATTTTTCTAACATGGGTCCATATCTCAAGTTGTGGGACTTGAAAACTTGAGATGGACCTCCGAGAGAAGGTTAGCTTCCTCTACCTAATCCTAATGATAAACTACTCCTAGAAAGGAAATTCAACTATCCTAACACTAACCTAGATTTTCCAAGGGACCAGGGAAGAAAGAGATGCATAAAATGAAATTCCTAAACTAAGGGGATGATAGCACCAAGAAAAGGGGTGAGATACTCTATTGAGGGAGGATGAAATAGGGAAACATAGGGATATGGGAGGTTAGAAAAATGTGACACGACCCAAATCCTAATATGCCATCAAAGCTCCATAGAACACAACATCATAAACTTGTAAGTGAAACAAAATGTAAAAATTAGAGCAATAATAATGGTGAGGCAAGAGAATACAATAAAAATTAGCTAGGGTTGAAGAAAGACCACAATTTTGTTTTTATTGCTTCAAAGTATGCACAGTAATTACATTTGATGCACAAAGACATAATTACATTGCTAGGCCCAAGAGAAGGCTCACAACTCAAATGGAGTCGAGGGAAAAATTTACAACAGCTTCCCTAGCTCCCGAATGTCTCTCCTAAAAATGAGGGGGTCGAATACATTATCTAGAAAATTTGTCTCACCTATGGAAAACCCTCATTAATTTCTGTACGGAGGAATGGGTAGCCATATCAGTTTGCTTTCCAATGGCACTTTTCTCGCGGAAAAGACATGGGAACCTTGATTCATTAAAATAGTTATTTACCTACCTTATGCGATGTCATTAATGCTCAATTCGTACCTAAAGTTCCTTGCGATGCCCGACAAGAATCAAAAAGTTTTTACCAATAGGAGGGGTTATTGTATGAAAAGAAGAAATGTTGTCATGTGATAGTGATGGAAGATTTACATGTGTCAAGATGGAATGCTAATGTGTAATAGGATGAAGGTGGCTAATGTGCATCAAGAAGATGGTGGTGATGCATGACAGAAAAGGGATGGATGATGCCCATCAACAAAAGGAATTGACGTGTGATAGGAAGGGATGAATTATGAGCATCAATAAAAGGCATTGATACATGATAGTAAGGGATAGATGATGTGTGTTAGCAAGGGCATTGATTGACAAAAGGAAGGGATGGTGACACGTGACAACAAAGGGTGTTGATTTACATCGAAGGGGTGTTGACACATGGTTTATGCATGACAACATGGTGGTGACGCATGTTGGTCATTTAGATTTTACACTTAGTGAAGGAAATACAAAAGGTTCACACAAGAGAGAAGAGAAAATTCAAAGGCACGAAGTATCAATAGGAATCGCATGTGTAGAACAAAGACAGATGCGGGACTTAGCTATTTTTACGATGATGAGTTATTTTTGGAGATAGTGTGCCGAACACACAAACTGATTAGATACTTGTGTGACACGCATTGGTTATTTTTGGAGGATCACCTATGAAGCACTTTGCATGGACACAAGCTGAGAATAGATCTACTACTGTGTCGCTATCTAAAAGCATTATAGTGTTAGCGCACTTGCATGTGTGGCTAATTTTGTAACGATGCATGGCTAATAATAACATGCAACCTATTTTGGGATTGGATAAGTGGTGAACGGAAAGTCCTTACCCTTATAAATTTATGTAGTGAACTTTTTAGCATAAGAGTGATGTGAAAGCTAATTATTATGAGGTTATGTTGCCAAATCTAATGTGTGCATGAGCATATATTACTGTTATTTTAAGGAAGCTTCGTGTATTACTAAATTTGATATAATGAAGATTATGGACTGAATCAAGGTGTTATCATGGTTATAGTTCAATCTTTGCATGCTTGATTTCATTATGGTTATCTTTTAATTTTGTTATTATCTAGATCCGGATCTAAATATGCACTTTGGAATGATATATTAGCCATAGATCTCGTATGACTTAAGTCTTCATCATGCTAACATCTTATAAAAACAACTCTAAAGAGGGGCCTGGTACCTTTGCATGCTACGGGTGAGCGCTCGCCTGGCCGAGTGATGTGCCACCACACCTCGGCTTGTATTGGTGAATTCTAGGCTACATCATTAGTTTCGTTGCCAGGACCTCTTTTTCATTTGTTTTTAGGATGGTTCGTGATGAAGACATACCAGTTGACCTTAGAAAGTGTTGAGGAGTGGATACATGATCTAGAATAATAATATGCACGGTGGTTCAAAGACTTTGGATTTGAGTTTAACACATGCATGTGGGTGGAAAAAAATTTGTATGAAAATATTTATGAGATTTGTTTCACTATATTTCTAGTATAATTATACGAGTGGTTGATTGCTTACACATCTCGAGCAAAATTGGAGGTATCACACACTTTTTTAGATGAAGGAATATTTTTAGGCCCTTTACGATGCTGATCTAATTTGGACTCGAACTATGGATACATGGTTCCATGGTGTTTTGAATAGTTATATCTTGGAGTACTCAATTTCCACTTATTTATGCCCAGAGGTAGCCGAATACCAATTTTATGATATCCAAGGGGAAATTATTTACAAGACATTCCACTGGTGATCAAGATCTTGATGGTAACTTTGAATTTCAAGAGTAAACCAATGGCTAACTAAACCTCACCATGCACGGGGTAGGAGAATGTTTGGTGAAATATGGTGGACCTAGTGGTAGAAAGTCGAGAGAGGAAAGGCATCTTAAGTATAATGAGGTGCGTGAGAGAGAGGTAGAGAAGTAATGGAAGGTTACAAAGAAAACAAAATTGTGGAGAAAGATAGTTTGGGAAGGAGTGAAAGTTCACATCGAAGATGTGGAACCCGAGCCTCAGGAACTCCCTATTTGGGAAAACATGATAGGGAACCCTCCTTAGTCTCACATAGAAGCATGCCAACAAAGATGACTTGGGCCATGGACATGCATCTGAATCCACCTAGCAACCTTTCCCTTGCACTTGCTTTTCCAAAGATCTAATTCAAAAAATAGTTAGTAAGCTCAAGTAGTGGGAGAGTAGGAGTGAGTCTTATAAGAGGCACAATGATGGCAAAGCACAAATAACTTTTTTGTTAATGGGAGTACCTTTTCAGGTGTATCATCCTTGCATTTAATCTAGGTGTAAAATTTTTTGGAATATCTTCCAAAGTAGTAACGCTTTCCAGTTATTGGGGTACGCTTCAATTCTGCTATCAGACATAGGAAAACACATCTTCTAGTCCACCCCAACTACAAGTTTGGGATTAGGATGTATAGGTAGCTCTAGCTCGTGGATTTGGCGCTTACGGAGATAGAAGAAACACAAGAGGTTTTGGATCGGTGGGCAAGGTCCACACCAACCCCGAATATTTACATGGAGATGTCTCTTCATCTTCTAGACTATAGGGGTATAGAAGATGCTACTGAACATGTGCATATGTGTGAAATACTATGGTGCGCAAAAGGAATCATGACTTCTAAGCGTAGGGAAGGCCAATTTTCTACTACGTTACAAGGATGCACACACAAATGGTACAATAAGTTTGACCACTGATTAGACTTGCATGTAGACTATACAAAATTAAAAGATGCATTCCTTAAAGAGTTTCACATCCCTGAGTTTGAGAAGAAGAGAATAAGTGCACTCAAGGATATTAAGTAAGGAACTACTGAAACTGTTAGAGAGTATGATTCCTATTTTAAAATGTTGTTATCTAAGATCTCGTATGATATCCATGCAAGCTAGAATAAATAATGGTTCACTGGAGGTCTGATTACGCCTTTTAGGAGGGAACTATCACATAAGACATACATTGATCCGCACAAAACACTTGAAGCAGCCTTACGTGCTGAGGAATTTGGAAGCATAAACACTAGGGTGAGCCCATTTTTAGAAGCACAGATCACAGCTATGGAAAAGTAGTTGGAGAAACTATCGAAAAACTCAACACATGAGATGCACATAGGGATTTGGTGCACAAATTGTGAAGTAGAAGGTCACATAAAGGATAGTTGTCCCTACAGATCAGTGCACTCATTGATGTTATATTGTGAGATATGCCATTTAAACCATGATGCTAGCCATTTCCCCTTACTACAATGTGTGATAAAGAAGAACATTTCAAACTACTGTAAAATATGTAGGTCCAAAACTCATGACATGGAAGAATACTAGTTGATTGGTCAGATCCATGATGCTATAGATATTGGTGTATAACAAATGAGTCTCAAATAACTCTAAAGGTAAGAACGAGCATCAAGACCGAGATCACAATTAGGTGCACTATGATCAGAATGAAGGACATTTTGAAAGTAGTCATGGAATAGGTCGAGGATACCATGGTAGATTTGGAGTATGAGGGCATTATTGTGGAAGAAGTGAGTTCCTCATGGAACATGTTATACTTTTAGATCTCCTGACTACTATAGGCATGAATGTCCCCAGAATATTACATGTTCTTTCTATGGAAAGAGTCATAGCTATGAGGACTTCCCAGACTTATATGAACATCTTAGCAAACAACATAAATAAGAAAACAAAGGCACATGGATGGTTATGATATAACATGCTATGCAAAATTAGTGGAGGCCTAAGTTGGAAGCAGAGTCTTAGGGCATTGTAAGTAAAAATCATGACCCATGTTAAGGCAACATGCACTACAGAATCATTGTAGTAGAAGCCTACAATCTCTAAGGATGAGTTTCTTCATGCATGGTACCCCGAGCGTGCCCATCGAAGGAGTTTTATCAAGAAAATATGGAGCTACTCAGAATCTTCAGGGGTGAAATACAATATTTAAAGGAGCAATCACGTAAGATGGAGAAAAAGAAAACATCGAGAGGCAGTCTAGACTGATATGGATGACTTGAGAGAAGTGTGTAAATTTGTGCACTAGGAGAATATCATTCCACTATTGCGGAATTGGTTAAAAGGAAACAATCTATGCGCAAGTGTTGAGACCGAATGCCATATCCTACATGTAAATATTCCCCCTCATAGCCTAGATTATGATAAGGAAATAACTCGAATGTTGTTGTGGATGGGTGGATATTGAGTAATATATTGATTGATATAGGTGCAGTGCGAAGTCGATGTTCTTACCTTATATGCATGGGTACAAATGGGAAGACCCCATTACAGCTATCCTCTAATGTATTGTTCATGGCTAATTGGACTAAGACCACTCCCATTGGAGTTTTGAAAGATGCATCCATTACCATACAAGGAGCCATGTTCATTGGAGACTTTGAGGTTTTGACACTAGAAAAATCAAATAGCTTCCCACTCTATAGGGGCATCCTTGGTGCTATGCAAATAAATTTTGATCTTTGGTTCAAAAACGGTTATATCGAGTGTTGAAAATAAGGAGGAAAGAGTTATTATCCCTTTAACAGATGGAAAATGTGTGCCCTATGTTGAGCCCTTAAGTGAAGAAGATTTGAATAGGATTTATGTATGTGCCATCCAAGATCCAGAGATACTTGAGCCATCTAAAGAAGGAATAATGTAATGGGAGGATACACAGTCTATTATAGATACTACAAGTGTTTCTTGTGATAATTAAGCTCATAGTAGTTATGAGTTGGTAGGGTATGAAGTAAAGAGCATATTTTCTAAAGGCAGCAAATTGAGTTATGTCAGGAGGATAGATAATAACTCGGTACCTTGTTACATCGGAGAAGGAGATCACGGGGTATTCCTATGTGCCATGGAGGAATAGTGGATAGGTCCACTCAAAAGAAGAAATATGCTAGCATATACACTACGTGGGACAGTAACACAATGGTGGGTGGCCCACAAGGATAATCTTCTAGGATGGAATGAAATTAGGATTTCTCTTTCTACTAGGTTCTTCAGGAGAAATGCACCTACTCAAATCTATAGTTATCATGGTAATCAACCTATTCAAAACCACGTTTAGAATTTTGAGAGACTTTGGATAGAGGGGTAGGAATATTTACCACATTCACTATGGGTGCACAAGTTTTATTACACTTTACAAGGTTGCATGTGTGCTTGGTATGTATAAGCAAAGCTCCATAGAGAGACTAGAAATTGGTAGGATTTACTTGCAGGAATGGCCTAGACATTTGACTTCTTCTCTACTAAACCTCCAGTGAAAGAAGCATTAAGAGTCATAAAGTGCTTAACTATGGGAGATAGTGCCAAGGCTGAAGAACTCCTTCAGGATTTATTGGATGAAGTAAAATTAGGAGTGCATTATGTTTAAGAGACAAAGGTTGATGCCACACTACTTCAACGCACTTGCCTTAAGAAAGAAAAAGGAAAAATGGTCTACTTATTGGATGACAAAGAAGTAGAAAATATGGATGTAAACCATTCAATAGGTAGGCGTGAGGTGTTGGAAAGTGTAGATAATACAACACGCACCTATCATGAACCTATGAAGACAAAGAAGGTGAATATTGGGTCATATGTTGAGCCAAAGGAAGTCATAATTAGAGACTATTGGTCAGACTCTGAAGTGTAAAAATCATAGAGTTACTAAGGTATTATAAGGAATTATTCCGTAGGGGTACCATGAACTTAAAGGCATACATGAATCATTAGGAGAGATGAAAATAAATATTAAAGAGGGTGTGCACCCAGTTAGAAAGAGACCCTATAGGATAAACCCCAACTTGAGCAAAAAGGTCAAAGAAGAGATTGACAAAATGTTGAAGTCTAGGATTATCAAACCACTTGATGGGTCAAAATGGGTTAGTCCAATGGTGATCGGTATTAAAAAGGATGGATGATTAGGATTTTGTGGACTACGGGGAGTTGAATGCTACATGTTTGATTGATCCCTTTCCTACACCATTCACCGAGGAAATACTAGAAGGCATTGTAGGGTGTAAAATCTATGTGTTTACAGATGGGTTATTTGGGTATCATTTGGTTAGGATTTCCCGGAAGATCGGAAAATACTACTTTTACTACTAAATGGGGTAGATTTACCTATCTTGTGATGCCTTTTTGTCTAAAAAATGCACTTGCTATATTTTTGTGCATAGTTATTTGAGTGTTAAAGGAATTTATTCAAAAGTTATTACAGTATATTTGTATTATTAGATGGTGTATGGATTCTTTAAAGATCATTGTGACAATTTACGCTTAATGTTTGAAATATGTAGATAGCTGAGTATCTCTTTGAACATCAAGAAGTGCATATTTGCTACACCATTTGGAATACTGTTAGGACACATAATCTGCGCAATGAAGATTTGTTGGTTGATCCAACTAAGGTTGCATTCATTATAGGCCTAAAGGAGCCTACTAGTCGAGTGAGTTGCACCAATTTTTTGGTCATGCACGATATTACGAAATTTTATCAAAGGATATGCTAAAGTTTATACACTATTGGAGGAGTTACTTAAAGGGAAAGGTATGTTCTATTGGGGAGAACCACAACTGTACACATTCGAGAAATTAAACAAGAAACTTGCTACCATGCCTATTCTATGTTTTCCTTCATGGGACCAACCATTTCATGTACATGTGGATGCCTTTAGCACGACCATTGGTTTGGTATTGGCTCAACCTAGAGAAGGTATTATACATCATTATATTTGTTTTTCTAGTAGAAAGCTAACTCCTACAAAATAAAATTACACAACTACGAGTGTGAAGATTTTTCAATGATTAATGCATTACATAAATTCTAAAAGTACATGCTAGCTACACCATTCATATTTTATACGGATCACATGGAATTTAAGTATTTTGTAAACAAGCACATTCTACAAGGGCACATATATAGGTGGGTACTCTTATTTCAAGAATTTGATGTCACAATGTGGTAAAAATAGGGAAAATTAATTATGGACCATACCATTTATCCGAAATACAATCAGGAGAAGAAGCACAAGTAATTGAAGATACCATGCTAGATGCACATTTATACAAGTTACAATGAGCACCATCAGAACTAGAGGGCATTGTTGTCTTTCTACGAATAGGTATTCCACCAGAAGGAATGAAATCCTTGGAGAAGAAATAACTTTCTATATGCGTGACACCTTCTATGTTGATTAGTGTTGACCTGTACAAGTTAGGTCAAGATGAAGTATTGCACTGTTGTTAGATATCATGGAGGAAGCTCATAGTGGTATTGTAGGTGGCCACTATGCAGGTGATGCCACTACGCATAAGATTCTACTTGCTAGATTATGGTGGGAGACCGTATATAAATATTTTAAGGATTATTGTAAGGATTGCAATCACTGTCAACATCTTGGGAAACCAGTCAACAAGATGAGATGCTATTAAGGCCTATTACTAGTGCATAACCTTTTGAGAAATGGGCTATAGATTTTGAGGGTCCTATTTCACCACCACACACGAGAACTAGATCTCACTATATCATAACTTACACGACTATCTCGACAAGGTCGGTAGAAGTAGCACCTACAAAGGATTGTATAACAACTATAATAGCTAGGTTCTATGGGAAAATATTATTACCGGGTATGGATGTCCTTTAATTTTGACTATTGATAGGGGCACATACTTTCTTAATGAGACAATTATAATTTTATTAGATGAATTCATGATTACACACCATAAGACTATAACCTATCATGATTACAAATCCTTAGGAAAATGGAACTGCTATTGAGGCATTTAACAAAATTCGAGCGAGACATTGACAAAAATATGTGATGTTGGAAGAAAGGATTTGGATGATAAAGTATCTATAGTACTTTAGGAATATCAAACAACATCTAAAAGGTTGAACAAAGCCACACCATTTCAGTTAGTGTTTGGCATAGAAGCAGTTCTTCCTATGGAATTTATGGTACCTTATTTGTGTATTGCGAGCATTGAAGGTCTTGCTGATGAGAAAGCATTAGAAGAATGGATTGAAAATTTAATCAAGTTGGATGAGTGATGATCCATAGCACGTTGGAGTTAGAAACAAGAGAAGGCTAGGTAGAAAGAATGACAAGACAAACACATTAAGGATAAAAAGATTAAGATACGATAGATGGTGCTCCTTTATGATTTTAAGTTTTTGCACCATCTAGGAAAACTCAAGGCACATTGTTTGGGGCCGTATGTTATCACTCATATACTCGAATCAGGAGCTTATCAATTAGAGGTGCTTGATGGAATACAATTACCCAGATAATTCAACGAGAGTAGGCTGAATCCCTACTCCAAATAAGTCTTCTTGGTGTTTGTAATAAGGTAGTATTGCCATTTAGATTAGGTTTTCACTTATGTATTTCCTTAATGTGTTTCCTTCTTTTCACTATGCTTTGTCAATTTAGTTGGTGTTTTTGTGTAATAAGTGCGATTACACGCTAGAAGCTAATTACTATTTGGAGAAATTTTTATGTGCAGAGGACTTGCACATACCCTTAGTGTTGGGTAGGTTGTTGATATCTAGGTACAGGACTGATGAAAATAAGTACACATGAAAGGAACTATCTATGGGTGCTATTTAAGGTTGGATAATTGAAAAAAAAGATTGCTTCTGAAACAAGGACCATAGATAGAAAGGAATGAAGAAACAAGTATAATGCGAGGTAAGCAGAGGCCATGAAGACTACCAGTGGAAGGTGCAGTGATGAGGTACTCAGGCACATGGAAGCATGTTAAAGAGAATTTTACAGCCAAAAGGTAGGAGGACATGCTAAAAGGTTATAACTTGGGCGCGAAGATGTACCACATGGAAAGAATGAAAAATGGTCGATTAATGAGAGGATTGTTGGTAGGTAGAGGAGCAATAAATGCACTAAATTTTTAAATTCTATATAAGGATGGGATGTGAGTTCATTTTTACCATTGTAGTTGAGAGAATTTGAAAAGGGCTAAGTGCGAAAGAGCCGAGAAATCATGTTGAGGTGTAAAGAGTGTGAAACCAGACATGGAGAGAAGGTTTGTGCACAGGATGAGCTTGCATTCCCATAGGTGAAGGGTTTGATTGAAGTAGATGAGTTACAAACAAGATAGGGAAAGTGATTTCTAATAGGGCATAGAGATTTGAACTAGGGTTTAAAATTTCTTGATTACGAGAGAAAAGAAAAGAGAGATTGTTTAGATGGTACTGAAGAAAGCACTTGCAATAGGAGAAAAAGGGAAGAAGAAGGTTAAAGTGTAAGAATAAATTGATCTCGAGTAATTTATCGTAAATGCAAAGATCTAGAGGGCATGATTGTGGGACAAGAATGGGATTCCCACATATGCAATGTAAAATCAATGATTATAACCATCGAATATCGAGATAATAAGATGGAGCTCAATGCACCGTTGAGCACAAACATGAACAAGTGCACAACAGAAGATATGCTTTGGTGTACAATGACACCGGTGATAAGTCACTGAAATAGAATGGATTCTACCAGTTGTATGGGCTGACATACATTAGAAAGTATGAACCATTGTATCGGTGGTTGATTAGAAGAGTTCATGATGACTTCTATTTTACGGAAGGAGGGTTAGAATCACCGATGCTTTGATTTTGACTATGATAGGAGTAAGGGCCACGGAGTGGATCTGGATAGAGATTTAAATGATAAGGCTACAATCTTGGAGACAAGAAAGGAGATGGGGTATACCAAAGGTCTACATGGCATGGACATTGAAAAATCAAAAAGTACCCGTAGTGTAGGAACCTAAAAATATTGTAACAAATTTTAATGACCAAGCAAGATGGTTGTAGGTAAACACAATGTGGTTACACATCACAAAGAATATGTCTTAAGGGGTGGTTTACAATATTGTAGATCACATAGCAATGACAATCATTGAAGAAGTGCAGACAAGTGATAGATTAAGTTTTGGTGTTGTCTTATCGTCCTTAGTGTTTATGGAGATTAGGGTACCTGATTGGCTAAAGGAGAATATTTAGGAGTACCCCACAGAACACAAGTCACCTGTAGAAATATTTGGCAAATACTTGTGTGATGGATCAATGAGCAGATGATTCAAGTAGAGGGTGGAGATGTGGTATGATAGACTCCACACAATGTTTGATGAAGAATGGCACATACCTAAGGATTTTCCTTCCATTGTGGGTAAGGCATTTCAGTTTTTAGTCTACCAACATTTTTGTTATGTGATTTGCAATGAAGGACGAGGATTGGAGCCCATGGTGTAAACTACCATATTATTTCACAAGTTATTTCCAATCATCAGTTCATCGGTTTTAGATGCGTGTTGCCCAACCTTTAATTCGATAAGGTATATTGTGACTAACACACTTTGAGAAAGAAATATGTATATCTAGGGAAGAATGCCTACATTGAGAGATTATCTCGGATATTATAAGCATGAAGCCCGTAAGCTTGGTATTTGGGGACACTAGAGAAATGCTTGTGTACTTGCAACTCAAACACAAGATGGAGAACACTAAGTATGTGGATAATGATTTCACACTCTTAGGACTACTAAAAGGTAGGCATATAATGGAAAATGTTCCAATGTCTAAGCCCATAGAAACAATTCAAGTATATGATGAAAAAGAGGAGCATGAATATAGTGGTGGTTTAGAGCACAAGAGGTAGAAGACAACCTCAAAATAAGGAAGGATTTGAGCATGCGACTACACCTCAGCCCACAAGAAGGAGATGATGAGGACTTGGATGTAGTCCAAGGAGAGTGTCATTTTAAAAGAGTATTTAGGAAAATAAGGACCCTAGGTAATACTCTGTAATCACTACGTAGATTACCTTGACTCTCTCCATAGAAGGAGATAACGAGAAAAGAAGAAGTAAATTAAAGTTAATTGAGGAAGTGGAAGAGTCTGAGGAAAGCGTGCCAAATTCCCCTACACCTCCAAAGAACAAGGAAGAACCAGAAGATGAAGATATGAAGGATGGAAAGGACGGAGGAAAGGAGGCGGATGCAACAACAACCAAGAGTGCATAGGACACAACAAAACAATATCCAAATCTTGAATCCCAAGTTCCTAAGTAGCCTAGATCAAAAAGAACAAGTGGATAATATCTTCCACTAGTCATGGGATATGTTGAGGACATAGGTAAAATTGTCCTGTCTATTTCCAAATCACAATGACACAAAATGAATTATATGGCTGGGAGTTGATGGATGAAGATATGGAAACCGTGTGCACAAGGAAGCAACTGTCATGGTCAATGCACACACACATGGATGAACCAAATTTTGATGTATGTGAAGAGTCATGTGTTTTAAGGAGGTTGAAGAAGACACCTCAGGCTAGGCACATAATAGTAAATCCTACTATTATGTCAGATGAACAAGTGAGCAATGCTTTGGTGAAAGTCTTGATAGAAGTGGCACGAAGGAATATGGATAAAGCTGCAACAATTAGGGCACTAAGGGAGGAAATAAAGACGAAGGATGAGGAAATAATGTGCCTAAAGAAGGAAAAATACTTGGCACAGAAGAAGAATATTGTTTTTATCAGCATGGTAGAGGATATTGGGGACAATGTCATGAAGGCTAGGCCACACTTAGATCCAAAGGTACCTAAGACGTTTCCTTTGAAAATACATTATGTAAGTACATTGGTGGACTTAGTGCTTGAAGATGAACCTCTGCGTATGTAAGCGCAAAAACATCTAGCACATGAAGTAGATAAAGAAAAGGCTTCAATGATGCAGAAGATTGCATCATATGAGGGGTTTATTCAAAGCTTGCAAGAGGAAATAAAGAAGGTAGATCAAGTGTTGAATATTTGTGCAGCGCCTGAAGTTGTTATAAGGGCCAGGACATTTTGGAAGACAATGAGGTCCTGAAGGCCATGAAAGATGAAACATTGGGCCACATAGAATGATTAGTGATTATCAAATGAAAGCATGAAAACCATTATAGCAGCTCAAGAACCACACAAGGAAAGGTTGGATGAGGTTGGGAAACTCATTGCTCAAAAGATGGACCTGTTAGAAGGGAGAATGGCTTCCATGTCTAGCATTGTGTTGGTCTTGCAGAATGAGAAAGGAGAGACTGCAAAGGATGAGTTAGAATAAATTGAAGTGGATATTCCAGAGAAGGTAGAGGCCATGCTCAATTATTGGTAGACTCTAGAGGTAGAGATGAAATAAGAGTATCCAAAATTGATTCTTCACATTGAAGTAGAGGAGGTTATAGGGTAAAGACATTATTTTATTTCTAAAATTCTTTCTATCTCTTTATTCACATTCTTTGATTCATTTTGGATGAAAACCATTGCCAGGGCTAGAAATGAAATTAGTGTGGGGTAATGTTGGTCAGTCAGAATTTGGCACTTAGTGAAGGAATTATAGAAGGTTTGTGTAAGAGAGAAGAGAACATTCAAATGTGAAGAAGTATCGGGAAGGAATCATGCTCGTAGAAACGAGACAAATTTATGACTTATCCATTTTTATGATGATGAGCTATTTTTAGAGATAGCATGTCGAACACACAAACTGGTTAGAGACTTGTGTGACACGCATTGAATATTTTTGGAGCATCGGCTACAAAGTGCTTTGCATGGACACGAGGCCGAGAATAGTAAAATTAGTCTAGTGTTAGCTCACTTGTATGTGTGGCTATTTTGTAATGGCATATGGATAATAATAATAGCATGTAACCTATTTTGTGATTGGATAAGTGGTGAAGGGAAAGTCCCCACCCTTATAAATATGTAGTGAACTATGTAGCATAAGAGTGATGTGAGAGCTAAGTTATTATGAGGTTATGTTTCCAAATCTGATGCGTGCATGAGCATATATTACTTTATTATTGTAAGGAAGCTTTTGTGTATTACTAAATTTAATATAATGGATATTATGGACTGAATCAAGGTGTTATCATGGTTATAGTTCAGTATTACATGCTTGATTTCATCATGGTTATCTTTTAAGTCTATTATTCTCTAGATCTAGATCTGAACATGCACTTTGGAATGATATATTAGTCATAGATCTGAATGCCTTAAGTATTCATCATGCTAACATCCTATAACAACAACCCTAAAGAGGGGCCTAGTACCTTTGTGCACTTTGGGTGAGCGCTCGTCTAGGCTGAGTGATGTGCCAGTGCACCTGGGCTTGTATTGATGAATTCTAGGCTACATCAATGCACGATAATGAGGGTGGTGAAATATGAAAGCAGGTGGTAGTTGATGCATGGTTGACATACGACATAATATTGTCAATTCTAACTTGTAAGCCATCCTGAGTTGTCTTTCTCTTTGATATCTCGAGGCTAAATTTCATGGCCTCCCATATGTCCCAGAATTTGAATGGCTAATTCCATTCATAATGGGTTATCCAAATTAACTTGAGGAGGTGAATTTGGGATAACAATGTGCTCCTACAATTCCAAAATGTGCTTCCTCCATAATTATAGTGTGCTCATGTTGTAACACACACGGTGAAAAACCTCATCACAACCTAGCTTGTATAAGTCTCACTTAATTAACATGTAGGGTGTGAAACATATGGATAACTAATTCCTTTCCAAATCCTTCATTCCCTTCGGTGCCACACCCATTTTGAGAAACACTGCAAATATCTTCCATGTCAAAGGAACACACCGCAATTTGAACAGATTGTGTATCGACATTATATCCTCGATGTTTGCATGCCCTCTCCTAATTCTATCCTTGATAAATGGTCAAGCCCCAAATTACTCTTACCCAGGTTGTACAACTACCGTAAACTCAAACTCTTGAAATAGTAGGACCTAACTTCATATGCACCCTTGTAGAATGAGCTTGTTTACTAAGTACATCAATACCACATGGTCCATATAGAATATAAAGGGTGTTACTAATAGATACTTCCTAAATTTTTACAACATGTATATCATTGGCAATGCCTCATGCTCAGTAGTAGTATCATTTTTTTCTACTAGGTTAGATTCATATTAGCAAAGCACAAGAGGTGGTCAACAATTCCCTCTCCAGTTTTGCTAAGATTTCTCAAATCACCATCCCTGAAGCATCAACATATACATGGAATGGCTTATCCCAAGACAAAAATTGTAATATAGGAACAATGATAAGCATATTATATAATGTGTCAAATGCCATCTGTTGTGCCTCTCCCCAATGAAATGTACTTTTGTGCCTCGAAAAATTTTCCAACGACACAATGATCTTGACATCCCACTTAATAAATTTCTGGTAATACCACATATGCCCAAGGATTCTACACACTGTGCTATGGCTGGTAGGCTCCCCCAATCCCACAATAAAGAAAACTTTTGTAGGATCCACCAACAAACCTTCCTTACATATGATATGTCCCAATAGGGTGCCAAATGGAGTAGCAAATTTTTTTCTTAATGTTGAAGGATATACTCAATTGATGGAACCTCTCAAACATTACCTTAGGTTGTCACAATGGTCCCTCACTAATCCATATACCATCCAGTCATCCTAGTAGACTGTAGAAACTTATGGATGAAGTCCAAGTGCTCGAACCACAATGCCCGAAAACACATCGTGTGCATTCTTTAGCCCAAAAGGCATGACCGTGTAGGTTAAACTTCCCCATTCAGTACCAAAAGTTGTCTTTTATTGGTCCTCCTTTACATTTATAACCTAATGATATCTTAATAATCCATCTATGACAGAATAGATCTCGCACCCGACTAATCGTTCCAAGCATCTCCTCACCGAAATGGGTTGGAAAAGGGTCAATGACACATACTACATTCAAATATCCGTAGTCAATGCAAATACTTATCCTTCCATCTTTCTTAATGTTGATGGTCATTGGACTTATCCATTCGATTCTTCAACAACCTCAATGATACCTAATGTGATCATCTTGTCAATCACCTCCTTGATTTTAACATGCAAATTCATATTCATTCGA
Source organism: Taxus wallichiana var. yunnanensis (assembly GCA_018340775.1). Lineage (NCBI taxonomy): Eukaryota > Viridiplantae > Streptophyta > Pinopsida > Cupressales > Taxaceae > Taxus > Taxus wallichiana. The sequence goes on from CM031235.1 coordinate 42,601,513, forward strand.
TTATGTATCTTCTGAATTGGGTGGGTACCTTCCTTTAACTTGATCTTCATTTCTCCCAAAGATTGGTGAACTCCTTTAAGCTCATGGTACCCGCATAGAAACAAATCTTGAAATTCTCACAACAAATCGATGATCTTTGAAACCTCCTTTTCTTTCATGTAATCACCAATAATAGCCTCCTTAGGTTCCACCTCCAAACCATTGTTAACCTTATTATTTTTAGGGGTTCATGGTAAGCACACACTTTCTCATCAGCACTATCTATAACTTCACACATGCCCATAGTATGGTTAACATCCAAGTTTTCCACCTCTTCACCATCTATTACGTAGAATAATTTTCCCTTCTCTTTTTCCTTGCATGCATGCTCAAGTTATACCTCTTCTAATTCTTCCTCATCAAAGTGTGCTTACAAGACAAGTTCTCCGAAAAATCTAGTACTATGTCCTCCACCATGACACTATCTCCCATAGTTAGGATCTTAACAACATGTAGCATCTCATTCACCAATGATTTAGTACTCTGGAACTCAAAATCTTGAAGGAGATCAGGAGTCAAATCCTATCGGTTTCCTCTCGATGGCGTAAATCTGAGTGAATGTACCATACACACACATAGCCTTGTAAGGTGGAGTAAAGCTTATGCACCCATAAAGATGGAGGCAATGCTTCATGCCTTCCATCCAAGCCTTCTCACATGCCTAGATGTAAAATGAGGTGGGTTCCTTCCCATGATAATCTTGTGTGACAGATGAGGTGCATTGCTTCGAGAAAACCTAACAGAGAATACAATCCTTACCTCACGCTACTTGATAAGGTTATTGTGATGGGTTATGTTAGTTTGTGTTTCTGTTTTCATGTGAGAAAGTGTTGAATACTATACACTAAGAGTCTTGTAAACTTTCTATAGCTATCTTGCCTTAAAATGTTCTGATATATCGGGAAATGTTCTTTTCTCATATGGGAGGGATTTTTGACCCATAGGTTTATGGGACAATTTTGGCCTATGGTTTTGATACCCATTATTTTGTAAAACTACTTAAGTAGTTGTCTACTTAGGTGGTTTTGTGCATATGGTAGGGTTAATATAACATTGCATATGTGTTTTGAATTTGGGTGTGAATTCTTTAGAATTTGTTGAGCATAGCTCCAAACAGATTTGGGTATTGTATTGAGAGAATTTTGTATTGTAATAAAATATGAGAAAGTTATTCTTGGTGGATGTAGCCCCAAGTGGGTGAACCACATTAAATAATTTCTCTTTGTGTTGTGTTATTTTATTCCGCACTTTTATTTGAGATCTGTAATATTTTCTGCATATTAGTTCTTATTGTTGCGATTCTATGAGGGATTATTCCGCATATTTTATCCCTTATTTCCTAACAATTGGTATCAAAGCCTAGTTTGGTTTACTAAAGTGTTGAATTGTAGGGAAAGTTTTAGCTTGAGTGGGATCTATGGTAGATGATGGAAGATCAAGGGTTAATAAATTCAACAGGCATAATTTCATTATTTGGAAGAAGCATATGGATGATTACCTTTATCGAAGGATCTTTATATTCCACTATCTCGAAGGTGAAAAAACCTCGATCATGATAGATGTGGAATGGGATTTGCAGGATATGAAGGCACTTGGGACAATTCGGTTGTCTTGCATCTTCGATATTATTTAATGTTCCAAAGGAAAAGAATACAAAATAACTGATAGATTCATTAGGAAAGTTATATGAAAAACCCTCGACCTCTAACAATATATTTTTAATGAAAAATTTGTTTAATATGAAGATGTATGATAATATTTTAGTAGCAGATCATTTAAATGATTTTAATACAATTGTAAATATGCTAGCTTCATTCTGATAATAGAATTTGATGAAGAATTTAGGGCTTTATTAATTATGTGCTCTTTACCTGAGAGTTGGAATAGCTTGGTAATGGCGGTAAGAAACTTGGTTCTAATTAACTCAAAGTTGAAGTTTGAGGATGTTGTAGGGGTGATTCTAAGTGAGGAAATGTGAAGAAAAATCTCGAGGAATCTTCTACTTCAGGGGAATGCTTTGACAAAGGAAACCAGAGGAGACAGAAAAATAGAGGAAGCCATGGAAAATCGAAAGATCAAGAAAGGTCAAAATCCAAAAGTAAGATAGTAAGTGGGCACGGTGGAAAGTCCAGGACATGTAAAGAAGGATTTTTGGGAGCTTTGGGATAAGAATAAACAACATGAAGAAAATAAGGAGGTAAATGTGGCAACAGGGTAATGTATGTCAGGATGCTTTGATTCTTTCTTTGCACAATATTACTAAATCTTGGGTTTTACATTTGGGGGCTTCTCTCCATATTACTACACAAAGGAATTATTTTATTGATTACGTTCAAGGAGATTTTGGGCTTTTTTTTCTTAGTGATGATGAGCTGGCAACATAGTTGGAAAATTTTATGTTCGGGTTAAGATGTAGAATGGGAATACTTGGATATTAAAGGATCTCGAGAGATGAGCCTATAGTAAGACAAAAATTGATATTGGGAAGTGATGGTTGTATTTTGATATTTATAGTGGATTCTTGGAAGGTTACAGAGGGTTCTCTTGTGGTGGAAAGAGGTAAGAAGGTTGGAACCTTTTATTTAACCACTTATAGAACTAATGTTTGTAATCTTGTGGCTTGAGAAGTAGATACACCATTCTAGTGCTATAGGCTCGGTCATATGAGTCATAAGGGAATGGAGATCATATAAAAGGATTTGCATGGATATACAAAAATAGGTTTGGAGTTCTATGAGGACTGTATATATGGGAAACAAAGCAAGTAAGGTTTCTTAAGGTTGGACCTATAAATAAAAAATTGTTAAGTTAGAGCTGATGCATTCGATGTATGGGGGCCGTCTCAAGTATCATCTCTTCATGGTTCAAGTTATTATGCTACTTTTATTATTATGCAACAAGGAAATTTTGGGTTTATTTTATTATAAATAAATCTAATGTATTTGACACTTTTGTTAAATGGAAATTCTTGGTAGAGAATGTAATAGGTATTAAGCTAAAATTTCTCAGGTTAGATAATGGAGGGAATATTGCAGCAATGAATTTGATGATTATTGTTCTAAGAATGGAATCCACGGAAAAATATGGTTCCAGAACTTCACAACAGAATGGGGTGTCAAAAAGGATGAACAAAACAATAATGGAATGTGCTAGGAGCATGAGGTTACATGTAGGACTACCTCTTTCTTTTTGGGCAGAAGCGGTGAGCACAGTTGTGTACTTGATAAACAAAGGACCCTCAAGTGCCTTGGATGGAGGCATACCTAAGGAGGCTTGGTATGGTAAGAAATTTGATTATTCATTTCTTAGAGTCTTTGGATGTGAGGTGTTTGTCCATATAGACAAGGATGATAGGACCAAACTAGAGGCTAAATTAGAAAAATGTACTTTCATTGGTTATGGTGGTGATGACTTTGGATATAAATGTTGGAGTATTAAGGACAAGAAAATCATTTGATCTAGGGATGTGGTCTTTAATGAGAAAGTCATGTATAAGTAGTAGTTGCAAGAAAATAAGGAAGAATCCAAGAAAGAATATGCAGTGGTATAGGATCTTCTAGTTGGGAAAGTGACACATGAATCAATTCAGGAACCTCCTCAATAGGAACCCCAAACTCCTATATTGAGGAGGTATTCTAGGGTAAGAAGAGAATCTAAATGTTTTTCTCCTTCTCTTTATTATTTATTACTCACTGATAGTGGAGAGCCAAAGATATTTTATGAAGCAATGTAGGTAGATGCCAGGAATAAGTGGGAGCAAGCCATGGATGAGGAGCAGGATCTCATGGAGAACCAAACATGGGATTTGGTGAAGCTACCTAAAGGCAAAAGAGCATTATAGAACAAGTGGGTGTTCAGATTCCAAGAGGAAGAAGGAGGTAAGAAAATATACAAGGCCCGGTTGGTGGTCAAGTGGTTTACATAGAAAAAACTACATATTTTGATGATATTTTTTCTCCTATAGTAAAAATGACTTCTATTAGAACTATTCTTGGAATAGTTGCAGCAATAGACTTACACTTAGAGAAACTTGATGTAAGGACTACATTTCTCCATGGTGATTTGGTGGAGGATATATATAAGTAGCTTTAACATCCCCATTTTAAGACATTAGAACAAGGGAATTTTTTTTGATAATGTTCTCTGTTCTAAATTACGTAATTCAGAACACACGATCAAGTTTTAATAATTGTTCTCTATTCTAAATGACGTAATTTAGAACACACAATGCTATTGAAACCAATGTTCTCTATTCGCATATTCATAATATGGAACACACATCCAATGCCATTCAATCATATAACATATAACCATATGCTGCTGTAATGACTCGAAGAACTACCGATCTCCCATTTCATGGCTTGGAGTTTCATCGATCTCTCATTTCATGACTCAGCTACTTACCGATCCTTCATGTTAATCTATGCATTGTATACTAAGTATAATTGGTTTTCTTTACCATTTCAGTTATTGAAGTGTTCCATTTAAGAGGCCTATCTGAATATCTGTTATCGATATTCATCTAAAATCCTACTTCTTAAACCAGGTGATTAGGACAACGCAACTAGCAACTTGTGATACTTTGGCCAAAGATTTTCACATGCTTAGCATGATCATATTCCTAGATGTTATACACATCAATGGAATACATCCTTCACCTCACTTCATCTATTACCTAGAATGGTATTTTTGACTTTTGTCATTCCTCTTGTCCAAGGTTGAACTTTAACCCAAGATAGCAATATGAAGGAGTATAGAGAGGCACTCGTGATGACTAAAGGTACGCAGACATACCTTGTCAACCCTAGTCAACCGCGTATGTCTAGTTACCTTTAGTCCTCATGAGTTGCTCTGCATATGAGGTCATATTTCTAGCTTGGTCCAAAGTAAAACTAAGGCCAAGTCCAAGCTTATGTAAACCTTGATGGTTCAATTCGGAAGGGTGTTGCGACATGTCAGCTACAAAATTGTGTCTTCATGAATACCTAGCCTTCATAAAGACATCAGTATTATAGCTGGTGTGTGCCAACATCCCATGGAATCCTCCCATCAAGGATTACACATCCAGCTAAAAGTTTGATTAGATTCTTATCTTAAGCATTTTTAAGAATAAGTTTCAGCAACCTTGCTGATTTTCTAACCTCATAGTTCATTACAGTTGCATAATTAGGAATGACGTGAAATGTCTCATAGCTCAATATACATTCACTCCTCCTTACCGAAGGATTACATATTCCTTTCTTGGTTCATTAATTAAAGCTTCAGACTTACAGTCCATTGTAGCTTAATGAAGTAAGATTAACTTACTAAGCTTATTCAAGTTTATCCGCAACTGATTTTAAATTCAAGTTTCCCTTTTTTCTTTAGACGTCATTTATATGAGATCTATCTCCCATATAGGTGTTTTCATTTGTTTACAATTACCTTATATTCAATCTAAGGTTTGTTAAGAGGAGATATGATTCCTCTTTCGAATATCCTTTTACCCAAAGATTATTAATGAAATTTGATTACAGAATTCAACTATCCTTTCATTAAGATTCATTGTTTTAAAATTCCATTCCAAATTTCATTCATACAAGAGTTCATATATATGTCGTACTCTTTTACTAATATCAATTTAAAGACCCATATAGACCTAAGTATCAATTAATTGTACATTCCAACTTAAGAGTTGTGATCAAGTGAAGATTAGACATTATGTCCATATAGTTCTAACAGCCATCATCGAATAAATAAAATTTCATCGAATAGGATTAACTACTGATTATACTTCAATAATTCAATAATGATACAACAATTAAAATAACACACCTTTCCCTTTTACTCGTTTCCCCAAGATTGAAATTTATACAATTTACAAGTCCACACAGCTGGACTTCATTCATACCAATCAACAATAACAATTCATAAAGAAAGAAGAATACAACTTTTTCTTTTTCCCTTTCCCATGAGAAGGACAATAAAATCTCAGAAAAGATCCATCCCTTAGTTAATCAGAAGAAGCATCATAAAACAACATGTCTTCATTTTACTCATGGAATCCATCTGCAAAATTTACTTGCACGGGTCAGTTCATCGAACTGAGCATGTTAAGCACTTAACAATAAAATGAAGTGCTCTTGAATAACTGTCTCAATAAAAGAACTCTACTTTTATGAAACATCTCAAAATAGAGATGGACATCACCTAAGAGTTAAATTCTGATAAGGATGAACCATTTAAACAACCCAGCCACAATAAATAGCTCCAAAAATTAGACAATAATATTAATTAATACTCCTCGAATTAATCACAACAAACACATAATGATAAATCATCAATGTTACATGGAAAATATTCACTAAAGATTTGCAATTACACTATAGTTCTAGTGTGTCAGATAATTACTTCAGCCAATTAGCAAAGTTGAGATAGATAGGATTTGTTAAGGATTACATTCATCACTTCTAAAACCTTTCTCTGTGGGTGGAAAATATTACTGAAGAGAATTTGAATGACCTATTTCTTGGGGGTCTTAAGGATCACATTGAGCATGAGGTGCGTATGTTTAATCCTCATAAGGTTTCTAATTCGATGATTATGGCAAGAAGGGTAGAGGATAAATTTGTTTCAAGTAGGAGACAACATTTCACTTATACCAGAGATCGCAACACCTTAGCCCCAACACTCCCTCAACTAGTTAGATTGACACCTCAACAAATTGAATAAAAAAGAGAAAAAGGGCTATGTTTTAACTGTGATAGTAAATTTGGACCCGAACATAAATGTGCTGAAAATAAGTTGTTCTACATTGATGGGCCTAGTGAAGATGAAGAGAAGGATGAAGATTCAAAGTCAGAGGTCTTGGTTGAGCCAGAGGAGGAGTCAGGAGATCCTTAGCCAACGATCTCATGCCATGCAATTTTAGGTATTAGCACCCCCAAACCCTAAAGGTGGTTGGATTCCTAAAAAACATAGGGTCACAATGTTGATTGATTTAAGAAGTACTCACAACTTTATCAATCATAAGTTAGTAGTGCACCTAAACTGTTTCATTTATCCCACTCTTGAATGTCAAGTAATGATTGTTGATGGAGGTATTGTTACTTATTCTAGAAAATTCCATAGCATTAAGCTTGCTATGGGATATTACATACTAAATAGTCCCATGTATGCCATTTCTATGGGAGGAGCAGACATTGTGTTAGGGGTTCAATGGCTTACCACTTTGGGAACCATTGAGATGAACTTCCAAGACTTGTTCATGTGATTTCACTTGAACAAATAGTAAGTTCTCATCATATGCACAAAATGCTAAAAAGGGTGTACAGGATTTGTGGCACAAATTTTTTCATTGGAGGCTCATCCGTCTAAGGACATTATACCATCAGATATGCAAGAAGTGTTGGACGCACACTCTGTTGTATTTGAGAATATACCAAAGGGATTACCTCCAAAGAGAGATCACGATCATGTTATTCAATTATTACCAGAAGTCAACCACCTAACATTAGACCTTATAGGTACCCATATGTGTAAAAGAGTGAAATCGAGAAGATTATACAAGAGATGTTGGAAGCAAGAATCATCCGTCATAGTCAGAGTGCTTATTATTCTCTAGTAGTGATGGTACGAAGAAAGATGACATGTGGGGCATATGTCCTGATTATAGGGAGCTTAATAAGTACACAATCAAAGATAAGTTTCCTATTCCTATACTTGATGATTTTCTTGATGAGTTGCATGGTGTTGTTTATTTTACAAAGCTTGATCTTCATTCAGGATACCACCAAATCAGAATCAAGGGTGAGGATGTTCATAAAAATAACTTTCAGACACATGAAGGCCATTGTGAATTCTTGATAATGCCTTTTGCACTCACAAATGCACCTTCTACATTTCAAAGTTTGATGAATTCTATTTTTAAGTCATTCCTACGGAAGTTTGTCTTAGTTTTTTTTATGATATATTAATTTATAGCAAAACATGGGAGGAACATTTGCAACATGTAAATAAGGTTTTGGAAACCTTGAGTAACATCAACTTTATGCAAATCCCTCTAAGTGTTCTTTTGGACTTGAGGAGGTTGAATATTTGGGTCACATTGTCTCTCATGAAGGGGTTAAAGTGGGTCCTAATAAGATCAAATCCATGATGGAGTGGAAGGTTCCAAAACCTCAAGAATCTATGAGGATTTTTGGGGCTTACAGGTTATTACCAAAGATTCCTAAGGCATTATGGAAGCATAGTTACACCTCTCACATATTTATTAAAGAATGAATCCTTCCATTTGAGTGAGCATGCAACCAAATCATTTGAGCAACTAAAGGAGGCCATGTGCACCACTCTAGTCTTGGCTACTCCATATTTTTCCAAAACATTCATTATTGAATGTGATGCATCAAGGGGGTATGGGGGCAGTTCTCATGCAAGAAGGTTGTCCTATTGCCTTTTTGAGCCATCAATTCAAAGGTAAGAATATTTCCAAGCCAACTTATGAGAAGGAAATGCTATCCATACTTCATGCAGTAAAGCAATGGAGACCATATCTCATAAGAAGACACTTTAAAGTGAAGACAAATCATGATAATCTAAATACTTCTTGGAGCAGTGTTTATCATCTGAAGAACAACAAAAATGGGTCTCCAAGATGTTGGGATATGATTTTGATATTATCTATAAGAAATGGAAGGAGAATGTAGTTTTGCATGCTTTGTCGCAGAAAGATGAATCAACTGTAGCCTTGTTATGTTCCATATCCATATTACAGGGAATATTGGATAGATGAGGCAAGGTCCAAATGGAGAAATGACCCAACCACACAAAATGTCATTCATCATCTCCGAGAATGATCCAAGCATGCCTGAAAAATTTGTACTGAAAGGGGATGCTTTATGGTATAAAGATAGACTATACTTATGTAAGAACTCCACTCTTAAAAATAGGATTCTATTTGAGCTTCACTCTTCTCCATTAGGGGGCACTCTAGATTCTTGAAGAATTATCATCGAGTCAAACAATATTTCTTCTAGGAAGGGCTCAAAGGGGATGTCCAAAAATTTGTGGTAGAATGCATGGTTTGTCAACAAAATAAGGGTGAAACAATTTGATCCCCAAGTATTCTACAACCTCTATCTATTCCTAGCCAGCGGTGGGAAGAGGTTTCCATGGACTTTATCATAGGATTGCCTAAATCTGAAGGAAAAAATGTCATCATGGTTGTGGTGGATAGACTCACCAAATATGCTCCTTTTTGTGCCTTGGCACACCCATTTGTTGCAAGAACGGTAGCAACAACCTTCATGGACATAGTTTAGAAGCTTCATGGGACACCAAAGATTATAGTAAGTGATCGATACCCTATATTTACTAGTAATTTTTGGACTGATTTATTCTCATTTTTGGGTACTCAGTTAGCTCGTAGCTCTTCTTATCATCCCCAATCTGATGGGAAAATAGAATTTGTAAATAAGTGTTTGGAGGGATATCTCTGTTGCTTTACGTCAGATAAACAAGCAAGATGGGTCCAATGGTTACCACTTGTAGAATGGTGGTATAACACTTCCTTCCATACTTCATCTAAAATGTCTCCTTTTTAGCACTCTATGGGTACCATCCACCATCCATCACATCATCATTGAGAGGAAAAATGGGTTAGAGCAGTAGAAGAACACATTCAATATCAATAAGAGGTCCTCTCTAGTCTCAAGGAGAACTTGGTCATGGCACAAAACCACATGAAACAACAGGCTGATAAACATCACACAGAAAGGCATTTTGAAGTTGGTGATTGGGTTTTTATGCAGTTACAACCATATAAGAAATGTCTTTGAAACAACAACAAAAGGATAACAAACTTTCACCAAAGTATTATGGTCCCTATCAAGTATTTCAGAAGATTGGTACTGTAGCATACAAATTAGAACTTCCACAATCAACTAGAATACATCCAGTCTTTCATGTTTCTTTCCTAAAGAAAGTAATTAGATAGAGAGTAAATAGCCAAAATAGTGTTACCTGAGCTCGATGAGGAGGGGAGAGTCATCTTAGAACCTGAATGCATCCTTCAAACATGCACTAAAAGATTAGGACATAGGTTATTACTAAGTACCTAATCAAGTGGAAGAAAATGGAAAATGAAGATACAACATGGGAAGATATGACATTCCTGCACCAACACCCAGAGCTTCTCAACATTAGGGATAATGTTTCTTTGAAGGGGAAGGGCATGCTACGCCCTTAACCTATTTCTTATATTAGGATATGAGTAGCCGACTTGTGGCTTACCATATTATTTTATTATATCATTTATACTTTCTCATGCTTAGTAGGTCAGCCTTGGTGATGGCCATAACATATGAATAGTATATATAGGGGATTGCAGGTAGTATTTCATCATAATTTGATCATTTGAGTATTATTGTATGGTTTGGAGGTTGCCCCCTCGAAGTGGCGAAGCTATTCTAATTGCATATTGAGATCATTATTTTGTAATATTGTGTTATATTTCTACTCATGATCTAAATTATACAATTATACAAGTAATTTCATTACAAATTTCACTTGGAGGATGTTCTTCTACTATCAAACCTTGTATAGAGGAAGATATAATTTCTTCATAATCTGATATGGAAACCTGTGCTACTTGTGGATTGGGTAAAAATATACCATGGGCATCTCTCAAATGGTGCATGCATCAACTACTCAACTCACTCAACATATATTAGTGGGGGGTATGGAGGTGAATTTCCTAAAACCTAAACTACTTATAAGAAATGAAAAACCTCTCAAAACCTTATAACTTGGCAGTATCCCTAGAAATAGTGCAAAAATGGTGGTGTAAATTAACTTATAGCAATTAGTATGATGTTCATTAATCTATAGTCATTTAATTATCAAACCAAGGAACATAGACTTTAAATATTGTCGATGTTGTATACACAGCTACATATATTCAAAAGGTAGAAAGGTAATTTTTTGTCACTACAATTATGGAAATAACAATGCTTGGGAACGATCTAATGTCAGACTGGAAGTAAATTCTAGGTCTAAGGAAAAGCATGTAAAAAATTAATAAAGATAAAGGAATGAATTGTTGCTAATCTACTCATGTAATAAATCAAATCAAAAAACAAAGGAGAGGGTTAGCAAACCACAAGTGGGCCCTGCCTTGGGTGTTAATCCCTCCCAAGTCCTATGACTATAACTAATGAACATAAATTAGAATTTTTATTGCATTGGCATGAAGATTACAATTGGAAATACAACAATTCCTTTATCTATTGATCGATCCTATATCTCTATATCTCTATATTATTTACAACATTAATCTTTCCTTTTTATATATCATTACAATAGAAGCATGAAGAAAATAGAGTTCCACTACAGTTTGAATTAGATCAAGTAAAATATCTTAACCAAAAATCCAGAGACTAGATTCATGTAATGTAATTAATCAACATGTGTTTACATGTCAATCACATAACTCAACTAACAGGCCAGTTTTATCAACCAATTCTTAAATCATGCATTTAATCAGTTAGTTCCTTTCCAAGTTACAACACATAATAAGAAGTTGAAGTTAGGTCATCTCTTAGTTCTCATGTTTGAATTATATTTGCTTCTTCCCTCAACACGTGTAGACTAGAGTGTAATGTCCATGTTCCATGAACTTCTTAGGATCATGGATTATTTGCATGTGTGACCTCCTTTAGATGCAGACGCTTTGTTATAGATAAGTCCTTTAGTTGCATGTGAGTTGTTGTGGATGGTGCCTTCACTGTAGATGATTCCTTTTGGTTGCATGTGATTTTCTACATATACAAGTTTCTTACAATAAGAGGCATCACATGCATCATCAATCAAACATCTTATTGAAATCAAGAGAATAAATGTGTACTCATAATACCACAAAATAAATCTAATTAGTGATAACTATATTAATAAGTATTCATGCCATAATGTTCAAGTTATAATGAAATGTCTCAGTAGTATAACAAGGGAATACAAGTGTGAGGCTACAAATGGCTCAAAAAATACATAGGATGAGTTATTTAGAAAGATAATTTAAACAACTCATCAGATGACAATATATTTTGGGTGCATATTGATAAATTAATTTAGATTTTTGCAAGGGTTGCTCCATATAAGAAGGATCTCTCATCTAATGGCATGTCAGCCAGTTGGCCCATCTAGATGGCTCCGTTATGGAAGTAAGGTTAAAATAAATTCCAAAATATTTTTAGTAAAAATGTGGAGTTTATTTGAAGATCCATTACCTCCTCAACTGGTATACCCAAATTCATATGAATCCTCCATATGTAGTAGTAATGAAAACTTGATAAAAATACATTACAACACCTGAAATGCCAAAACATAAATACTAATCCATCTAGTACACCAAAGACAATGAAAAGTAATGAAAAAGTAAGAGAATAATTTCTATTTAAAGTTGATAAAAGTCCTTGCTACAAGGAAGAATTTCTATCTAATCTATCTCTCAATGCTTTCAATCATAGTTGGAATTTAACTCTAGGGATGAATAAACTTGCCATCAATTTTTTTTACTTAATACATTCACCACAAATGCTAGCAGTTATGATAAAGATCAAAATTTTGAGCATACTATAGATAAATTGAAGTTATGTGGAAGGAATGTATGTCAAAATGCATGGTACATACGTCATGGAATCCTGAAAAGCACCTATTACAGATACAAACAATCTTGGATTAGTGGTGAGAGGAGGGAAGTAAATGGAACTACAGGAAAAAAAAATAAATTCTAAATAATGTCACAACTATTACATTGATATCCAAAATGGTGGAGAGGAATTTCAATATATCACCACACATGTCTCATTCAGTAGGACAAGATGCTACTAATGTAACAAGTAGATTATTTCCTACATGTTATAGTTTTTCTTATATCTTACAAAAGTGTAACAAGGTCCTTTCAATGTTGGACCTTCTTCTGATTTTGCAGTAAAATCTCAACAAAATATGGCAAGAAAATTTCTCCCATGTTTCAATCACCAAGAACAACTTATTTTCCAAATGTGACAAGTGCACAGATCTTAAGAAAAAACTTACAACCACCTCATGTATAGAAACATTGGCACAAATAGATCAACACTAGAAATTACATAATGATTACATTCAAAGTTGTCATTTAAATTACTATGCACATATAGTATAATCACAAAAATCCTAATAGTTATTTGAGAATTGTGCATGAAAAAATGGATAAGATTAAAATTGGTGTACTAAGGACAAGAAGAAAATTAAAAGCTATAAGTAATTCTATTAATCTCCATGTCATATTGAATATATGTTGACACATGGGAAAAAATAGGGTATTTCGGGATCTATGGTCTCCCTTTTATTGAGCGAGGAGAAAACTTCACAATAACATCATTGGCACTATGTATCTGGAAGCTAGAAGAACCACTTACAAATCAATATGGTGATTTTTATATAGTAGTGGGACGTCAAAACACCCATTACATGATGCATTGTTAAAAAATGATGTGTATGAAAAGTACAAGGAATACAAGTAGAAAAATGAGCATGCTCATACAACTAATATTGTAAGAAGATGTTTAATTTCATTTATAAAATAACCACCAATTCTCTACTTGTAACTAGATAATTTTGCAAGCTACAGAAAAAATCACACATTGTTTGCATTTGCATCCATGATGACAAATAGAAGGGTTTTCAACACAGTTTTCATGAGTTTTCTTCCAGTGGGTCACACACATGAAGACATAGATGGGACATTCAGTTGATTATCAATAGCCTTATGCAAATTGGAAACATTCTCTTTGCCAAAAATAATGGACACTTAAAAAACATGCCAAGAGGAGTCCAACACATTCACTCCATACCTTACAGAGATAAATTCTATGAATTCAAGGAAATTTTGGAACCAAACCTGCTAGATGGAAACCAAAAGATCATGGGTATCAACAAACCAAAGATGTTTAAATTCCATGTCATCAAAAAAATTCCCATCATGGAGTACAATACATAAATCATGGATTCCTTATGGTCGTAACCAATTGAGATCTAGAAAAAGTGGATGGGAAAACTTTATTTCTTGAAGGGGATCCTCCATTGGAATCCTTCAAAGAATTGAAAGAGAAAGAGGACCTATAGAGAGGAATTCAAGAATACATCACACACTAGGAAAATATTTCAATAGATGGTGGAGAAACATACTGGGTTACAAATATTACATATTGAAAAAATGTTCTGCGTGCCCTAGATAATCCCTTTGTCAATTGTAGCATGATGAGGAGAGATCGTTTTTGGCAAAAAAAAATCAGGATAGCAAAATGTATGATCATATAGTGGGTGCACCATGTCTTGACATGGATAACTACTATAGTCAAAATTTCCTTTCAAATAAGGATATATATGTTGGGCCTATTTGTGATAGACCTCAAGATTAATTTAACCCAATAGTGGATGTGAATGTTGAGCATATGATACTAGTAAGACCATTTTATGATAACATACATATATGGATGGGTAAGGTAGAATGAATTCTAATATAGAATGTTCACACAAAGGATCAAAAGATAAGGGTACACTGGTGGGAACCCAAAGGAAAATAAAATATAGAAAAAGAAAGGTACCAAGAATGCTTAAATAAAAATAAATGGAGCCAAAATCACAGGTTGCATAAGATATATATATAGACAATGTCATTTGGGCATGGATTCTGAGAAAATATGGAATGGAGATCAAATTAAAATACTTTGAATCCGGTACATGAAGCTATGTAGAAAAACCTTACACAAATTAAAGAACAATAATTAATACCCTTGAGAGGGATCAATGCTTATGTAATTTTTTGAAAGGAATTTATTTCCTATGGAAATACATTTTCAAATGCATTTCTTAAAAACAATGTGTTTAACATAATTCTTAACTCTTTGTTGTTATTTATGATTTATTGAATTGAAAAGCATAAAATTAGTTCACTTTTTCTGTATTTTATTCTATTTTGAAATGCCTAATGACCACTAAATTGTGTTCTGATGTTATCCATTTTATAAAATTAATGAAATAAATGTTAAAAAGATGTATCCTAGTGGCCGCTATGCTTAAGTGTCCCGGGGTCGTGAGGCTTATTTAACATAACAACTGATAAACTTATGTTTCTAAGTGTCTGTGAGGCTTATGTAACTTAGCATCCCCTAGGATTATGTAACTTAACAACCGCTTAGCTTATATAATTTAGTTTATGTTAGGCTTATATATCTTGCAGCCATTTACCGATAATTGATGTAGATTTGTGGTGCATAGGCTTATGTAGCTTATCAGTGGGTAGGCTTATGTAACTTGGTACTGGAAGGCTGGTGTAACTTTGTAACCAGTAGGATTATTAGACCTAGAGGAATATACTCTTTTGTAAGTTAGTGGTTGTTAGGCTTATGTAAGTTAGTTTCTGCTAGGATTATGTAGGGGAATAAAAATAAAATAATAATCCTAAAATAATGGAATTGAAATCTAAAAATCAGAATTTAGAAATTGGATTCCAATAGTGGTGAAATTGGAATCCAATAATAGCGATATTGGAGTCCAATATTAGCGAAATTGGAATCCAATAATAGCGATATTGGAATCCAATAATAGTGAAATTGGAATCCAATAATAGAAAAATTGTAACTAGAATAATTCCAATAATGATAATATTGGAATCCAATATTTCTACTAATGGAATCTAATAATAGGAATAATAGAATCCAGTATAGACAAAAATGGAATCCAATATATGCAAAAATGGAGATGGATTTCTTCCAATACCTAAAATAATTGAGTCCAGATTCATTGGAATATGTCCATATTTAGTGGTATAAGCATTATGTGATGGGAGTTGATTTTCCTCCCAAGTGGGGTATGTTATTTTTGAGAAAGTGGGTTACCTTAGTCAAAGGAAACATTCAAATGGAAATGCTTTCTGCAACTATTCCTTTGGGGAAGAACAAGTGAAGCAATGTAGAGAGAAAAATGTTGCATCTAATTGAACATCCAAAAATGGCCATGAATGAAGTTTTATATACATATGTGGATGTGGTTTTTTTTATAGATAATATATGTTTTATTGAGAATAAAATTAACCTACCTTGTTTCTCATATGTCTATAGTAATGATTCTAATGACTTATGGATTATGTTCTTTGATGGGAATTTTATAGAAAAGGGGAGGAGTTGGATTTGTATTATATCCCCACAAGATACTATATTTAGATTTCCATATAATTTTTATTTTGAGTGTACTATTAATATAATAGAATATGAAATTTACTTATTGGTCTAAACATGGCTTCCAAGTTATAAATCAAGGATATTCATATTAAAAGAGACTATGAGCTAATCATACATCAGGTCAAGAAAGTTTATTCAACCAAGAATGAGAGGTTGAAACAATATAGAAATGTTTTTGGGAGTCTTTGGAGTTTTTAAGCTCATTTAACATCACTCACGTGGATAGAGAATTAAATACATTGCGAGATCAACTTAATTTCCATGTATCTAATTTTCAAAATAAGTTGAATGTTTATTTTTGTAAGTATGAAGTTGAGATACTTATAAGGACATTTATTCCAAATAATGTGAACCATTCTCAAGTCTTTGAGGATGTTGATTAGATTATTAGGTTCTTGAACAATAAAAGCATGTTTGAAGATCAATTTATTGACTTGGAACCTTTCATTAACAATTAGGAAGGGAAATATATTGAGGAAAGAGGTAATTTATATGAAAACAAATAAGATCCTAAGAGGACTAGTTGTACGTGAGATATATTTTGATGGTGTAGACGGGGTGGTACAAAGAGACACACCAAAGATACATGATAAATAAAAGATTATGTTGGGAACTATTGTGTATCCTAGACCCATTTTCATTAGTAAATGTTTAAAATAAAACGAGAAAAAGGATTTTCTCAAAATGTTGAGAAAATATAGAGATTGTATGGCCTAGTTCTATGATGAGTTCAAAACATATAGATAAGATTTTTTCTACTTAAAATTCCATTGGATCATGATGTAAAACCATTTAGGAAAAACAAAGGCCAACCAACCCAATCTTGGAAACCAAATGGTAGGAAATGCCTAGAAAATTGAAATAAAGAGAAATCATTCACCCAACAAGGTTCTCTTCATGGGTTTCCAACCTTGTTCTAGTAAGAAAAAAAATAGTGATATCAAGTAGTGCATGAATTTTAAGAAATTGAAGAAGATGTATTTAAAGGACAACCATTCACTACCCAACATGAATAATATTTTGCAAAATGTTACTAGATCATAACTTATGTCTATGCTATATGGATTCTCTTGCTATAACAAGCTTGTAGTTAAATAATCTGAAATGTTCAATACTACTTTCACCTCTCCTTGGGGTACCTATATATACATACATATGTCGTTTGGTCTCATAAATGTTGGAGAAATGTTTCAGAGAGAAATGGATTATGATTTTACCACTCTAATCATCGAGATCTTGGTTGTTAGCTAAGATGATATATAAAGTTACTAAAAGAAGATAGAACATCGTGTTGAACATTTGGAGAAAGTGTTTCGAAGTGTAGAGTATGGAATAGCTATTAATCCCAAAAAAATCATTTTGGAGTAGAAAATGGTAAGCTACTAGGACACATTGTGTCCAAATATGGAGTGATGATTGACTCTGAAATATTTAAGGATATTTATAAAATTCCCATATTAGACTCCAAGAAAGGCATCTAATATTTTTTGGTCTAATTAATTTTGTTAGATGTTTTGTATCAAACTTTATCGCTATTCCCATTCCCATCACCAATATTATAAAAAATAATAGGAGATAAAATAGATTTTTGAAGAAGAAGGATATTTTTCTATTGTGAAGGAGACTCATAAACAAGCTATATTGTTGGCTAGCCCTGATTATTGTAAATACTTTAAAATATTTTCTTTTACATCTCCTCATACAATAGTTGTTTTGTTAGAAGAGAATGGTGATGAGTATGGAAAACCCATTGCCTTTTTTTTGTAAACTTCTAGAGTATGTTGAACTGACCTATAATATTGTGGAGAAACAAGACTATATTTATATTAAGGAAATGAAATATTTAATATCTTATGTTATTAGTAAAAATAGAGCTTATGTACCTCACCCAATGATAAAATATATTTTGACCTTCTTGAATTTTTTTGGGAAAATATACAAATGGTGAACAAACTACAAGAGTTGGACATAGAGATACACAATACAAAGATTTTGAGGGGAAAGGGTTATGCACATTGATGAATCAGTCCAATTTAAATGCTTTTGAAGTTAATTTTCAAGAAGAGCATGGTATATCAGTTGGGAATGAATTTTTGGGATTAATTGGTATAAAAATATTGTTTGTTATTTGATACATCTAAGTTTACGTCCTCATTTAGATCAAACACAACATAAATATATGAAATTACATTCATAAATGTATGTTATTATAAAATGAGTGACTTGGAGAAACCCTAAGGAGTCCTTATGATATGTGTTAATGAAGAGAAAATTACAAAACTAATCATTGAGTTTCATCACGGGCAAGTCACTATGCAGCTTAAAAATACTTCTCACAAGATTATCATAGATGGTTATTAGTGGCCTTCACTATTTTTGATGTTTCCAAGATGGTAAGAAAATATGATCCATGTCAATTTTTTATAGGAAGGTTGAAGGAGTCTAGTGTTCTCCCCTTAGTTTAAGAATTTGTAGCTTCCTTTTTTTAAAAGTGGGGGATAGATTTCATTGGAGAGATTAGTGATCAATAAATTTGTGAACATATATGATTCATTATTGCTACTAATTACTTAATAAAATGTGTTGATTCTAAAAATAAATTCCACTCATACATCAGTGATTTTTTTTATAAAATAATATCATTACAATATTTGGGGTGACTAATAAGATTGTTGGTGATAGTGCCATCTGCTTTAGGATATCCCTCTACTAAATATGTGTGACTAGTTAGGAATATATATAATCTATTCATCCAATTAATACCCCAAGGAAATGGTCAATATGAGTCCAATATTGAGATTATGATCAAAATTTTGAGGAATCTTGAGATGAATAAGAAAAAGTGGGAAGAGATGTTAAGGTTTGCAATTTGGGAAGACAAAAATACCCCCAAGAAAGCCATAAATAAGATTCCATTTTATTTATTTTATGGTATGAATTATATGCTACCTATTAACAAAGATATTCCCATTTTATAAGTGATGCAAGATATAAGTTCAAAAGATACCAAACCATTTGTAGGTAGAATTAATCAACTCATATAATTAGATGAAACTAGATGGAAATTCCATGAAAAATATCAAAAAATTAAGAGTAGAATAAAGATATTTTTTGATAAAAAGGACTCTATAAGGGAATTTCAATTATATATAACTTGGTAATGCTTTAGGATAATAGATACGAGGAAAATGGAAAACATGGTAAGTTTTATTCATTGTGGATGGGGTCATATTCCATTAATATCTGCATCAGAAAGAAAAATTTATTCCTCAAGGATATGAATGGAAAAGTATCTAGATTTACCTTAATGACAACCATTTGAAACATGTTTCCCACTAAGTATTAGCCATTGAAGTCCTTTGTACAATGTAAATACATGTTTTCTTCCTTTTATGGGTTTTTGGTTCATGAACATATATGTTGTTTCTTTGTTTCTTAGGTTGTTCATTAGTCATTGGTGGTTAGAGGTTTGCTATTTCTATACACATTTAGAATTTAGTTTACATGGTTACAAGTCACTTAGGTTTATCATGAAGTGGATTTTTTCCATTGAGATGAGTTTTAGGTTGTGAAATTCATAACTATTGAAGAAATTTTGGATTTGATTATGGATAAGGAATGGTATTCATTCACCAAGAGTTTTATGGGATCTATAGTTACCCACAAGGGGTACCCTTCCCATAGACAAAACCAATGTTAGCACCCTAATTTTTTTAGTTAAAATTATGAGGTCCTTATGATAAAAATATTGGAGTTAAAGGGTTTTAAATATTATATTATATGCATTTTTGGGTATTATAATGATCTAAACATGTCAAAAATGCTTGACTTTGTTTTCCTTATCATTAGATAGGATGGATCCAAAATAAATTAGAGGTTTTCAAGTGTTCTGGCCCTTGAAATTTTTGAATATGTTCAAATATTTATATTTCAATTAAATAAATCCA
This sequence comes from Taxus wallichiana var. yunnanensis, assembly GCA_018340775.1. NCBI lineage: Eukaryota > Viridiplantae > Streptophyta > Pinopsida > Cupressales > Taxaceae > Taxus > Taxus wallichiana. Next base: position 42,621,755 of record CM031235.1, read on the forward strand.
TCAAATTAAAAAAATCAAAGCTTGAGAATGTGTCACTAAATAGTGCCTCCAAAAGATTCATGACTTGGTTGTTTTATAGTAAACTGTCTCTCTCATGAGATAGATGAAAAAAGTGGTAGGGATTAACATGTGGATCTCATTGGTTATTCCACCTTTCCTAAAGTTTTCAAAATATAAATATATCTTCATATTTTGAAAATATCTCACCAATGGATAACAAACGGTGCTTATCAATGTTTGACACTCTCACAAGCCTTAACCCTTGGTGTTAGAGTTGTGAATTTTCCAAGAATCCACAAGGAATAAATTTGAGGTAATTCATAAGGAATTACACATTGCAGAGACCAACATACATGGCTATCTTATGACTTGATTGAGGGTTAAATATTTGTTCTATGCCAATATAAGACTAATTGAGGGAATGTGTAAACCACCTACATTCTACACTCTTGCAAACATTAGGACTTGGATTTAAAGTTTGGTGTTTTCACAAATATTATATTACATCAAATTAAGATAAGTCTCATGATGATTACATGGAGAATATAAACTATCTCCAAGTTGTGGTAACATATCCTATACACAAGGTTAAATTTGATGTTTTAACGCAATACAAAAATATTCTCAAGGGCAACAATGGAAACATTTCATACCTATGGGGTTTTTTATCATATATCTCAACTGATAGCTCTAAATTACCCACAACCAACCGGTATCATTAGAAAGGTAATTAAGAGATATTTTCATATATTTAAGGTTTAGAATGAATGGGGAAGAGATTATATATATTTTCATGATAGAGTTTGTGGCACTTCTTACTTGGTCATTTTAGTCTAATGGTGCCCAAATCACTTCTTACTTGTTGAATATTTTGGATAGTTTTGGTCTCTTCTAGAATCCTTTCTTGAAGATATATCTTCCCTTTGGTCCCCACTAAAATGTATTGAAGAGTTAGTCAAGCAATAGAGAAGAGAGATAAGCTATCACAATGACCCAAAGGTGAAAATTTGGTCTTTTCAAGCAAGTGGAAACTTATTGTCCATCCATGTTCTTAATTTTTAGGGATGCACATGTGTCTTATTTTTGGATCTTCATATGTGTTTTATCAAGGATAATTTTGAGGATTTTTTTTTTTGTTTTGGGAAATATGTGTTTCTTTCAATGATCATTTGAAAGGATGATCCAAGTATGATTTTGTCTCTACATTTATTAGTAGATGACATGTATTTATATAGTTTTGATAATTTACTCCTCTTCATCCTTCAATTTCTTTAGGAGGAATATTATGAGTACCTTTTCTACTCACTTTTACAAAGGGAATTTTTATAAACTAGAGGAGTCCTTCATAAGTGTGTTTTGGATAATGAACAAACCTTTTTGTCCTATTTGAGCATTATGTTTTCTAAAATTTTAAGTAATTGATTGGTGTTAGATTTTATAAGTCCAAGGAGTAGATATTATAGGATGATAAACAAGTATTGTAGTTTTTATGAATATTTTAATGTGTAGATCATGCATGGTGATGAAGCACTTATCGTGTTTTGTAGAAATTTTTGAGTTTTGATTTGTAAAATCCTTGCAAGTTTTTAATTTTTGTATTTTCTATAACTGTTAAAAGATAAATGTGTTGTCATTTTATGATAGATGATGAGAGGTACATGTAGGATCATCTCATCCTTTGTTTGAACTAATGGTGGAATGTGTAGTAATTTTGCGGGTTGTTATTTTCTATTAGTTTTCATCAACTCATTTTTTTAAAGATTTGGAGACTCCTTCCCCAATGGATTTGATGATTGAACATAGTTCCTTTTACAAATCTCTTTTGTAAATAATTTCATTCACCTCCATGTCTTATTGAAATATAAATTTTTATTTACAAATATTGTAAGATTTCAATCATTATTACTTTAGATTCATGTCTATGATATTTTTTGAATATTCTACTTTTATAAAGAGCAACGGCTTGTAGATTATGAATATATTTATCCCGATTATCTATTTGAGTGCAAAATTATCTGATCCTCGGGAATCCTTATGATTTTCTTATTAGTGATAGTTTGTTGGTGAATTTTTTTTTACGAGTAGATTCATCATTTCCTTAATTGTTTCCTTTAAAAACGAAAAGAGTTTATTCCAGATTTAGACAATGTTACCAAGAATCATTTTATCTAAATAATCTCATATTAGAAACCTTTATAAGAACTGATATATAGGTATTACTGTCCTAATGCAACCACTTTCAATTCCATTCCATCATTATATATGGGGTTCAAAGAAAAGAATTGACTAAAATTTTAAACAGAACTCCTTCACCTTTATACCACTCACTTATTTTCAACCAATTCAATTGCAGAAGAAGAAGGCAGTCATACATCATGATAATAACCTATGTTACCTTCCAAAATTCCACAATCAGCATAGTATTCTTTCAATTTAGAGAGGGAAGAATAGTAGATTAAGTGCAATTGCATATGCCCGAAGGTAGTTGCAAGTTAATTTCAATATCCCTTATTAGAAATTTAAATAGGATAAGAAAAGAAATGAAGTATTACTTCCAGTTACCCACTCAATAATCTCTTTCCTTTAATCACAACCAAACTGAATGATTTAAACAAGAAGAGCTAATAATTAAAGATAACAGTCAAGGAGAGAAAGCAATTAAAAGTCAATAATCGAATGAAAGGAAGAAAATTCACATTTTTTCTTCTCAATACTTAGCCGAGTATCAACTATAAAGTGTAGGCCTATTACCATTAGGTTAATTCCTTCCATACTAGACTATTACAGTCTTCAAAATTTTCTAACTACCATTCAAGGAAAGTCTTCCAGACTTCTTTTTGCATCTGAACCCCAAGTATCAATAACAACTGACTTTCAATTGAAATCATTTCCATTAGTTATAATCACCGAAAACAGTCATATTCATCCAAGCAAGAAACAAGTAAGAGTATACAACAAGGCAACATGACTATGATTTCACTGTAATAAATAAAGAAATCATTTTTCAACCGCAAGAGTAAAGAATCTACTCAAGTTCAGTTTCAACGAAAACAATGAAGAAGTTCAAATCCATGAGTTCATATATATATATATATATATTCACCATTGAGTTCAAGGAAGAAATAAAATGGTACGCTCTAACCCATCCATCAAATTACCAGATTACTCTGTTCCAGGTTTAATAAAAATTACTTCCCAACAATCATTCTTGGGTATCAAAAACCAAACAAGAGGAACATTGTATCGTTTTAAATCAAGCAATGCAAAGACTATACAATAATTCCATTGTTCCTAAAAGAGTTCACATCAGCATACCCTGTAACATGACAAGGAAGGACAATTCACATAGAAAGCCCTGCTAAAGTATTCATACGGATTCCAAAACCTTGAGCACGCAAAACTCAGGAAACAATATATACATCCCTGTTTTCTTCAACAATTTCGGACCCATAATAACAATAAAACCGAATACCCATTACCTTTCAAAATTCAAAACAGTAGAGATGAAGTTCGTTTCATTTACCATTTCAACAAGAAAACACCCATTTTCTTTAAAATGTAACAAGAAAATACCCAATTCGTATTTGTTTTAAAATGACAATTCAAACCAGAGATCTCATCAAAACATACTAATATTTTAGTTTCACAAGAACACACAGTTATAAAACAGAGTTCTTTTAATGAAGACACTTAAATAAGAGCAAAATTATTTAAAGATAAGAGCCTAACATGCCTAGTATATCTTTCTGGTTAGCTCGTGGAAGATCACAACTGAGCTTCTCCCTAATTTCTTCCCTCCAACAAGTTATTCAACCAGATCTCTTTCTTCTTCCAAGTTTCCACAGACCCAGAAACCACTCGGAGGTGGTCGAACTAACAATGGCCGGAACAAACTTGCAGGCTCGAAAGAGCAATGAAACAACAAAGAAAATGCAGAGCCAAAAACTCGAAACCCAAATGACAACAATAACCCACAAAAATTCCCTTTTCCTCCTTCCAAGGCGGGCTGGTCACCAAAACCGAGACCATTAATGCATTGAATGTAATTTCCCTCTCTTTCTCCATGCCACCACCAACTCAATTTGGCGAGTTTCACTTTTTAAAATATTTGCATGTAATTTGAATTTAGTTACATTGCTAATTAGATACCTCCAACTCCCATGCTCCCGCCAACTTTGGTGATTAAAACTACAAGGACTGAAATTAAGTCCTTCATTAAAGCTTAAACCTTCCCCCTTATCCTCCCACTTGACATGTATTTCCCCTTAGGTCTCCCATAGGGTTAATAATAGCTTAGGTTACAATGTCAATGGTTAGGTTTCCATCTAGGTCGCAAATCATTAGGATTTGTAATAATTTACATCCCCTTTAATTTAAAATCCACATAGGATAGTTATTAGGTCATAGGTTAAAACATAACCCGTAGTATTTTAATTAATAGGTTCCAAGTAGGTTTTACCGACTTAGGTTTAAAAATAGTATAATGCAGGACGTTCCGTCCAATGCGTAATATATACCTTGTTCACTTTGCATCAAACCTCTTACTACCTTACACTTTCCAGCATTACAATTTATATGTATTCCGGAAATCAAATCTTACCTTTGGCAACATGGTGCTGAGTAATTATACCTATAACCAGGTTCTTTAAAATTTACAACAATCTCCAGCCTGGTTCCAGACTTCGTTCTATTTAGAAAGTCAATTGACAAGACAACAATAAAGAAGGTCGAAGCATACCTTGGATCAATGGAATTGATTCAAGGTGTGTTGTTAACATAAATATGAGTTCATCAAATACAAAAGCAATTCTACAGGTTCACACTTGCAAAACACAAGTGATAATGACATCAGTCCCAAGTAAGTAAAGTTTACAGTATGTAAGAATTCAGAACAACAATACTTACTTATTGCAAACATGACTTTCAAGGTCAAGGAATACACCTTCATATGACAATATTCATTTCCACATTTGCAGCATATCAAAAAGAAGTTATCATAGTAATTGCTAAGATCTAAATGTTACGTGCAATGCTAGAGGGCTATGAGGTCAAAGGTAAAGAGGAAATGGTGTGCAAACTAAAGAAGAGATTGTATGGATTGAAACAAGCTCCACATCAATGGTATAAGAAATTTGATAACTTCATGATGAAGCAAGGTTATATTAGATGCCGTTCTTACCATTGCGTGTATATAAAGAAATTTTAGGATAGAAGTTATATTATCTCGTTTTTGTATGTGGATGATACGTTGGTTGCGAGGTAAAAACATGCAGAAATAAAATTACTCAAGAAACAACTAAGTGAATCTTTTTCCATGAAGGATTCAGGGGTAGCCAAACAAATCCTTAGTATGAGGATATCTCGGGATAGGAAGGAATAGAAGATGACTTTATCTCAAGAAGAGTACATTAAGAATTTCTTGGAGAGGTTTAATATGCAGGATGCAAAACAGGTTGGGACTCCTTTGTGCAGGCCATTTCAAGTTATCAAAGGAGTAGAATCCCAATATAGAGCAAGAGAGAAACTAGATGTCCAAGGTACCTTACTCATCAATGGTTTGCAATTTGATTTATGCCATGGTGTGCACCAGGCCCATGCAGTGGGAGCAGTGAGTAGATTTATGAGTGATATAGATAGAGATCACTGGCAAGAAGTAATGTGGATCATTTGGTATTTGAGAGAGACCATGGGGACATTTTTCTCTATAGTGGATCATACACCACTTGTGTGGTTATGTATATTCAGATATGGCTAGAGATGTAGACATCATAAGGAGCACAACAGGTTATGTTTACACTATAAGTGGGATAACAGTGAGTTGGATTTCACAACTATAAAAGATGGTTGCTTTATCAACCACAAAGGCTGAGTATGTTACTTCCATAGAGGCAAGAAAAGAAATGATTTGGTTATAGCAATTACTTGAGGATTTGGGGCATAAGAAGGAGGAAGGAAAGCTACATAGTGATAGTCAAAATATTATACACCTAGCTAAGAACTCGATTTTTGCTCTAGGAAAAAGCATATATAGTTAAGGTACCATTTCATCAAGACAACTTTGGAGGAGAAGATTCATACCACTTAGAATCCTACGGACATGATGATCAAGGTGGTCAAAAGAGAAAAATTGAAGTTGTGTTCAACTTTAGCTGGTCTTCATGGAAACTATTGAAGGGTTGAGAAGCTTGCTTAGAGGAAAACTAGTCTCCAAGTGGGATATTGTTAGGTTATGGAGCTTGTTTTCATGTGAAAAAGTGTTGAAGACTATACACTAAGATTACTATACGCTTGCCACACTTGTCTCATATGGGTTCGGGCGTAGCCCCCAAGAATTTTTTTTTGGCCTTAAAACGTGCCCGATATACTCATAAATGTGATTTTCTCATATGGGTAGGATTTTGACCCATAGGTTTATGGGACAATTTTGGCCCATGGTTTTGATACCCGGGATTTATAAAACTACTTAAGAAGTTATCTACTTATGTGGTTTTGTGCATATGGTAGGGTTAATGTAACATTGCAAATGTGTTTTGAAATTCGGGTGTGAATTTTGTAGTGTTTGTTGAGCATAGCTCCAAAAAGATTTAGGTATTATATTGAGAGAGTGATGACTTGTGATAAAATCTGAGAAAGTGATTCTTGGTGGATGTTGCCCAAATTGGGGGACCATGTTAAATACTATCTCTTAGTGTTGTGTTATTTTATTCTACACTTTGTTATTTGAGATTTGTAATATTTTCTGCATATTAGTTTCTACTATTGTGATTCTGTGAGGGATTATTTCACATATTTTATCCCTTATTTCCTAACAAGTTGCCCATAAATTTTTGTAGTCCTAAGCAAGGTATAGCTAAGAATTATTCTCCTTTCAATCTCACATATCCACTAGGTCCCCATTTCTCATAGGAAAACATAAGGGTTAGCTCCCCCAATGTAACTTGGCAACTATTTTCCTCCTAGGTGCCTAACTGAGCATGCCTTTGTTACTCTTATCACATAGCCTCTTAACTACCTTCCGACTAACTCATATGTCCCATGCTCCTAATTCTTACATGTTGCACTAGTTGTATCACTTATAGATTGAGCATTATCCCATTGAAGAACACCTTCTTTTTTGGTTGCACAACCTCGGGGACCCCGATCTTTGTGACCATAAATTTAGTCTAGATCTTCTTCTCTCAAGGGCTTAGTATAAGGCATTCACTTTCCATATGTTAAAGGGATGATAACATGATCGTCCTTGTTCTAAAACTTATATACCCCTTGTTGAAATGTAAGTCAACATTTTCTTATAGCACTAGGGAGCCCAAGTAACGCCAAAAAGTTGTCTACCTCAAAGAAGTGCCAAGACTTCAAAGTCTCTAGTGAATTTCACCCCGGATAGTGATAGTAAAATCATTTAAAACACTAATGGCCATTCCCTTTGTTTTGTTAGCTATATATAATACATTTGAAGATGGCTATAATGGGGGCTTTCCCATTTGATTCCATACATCTAGGGTGAGAACATTAATTTCCATGCCTGTGTCAATAAGGCATTACACAGTGTAATATAATCCACCACTATCTGGTGTGGGTCATACTTCATGTACAAGCTATGTGCATGTCCTTTCAACATGGTTTTTAAATGACTTGATTTCCACTCTAGGGTAGTTATTCCCTTCAAACGCCATAGTAACTCACACTTGTGTACATGTTCCATGACATCCTCAACACCCTTGTAATCAGGTAAGTGGAGTAACATCTCATAAAACACTTGTTGATGGTGTTGTGGACCTTTTCCACCAGATCCAAGACCTTGATTCCCTCCGATGTTAACTCCACAACTAGACCCATTAGATCCACTAGTTCAAAATCTACTAGATCCACTAGATCCTCTTATCGTAGGTAAGGGTCCTAACACAATTGCACCCTGTGAACCCACCATCATGCTAAACTATGCGCCGACATTCCCATGATCTTTAAACACTCCTAGATGTGTTTCCTGTTACACTCCCGGGCGTGATACTCAAACCTTTTGATCACACACCTTGCCCCAATGTTGTGCTAGAAAAAATACCCCCAAACATAGGGAATGACTGCAGACATAGATGTACCAAATGAAAAATGATACCTCCTAGAGTCACTTAACTAAGAATACCGATAATAAATGGATTATAAAATCTTATTTCGGTGACTAGAAAACTAAGCGCAAGGCTCGGGTCACCATGTGGTTGAAGATGTGCACCTATGGCTCTTCTCTTTTGTTCATATTATGAGCACTCTGTAGAAGCCGAGGGTGTTTCTCTTCGCATTTTCCAATATGGGGTGGCTCAAAATTCTCAGGTTCCATGTCCTCCATGCAAACCTCAAATCCTTCCCCGCAATGTCTACCTCCATAAATTCATCACTCTTGTAGCTTCATGAGGTCTTTTCAACTCCCTCTCCCGAGCTTATTAAACTTGAGCCACCTTTCCTCTCTCTCCATTTCTTCCACAAGCTCCACCATCGTTTGCCATGCCACTTACTGTACCACAGTGCCTAGTAGGAGTTTATCTAGCCATGGGAAAGGATTCCAAACTAAAATTAGTGACATAGATCTTGGCAACCAATGGAATAACACACAAGAACGATCCTCTAGGCTCCGTCAAGAACTCAAACTCAACAATCTCTCGGGTAATAATGTATAGTAATATTATATTCCAGGGTATAACTAGTCAAGACTCTACTCCACCAGTGATTAACAACATGGGTACATGTCGATCAATGTCATGTGACCATTAATATTCCTCCCGTGTCAAAAACAAGGTCTATAGTACCAAATTTTCCTTGATGCATATGCTGATATAAATTCATACAACTCTACTACAAAATAATAAAAGAATGTCTCATAGAGGTCGTGATACAGTTCTCATCCAACCATTTTTGTGCATCAAACACAAATCAATTATTGAACCTCGAGAAAACTCATCATTTGTGCTTAAGTCAACTCTCAACACTATCCAAGGTCAAGTGCTTTGTCATTACACATTTCTCTCACAATAGCTTCAAAATAGGTCTCGACAATGGAACCAAGAAGTTGTCATTATTTTACCCTCAATACTTCTTTCTAACTCCAAGCGCATTGGCCTATCATCCAAAGATAGACTGGTGCTCACCAAACGTGCATGCGAGTGCCGAGCCACTTCTTTATGTGAGATTTTCAAGAGATTTTTTCCATTAATGGAGGATTATTTACATAAACATAAGTACATTCATCTACTTTAGAAAGGTAGAAGATATAACTAATAGATATACACATTAATGCATCACAAAAGCTAATAAATATTGTAAGAAGTACAAGAAACCATATTTGAGTCATGATAAGCCAAATAAGATGAGGGTTTACATCCATAAGAAAGTTGTATAGAATAGATCCATGTATATTGATTTAACAGAGTTCTAGTAGCCATATTACATTAAAAATGGTCATCTCAGACCATATTCATCAAATGACAGAGACTCAAATCTTGCAAACCTATCTAATTAAAGATCCTAACTATGATTTTCCCCATTATATCCCTTGTTACATATGTCAATACCCATACATCCGGTTAATGGTATCACTTACAACACTCTACCACTAAGTACTCTAACCCCTAGCACCATATACTCAAAATGCTTAGCATTTGCTAACATTTCGTAGCACTTCATTAATCTCCTTTTATTTCTTTTCTCCCCTTTTCACTCTACACACCGCACTCTATACTCTCGTTCTGTCCCAATAAATCCTTTAAATACGTCCATCATCCACTATTATGGTTTCTATTCGAGTATATTGTGTGCCAAGTTTTGATGTGGTCCTTCATTAGTGAATACTTATTATCTTTGCAAACCTTCCACTAACTCAGTAATGATACATCTAGGAATATTCCTTGCATGCAATATCCTTTTATTGACCTCTAAGGTTCCATGCTGGCACCTTATCCACTTATCATGCCTAGTTGGGTCCTCACATTTTTCCTCAAGTGACTACATGATGTAAAATATGGCTAAATCCTTTAAACCCTTGTTTTTCCTCCCCTACGCACTGTTTCACCATTTTCTTTATGTTTTTCATAATGTGATGAAATAGATAAGGGTGTGGGTTGAGGAGGAATACCTATTATATTAGTTTGGAGGTTGATGTTCACATTCTGACTTCTTGATCTGATGCTTGACTATGGGAGCTTCCTTTTGGCTGGGAGGAACTACCTAAAATAGAAAACAAGACCACCAAAGAAGAGTTAAACAATATATGATAGTGGACTGCTTAGCATGTGCTAGATCCGGAAGTGTGATACTTCCTAGAAGGTTTTCAATCCATTGTTTTTATAAAACAAATATGAAATAACTAAAATGTGTACATAAACAAATCTAGTGCTAGTATTCTAATTTGGGTACCTCAGATCACTATCAGCATTGATCCAATTAAATACTAAAAATATATAGGTCAAGGTGTTTGGGTCAAGTTGTAGGTTTTCCAGGTGGTCTGTAGGTCATAGATAGGGTCTTAGCAGGGTTGGGTAAGGTGTTTGGGTTGTTTTGATAGGTGGTTGGTTGTTGGTTTACAGTATTGGAAAACATAGAGACCAAAACTAGTCGAGGTATGACCAACCATGATTATGAATAACCGATTATGAATAACGGTGTTGGTAGAGGCAAGCTAATAAGATTCAATAATATTTTCTAATGGGGTTTGAGATGAGGTCGGAAGAGATGAAAAAGGTAAAAATGAGGTGTGTGGGATCTTAGGAATACTTAGAAATGTGCATAGGTCGGGTATAGGTGGTTCTATGGTGTGGAATGGAGGGATGGATGGGTTTATAGGAAAGTAAATGGTAGGGGAAAAGGGAATGCAAGTAGGAAACTGAGAACAGTAATAAAAGAACCCAATAGACTGAAGTAGAAATAGATGATGCAAGTAAAAAGTGTACTTACTATTGTACAGGTCCAATGGATATGTGGTGGTGATGATTGGTTGGTGAGATGGAGCTTGGTGCCATAGTGGTTCTTTCCAAAGTGTTACCATGACTGCAATACCTCTGGATCTGTCCTAGTGCTAGCTATGGATGTCTCAGATGTGAAAAGACTCTAGTTCTCGCTTACATGTAGATATTTTCTCTTCTCTTCAATCTTAGAATGTGCCAACCCAAAAATAAGGTTTCCAAGGTGAATAAATGGTAATCGATGATGGTTCTTGATTGAATGGTGTTGGTTAAGGCATGATTCCCTAGGTTTACTAAAAATAGTAGATCTCCATCATTTGGGTCAGTTCATTCATTTTTCGTGGATCCGAATGGACGTTATGTTTTTATGAGTGGGGGAAGGGGGTTAGAGGAATAATAGGCCTTGATTTTTAGGGTTATACCAAATCCTATTCATTTATGAAAACATGATATGAATAAGTCTATGGTGAGGTGTCTAGATGAGGTGTCCATCTATTTAATTAAATTAATTAAATTAATAACGGGGTGAGGGTGGGTATTAATTTAATTGTAAATAATTAAATTAATGTTAATGTAGGGTATAAGGGTCATGGTTAGGTGAATGTGCTTGAGTAGGTTCTTCAAAAATGGACCAAGGGGAGTGTGACCCAATTTTGGTGTCTACATTTTACCCCTTTTTGTTGCGTAGCTTGTACTAGTAAGTGTGCTGACAAAAATAGGAAATGGTTGTGTCAAGTATAAGTGAGGGTGGTGTTTCCCCAAGTGTGGGTGAAGGTAACCCCCCTCAAACTAGGAACCAATGAGGTGAGAGATGGAAGCGGTGAGTGGTTTGATAAAATGAGGAGGTGGGAAAATGAAGATCAGTGGGTGCATTGGGTAAAGGTAAAAGGTCAAATTGGGTAAACAGGTAAATGGGCCAGGTCAAAGGTAGTGGTAGTTGAATGCATGCACACGTTGGAAACTATGGCACGGTACTAGGTTGAAAATATTTTAAAATTTACGTTGGATAATGTCGATAGGTTTATACAAACAGGGTTGAAGTGATTACGGTATCCAAGGTATAGGATATGGTGTGGAAACGCAAAAGAGGTAATGTGGAGGAACATTTAGGTATGTTCTGGTACACCAAAGGTCGGTGAGGATAAAAACACAAATATTGTAGTTCCCACTTCCCTTTGACACTATTTAGATATTGATCTTATCTTGTTTATCTCATTTTGGACATTATTATGTTTTGATTTAGTATGATGTGTGGATATTAGATCATGGATTATTATGGACCTTGATTCAGTTAGCATGCATGATGATTATTAGATACTTTATTATATGTGGTTGATGATATCTTTGTTGTGACATGGACATATTATAGATGTTTATTTGGACTTATGATATTAGATATTTGAGTAGATCGATATGGTATAATTTTGATTATGATATAGTTGATTTATTTAATTAAAAATGATAATGTTGAATTAATGATATTGTTGTGATTTTTGTGTTTAAATTATTTTAAAATATTATTTATATAATTTTGGATGTCGATGTGGCCATGAGGCCAAAGGACGTATTTGCATTTTGCGGGTTAAAAATCACAACAATGTTGGGGGATTGGAGACTAACTATATTGAAATTCCAGGTGAAATCAACAAGGTCACCATGGAAACTATGTTGTTTGTGTGTGTTTTGTTTTGCTAGGAATTCCCATGGGGATTTCCATTATATGTGACCATGGGATATGTGTTTTTTTTATGTGTTCCCTTTTATTATTGTTGTATGCATTTTTATTTGTAATATGTTCTTCTTTTTTAATTAATTTAAATGTGATTGATTTAATGTGAGAGTCATATAGTTAAACTTTATTTAAATTTAATTAGGACATGGAATGCAATTAATAAAGTTGTTGAGTTTAAATAATAATGTTAGAAGAGTGTGTAAGTTAATTTGTAAGGATATGTAAGAAATTGTAAGAGTATGTAAGGAAAATTTTGGAAGGTCAAACACTCCATCTTTTATGAAATTCGAATTTGACCTTGGAGGCCAAATTTGGAGGCTTGTGGGACAAGTTAAACTTGTCCCACACCTCTTAAAATGATCCACCAACCATGCCTATGGTTTGGAGGTTAAATATAGGAATTTATAATGCATTTTGAAATAACATTTGTAAGTTTTAATTGCACTTCCCTTACATATTTTTAATGCAGTCCCTTTTGGAGTGTGGGTTGTTTTGAAGTGTGGAAGTCATTTTGTCATTCTTATTTATTGTGATTTGTTGGTTGATGTTGATTTCCTCTTGGGGATGAGGAAAAATGATGTGGCATCCCACTTGGATCCACATCATCCTCTCTCTTTCCCTTCCTATAAAAGTGAAGCTTCTTGCTCATTTGGGGGTTGTTGAAACCTTGTTATTTCCTTCTTGGGGGTGCATTTTTTTGGCTGTTTTGGAGCTTGTTTGTGGAGGAGCTTGGAATTATTTGTGCTTGCTTAAACCTTGCTGTTTTGGGACTGTTTTGGACATCTTGCAAAGCTTGTGAGCTTGGAACAAACTCCATTATGGAGAGGTAGGCATCTTGAGCTGTGTTTTTATTGTTTTTCCTTCTCTTGCATACATGTTTGAATGGTGTTTGTGTTTGCTTTCTTGGCTGGTTGGGTAGAATGCTTAGGGCATGGTGTAGGAGAGGTCTATGGGGATTTCATATGGGGGCATAAGGGATTGCCAATGGCATTGTGTTATTATGGATGGAGTGTTGGTTTGGGATCCACCTTGGAAAAGAAACTACTTGCATTTCTTACTCTTGGGGAGGGGGCATAAGGAGGGGTTGGGAGATATAAGGTTTATGGGGTTGATATGTTTATTGGTGGTATGCATTTTGGTGGATGCCCAATTCCAATTTGGGAGGCATAAGGAGCTCCCCATAGTTCTTGCTCTTGTTGGCTTGTTTGGATCAAGCCTATGTATTGTGTGTATGTTTGCAAATGCAGTTGGGAACTGCTGTCTTGTTGGACTATGTATTTTATTAATGTTGTATGCAATGTGAATGTTGTTTGTATGTGAAAGAAGCCTATGTTGCCATGTGTTGATACTCATGCTCCATTTCAATATGGTTGGGGCTCGGGGGCCAATGAGGAAGGATGGCTTCTCCCTTCTCATTGGATGTCTTGGTTGGGTGGAGAGCATTTCCTTTCCCCCTTCCTTGTTGTGATCAAAGTTGCAAAGAAGAAGAAACAAGCATGCTTTGTTGTTTGGAGAAGAAATTACAGTTTGATAGTCTTTTCCCTTTGGAGCAAAATTCAAGGTCACCTTTCCCACTTCAAGTGGATGATTGTATAAATGTTGTAATGTGAAGTTATGGTATTGATAGTAGAGAGTTGTATCAAATATCTATTTTGTAAAGAAATGAGAAGAATGTATATGTATCTTGTAAACTGTATTTGAATTCAAATTGGAAAGGAGATCAGTTGTAAAGTTATTTGAATTATCAATAAAGGATGGTATTGGTTCTTTTAAATTTGTATGTAATGTATTTTGAAATCAAATAGAAAGGAAAGATGTAAAAGTGTACTGCATAATTGATTTGAAATTATTGTTGAAAATTGACTATTGTTTGAGAAGAAAAGGAAGAATGCGTGGAAATGAAAGATAGTGCTATATTAATTGCAAAATTGTAGATTAAAATTGAAATCAGAGGTGCATTTTTATTTAGAATTGAATGGATGATCTACTAAGTATTGAATTTGACTAAGTTAGAATCATATGCACATTCAAAAGACAAATTGCTAAATCAATTTAAAAGAAACAGTTCACTGTTTTAAAACTCAAATCTGGCAATGCACATTTTAATAAAAATGAGCAGTTTGATTTTATACTCAACAATAAATTACGAAACTTTAAATTTATACTTAGGAAGACTTAAGGAATCCAAATTCACTAAAACAGTCAAGAATGAATCTCTAAAACTCAAGGAATTTCAAATCGGAGCTTGCACGGTCGTTTTTCCCGTCAACTGTTGGAAAAATGCAAACTTGTATAAATGAACAAATTTACTTCACTAAAACACTCTAAAACATCCCTAGATTGATCCTCCATGTCTGTTTGAAATGTTGAGTGAAGGAGGATTTTTAATTTTATCAAAATTATAAGTTGAAAAACTATCAATTCACATATTAAAATCCTACAGATCTATTTCTTAAAATTGACCCTCAAAACTTCATAAAAATCCAAAATTGATGATTTATGTACAAAGAGGACTCCGAGAGCTTTCTGGAAAGTCCTTGTTTTCCCAAAACTAACTTTTCTATCAAAAGTTATGGCCATTTGAAGTTTTGCTTCAAAATGACCATCCAAAATTAATCTAACTATATAAAAATTAAAATTTAACCTTTGGAAAAATTTCCTCAAAACATCCACAGCCCCGCCACCCTCATAACCAATCACATGATGCCACATGGAACTTTGGAGGGGTGGACCTTTTGAAAACTTAACTTTTTGAAAATTTTGACCTTGGGAAAATTTTCCCATTTTTCCCCCGGCCCCGCAGCCAATCATGTCATGACACGTGGCTTGGTGGGTGCATGGAATAAATTTGAAAACTTAGACTTTTAACTCTTTTGGAAAAAAATTACTTTTTTCTCCATGGCCCCACACCCCCATAGCCAATTAGGTGCTGACATGTGTCCTAACAGATGTGCATCCTTGCACAAGTCTTTTTGACTTTTAAACACTTTTGGCACAAAACATTAAATCTCTTCATCGATCCGCTGACCGCATCCAATCACAGGATGCCACGTGGCATTTTAGCGAAATCGGAGGTATGAAGGAAAATTTTCCTTTGGGAAATTTGTTTTTGACCATGCGAAAAATTCCCAATGTTCCCCGTGACTCTGTGCCCCCTCCAATCACATGCTTTGACACATGGCATGGGTTTCTCCTTAGTGGAGGCACGTGTCCATTTCCACCTTTGGGCTTTTGGCTTAAAAACTCCAAATCCTAAAATGCTCTACCACTCTACTTTTCCCCATGCCAATTGAGAGGCACCACGTGTCCTCCCAATTGAACTTATGGGCGCACGAAGGAGTTTTGCACTTTTGCGCTCAAAGAGGGAAAAATTTTCACCCTAAGCCCGCGGACTCCCCAAGGGAAAATTTCACCCCAAAACTCCGTCGGGCCATAACTTGAGATTTATAAGGAGTTAGGAGGACTTATTTATATGGTTGGAAAGGTGAGAGAATTTCCTATCTAATGGGTATGATTTAGGAAAGTTTTTATGATTCTAAGTGTGTGAAAAATCAAGTTGAACCCTGTAAGCCTGTTAGGGCAGAGATGAGTGAGATTTCACTCTCCTAACCTAAGTGATGAATCTAACTTCTTGTTTTGACCTTGTGCCTTGTTGATAATAGTTTCTAGAAGTAATTGCTACAAGTCAGTCTTGATTGTTAACCTAAATCAGGTTTGTGCTAACTGAGATCTTGTAACCCTCCTTACTAACACTTTTAATCAAAAAAATTATTCCATAATTTTCCTAGCTAATCCTAGTTTGTTTCTTGGTCTCAAGTGGTAGTTTGAACTATAAGTGAGGGTGGTGTTGCCCCAAGTGTGGGTGAAGGTAACCCCCCTCAAACTAGGAACCGATGAGGTGAAAGATGGAAGTGGTGAGTGGTTTGATAAAATGAGGAGGTGGGAAAATGAAGATCAATGGGCGCATTGGGTAAAGGTAAAAGGTCAAATTGGGTAAACAGGTAAAGGGGCCAGGGTCAAAGGTAGTGGCAGTTGAATGTACACACACATTGGAAACTATGACATGGTACTAGGTTGAAAATATTTTAAAATTTACATCGGTTAAGGTCGATAGGTTTATACAAACAGGGTTGAAGTGATTCCGGTATCCAAGGTATATGATATGGTGTGGAAACACAAAAGAGGTAAGGTGGAGGAAAATTTAGGTATGTTCTAGTACACCAAAGGTCGGTGAGGATAAAAATATGAAAATAGGTAAAGTAAGGTCGGTCAATTTGAACAACACGGGTAACCACGTCATAAGGTACAACAAGCACGAAGGGTCAAAGGTCACAAAAAGTGGTTCAAGTCAAGGTATATAGGTAACAACATGGGTAAGGCCAAGGTATAGGTAAAATAACAACTCCTAAGACATAGAAAAGGTAATGTAGGGGTAGGTTGGGTTTGTAGGTATGGTTCAAGGGGTGTCCAGGATGATAAAAAGGGATGTGGGAATGAATGGTTGTAGGAAAAGAGAGTTTAACAAGAGAAAACAATTATAAGGGTTGATCGATGTTAGTTATAAGGTAACCGATGTTGGTTGGCTAGGGCACAAATAGGACTAGGATTGGTCGGGTAGGGGTGGGTTTATAAAAGAAATAATTTTGTATTTTACTGAGAATCATGTTGTATTGTACCATTAGAGAAAAAGATAGAGCCGTTTAAATTTTCAACACTTTTCGATATGAAAGGAAAGGGCATTATACCCGGCTAAGTTGGAGATATTGGGGTGGTGAGAGAATGAGGTAGATGGGTTTACGAGATTGGGTGGACCGAGTTGATTGGTGGAGAGATTCAAGTATATTTCGGCATGGTAGAGGTAGGAGAGAGTTCGAGTTGATCATCACCGACGTAGTGGCTAGATGTTCCCCACGTAGACGACATCATGATGAGGTAAGATCTAATCTCATTCCTCATTTGTTAGGTAGATTTTTTTATAGAAATCAGGTTAGGGTAAAATGGGTTTTGGGGGAATTAATTTTGAATTTGGGAATAAAATGGGTGAAATAGGAATGGAGGAAGGTATAGTTAGGTGAATGAGGGTGGGGGAGGGGTTGAGGGTTGATTTGGGTAGGAATGGGTGGGTAGTTAGGGAGAAATGGGGAATTTTAAGAGAAATAGGGCATGGTTTTCATGGATTTACGCTATGACAACGACCGACATCGGTCAAGGGTTGGCCAAAATTGGTCATGAATGGGGTGATTGATGACAATTTTGGGAGACCAATGTCACTAAGATTAACCAATGCTAGTCGGAATTGAGAGAAAAATGGGCTAGGAGATGAGTAAGGGTGGTTGGGTGAGATAGGAAGGTAATGTTGAATGAAAATAGGTAGGGTAATAGTTATAGGTGGGGGTCAAGGGTGAATGCGGGTATGGTCAAGGTTTAATAATGTGATGGTTTGTTGGATGTAAGTGAGGGACTAGTTATGGATGCGTGATAGGGTACCACCCCTTTTTCATAGCAGTAGGAAGGAGCACAACCTGTTCGGAGTGGTGGCATGTGGCTGAGGTAGGCCTGATTGG
Organism: Taxus wallichiana var. yunnanensis; assembly: GCA_018340775.1. Lineage (NCBI taxonomy): Eukaryota > Viridiplantae > Streptophyta > Pinopsida > Cupressales > Taxaceae > Taxus > Taxus wallichiana. The sequence goes on from CM031235.1 coordinate 42,639,997, forward strand.
GTTTAGACATTACTAGCATGTATTCCAAGAGCCAAGTTTGATGGTCACCCTCATTGATAGATGGGATTCGACGACTAACACATTTTGTTTACCGATAGGTGAGATGATCATCACCTTATAGGATGTGTATAGGATCTTGTGGCTGCCGATAGTAGGGACATAGGTGTATTCGATTTCTTCATAGGAATCTGAGGAGCTGATGTTGAAATTATTTGGTGAGGGGATGACAAAATTGAGGTTCCATAGCGTAAGCATGAGTTATGGAGATATGTACTAAGCTCATCTGGAGGAGATGAGGATAGTAGTTCGATGGAGGTAGTGTGTTCTTTTACACTTCTAGATGTAAAGGGTGGGAGATTCCCATGATAATTGATGGGGGTTCTACACAATATAGTTGAGGATAGGACCTGGTTTGCATGGGCACCAAATTTCTTGGTGTAGTTGTGAGAGAGTTATGGGCCTATGGGAAATTGCAATGAGCTTAACTTGTGCTACACCTTCCTAATACACTATTGGGTGAATGAACACATTGTGTGTGTGTGTCTAGTGGGCATGCCCCAAATTGATGCATTTGAGTTGGGTTTTATTCTAGTGGGATATAGGGGATGGGTACCGTGGTTGGAGAGTGCTAAGCTACCAGGGTACACATGATGTAGCCTATTTCCGAGTTTACTAGAGGGGTTGTCCAACATGGACATCATTTAGAGGCCATATGTGGGCTTCCTTCATACATGCAAATGGCCATGGAGCTAGATAGATTACATCTAGTTAGATGAATAGAGGGGTGTCGGGATAGTGAGCACAAAATGATCCCCATTGATAGGGTTAGGTGATAGTTTGGATTTCCTAGGATATACCGCCACTATTTCCATAGTACATGAGGGATGATGTGGAGAGGCCTATGCCTCTACCACACCCAACAAAGGTCTGACGGGCGGAAGGAGTAGGTAGCGGACCGCGAATTGATGATGTTGGAGTTACAGATAGGTATAGATAGTGGTGGGAAACACAACTGCGAGTAGTACCACTAAGGTTGGGGCAGCTAGACCTAGCTACCATCACTGTTCAAAGAGACACCTTACAGGGGTAGGTGGTGACTCTGGTCACATAGTTGGGGATAGTGTAGGGATAAATGATAGGGTCGAGACATAGATTTCCACATTGGAGGTATAGGTTGTAGTCCTATGCCCGGTAACACAAGGACAAGTACCTACACAGCTCAAGTAGCATAGGGATAGGTACCTATATAGCACCCCACAAAGTCTCGGGAGAGGGTCCCATTTTACAAATAGAGGTGGGACAGATCCTCATTACAAGTATAGGGTGAGAGGCCGATGGCACCACCATAGGCGATGCGTATGGACAGTTTTAGGGATGCCTTGGGTGAGGCACGATATTATCAGGATCACTTGATGGCAACAAGTATAGATGTCCCATCTTATGATGATTATAGAGAAAAATTGTCTTTGAGTGAGAGGAATAGGTCCCACACTCATAGTGTGGAGAGTACAGTGAGCTAGCGAGCCTTGAGATAGGAGTAGGACGAGGCCACTAATGTACGGAGACTAGCTCTAGGTAAGGGACCATCGAGAGTTAGGCCAAGGCCCATGGTGGGTGGGAAGATTCTAGTGGGATGCCACATAGGAGAAGAGGAGGGGGCAAGTGAGACTAGCCCGAGAGGATATCAAGTGGGGTGATGCCTAATTATTGGGTGTACCTCCATATTTTTTGTGTATTTTGAGATATACCGATTTGCGTGTTGAAGAGAGTGAGAATGTATATGAGAGCTTTGTGATTTTAATTATATATTGGCTTGTGTGCCGAAGATGGTGAGGATGTACATGATATTTTTGAGATGGTTGCATTTATTTGTATCTATGTACACATGTATGTATACACAAACTTTTCGATTTATAGATGATGGTATTTATAGTATGGATGGTGTACTTGTTTTAATTTTCATTGTTATATGTATGTAGGTGGAAACCAAGTGGATTAGGCATGATAGAGTCAAGGTCATGTAGGCATGGCAGAGTCATGTCTGTTTAGGCATGATGGAGTCATGTCTATTTAGGCATGGTGGAGTTAGGTTAGGTTTAGGCATGATTGAGTTAGATTGTTTAGGAATGATGGAGTCAGGTCAGTTTAGGCATGATGGAGTTAGGTTGGTTTAGGAATGATTGAGTTAGGTTAGTTTAGGCATGATGGATTAAGGTTGATTTAGGCATGGTTAAGTTAGGTCATTTTAGGCATGGTGGATTCAAGTTGGTTTAGGCATGATTGGGTTAGATTGGTTTAGGCATAATGGAGTCAAGTTGGTTTAGGCATACTAGAGTCATGTTGGTTTAGGCTCAATTCAATGTCTAAGTTTTTGGTAACATGAGGGAAAATTTGTGATGTATATACGGGTTATGGTTTTAATTTCCAAATATATGCTATAATGAAAATGTGAAAATGATAAAGGAATGATTTGATGATTTGGTAAAATGTGTATTAATTGATGCGTGTTTGGTTTAATTTCTAGTTATTGATATAAAATGGAAACTAAATAGGGTAGAATGTGAATAGGAAAGTGAAAGGGGAAGTGGTTAGGGTAAATATTAGCTGAGCTAAGCTCCAAGGGCCCTATGCCCTTGAAGTGCTGCCTACATAGCCCCAACAAAAAGGGACCTCAAGATGATGTAGTTCTCCCATAAGCTAGGGAAGATTATGATGAAGTAGAGGAATGAGTTGGTAGGTGTTAGGAATGGGTGAATGTAGTTCATAAGTATGGTTGAGTTTAGGTGATAGGCATGGTTGAATTGTTTTAAATATAAGTGTCGATGGTCTACTATTGTGTAGGATAATCAATAAGTAATGAGGAAGGTGAATAGTAAGAGGTGGCAAAAGAGCTACTAAATTGACAAGAACCCTAATGAGTCTACCACACCCAAGATGGGATTATGAATGAAAAACCTTAAAGGTTTTGCATAACGGACTATCCTAAAGGTGAAGAAAGTCACATGATCATGAAATTTCATAGTTGTGACAAGTCCTTTGGGTAGAGAGGAAATCGGGATGAAAAGGCAATGAGGTGAGAATGGATGGTTTAGCATAACATAGTGTACAACTTCATGTTTACTAAGCGAGAAACCTAGGATCTGAAAATAGGCAATTCCGTGACAAAAATTCATTATTTTCTTCATTTTTTGTTTTTAATAGACTAATCGATGCGGGAAGTCTATATGAGATGAGTATAGTATCTCCTTGAGGTCTTTGCAAAGTTGATCAATGTGGGAAGCTTCAATATTTTTATTGTATTTTTGAAATGACTTTATATAGTTGTCCTTCAAGGGAGCAGTCTATTTATAGCGGTGGAAATAGAGTGAAGAGATGTCCCTTTTGAGGGAGTCATATTTTACTTGGAATTTTGACTCAAGGAGTTGAATCCCATTTTGTTTTTTTGGAATTTTTAAGTCATGGACAAGAGTATAGAGGAATAGTCTCTTGTTCGGAAGACAAAACCATAGCGCACAAAGGTTAAGTATGAAAGAGGTGGTTTCGAGTGATGAATAACCATGGGATTCCATCTTGAAGAAGATGAAAAGTATCCATGAGAATCATGCTATGAGTAGAGTCGTGGTACTCATATTGAAGATAAGGTTGAAAGGTGACGGGTAATCACATGATTCTTGTTGAGTCATGGATCCTACAAAACAAGTAATATAGAAGGTGAACACCACTCAAGGGATGAGCAATCAACTAATAGAAAGTGATATAGGACTCGATATCAACAATAAAATGGTCAAAGATGCAAGGCATTGCGGGGATCAGGTTTGGGTTTTCTTTTGAGTGAAGACAAATGATAAGTACCTTATCCATATGCATGGGTAACAATATAGGGCCCAAGCCAATTAGGAGAAAATTTTACCCGCTTACTTTTCTCCTCTTTGGTTACATGTTTATTTTCCTTCAGGACGAGGTCACCGACCTAAAAGGTTTTTTTGTGAACACATTTCTCATAGGCACATTTGATACGTTTTGGGTAATTTGGAGATGGTCAAAAGAATGGAGACGACATTCATCTAATAAATCAAGTTATGCTAAATGATCATGGTAAAATTCATTGTCATTGAGCATGTCTTGTAGTGATATGTAGAGAGATGGAATCTAAACTTTGAGAGGTAAGACAAATCGATCTTGTGGACTAGAGATAAAGGTGTGGCAGTAGTTGAAGTGTGAATACTAGTGTGATAAGCCCACAAGGTGAAAGGAATGTGTGTATGTCAATCCTTCCCGGTATCATTGACTACTTTCATAAGGATTTTGTTCAAGGTTTTATTGGTTGATTCTACTTGGCCATTGGTTTGTGGGTAATAAGGTGATGAGAAACTGAGTTGGATGCCAAAAGCATCACACAGCTTACATAGGGTTTTGTTTTTGAATTACTTTCCATTATCAGTGATGAGGTGGTGAGGAACACCAAAGCAAAAAATGATGTGATGGTTGATGAATTTTATTGGCTTTTGTAGAAATGAGAGGGATGGCTTCTACCCATTTAGTATAATATTTAGTAATGGTTATAATCATTGGTGGTATTTTGAAGAATGGGGATTAATCTCACCGAAAAGATCCAAACCACATTAAGAGAAAGGCCAAAGGTCTCGTGTGACCCGTAAGTCATGACTAGGTGTGTGATGGATATTATCAAGTTGTTGGCATTTCACATAATGCTTGACATAGCCACAATAGTCACAGTTTAGGGTTGTCCAATAATAGCTTTGGAAAATAATGCATTTTTGATGGCTAAACCACTAAATTGGCCTTTGAAAATTCCATCATGAACTTCCTTAATGGAGTAAGGAATTTCAGAACTTGTAAGGCCTCGTAAGAGAATACCGGTAAATTCGTGCTTATAAAAGGGACCACCCATGATGACGTAATGAGAGAGACTTTTAAGAAAGGGCTGTTGTCCATTAGGAGTGAGATCAGTAGGTAGAATGGAAAGGGAAAGATAGTCTACATATTACTTATACTAAAGGTCCCTTGGGTCAGGTGCAACTATTCTGACAGAGTAGACCTCACGAGGTAAATAAGAGGGTGATTGTAGCCTTTCTATTGTGAAAAATATTTTAGAGTCAGTGGGTGAAGTAGATATCTAAGAATCCAAATAGGCTATGGGATCTGCAAACTTATTGGTAGAACATGAGTCATTTGAACTTCGTAACGGTCAAATGTGGTCAAAAGTATTTCTTTGTGATGTTTATACTTTTGAAGTATCTCTCTATGACACTAGTATATACCATTGAATTGGTTTACAACCAGCTGAGAATCATCAAATATATTGATGGACTTAACATCGAAGGCATAAGCATCTAGGAGACCCAATACAAGTGCTTTGTATTCAGAAATATTGTTTGTATAATCAAAATCGAGTTTGAAAGACAAAGGCATAGGTTCACCATCAATAGTAATTAGGATGACACCATCCCCACCTCTAGGCTAACATTTGGAGCCATAAAAGAAGAGTGTCATTTGGTAAGCGGGTTCATCTAAGGAGAGGGTAGCTATGGACTTTTCTAGGAAATTGAAGTTAGAGGGTTGATTCTCGGAAAGAGGTGCGTCTGCTAGTTAGTCAAAAATAGCTTGGCCCTTGATGGAATTTTTATGAATGAATTCTAGGTCGAGGTCGATAAGAAGCATAAGACAACATACCACACATTGATGTTGATAGGGTTTGGTGTACATATAGTGTAAGGGGTCGATATTAGTAGTAACATAGGTTTTTGGCTAAGTAGGTAATGGCGGAGTTTGGTGGCAATGAAAACTAAGGCTAGGTAGATCTTTTTAGCGTGGGTATATCTAATTTCATAGTCCATAAGGGTATGACTTATGTAATAAACTACTTTCTCTCGTCATTTTTGTCATGGTGAGTGAGCATGGCACCTAAATAATGGTCAATGGAAAAAATATATAGGTAAAAGGGCTAGTCATCCTTAGGAGGAATGAGCACTGGTGGTTGAAGGAGGTATTGTTTTAAGGCTTCAAAGCTTTATGGAATTCATCATCCCATTTGAATGAAACATCTTTCTTGAGAAGATGATGAAATGGTTGATAGTGGTTAGAAATCTATGAGGTAAAATGATGAATGGATTACAACTTACCTTGGAGGATTCAAAGTTGACAGAGAGTAGTAGGTAGAGGAATTTCTAGAATAGCCTTGAATTTAGCAAGATCGACTTCTATGCCATGCAAAGAAATGATGAAACCAAGGAGTTTTCCTGAAATTACCACAAAGACACACTTCTTTAGTTGAATATGAACACAATACTTGATGAGGCGGTCAAAGATGACCTTAAGGATAGTCAGGTGTTTGGTTCGATGTTTGGATTTGGCTAGAAGATCATCTATGTAATCTTCCAATATGTGATGCATGATGTCATGGAAGATGTAATTCATGGCTTGCTGATATGTAGCACCAACATTTTTAAGTCCAAAAGGCATGACTCGATAGCATAAGGTTCCCCTAAGGGGTGATGAAGGTAGTCTTGTGTTGATCTTTTAGAGCAAGTAATATTTGATTGTAACCTAAGAAACCATCCATGAGTGATAGCATTTCATGGCGGTGGTGAGATCAACTAGTTGGTCAATGCCTAGTAGGGGAAAATCATCTTTGGGACAAGCTAGGTTGAGGTCACAAAAGTCTATGCAAATGCGGAGTCCCCCTGTCACCTTTGTGATAGGAATGATGTTAGAAATCCATTGGGGATAGTCAATGGGTAGGATGAAGGAAACTGAGAGAAGGTGCTGAAGCTCTTCTTTGACCAGAAGAGCAATGCGAGGATGCATTTTCCACATATTTTGTTTGATTGGTTTGGTGTCGGGAATGGTTACGATATTATGCACCATTATTTTTGGGTCAATACTTGGGCATATCGACATAGGACCAAGAAAAGCATTGCTATGGTCCTGAAGGAAAGAGGTAAAAGATTCCTATTTAGTAGCATTCAAATATTGACATATCTTTAGAATGTGTGGGTCATCCAGTGTTAATGTTGATTTCAATGGTTGATTCATTTAACATGGTTTGTGTCTCAGAAGGTAATGATCGTGAATATAAGAATCTTCCACACCAAGGTAAGTGAGGATGGATTCATCATCTTGACATTGAACAATGTTAATAGAAGGTGTATCATCATTGATCATGTCAGGATATAGGAAGAGTAGAGAAGAGGGAGCCTCACTATCATGTTGATAGGTCAGAGGTCCCAAAGAAATTAGGTTTATGAAAAAAAAAGTTAGGAGAAATAAATTCGGGATCTATGGACTCTGTGGGTGAAGATGATAATGTGGGTGAATGAGGTGGGGAAGTTTTTCTTCCTAAATGAGGTTGATGTGAGCCTTCTTAGGAGGTGGTGTGTCAAAACCAATGCCACTACAGTCATTATGTTTATGATAGGTACATGAAATGACAGTATGGTGGCCTTGTTCATAAAAACAGATCCAAATCCTTTCCACATGCATCAACGGTGGAAAGTGTGAGAGGAATGGTGGTTAGTAAGGGAATGTAAACTAGATGAAAATGGTTGTGTTTGGGAAGGAGGATCGGGTTTATAAATGGCAATATCAAGACCCCCATACGTAAGATTAGTGCAAAGGTGGGGAGGACCATAAGGAAAAACCTCACTGCGTGGATGTCATAATCGGGTGTCGACACAGGTTCCCATACTCTTACAGAGTGAGGAACATGTCAATATTATATCGGCAGTATTCCCCCAAAGTGAGGCATTGAAAAACACCTTCTAAGGGATCAGTAGTCAATATGTGGTTAGCGGGGATAGACAACTCACTAGATGATGGGGAAGTAGGTGAGTTAGTGGTAGAGGCTACGATGGCAGTAGGGATAACAAGGGTTAGATGTGGGAGAGGTGGTGGTAGTCTTGGTGGATGGGCTTGTAGGTGAAGGTGAAGTGGGGATAGTGGCAAATTCCTTGATTAGTACAAGCACATTGTTGGGTTGGTATAACATGTTACATGTCTTGAAAGGCAATTGGTTGGCCAGGATGGTGTAATTATGTCCCTCGTGTTCAAATTTGAGGCAATGGTGTAAAGTCAATGGGACACAACTCATGGCGTGGATCCAAGGTTGGATAATCAACATATTATAATGGAACTCCCCTTCTAGGACATAGAAAATTTACAGGATAGTGTGGGGACCCACGCGGACATGGAGAACGATGGTACCCAAGGTAGAGGTCATGGTGTCATTAAAGGAGCACAACATAATTGGGTTACCATGCATGTAATTGGTAGGTATGTGCATTTGGTTATATGCATGGGAGGAGATGATGTTAATACTAGCACCACCATCGATCATAACACATCGTATACGTATATTATCAATAAAGATGAAGATGAAAAGAGTGGGATTAAGGTTTTGGACCGGAAAGGAGCGATCTCTTCATCCGAAAAGGCGAGGGTGGCTATTTGGTGAGTAGGTGGGGGTGTAGAGGAAGGCGATGACTTGGTGAGAGAGGATACATGATGAGGGGTACTGATGGAGGCTACGGGCATGAGGTCATTTGGTAAAACCTCAATAGATTGAAGGACCTCCTTAAGGGCTTGACAATGTGACTCGGGGTTTAGACAAGATCATATAAAGACATTTTGAGTGAGGATTGGTGAAATTGTTCTAGCATTGTGTGATGTATGACCCCATTGTAAATAGGATACGTGGGACCTCGAATGGTGACTTTTGGTGTCGGCGATGGAGTGGTATGTTGGTTATAGGGTTGGTTGATGGGATGGTTGCCTTTTCCTTTCCTTTGTCTTTCTAAGCACGGGTGGAAATGTTGATCTCAAATCTCGGGGTGGATCCAAAAGTTACGGAGGATGGAAATATTTATCACCGAGTAGGTAAGGGAAGAAGATATAGGAAGATTGGTGAAGGTGAAATGGGGTCCTCATCAAGAAGATCATCGTCATCAAAATTTTCTTCAGGAGGACATAATTAGACAAGGGTGGATTTTAAAGCCTTATAGTTCTCTACATCGTGTCCTAGCACACGATAGTAGGTGTAAATTTTAGTTTCGTCAAACCCCTTTGGTTTGGGTTTGAGTGGTTCATAAGGTCTAAGAGGTGGTAATGTGATGATAGAGGTTTCGAGGATATTGGTTAATATTTTGGTGTAGGAACCTACTAATGGATCATAATGGGAGGTGAGTGTGGGTCTAGGTATAAGTGTGACCGATTGTGAAGGAAGAGGATTTAGAGGAGGGGAAAATGGGGTGGTCCACTAATTTAGTATGTGGAGTGGTCCTAGGTATTTTGGGAATCCATTTGGGTAAAGGTGGGGTAGAAGAGATGGTGATGGAAGGTTTGATTGGTTTGACTACTTTGTTGGAGGGTAGAGGATTTTTAGTTTTGGATTGCACCTTCTTGGGAAAAGGTGACACGGGACTATGGGATATATAGGGAAAGTTAGATGGTGGAAGAGGACAGGTTACCCACGGGGCAACTAAATTTTGGTGGAGGTGGTTGGTAGAGGTTGGGTAGAAGGTGTGAGTGGGAGAGGAGAGCGTCAGGTTAGTGAAGAAGTTATAGATGGTAATGGTGGTATGGGTGGTAAGAAGGTCACGGGATATAGCGGGGTTATGTGGATTACTTGAGTATATTAAAGGGTCGTGATGAGGAGGTGGGTTGCTGCATTCTTGGTTTACCGGTGGAAGAAGGTTGTTTGGCCAGGGGTCGAGGGGTGAGGTCCTAGGATGGACGAAAGAGGTGAAGGTGACAATGGTGTGGTAGGTGAGGTTGGTGTATGAGGCCTAGGAGGTTGGGTCTTCCTTTTAGGGGCCGGAATAAGTTTAGTGTTGGTTTGGGAAGATGTGGCTAAATCTAATTTTATGGGTGGGTGAGTAAGGTTCAATGTTGGCATGACCCCTAAGGTAGTGATGGGTTTAGGTAAGGGAGATGATATAGGCATGGGCAGGTGTTTAGGTATAGGCATATGTTGGGTTGTGGGTAGAGGTGTGTGTTGGGTTGTGGGTGATGACATGGAAGGTGTTGTAATATTCATGGTTGTGTTTGGTTTGGTCACTTGAAACACTTTTGGATAGATTGTGGAGGTGTTAGTGAGTGATAGATCCATTTGGGTTGAAGCAAGAAGTAGAAGACGCTCCCAAAGTAAGGCTCTATCCACATAATCCGGTGTGATCAACCAAGCATGAAAATGGTACTACTATGGGAAGGGCCAATGTGGATCAAGTAGTAATCCCTATAAAATGTGTTTTTAAAAAAGGAGATGGCTAGCCTCGACTTTGTGGGTAAGAGAGCCGAAAGAAAATTAGTAGGATCTTGGAGGTCGATGGAGAACGGTCATCTAAAGGAAATGGTGTTTCTACAGGATACCCTATAGGTAGAGGAGATGATGGGCCAGACAAGGTGGACTCTCCTTGTGATGGTGTAGGGAGTGGACATGTGTCCCCTATGAGTAGGAGAGGTGCTGCTTGACGATCTCTCGGTAATGTGAGGGCCGGAGGTGGAGTGCTAATTATGGGCTCTTCCACGGATGAAGGATAAAATGAAGAGGGTCCCTCTGTGGGTAGAGGAGTAGATGAAATAGGTTCTTGTGTAGGTAGATGATTTCGGGCTAGGATTTCATCTATAGAAGGAACATATGGGTAATTGGGAAGCAACTAGTACATCCTAAAAAATAGCATGGCCCTCTTGGACATTACTTTCATTGGTTGAAGTGTCACTAGTTTTGTTGGAAGATGGGGCATGATTAGAGAATGTTTTTTTGAAAATATGTAGGTTTTGGTTAGTGGGTGCATTTGGGTTATCCAAGAGTAGATCCCCATTGTCTAACATTTCTCGGACTATATTCTTGAAGGTGATGTTGTTACCATCACTATGACCTTTGAAACGATGGTAGTTGCAAAATACGTGTTCTTTATACCATGTAAGCATGGGGCGATTAGGGTAAAAACTAGTGTGTGGTTTTATAGGTGGAAGGGTAATGGCACCAGCCTTAATAATATTATCTATAAGAAAACAATATGGTTCTCCTATTGGGGTGTACTTTCGATATTTTTGCTTGAATTGGAAATCTTGGATGAGAGAGAGATTAGAAGAAGGTTTGGCTTGGTTTGATGGGTGAGAAGGTCTAGCCTTGAGAATCACAAAGATAGGCAGGTCCTTTGGGTTTTGAATATTTTTTCTAGGGTTTCGAAGATGAAGAAGCATCATTTCATTTGAACACGATTTTCTTGTTATGATGCGGTCTAGGATTCAGATAATTAAAACCAATAAGGCCCTAGATGCGCTAGGACATCACTCAACCTAAGATGAGTGCTCACCCAAGCATGTAAAGGTACCAAGTCCCTCTTTAGGGTTGCTTATTGCAAGAAGTTAGCATGATGAAGACTTAATGCATGTAATTTCATTACTAACACAACATCCTACAGAGCATACCAGATCTATACTTAGGGAAGAAAATAATTAAGTATTAACCATGATGAGATCAAGAACACACTAGATTCAGATACATATAGAACTAACACTTAGATCTAGCCAATATCCTCCATTGTATTAAATGTAATAAGTATACAAAAGCTTCATTACAATAACAATAGTATGTGTGTAATAGATTTAACAACATATCTCTTTATATCTCCTCTCTGCATATCGATCTATCTATTACATAGTTCACCACACACACACACATACACACACGAGATAAGGGTGGGGAATTTCCCTTCACCGCTTATCAGTTCCCAAAATAGGTTGCATGCTATTATTAGCCACGTGCCTTTACAAAACTTGCCACACATGCAAGTGTGCTAACAATAGACTACTTTGCTAGTTAACGATAGTAGTAAATCTAATTCCAGGTCTATGCCCATGTAAAGTTCTTTGTATCCAATCCTCCGAGAATATCTAATGCATAGGGTACATGTCTCTACCTCATTTATGTGCTCTGCACACCATCTCTAAAAATAGACCTTCATGAGAAAAAAATGGTTAAGTCTGAAGACTGAACTTCTACTCCGTGTGCGTGTTCTCCCTATCCATTCACGCCTTTAAATATATCCTGCTTTCTCATGCAGACTTCTTGTGTGCTTTCATCAAGTGTTCTCTGATCAACATTACCCCACACTAATTTAATTGTCACCTGACAATGGTCATCTCCAAAACTGAAGTAAAGAATTGAAGAATGGAAAGAAGTAAACAATAGAAGAATGGAAAGAATTAAAGAATGTTTTTATTGTGTAGTCTCTTGTTCTGTAACCTAAACAACTAATTTAGGATATTCTTGTTTTATTTTGGCCTCCAAGTTCTTCCACTCAACGAGTGCTTCCTCTACTCTATCTGGAATATCCACAACAATAGACTCCAGTTCATCTCTTGTAATCTCCCCTTTTTCATTTTGTAAGACCAACACAATGCTGGACATTGTAGTCATCCTTCCTTCTAGTAAATCCATCTTTTGCACAATGAGCTTCCCAAACTCTTCCAACTAATTTTTATGTGGTTCTTGTCTTTCTTTGTCAGAGCCTCACACTTCGTTTAACTAATGCTAATATTTCGAATGGCCCAATGTGTCATCCTTCATCAATTTTGGACCTCATTGTGATCCTCCAGGGTTCTTACATTGATGAGCTCTTCTGGAGCTGTACATATGTTCAAGGCTTGGTATTCTTTCTTTAGTTCTTCTTACAGCACTTGCAATGAGTCCTTCATATGATGTAACCTTCCACATCACCGAAGCCTTTTCGTGCTCTGCCTCTTGTCCTGGATCCTTTGCACTGGCATGCATAGAGGTTCATCTTCAAGCACTAGGTCCACTAAGGTACTTACATAGTGTATTGCCGAAGGAAACGTCTTTGGTACCTTTGGTTCGAGGTGTGGCCTAGCCTTCATAACATTATCACCAATTTCCTCTACGAGGCTGATAAATACAACATTTTTCTTCTATGCCAAGTCTCTTTCCTACATTAGGTGCACTATTTATCCATCCTTAGTTTTAATATCTTCCTTAAGTACCCTAATTGTGGCAGCCTTGTTCATATTATGCCTCACCACCTTTGTTAAGACTTTTTCTAATGCATTGCTTACTTGTTCATCTGACATGACAGTAGGTTTTATCATCATGTGTCTATCCTGAGGTGTCTTTTTCAACCTCCTTGATACGCATGAATCCTCACACACATCAAAATCTAGATCATCCATGTGTGTGTGCATTGACCATGATAATTTCTTCCTTGTGCGCACCATAGCTATATATTCATCCATTAATTCCCAGCAATATAAGTCCTTCTCTAGCGGTGTTCTTTGGAAACAGGCATAGACAATTTTACCTGTGTCCTCTACATAACCCATGGCTGGTGGAATGTTCTCTCCACTTGTTCTTCTATACCGAGGCTTCTTAGGAACTTGAGCTTCTAAATTTGTGACTTGTGTTTCCATTTCTTGTGCAGTCTCTATAGTTATCTCATTGGTTCTCTTTTCCTCCTCTTCTCCTTGCTTCATTTCTTCATCTTTATGTTCTTCCACATTCTTTAGAGGTGTAGGAGAATTAGGTGCACTTTCCTCGACTCCTCTTCCTCCTCATTCAAATTCAGCTTCCTTATTCTTTACATTGTTGTTTCTTTCTGTGGGGAGAGTATGGGTGATCTGTGCATCGTTTGCAGAGTAGCACCTTGAGTTCTTGTCCTCTTGAATAATATCTTGAATCATGCTCTCCTTAGACCGTGTCTAATTCCTCCTCATCCCGAGATGGTGTATTTGTGCACTTAGCTTCATCCTTGTTTATAGGATGTATTCTTCCTCTATGCTCCAAACCACCACTATCTTCGTGCTCATCCTCTTCATCGTTGATGTGAATAGTTTTTGTGGGCTTGGGCGCTGGAATATTTTCCATTGTATGTTGACCCTTTGGTGGGGCTAGAAGTGTGAACTCATCTTCCACATACTTGTTATTCTCCAACTTGGGCTTTAGTTGAAGGTACACCAGTGCTGCTCCAACATCTCCCATAACCAAACTTACTGGTTTAATGTTCAATACATCTGAAATAAGCCTTTCAATATATGCACTATGCCCTAGATACACATATTTATTCCTTAGCATGTGGTAGTCACAATCTACCTTGTCTGCATTGAATGTGAGGTACCATGTGTCTAAGAACATGTGTACTGATGCCTAGAAGTACCTTGCTATGAAGGCATATGGTAACTTACACCAAGGTCTCCATGCTTTATCCTTCATGGAAAACCGTGCAATGTAAAAATGCTAATATACAATGAACTGAATTATCTTCCCAACCACTAAATGTAATTCCTTATGGATGTTCCATTCATCTTCAAAGGCCATGTGGAGCCTATCATACCACTTCTTAGCCTATTTCTTGACTTTTTCTACCATGGATCCTTCACACAAGTACTTTTTGAAGCATTTTGCAGGTGACTTGTGCTCTATGGGATACTCCCATATCTTCTCTTTTGGTCCATCAGGTACTCTAATCTCCATGAACACCAATGACAATAGAACAAATCCAAAGCTGATTTTTTCTGCAATGTAGCATGAAATTTTGTAAAATACCCCTTCAGATATCTTTTTAGCAATGTGCAACCACATGGTATTCACTTGTGACCACCTTTCTGGTCATTTAGCTTTGTAACGAGGTGTGCAACTACTTGCACAACTGGATATTTCTTCAATTTATCAATTTCCATGCCACACAGGACCCTTTGTATACCCCAACTCCTTTCTGGTCTCCAATATTGTGGCCTTGTCTGTTAAATCATCCCTCAAGTCTTCTCTTGTGCCCTTCAATCCCATTACTATGGAGATGAGTGTAGCTGAAATTTTGACTCTACATCCTGCAAAGTAGAAAAAATCTTTGTGCACTCTACTCATGAGCCACTAGTACAAGGGCTCATATTTCCCAAAGTAAGGGAGTTTGTATAGCTGGTAAACTCCAATCTTCTTCAAGAGATTCTTTCTAGCATCATCATACACTCGCTTTGCTTTGTCTTTTACCATGCATTTATTTTTCTTTGTGTTTAGGAAGGCATCAAATTCATTTTTATTCTCTATGGTATGGTGGTTGTACTCACTCACCTTTCTTTTCTTATGTGATAATCCCACTCCTGGCCTACGATAACCCCCTCTGGATATTGTATTTTAGAAAAATTAATTTTGGGAGCCATCTCCTCTTCTTCTTCGACCACCTTCTTCTTTCCCTTCACTCCTACAACTTCTTTCTTGGGTACCATTTCTACCTTGCAATCCTTTGTACATACTTTCCTCTTGAATTATTTAACATGTGATTCAAAATCTAGCTCGATTCAGTGTGCCCTAGGTGAAATCACGTGCCCTTTTTCCTCTCTGTTGCCTTGCTTTTCTCAAAACCTTCACCAACGGGGTTGCAAGCTCTGTCTACGCATAGAACTCTTCATCACGACTGGTTACACAACTCTCTCACCTCAACTCGATCACTCGGCTCTTTGCACTTAGCTCTTTTTCAAATAATCTTAATCACAATGGTAAAAATGAATTCGTATCCCATCCTTATATATATTTTCAAATTTTTGATGCATTCATTTCTCCTTCACCTACCAAATATCCTCTCATTAATTGACCAATTTCATCCTTTCTGTGCGTTACATTTTCACGCCCTAGCTATAACCTTCTAGCGCACCTTCCTACCCTTCGGTCATAGACTTCTCTTCAACGCACTTCCTTACACCCAAGTACCTCATCACTGCACCTTCTACTGGTAGTTGTTATGGCCTCTAGCTTACCTCGCGTTATATTGTCCCTTCATTCATCTCCATCTTTGGTCACTTTTTAGAGCAATCTCCACTTAAATAGCACCCAAGTGGCACCCATAGTAGTTTATTCTTTCCACCTTTTAGTTCCAGCAGTCCTGTACCTAGATATCAACAATCCACCCCACACTAAAAATATGTGTAGTCCTCTACGCATAAACATGCTTCATATAGTAATTAGCTCCATGCGTCGTGAGCATGCTTATTACACAACACACCAACTAAATTGACAAAGCATAACAACAAAGAAGGAAACACATTAAGGAAATACAAAATTGAAAACCTAATCTAAATGGAAATACTACCTTATTATAAACACAAAGAAGACTTATTTATAGTAGGGCTTCAACCTACTCCCGTTGAAGTAACTAGGTAACCTTTTTCCATCAAGGACCTCTAACTAACAATCGATGGTTTCACGTATGTGAGTGATAACATACAACCCCCAAAAATGTACCTTGAGTTTTCTTAGATGGCATAAAAACATAGATTCATAAAGAAGTACCATTTGTCTAACCTTAAAATTTTTGGCCCTTGTATTTCTATCATGTCATGCTTTCTACCTAGACTTTTCTTTCTTATAAATTCAACATGTTATTGCTCATCTCTCATCCAATTTGATTAAACTTTTAATCTACTCTTCTAAGGCTTTCTCATCAAGAAGACCTCTAGTGTGCACAATATGCAAAGAAGGTAAGATAAATTCCATAGGAAGAATGACCTTTACACCAAAAACTAAATGAAATGGTGTGGCTTTGTTCAATCATTTATATGTTGTCTAATATACCCAGTACTATATATACTTTATCATCCCAATACTTTCTTCCAACATCACAAACTTTTGTTAATGTCTGGCTCAAAATTTTGTTGAAAGCTTCAAAGAGTTCCATTTTCTTGAGGATGATAGGGTGTAGTCTTATGGTGAGCAATCATGAACTCATCCAATAAAATTATGATTATCTCATTAATAAAATGTGTGCCCCTATCACTGGTCAACTCAAAGGACATCCATACCTTGTAATAACATTCTCCCAAGAAACCTAGCTGTTATAGCCATTGTACAGTCCTTTGTAGGTGCTGCTTCTACCCGCCTTATAAGATAATTTGTGCATGTTATGATGTAGCGCGATCAAGTTCTTCATGTAGCTGGTGAAATAGGACCCACAAAATCTATATCCCATTTCTCAAATGGTTCGAGTGCTAGTAATCGGTATCAAGGATTTCATCTCACTAATCCGGTCTTCCAATATGTTGAAAATGGTCATATGCCTTATAGAATTCCTTACAATCTTTATAGTGGGTCTCCCACCATAATCTAGCGAGTAGAATCTTGCACGCCATAACATCACCTGCATAGTGGCCACCTGTAATTCCACCATGAGATTCTTCCATAATTCACGTGCGCTCATGTTCCAATACACAATGGAACAATACCTCATCACAGCCCAATTTGTACAAGTCACCACTGATTAACATTAAGGTGTGACACGTATAGCAAGTTGTTTCTTCTACAAGGATTTCATTCCTTCTGGTGTCATCCCTGTATGTAGAAAGATAGCAGTGTCCTCTAGCTCTGATTGCATGCATTGTAACTTTTATAACTATGCATTTGGCATGGTATCTTCAATCACCTATGCTTCTTCTCCTGACTGTATTCTTGATAGATGATCTGGTCCAAAATTACTTTTCCCTAGTTTGACCAAAAATGTGAATTCAAATTCCTGAAATAATAGTATACATCGACATATGCACCCTTGTAAAATAGGTTTATTTACCAAATACTTCAATTCCATGTGATTTTTATAAAATACAAAGGGCAAAGCTAGTAGGTACTAGTGAAATTTATGTAGTGCATATATCATCGACAAATATTTGCGTTGTGTAGTTATGATTCTACTCTGCGAGAGTCACTTTCTACTAGAAAAGCAAATAGGATGATCTGCAATACCTTCTCTAAGTTCAGCCAACACTTTGTGCCAATGGCCATGCCAAAGGCATCAACATGTACATGACATGGTTTATCCCACAAAGGAAAATGTAGAATAGGTGCGGTAGTGAGTCTCTCCTTCAATGTATCGAATATGTGTTGTTGCGGTTCTCCCCAATATAACACACCTCTCCCTTCTGGTAACTCTTCCAATGGTTCAAAAACTTTGGCATATCCTTTGATAAAATTTCTGTAATATCCTCTATGACCCAAAAATCCATGCACCTCACTTTGACTGGTTAGCTCTCTTAGGCCTATAATAACTGTAACTTTGGCTGGATCAACCAACAAACCTTCCTTACAGATTATGTGTCCTAAAAGTATTCCAAACGACATAGAAAATATGCACTTATTTATATTCAAAGAGATACTCAACTGTCTAGACCAATCAAACATTAAGTGCAGATTGTCATTGTGATTTTTAACTAATCCATACACCATCCAATCATCTAAATATACTTGTAAAAAGTTGTGAATAAATTCC
This sequence comes from Taxus wallichiana var. yunnanensis, assembly GCA_018340775.1. Classification (NCBI taxonomy): domain Eukaryota; kingdom Viridiplantae; phylum Streptophyta; class Pinopsida; order Cupressales; family Taxaceae; genus Taxus; species Taxus wallichiana. The sequence continues at coordinate 42,658,278 of CM031235.1, forward strand.
TTGAATGCTTGGAAAACTATGTGCGAAAAGAAAACAGGTGCATTCTTCAGACCAAAAGGCATTATAGTATAGGAAAATATACCCCATTCAGTAGTAAATGTAGTCCTATCCTGATCCTCTGGGTAATCGAACCTAATGATACCCAGAGAACCCATATGTAAATGAATATATTTTGCACCTGCAACTCCCTCTAGGATTTCCTCAGTGAATGGCGTAGGAAATGGATCATTTACACATGCAACATTCATCTCCCTGTAGTCCACACAAATTGTAATCCATCCATCTTTCTTGATACTAATGACCATTAGACTAACCCATTCTAACTCATTAAGGGACTTGATGATTCTAGACTTCAACATGTTTTTAATCTCTTCGTTGACCTTTTCACATAAATTAGGGTTCATTCTATAAGATCTCTTTCTAGTTGGGTGCACACCCTCTTTAAGTTTAATATTCATCTCATTGAAATATTCATGCATGCCTTTAAGTTCATGGTACCCCCTAGGAAATAGGTCTTGGTAGTCCCTTAGTAACTCTATGATTTTTTCCACTTCAGAGTCGACCAATAGTCTCCAATTATGGCTTCCTTAGGCTCAACATCCATTCCAATATTCACCCACTTTGTCTTCATAGGTTCATGATAGGTGTGCATGGTCCTATATGTGCTATTCAGTACCTCACGTTCCCTTGTTGAATGGCTTATATCCAGATTATCTACTACTTCATCATCTACTAAATAGACCATTTTTCCTTTCTCTTTCTCAAGGAAAGCGTGTTGAAGTAATGTTGCATCACCTCTAGTTCTTTGTCAAAATGCACTCCTGAGTCTTCCTCATCTAATAATTCTTGAAGGAGTCCCTTAACCTTAGTGCTATCCCCCATAGTTAAGCACTTTATGAATTTCAATGCTTCTTCTACCAAAGGATTTGTAGAGAAGAAGTCAAATATTTGGACCATTCCTGTAATTAAATTCTACCAATTTCCAGTTTCTCTATGGAGTTTTGCATATACATACTAAGCATGTGCACAACCTTGTAAAGTGGAATAAAACTGGTGCACCCATAGCGAAGGTGGTAAAGCTTCTTGCCCTTCTGTCTAGAGTCTCTCACATTTCGAATGTGGTGCTTTGAGTAGGTTGATTACCATTATAAGTACTTATTTGTGTATGTGGGTTTCTCTTAAAAACCTAGTAGTAATAGCAATCCCAATTTCATTCCATCGACAAGATTATCCCTATGGACCACCCACCAAAGATGCTTTGCCATCCCACGTAGTGTATATGCGAGCATATCTCTTCTTTCTAGTGGATCTATCCACTACTCTTCCATGGCACATAGAAATGCTATGGGATCCCCCTCCCCTGTGTAACAAGGTACCAAGTTGTTTCTTATCCTCTTGACACAACGTGGTTTTACACCTCTATAATATATGCTCTTTACTTTGTACTCTACTAACTCATAAGTATTGTGGGCCTATTTATCACAAGAAATACTTGTAGTATTGTTGATAGACTATACATCATCGCACTTTGAATTAGTCCTTCTTTGGTTGGTTTAATCATCTATAGATCTTGGATAATGTGTACATAAATCCTATTTTGATATTCTTCACTTAAGGGATCAACATAGGGCATGGAATTTCCATCTGTTAAAGGGATAATAACTCTTTCCTCTTTATTTTCAAAACTGATATAGCCCTTGTTGAACTAAAGATCAACATTATTTACATAGCACCAAGGATGTCCTAATAGAGCTGGGAAACTATCTGATTCTGCTAGCACTAAAACTTCAAAGTCTCTAGTGAACTTGGCTCCTTGTATGGTAATGGATGCATCTTTCAAAACTCCTATGGGAGTGGCCTTAGTTCGATTAGCCATGAAAAATATATTAGAGGATGGCTGCAATGGGGGTCTTCCCATTTGTACCCATGCATCTAGGGTGAGAACATTGACTTCCACACCTGCATCAATCATTATATTACTCAATAGCCACCATACATGTGCAGAATTTGTCATCCAGTCTCAATACATGTGTGTGGAGTGTTTCCTTTTATCCAATCCCTTAATAATGGAACAATATTTTCTTGGTGCAACATTTTACACACTTCCCTCAAGTCATCTATATCAGTTTGGACTATCTCTGACGCTTTCTTTTTCTCTATTTTCCATGATTTCTCTTTTAAGTATTATATCTCACCCTAAAGATTCTTGAGAACTCCCATGGTTTCCTGATAAACCTCCTTCTGATAGGTAGGATTTAGGTACCATGCATGAAGAAATTATTCTTTAGTGATAGTAGGTTTTTGTTGTAATGTGTCCTTCGCATGTTCCACCTAAGTGTGGGTCATGATATTTACTTACAACTCTTTAGAATCTATTGCAATCTTGGGCATTCATTGATTTTCCATGTACGTTGTATCCTAAGCATACATGCGTCTTTTTTCTTGTCTATGTTGCTTACTTAGATGCTCATATAAGTCCTGGGAACTTTTCATAGCTAAAGTTATTTCCATAAAAAGAACATGCAATATTCTAAGGACATTCATGCCTATAGTGGTCAGGAGATCCGCATGTATAACATGTGCCGTGAGGAAACTCACTTCTTCCACCACCATGGCCTCATCCTCTAAATCCATTGTATTATCCTCAAATTATACCATGGCTTCCTTCAAAATACCCCTCATTCTGATCATAGCACACTTGATTGTGCTCCCGGTCTTGATGCTCATTCTTTCCCTTAGAGTTATCTGAAACTCCTGTTTGTCGTACACCAATATCTATAGCATCATGGATCTTTCCAATAAACTGGCAGTCCTCTATGTCATGAGTTTTGGACTTATAGATTTTACAAAGAGCTTGAAATGTTCGTTCCTATCACACATTGTAATAATAGTCGGTGACTAGCATCATGGTTTAGGTGGTATATTTCACAATCCATCAGCATTGAGCATACTATTCTATGAGGAAAACTATCCTTTGTGTGACCTTCTACTTCACAATTTATGCACCAAATCCCTATGCACGTCTTGTGTGCTAAATTTGTGGATAAATTCTCCAAATATTTTTCCATTGCTACTATTTGTGCTTCTAAAAATGGGCTCACCATCGTATCTATGCTTCTAAATTCCTCAGTGCACAAGGCTACTTCAAGTGCTTCATGTGGATCAGTGTATGCCTTATGTGATAATGCCCTTCTAAAGGGTTTCATTAAGCCCCCAATGAACCATTGTGCATGTTGGCTTACGTGTATGTCATAAGAAATATTTGACAATAAAGTTTTAAACGTGCATCACAGTCTCTAACACTTTCGGTAGTTCCTTGCTTAATATTATTGAGTGTACTTATACTCTTCTACTCAAATGTAGGGATGTAGAACTCTTTAAGGAATGTATCCTTTAAAGCCATATAATATATGCAAGTCTGATCAGGGTCAAACTTTTTGTACCAACTTTATGCATGCCCTTGTAACATAGTAGCAAAGTGGCTTTCCCTACATTCAAAAGCTATGATTCCTTTTGCATGCCACAATATTTCACACATGTGCACATGTTCAGAAACATCTTCTATGCCCATATATTCTAGAAGGTGAAGAGACATTTCCATGTAAATATTCTCGGGGTTGGTGCGCACCTTTCCCATCGATCCAAAACCTCTTATGTTTCCCCTACCTCCGAACAACCGAGATCCACCCGAACAAGAGCTACCTATGCCTCCCGATACCAAACTTGTAGCAAGAATAGGACTTATAAACATACTCCCCTATGCTCCAACAGTAGTACTATACTGAAATCCTATGGTCTGTGAAGTAGTTCCACTTCTAGAGGTGGATCCAACATTCAGTGCACTCATATTTTGTGTGGGAAATGCTCCTAAAAACAAACCTCCAAATAAAAATGAATCCATCTTCCCCTTGCCACTGATGTGCTTGCTCTCTTATTTCCCAAACTTTCTTTTTGATTACTTGTTGTACTAGGTATTGGAAAACCAAGCACAAGGGCTAGGTTACTGCAGTTGATTCGGATGTGCACTGCAGCCTAGGTAGTCTCTGTTGGCATGCTTCTTCGTGAGGTGAGGGGGATCCTTGTCATGGTTTCCAAGATGGGGAGATCCTCATGCTCCAGCTCCACGTCTTCTACATGAGCTTTAAATACTTCACAATTCATCTCTCTTCTCAATGACATACTTTCTACAATGGTACGCTACTTTTCTATCTCCCTATTGCATGCCTCATTATACTTAATCTACCTTTCCTCTCTTTTCCTTTACTCACTAAGTCTACCATCTTTCACCAATCCTGCTCCCCCTCGTGCATGGTGGGTTTACTTATAAATCAATTTACTCTCTAGATTCAAGGTTACCATCAGGATCTTGATCACCAGAGGAATGCCTTGTAGGTAAGTTCCCCTTGGATATCATAAAAACTAGAATTCAGCTACCTCTGGACATGAATAAGTGGAAATTGAGTATTCCAAGATATAGCTATTCAAGACACCATGGAACCATGTATCCACCACTTGATTCCAAATCATATCAGCATCATAAAGGGCCTAGAATTCTTCATGCATCCAAACAAGTGCGTGATACCTCCAATTCCACTTAGATGCATAAGCAATCAGCCACTCATACAATTCTACTAGAAAGATAGCAAAAATATCTCATATAAATTGTCATATAGATTCTATTCTACCCATATATGTGCATTATTATTAGATGTAGTGCTAAACCACTGTGCATATTCTTCCTCTAGATCATGTATCCATTCTTCAACACTTTCCAAGGTCAACTGGTATGTCTTCATCACGAACCATCTTGAAAACAACTGAAAATAGGTCCCAATAATGGAACCAATGATGCAGCCTAGAATTTAGTAATTCAAACCAATAAGACCCTAGATGTGCTAGCACATCACTCAACCTAAGATGAGCACTCACCTGAAGTGTGCAAAGGTATGAGGTCCCTCTTTAGGGTTGTTGTTGCAGGAAGTTAGCATGATGAAGACTTAATGCATGCAATTTCATTACTAACACAACATCCTATAGAGCATACCAGATCTATACTTAGGGAAGAACATAATTAAGTATTAACCATGATGAGATCAAGAACACACTAGATTCAGATACATACAAAACTAACACTTAGATCTAGCCAATATCCTCCATTGTATTAAACGTAATAAGTATACAAAAGCTTCATTACAATAATAGTAGTATGCGCGTAATATATTTAACAACATATCTTTGTATATCTCCTCTCTACATATCGATCTATCTATTACATAGTTCACCATATATATAAGGGTGGGGACTTTCCCTTCACCACTTATCAGTTCCCAAAATAGGTCACATGCTATTATTAGCCACACACCTTTACAAAATTGGCCACACATGCAAGTGTGCTAACAATAGACTACTGCTAGCTAACTGATAGTAGTAGATCTATTTCTAGCCTATGCCCATGCAAAGTACTTTGTATCTGATCCTCTAAGAATAGCCAATGTGTGGCACGCACGTCTTTGCCTCATTTTTTTGCTTTGCATGCCATCTCTAAAAATAGACCTTTATGAACAAAAATGGCTAAGTCCTAAAGATTGAACTTCTAATCTGCACATGCATTCTCTCTATCCATTCACACCTTTAAATATATCTTTCTTTCTTGCATAGACTTCTTGTGTGCTTTCTATCAAGGTAATGCTGAATTAGTGAGGGTTGATGCAGAAGTGGGGATAATGGTGGGAAAGATGGATACAGACATTCCATATATCAATTGACCTAAGGAATCCCGAGTGGAAGAGTGGGAAAGGTAGAATTTTAAGGCTATGGGATTCTAATTGAGGAGTCGTGCGAACTCCTTGTCACCTATAGAAATGGTGGTAGGCAGGGTTAGATCCATGGGTGACATGACAAAATGTGGTGAAGGACTAGGTGGGAGTGGTTAATGACTGGTGTGGAATATAAGAGCATTAGTTTGGCTGTGAGTCAACACCATGTGAGTAAGTGTTGACCTAGAAAGACTATATTCTGTAAATGACATAGAAAACAATAGGAACAAAGGAAAAATGAGGCTAGGAGGGTGAATTTGGTCAAGGTTTGAATTTTGAAAACCAAACCAGACACCAACGTTGGTCATTCCGAGTGGTGACGATTAGTGAGGAACCAATGTCGGTTATAGAAACTGATGCCGATCACTGTAGAAAAACACCAGTTTGAAGAAATGAAACAAGACTGATGAATATGTAAATGGGGAAATTGTGTATGACAAAAATATCAACAGGGGGGAAGAGGATGGTTCCCTGAGGACCAAAAATAGAAAAGAAAAAGTGATAAAGGATATTCTAGGAAAAATAACTAGAAATCCAGAAGCCGACACCGGTTAGGTTTAACCGATGATAGTCAAATGTGAACCGATGATGGTCACCGGTCCCTACAATGGTTACTTGTGAAATGAAAGAACAATGAAGAAATTTTATTTTGTGAATTTAAATCAAGTGAAGAGTCAAACTTCAGAATTTGAGAATGAAATATGGGGTCTTACCACACTCAGACAAATTCAGAATACTCTAACTATGATGGTGGAGTGTGCAAAGAAGAAGAATAATTTAGATCCGTAGTCTCACACCTCAAAAATTATTCAAGAATAAAAATAATAAAAACATGATCCTAAGAGTGATTTTCTTATGTTTATTTAGCTTATGCTATTTATAACTGACCATGTGAATTCAAAATAGAATTTTTGGTTGGGAAGGCATCCTACGAAGAAGGATATCTAAAAGGTGAGGTTTCGGGTTATGTTATGATGGGAGGTTGCTCTCGATGTGGTATTGGAAAGAGATAACCAATCGAGGAGTACCTAAAAATCCTCGATTGTGTGATCATTGACAGTGTTCCCACATAAGATGTTGTTTAAGAAATGTGTATATTCAGATTTTGTGCAGTTTGGTAGAAGAAGAAAGAGAGTGCTTTCTATGGTTCTTTGTGTCAACCATCAGCTGGGCATGACTTCTAGCATATAGGTTTCCCTCATTTTAATGTGAGCTAAATGTAGCATACAAGGATGAAATACAACTGATTTTAAGCCCAAATCGACAAATTATGTTCGATGAAGCAAATGGTGAATAGGTAGGAATGTGCTCTTTCACTAATGAAATGCAAAAATAATGAAGAATGTGTTCCTTTTAAAGCACCAAAAATAGATTGTTTTTAGACAATAAAGAGAGAGAATGATTCCAGAGAAGAAGAACTTAATGTGTAAGCTTTTGAAGGGAAAGAAACACACAATTTTACCTAGGAATGAAGAAAATGCAAGGAACCCTGGATGGGTCCCACTCAGCGTGCCAAAATGTTTCATCATTTTCTTTAAGTTTTTTTAATGTGACAAAATAGATAAGGGTGTGATCTCGAGGAGGAATACTTGTGTTGGTTTGGAGGTTGATGCATGCGTTCTGACTTCTCAATCCAATGTTGATCGAGAGCTTCCTTTTGCTTGGGAGGAACTACCTGAAAATAGAAAACAAGACCACCAAAGAAGAGTTAAACAATATATGACATTGGGTGACTTTTTTGTGTGCTAGATCCAGAAGTGTGATACTTCCTAGAAGGTTGTCAATCCACTATTTTTATAAAAAATATGAAATAACTAAAATGCATACATAAATGAATCTAGTGCTAGTATTTTGATTTGGGTACCTCAGATCACTATTAGTATCAATCCAATTAAATACTAAAAACTATATAGGTCAAGGTGTTTGGGTCAAGTTACAAAGTTGTTCGGGTGGTCTACAGTCACGAGATAGGGTCTTAGCGGGGTTGGGTGAGGTGTTTGGGTTGTTTTGATTGGTGCGTGGTTGTTGGTTTACATAGTATTGGAAAACATAGAGACCGGCGTTGGTTAGGGTATGACTGATCATGGTTAGGTAGGACCGATGACGGTTATGAATAACCAACATTGGTAGAGACGGCTGATAAGATTCAATAAGATTTTCTAATGGGGTTTGAGCTGAGGTTAGGAAGAGATGAAAGGGGGAAAATGAGGTGTATGAGATCTTAGGAATACTCATAAATGTGTAGAGGTCGGGTATAGGTGGTTTTATGGTGTGGGTGGAGGAATGGTTGGGTTTACAGGCAAGTAAATGGTAAGGGAAAAGGGAATGCAAGTAGGAAACTAAGAACAACAATAAAAGAACCCAATAAACTGAAATAGAAATAGATGATGTAGGTAAAAAGTGTACTTACTATTGTGTAGGTCTAATGGCTATGTGGTGGTGATGATTGGTTGGTGGGATGGAGCGCGGTGCTATAGTGGTGATTTTCGAGTATTACCGTGAGTGCAATACCTCTTGATCTATCCTGTGCTGGCTATGGATGTCTATAGGTGTGAAAAGACTTTGGTTCTACTTGCATGTAGCTCTCTTCTCTTCTCTTCAATCTCAGATTGTAATAAACCAAAAACAAGGTTTCCAAGGTGAATAAATGGTAACCAACGGTGTTCTTGGTTGATTGGCATCGGTTTTGAGATGACTAGCATCGGTTAAGGTGGGATTTCCTAGGTTTACTAAAAATGGTAGATCTCACATCATTTGGGTCAGGTTCGTTCATTTTTCCATGGATCCTTATGGATGTTATGTTTTTATGAGTGGGAAGGTGGTTATAGGAATAATATGCCTTGATTTTGTAGGGTCGGACCAAATCTTATTCATTTATTCAAACATGTTATGGATAATTCTATGGTGAGGTGTTTAGATGAGGTGTCTAGGTGAGGTGTCCATATATTTAATTAAAGTAATTAAATTAATAATGGGGTGAGGGTGGGTATTAATTTAATTGTAAATCATTAAATTAATGTTAATGTAGAGTATAAGGGTCATGGTTAGATGAATGTGTTTGAGTTGGTTCTTCGACAATGAACCAAGGGGAGTATGACCCAATTTTGGTGTCTAAAGTGCCCTAGTTCCACTTATACACTTCTTAAATTATTTTTTCTATGTGCTTTTCCCTTAGCGAGACTTATATCTACTAATCTTATGCACATCCGAATCTTGGTACTTAGCCAATATTTTAGGGTCCAACATCACCCCACAATACACTTCTTTGTCCTCAAAAACATTTTGCTTCCTCAAAGAATAACGAATAGTGGTATTGAAATAATGGAAGAATGGAAGAATAGAAGAATATGCTACTTCTGGATGAGGAGTGGGAACTCCTTCTTTACGGATTCCTCAATTTTCTCCCAAGTGTCTATTTCTCCCTGCGCTACCGCTAAAGTTGGTCACCCACCAATGGACTTACTTCAGCAAAACTAACTTCCTCTCTCTCTTAGCTTTCAACATATCTATAATGCTTTCAAACTTCTTGCTAAGGTCTCTTAGCACATCCATCCTGGGAATTACTTGGGGTAGAGTTAATTTGGTTGATTCTTAATCGAACCATACAAGGTTTCGATTGCTTCCAACATCTTCTCAACTTTTAATAGAATCTTGTAGCGCTATGCCCTATTGCCTTTGTTCTTTTCCTAAAATTCTTTTAGATCCACCTCATGTGTAACAACCAATATGCTTGCTACAATGTCTTTTTTTTGGCACAGTTGTCCTATATGACTTCGGCATTTGCATGGAAGTCTTTACTACGGCAAGGAGCTTGGAGTACCAAGTCACTGTCTCCCCAATATTCATATTTTCCTCCTCCTTATGGTGCACCCTTACCTCCTCTAGTAACTATAATTTGAGTGATCGTCATTCCATGGTGAGGATGTGGGTCAAGTCTTCCAAGCATTGCATGGTTGACTCGTATTTCTACTCAGGTGGGGCCAGATTTGGGTGCTTCAAGATTATGGCATCTGAAATGGCCTCTATATTCTTATGGAATTTGTGCACCTTTTCCTTTTCATCCCTCATCTCATGCCTTAATTATGCACTAATCAATTCCTTCTATTTTATTTCTTTTTCCCACTCAATGATCTCCTCATTCTTTTTCTCAAGCTCTTCCTCCAAGACCCTTATCCTGTCATTTCTACCGAAGAGTCTTTCCTCCACCTCCACCGATGCTTTTTTGAGATCATTGCGAACTTTCTCATAAAAATTGTAGGGCATTTACAAGAGGTTTTACTCCCTTGGCATTTGGTATCTTCATCAATGCATCTCAATTTACCTTGAACTCAGGTTCATCAATGTGGGACTCAAAAGCCCAAGATAGCATTTTCCTTGTGCGTGGGTACACACCTTCTTCATCAAAAGAAGACCAAGTGAGGAGTTAGTTTGTGTTCATGGTATTTTGGAAGCATGCACGTAGTACCTTGTTTGGATCATTAATATAATTCATCTCTTGTTCCTATGCCACTACTATGCCCTTTCCACTTGTGTGTGTTGTCTTTAGGAAGCTTACTACTAAGCTAGGATATCTACCCATGCTCGTATACTAATTTCCTAAAATAAGCTCTCCTCATTTTCATTTATTACTTCTTTGGAACTTCACTCAAATTCATGCTCCACCAACTATTTCATAATTTTTTCACTTCCCTCTCTATAGTATTATCCATCTGCTCCTTGGTCGGGGTCGGGGTATCCTGATCCTTCATGTTTACTTCCTCACTCCCCTCTTTACATGAGAACCTTCCTCATTCTCATGCTTCTCTTCATTTCCTTCTTCATCTAAATCATGTACATCATACACAGGGATGATTTCAAGTCTCGTCGTGCTCTTCATAGCCCTTATCAACCTCCATGCTTTCTATTTGCTTGAATCGACCCTTTTGTCACCCTCTTCTTCTTCCTTACTGGTGACTCCAACTCATGGGACTTCTTTTTATTATTTCTTGGGACACTCTCCCCATACCAAAACTCTCCCCATCTTTGGTAAATATTTTCTCATGGGAGACCTCTTCTAGTAGAAGTAAGTTCTTATGCCCATGCCTCGACTCCTATGCCCCAACCGTTTTTGTATTGTGTGCACACTCAAACCTTTTTCTCGAAGCCTCTCCTCTGTCACTTTTCCTTGGCAATTTTTTTTTTCACATGGTGGGGTCCTCAAAAATGGAAACATCATCTTCAACATAAGCACCCTTTTCATACTTAGTAATTACACACAAAAACACCCTCATTGATGTCCTCCCCGCAACAAGTAATGATACTAGTTTTAACATGTGCACGTTATGGGAGACATACTTCTCCACATAGGCACTCTACTTATGGTATATTAACTTCCCGTGTAGCTTGCGATAGTCTTGATTTACTATAATTAGATCAAATCTGAGTTTCTTCACCTCTTTGAAATAAATGATCTTGGCTTGGAAGTCTTGGGTAGTGAAGGAGAGAGGAATATTACATGGACTCTTTGTGTCATCTATCAAAGTAAATATGTTGATACAAAAATACTGATATATAGTGAACTCAACTTCTCCTTGCACTAGGGAAGGAAACTTCTTGGGTAACCTCCATTCATCCCCCCGAATGTGTCGTGCATCCAATTATACCATTTTTCCATACGCATCTTATGAACGATCGTTATGGTGTCACAAGTATATTGTTTAAACCTCTTGGTGGGGGATGGGTTCTCATCTAGGTATTCCCAAACAAACTTATTTGGCCCATCGGGCACTCCAATATTTGAAAAGAAAATGGTGAGGAGGATATTACCAAAAATGATCTTCTCTTTGTCGCATGTGACGTTTATGATATCCTTTTCAATAAAAGAGGAGATGTTATAGATGGTTTTCTCCAAGATGTTACAACATACATTCACCCAGTGTCTTATTGATATATTTCCATCTCTCTTACTCATTTAGCTTCGTGACAAAGCACATGACCATCTTCATCACCAATGTCAATAATTTAAGAAATTTTGAAATAACACCAACCCTTCTTGTAGTCATAAGCCTCAATCATTTTCTTAATGGCTTCCTTGTCTTCCAAATCATCGTCTAATGAATATTCTTCACAGATAAGGCTGGTGAACTTAGAAATTAGTTAGGGGGTTATGTGCATACTCGACCTATGAAATAGAAGTGGTCTTCATGCATGTGTAACTTCAACCATTGGTATAGTAGCTCAGTATTTCCAAAATAGGGCAACTTGTAGAGTTATAAGAACCTAGCCTTCTCTATTTTCACCTTTACCTTGTCATCATAGATGGGAATTCCATCTAGTGTCCTCTTATCCATTCTTTACTAAGCATTCCTTTCCCTTGCCCTTTCCCTTCTTTGGTTAAAGATTTTTACTTTCCTTAGTGCCATTCCTTCACCGGGTACTTAAAACTTCTTCCTATTTCCTAGTCCTAGCTCTTCTCAATTTTGTATCTCCACTCCTTTGTGAAAATTCCTTCAAACCCCATGCACTAGCTATGCAACCCTAACCTAGAAAATTATTTTTGCACAAGACGGTGTAACACTCGTGCTATTCTTCCACACAAGCTTCTCCACTTATGCTCGTGTACTCCTTTCCACTCTGGTTTTCTGATCAAACTAGAAATGCATGCAAATATTCATAGATCATCTCAAACCTTGTTCACAATGATTCCCTAGTTTGTGAGAGCTCTTTGATAACTTAAAACATAAGGTACAAAAAAACGTACTTTGCCGGTCTTCTAATTATAACTTTTATTTTATCCACAATAAATGTCATGCCACCTACCAACATACTTTCACAATAAAGGTGGAATTTTCTAACGCCAACTTTTAGCACATTTTCTCCGCGCTCAATCCTACGTGAAAAAATTCAAAAACCTTCACGCATGAAAAAACTTCTTCTTGAATGACATATCCTTTTGTGCACATGTACAACACCAAAGGCATTATTCCTCTGTGTCCTAATCCTGGTTCTTGATATCACCTACCTCATGTTGTTCTTGTGCTTTTAATTCTTGTACATGGTTTATATAAATAATTTTGACACCATCCTTCCCTTATGTTCACCTATTCTACGCGCGATCTTCCAATCCACGTTTTTTTATATTTTAACCCAAGCCATCAACAACCATAGCTTCTAGAAATTTTCACATCACTCCACCCCACACAAAAATGGATGTGTGGTCCTTTGTGGATAGAAAGTTTTTGAAAATAGTAAGTGGATAATATTGCACAAATGCACACAAAAAAAACAACAAGAAAGGGAAACACAAAGACAGGAAACTACACCAAAGCAAATCCAGGCTAACATAAAAATAATGCCTTATTTACAAACATAAAGAAGAATTATTTATAGTAAGGATTCAACTGACTCCCATTGAAATGGCCTTACAATTGTGTTCCATCTAGTGCTTGGATCAATTATATAGGATATAATGTATGGGCCCATCCAATGGAATTTGAATTTCCGAGGATGATGCAAAACTGGGAATCATATAAGAGAACCATTTTCCCAACCTCAAACTAGTTTTTATTGATATGTCTATCACACCATTCCTTCTTTTTGGATTTTTCTGTTTTCTCGAATCCAACGAGAAATAGCCTACCTCTCATCCAATCAGTATCAACTTATCAATCCTCTTCTCAAGTTCTTGTTCATTATCTCACCCTCCTCTGTGCTATACGCAGTGATGGTAACATGAATTCAATAGGTAACAAAAATTCCATGATAAACACCAATTGAAAAGGTGTGTCCTTGTTCGATCTCTTATAATTAGTCCGATATGAGCATAAAATAGTAGAATCTTTTTCATCCAAATCCTTTCTTACCACATCACAAATCTTGGTTAACATGTGATTCAGAATTTTGTTAAATTCCTCGGTAGTCCCATTAGCTTTTGGGTGATATAGGGTAGTATTTTGATGGGCCACCATGAATTATTATAATAATATTCTAATCATCTCATTTAAGAAATGGGCACCCCTATCACTTGTTAAGCTCAACGGGCATCCATATCTATTGATTATATTCTCCCATAAGAACCTAGTTGTTTTTTCTATTGTGAAATATTTTTAGGTGTCTCTTCTTCCCCACTTTGTTAGGTAATTTTTTCATTTAATGATATAGTGCAAACTTGTCCTTCACGGGGCTAGATAAATAGGTCCTACGAATTCAATTTCCCATTTCTCGAATGGTTTTACACTAATAATCAGTCTTAATTACATTTAGATTCTTTTCCCTTGTTTACCAAGGTGTTGGCAAGTGCTCACAGCCTTACAATACTTGATAAAATATTTTAAAATCTGTTTCCCACCAAAATCCTACTAGAAGGATCTTGTGCGCTGTGGTATTCCCTAAATATTTTCCTCCCTGTAATTCCATAATGTGCTTCCTCCATTATTATAGTGCACTCATGCTCTAACACGCACTAGTGAAAAACCTCATCATAACCTAGCTTGTATAATTCTCCACTAATTAACATGTAGGGCGAAATGTGTATGTGTAACTACTTTATTTCCAAAGTCTTCATTTCCTCCAAGATTCAAACCCATTTTCGAAACACTATAATATATTCTAGGTCGAGGGTATGTGTTGTAATCTAAACATTTGTGTATTTGACATTGTATCCTTAATGCTCTGCGCATCCTCTCCCGATTCTATCCTTAATAGATGGTCAAGCCACAAAATACTCTTACTCAGTTGAACAACTACCATAAACTCAAACTCTTGAAATAGTAGGACCCACCTACATATGCGGCCTTATATAATGGGCTTGTTTACTAAGTACTTTAATTCCATGTGGTCCATATATAATATAAAGGGTGTTACAAACAAATACTTTCTAAAAATTTTCAAGACGTAGATCATCGAAAATTCCTCACACTCAGCCATCATATACTTTTTTTTTGTTGGGGTTAGATTCCTATTAGAAAAGCACAAGGGGTGGTCAACAATTCCCTCTCGAAGTTGTGCTAAGATTTCTCCAATCACCATCCCTAAAGCATCAATATGTACATGGAATGGCTTATCCCAAGAGGGGAAGTGTAATATGGGAATGATGATAAGAATATTATTTAATGTGTCGATATCCATCTATTATTCCTCTCCCTAATGAAATGTACTTTTGTGCTATAGTACCTTTTCCAATGGCATGAAAATCTTGACATACCCCTTAATAAAATTCTGGTAATACCCCGTATGCCAAAGGAATCTATGTACTGCGCTCTAGCTGGTAGGCTCTCCTGATCCCACAATAACAACAACTTTGGTAGGATCCACTAGTAATCCTTCCTTATATATGATATGTCCTAACAGAGTGCCAAATGGAACAGAGAAAAAACATTTCTTAATGTTGAAGGATATACTCAACTATCACCACCTCTCAATAATTAGCCTCATATTGTCACAATGGTCCCTCACTAATCCATACACCGTCCAGGTCATTCAAGTAGACTGTGAAAATTATGGATGAAGTCTTGAAATGCATGAACCATAATGTGCATAAACATAACACCTATCTTGTTTAGCCACAAAGGCATGACCATGTAGGAAAAACTTCCTCATTCAATGGTGAAAGTTGTATTTTCTTGGTCCTCCTTTACAATTCTAACCTTATGATATTTTGAGAATCCATCTGTGAAACAATATATCTCAATCCTCGGCTACTCCCTCCAAAGTATCTCCTCAATGAAAGGAGTTGGAAAAGGGTCAATGACATATAGCGATTCAAATCTCTATAGTCAACGCAAATCCTTATCCTTCCATCCTTCTTAATGTTGATGACCATTGGACTTATCCATTCTTATTATTTAATAGCCTTAATGATGCATGATGTAATCATCTTCTCAATCTCCTCTTTTCCTTTGATGAGTAGATTCAGATTCATTCCATCATGTCTCTTCCAAATTTGGTGTGAACCTTCCTTTAACTTGATCTTCCTTTCTCTAAGGAGTGATGAACTCCTTTAATCTCATGGTACACGTGCAAAAAAAAATCTTGAAATTCACACAATAGATCGATGATCTTCGAAACCTCCATTTTTGTCATGTAATCTCTAATAATAGCCTCCTTAGGTTCTACCTCTAAACCAATGTTAACCTTCTTTATTTTCAGGGGTTCATGGTAGGCGTACACTTTCTCATTAGCATTATACATAACCTCGCATGTGCCCACAAAGATGGTTAACATCTATGTTTTTCACCTCTTCACCATCTATTACATAGACCAACTTTCCTTTCTCTTTTTCCATGCATGCATGCTCAAGTTATAACTCCTCTGATTCTTCCTCATCAAAGCGTTCTTCCAAGCCACGTTCACCCATAAAATCTAGTACTCTTTCCTCCACCATGGAGCTATCTCCCATAGTTAGGCACTTCATAACTTGTAGCACCTCAATCACCAACAGTTCAATACTTTGGTACTCAAAATATTGAAGGAGATCAGTTGTCAACTCCTACCGCTTTCGTGTCTCGATAGCGCAGCTCGAGTGAATGTACCATGCACACGCACAACCTTGTAATGTAGAGTAAAGATTATGCACCCATAAATATGGAGGCAATGCTTCCACACCTTCCATCCAGGAATTCTCACATGCTTAGACATGAAACAAGGTGGGTTATTTCCCATGATAATATTGTATAATAGTAGCTACAATGCTTTGGAGAAACCTAACAGAGATAATGTGATCCTTACCTCTCACCACTCTATAAGGTTATCACAATGGGTCACCCACTAACATGTTGTGGTCTCAAGAAAGGTATAGTTAAACATCATTTTCCTTTAGATCTCACATCTCCACTGGGTCTCTATTGCTTGCAGGAAAACATTAGCATTGGCTCCCCTACGTAACTTGGTATCCATTTTCCTCTCAAGCACTTGACCGAGCATGCCCTTGTTACTCTTGTCATAGATCCTCTTAACTACCTTCTGACTAACTCATATGTCCCGTCCGCCCAATTGTGACATGATATACTAGTTGTATCACTTATAGATTGAGCATATTCCCATTGAATAATGTCTTATTTTTCTAGCTACACAACCTCAAGGTCCCTAATAGTGTGCACATAGATTTGGTCTAGGTATTCTTCTCCCAAGGGCTCAATATAGGACACTTGAATTTCCATCTCACAAAGTGATGACAACCCATTCCTCCTTGTTATCAAGACTTATATAACCCTTATTGAAACATAAGTCAACATTGTTCTTATAGCACTAAGGGCACCCAAGTAATGATGGAAATTTTTCCACCTCAAAAAGTGCCAAGACTTCAAATTCTCTAGTGAATTTTTCCCCTTGCATAGTGATAGAAGAATCCTTTAAAAACCAATGCACATTGACTTTGTTTTGTTAGCCATATACAACACATTTGAAGATGGTTGTAATGGGGGACTTCCCATTTGATTCCATGCATCCAAGGTGAGAACATTAACTTCCATGCCTATGTCAATTAGAATATTACTTAGGATCCATCCATTAAAAAATACATTCAAGGTAATCTCCTTATCATAGTCAAGGTTGTGGGGAGGAAGGTTAACATGCAATACCTTCCTCTCGCGCTCTCCTCCAACACTTGGTACTTTATCTCTTAACCATTCTCCTAATAGAGGAATGATTTTCTATTCACGTAACATCTTACACACATCTCTGACATCATCTATATCTGACTGAGGGAACTCAACACTTTTCTTCTACTCCAAATTCCTGGATTTATCTTTTAGACACTAAATTTCCCCTTGAAGACTTTGGATTACGCCCTGGTCTCTTAATAGACTTCCTTCTAATGCGTAGGGTCTAGATACTTCCCATAGACCACTTCTTCTCTTGTAATTAGAGGCCTCTACTTTGGTATCTTCATGGCACACACAACCTTAGCTTACATCAACACCAAGACATGATATAAATATGAATCTTACCCCATTCTTGGTATCTATTGTTGATCATCACGCTTTACACTCATAATTCCATTGCACTTATCATTCCACTTATTCTCGGATCATGTGCTCAAGCAATTCCAGAATTCCTCATACTTGTGTTGTTTTCCACACTAAGAACATTGTAATAAATCGAGGTATTCACACTTGTAGTGTTCTCAGTAGACCCACGCTTATAACAAGTCCCACATGGGAATTCACTTCTTCCATCTCTACGGTTTCCATGACATCTAAATCCTCCGTGAAATCCTCTTCCATGATTCTCATTATTTGTGTGCCCTTCATAATTATGGCCCTCATCCTTGGAATTGATTGTAATACTTGTCTAGCACACACCAAAGATTAATGGTGTCATGTATTTGGTTAATCAATCTATAATCCCTAGTTTCATGAGTAATAGAGGCACAAATTTTACAATAGTAAGACACATTCTTACAAATCATGTGATACAACAATGGACACCTACTTACATCATGATCTCCATGGAAAATATCACATTCTATAGTCATCATGCGTGCACGATATCCAAGGAAAAATCTCCTTCATATACCCTTCTTCCTAACAATCCATACACCATAACCCACTGTGAGCCTCATGAGTTGAGTTCACAGATAATTTCTCTAGCTGTTTTTCCATTGCAAAAATTTGGAATTCTAGGACTGGACTAAATCCTATATCAATGTGTCCTACTACCTCAGCATGTAAGGTATCCTCCAAGGCCTCACACGGATCTGTGAAAGTATTTTGTGAAAGCACCCTCCTAAATGGTGTGATCAGTCCTCTAACAAACCACTGAGCATGTTGTGAAGGGTGAATTTCATAAGATAACTTGGATAGGAGAGTCTTGAAATGTGCATCATACTCCTATACACTCTCCACCATTCCTTGCTAAATCTCCTTCAATGCATTGATGATTTTCTATTCAAACTCAGGTATGTGGAACTCTACCAAAAGACATTACACAGTGCAATGTAATCCACCACTGTCTAGTGTGGGTCATATTTCTTGTACTAATTATGCATGCATCATTGTAACATGGTTATAAACTATCTTTCTTTCTACTCCAAGACATTAATTCCGTTTGTGTGCCATCATAATTTGCACTTGTGTATATGTTCCAAAGCATCCTTAATGCCCTTGTAATCGTGTAAGTGGAGTGACATCTCATAAAATACATGTTGAGGGTGTTGTGGACCTTTTCCGCCGATCCAAGACCTTGATTCCCTAGAATGTTACCTCCACCACTGACCCACTAGATCTAATAGTGTCAACTCCTATAGATCCATTATATTGTCATCCTATTGTAGAAAAAAGGGCCTAACGCAGTTGTGCCCTACCAACCCACTGTCGCGATAAATTGCATGCCGATAACTTCGATACCAAAGCACTCCCGGATGCATTTCCTGCACCGCTCCTAGACATGATACTCGGATCTTGTGATCCCACACCTTTCTAAAAATTTCACTAGACAAAATACCCCAAACACAAGGAATGATTGTGTGGCCATAGAGTACCAAATGAAAAATTATACCTCCTAGGTGTCACTTGACTATGAATACCGATACAAATCGGATTATAAAATCTTATCTCGGGACTGGAAAAACAAGTGCAAAGGTCTCATCACTATGTGGGTAAATATGAACACCTACGAATCTTCTCCTTTCTTCATATGATGAGATATCTCCAAAATCCAAGGGTTTTCTCTTGCACACTTGATAATATGGGGTAGCTCAGGCATGCTTTCAGTTCCACGTCCTCTGCGTAAACCTCAAAACCTTCCCATAATATCCACCTCCATAAATTCATCACTCCTACAGCTTCACATTGTATTTCCAGTTCCCTCTCCCAAGATTCATTAAACATGAGCTGCCTCTCCTCTCTTTCCATTTCTTCTGCAAGTTTCGTCATCCTTTACCCCACCGTCTTCCATGCCCTGTGCCTAGCAGGAGTTTATACATCAATGGGATGGGCTTACAAAATCAAAGTAATGACCAAAAACTTGATAGCCAGTGGAATAACATGCAAGAAAAATCCTCTAGGCTCCCTCAAGAAGTAAAAATTAGCAATATCTGGGAAAGAATACATATAAAATCATATTCTAAGGTATAATTAGTCAACACTCTACTCCACCAAAGGTGATCTACAATAGAGTTCTAGGTCATATCGACATTATGCAACCACTCATATTCCTCCGGGTCCAAAAACAAGGTCTATTGTACCAAATTTTCCTTGATACATATGCTGATAGCCATTCATACAACTCTATTGGGGAATAGTAGAAGAATGTCTGATAGATTTCATGATACAGGTTCTCCTCCACCCTTTTTTGTGCATCAAACTCACATCTAGTATTGAACCTCGAGCAAACTTATCCCCTTGATTTTATGCTAGGTCTCAATGTTGTCCAAGTTCAAGTGCTTCGTCATTACACGCTTATCTCACAATAGCTTCAAAAGAGGTCCTGAAAATGGAACCCGATGTAGTCATTATTTTACCCTCAATACTTCTTTCTAACCCCAAACATGTGAACTTATCATCCATCATACTGCTGGGAGCTTAGGTGAGGTGTCTGCGAGTACCGAATTTCTCCTTTATGTGAGTTTTGCAAGAGATTTCTACCATTAATGGAGGATTATTTGCAGAAAGAAGTACATTCATCTACTTTAAAAAGGCAGAAGATATAACTAACAGATCTACACATTAATGCATCACAAAAACTAATAAACATTGTAAGAAGTATAAGAAACCAGATCTGAGTCATGATAAGCCAAATAACATGAGGTTTTACACCCATAAGAAAGTTGTACAGAATAGATCCATGTATATTGATTTAACAAAGTTCTAGTAGCCATATTACATTCAAAAGGGTCATCTTAGACCATATTCATCAAATGACAGAGACTCAACTCCTGCAAACCTATCTGATCAAAGATCCTAACTATGCTTTTCCCCATTATATCCCTTGTTACAGATCCTAGTACCCATACATATGCTTAATGGTATCCCTTATAACCCTCTATCACTAAGTACTCTAAACCCTAGCACCATGAACTCCAAACCCCTAACATTTCCTAAACTTTATGCAACACTTCATTACTCTCTTTTTGTTTCTATGCTCCCCTTTTCACTCTTCGCATTATACTCTACACTCCTATTCCTATCCCAAGCACTCCTTTAAATAGGACCATTGTCCACCACCATGACTTCTATCCTGATTATATCACGTGCCAAGTGTCAATGTGGTTCTCCATTCACAAATTCTTATCCTCTTTATAAACCTTCCACTAACTATAATGATGCCTCTAGGAATATTCCGTGTGTGGAATACCCTTTTCTTGACCTCCAAGGTTCTAATCTAGAACCTTATCCACTTATCATGCCTAGTTGGATCCTCACATTTTTCCTTAGGTGACTCCATGATCCCAAATATGGCTAATTCCTTTAAACCCTTGTTCTGCATCCAACGTGTGCCTTGGTTCAATTTAAACCTTTCTTAAGACTTTTTTTCTATGCACTTTTCCCTAAGTTCCCTTCTATCTACTGATCCTACATGTGTACCTCTTAGTACTTAGTCAATATTTTAGTGTCCAACACTAGTTTACTACATCCCATAGTAAAATTTTATATGACTACTAAATAACCACCTATCACGAAGTCAATTCCCACGCCTAAAAAAAAAAAAAAATCTCCTAGGCCTTATTTGTCCTCACCTCTTTCATCAATTTTAAGCCCACATCCATCAACCTTGGTCAAGCATCTGCTTCACCAAGGAAATTCTAAGGTACGAAAACCTACATCCACACCTTCATCACTTCATTTTCCCATACCTTTACCTCTTCAATGAAACAAACCCCAAGTGCGAAGCCCACATCGATGCCTTTACCACCATCACATCCTTAACCCACACCCACACCTTTACCTTGATCACTACTTCGCCCACACCTACACCTTCACTTTTATTGCCCTTTTTACATACATCATCTATTTTACCTATTGTCACATCATTGCTTGACACAACCTCTCTCACCATATATTTTTAGAATTCCCTCATCTTCGCTTCTCCTTATACCTCACATATCCCACCTAAACCTTTATTTGAGAAGGTGCAACCTGAATCAAAAGTATAAAAAAATCGTTACCTACCAAAAAGGTAGCCCCCTTACGCCACGTCCAAAGTAATACCTCTCCTATAAAAATCATCTACACCTTCACCAAAACCCACTCTGACTTCACATTGTGATCCATTGGTAGGATCCTATTCTAATGTCCTTTCTAGGTTTCTAGAAACCTCTGCTATCACATTACCACCCATTAAACCTTATGACCCGCTCAAACCTAAACTAGCAGGGTTTGATGATACTAATATTTTTGCATATCATCACTCTCCAGGGCATGATATCAAGGATTGTAAGGCCCTTATAAATATTATCCTTCGTATTTTTAATTTGGAAATCCCCTTAGAAGAAGATGACCAATTGGAGGAGAATTTCATTCCCCCTTCACATGTCATCCCATTACCTAATCCTATATCTATTCAGAGGTCATTACCTCAATCTCCAAAACCATATTTTCCACCTCTGATTTTCAACATCAACATGGTGCATATAGGAACTCAGCCACACTACCCGAAAGAAAAGGGAAAAGAAAACATTGGTAACCCTTCTTCTTCATCTTCACTCATCATCACACCTACATCTACCCCTAAGGTACCCATTTGTGGGCTATATTATCCTTAACATCGTCTTTGTGATCAAACAACTTAACTAACTTCAACAATGATGTCCTTTTCTTAGTCAAGGATTTTTCCCCATCTATCGTTACACCTTCGATAGCTAGCCCATCTCCCCTTTTTCCTCCACCACTTTTTAACCTACTAGAGCTTACTTAAACCTTTCCTAACCTTTCCTAATCAACCTTTCCTAATCTTACACAACATTACCTCCCACCCAAACTAGACATTATTCATTAACCTTACCCTACCTTTCCTAATTTACCCCAACCTAACCCAATCTTATCCAACCTCACTTATTCACCATCTTATTCTTCCCTATACCTCTGCGGGACTCATCACTACCCTTTCTTTTATGGAACCACTCACCAAAACTAGACCTTTGAAAAACAAACAAGGAAAGTTTTCCCTAATTGGCTTAGATCCTACATTATCACCCATACCTATGGATCAGGTGCTTATCATTTATCTTCTCTTGAAGGAAAACCCAAACCCGAGTTCCTTAATACCTTACATCTTTGATTATTCTATTTTTGAATAAAGTACTACATCACTTTATGTCACTTACATGCTCGTCCCTTGAGAAAACCTCTCCTTCCACCTACCTATTTCAAGGACCAACGACTCAAACAAAATCATGTGATTATTTGTCACTGTTCAGCCTTATCTTCAATATGAGTATCACGGCTCTACTCATGGCATGATTATCATGGATACTTTTTTCCTTTTCGGATGGAATCCCATGGTTGTTAATCACTTGAAAACCTCTCTTACATATCTAACCTCTCTCATGCTATGTTTTTCCTTCATACAAGAGGCTTATACTCCTTTATAGTCTTTTCCATGACTTCAAGTTCAAAAATAAAAATAAAAAAATACGTGGGATAACCAAAAACTCAACTCCTTGAGTCAAAATTCTCACAAATAGATGAATCCCTCAAAAGGACATCTACCTCTCTTTCTTGTTGCTATAAGTAGATTTCTCCCTCAAAGGACAACTATAAAAGTTAGCTATATTGTACAAAGTCTATCAAAAAAGATGACTATTTTTGAAAATGAAAAAAAAAATTATCCTGAAGCTTCCCGCATCGATCAGCTTCACGAAGACCTCAAGGATAACCTCTTTATCCCATTATAGAATTCCCGCATTGATCAGTCTATACAAGGAAAAAATAAAAATCAAGAAAATACAAAACAAATTCATGGACTTGCCTATTCTAGTTTTGGGTATCTTGTAGAAGGGGCATGTTATCTCACAACAAGGATACGCTAAACACAATCCTCCACCTTACCTCTTTTTATTCTCTTCTTCCTATTCAAGGGATGATGCATGTACTTCACACATAGTGATCATACCACTTCTTTCACCTATAGACCTATCACATCATGCAAAGTATTTAGGGACTTATTCTCAATACATCCAAGGGTACAACATTTATTTTCATTTCCAACTTGGGGCATTTTTATTCTTTTTATTTTCACCTCTTCCTCACTTGTTTATTTCTTCAACAAGACAAGATCATCAAAATTACTTTAACCATGATACCTTCATCTATGCCTATGCCTAATTCACCTTGCTTATTACCTATTCAACATTCGAACTTTCCTATTTTCAAACATGCCTTACCCAACCAACCTATCAATCTAACCTACCTATTCACATGACCTAATCCAATCTCATTCTTCCCTAGTTTATGGGAGAACTACATCGGTCTAAATCCCTTTTCGTAAGGGCTATGTAGGCAGCACTCTTAGGGCATGGGGCCCTTAGAGGTTATCTTGGCCACTCTTTTCCCCATCATCATTTCCCCCCTCAAATCAAAATTTCATTAGTTAGTTTCCATCAAAACAATAACTTGGAAGTTAACTCAAAAATAAAACCATACATCATCTATATACATCATCATTTATTTTCCATAGTATCAATAACTTCGAAATTAAATAAAAACAAATCAAAATCAACCCATTCCTATCATCTAGTTTCCATTTAACCTAATTTGCCCAAATATTTGCTACATGATACCATTTTCTTACCACCGAGTCTTATAATGACTTAGTAGGCTCACTTAGTAGCCTTCCACTGCTCATCTCTCTGTAATTTTACTTAGGGGTATGTTTTTTTCCTATACCTTGGGCTTACCCATGGCCTCACCTATATAACAAGCCCAAAACCACCTATTTGACACTCGAATTCACCTACTCGTTATACCTTGTGATGACGCTACTCATATTATTTAGCCTACCAACCTTGCCTTTCCTAATGTCGTGATGTTTATCTTGACCAACCCAAACCTATTGGTGCTATGGAACCCACCTAATGCCCATTCCTACACCTAGCCTAGTTGTGTTTCAGGATCATATCCTATAACTTGGATACTTGGATCACATCAACCTTGTTTGGATAAACTATCAACCTTTGACAATGTAGAGTTTGTGAGCTCTTCAACCTAGTGCCTTGTCACATTCTATACGTGTGTGTGCATTTGAATTCCCCGCCTATTACCTGCACCCAAAATAACCATTTCCTATACCCGAACCTTACCTTATTTTTCTTCTTCACCTACCATTTTATCAAACTCATCACTAATTTAGTCTTCTTCTTCATCAAATTCAAGTTTTTGGGGGATAACATTGACCCATACCTAGAGAAACCACTCCTATTTTTGTCAGTGTAAATCACTTATCAATACAAGCTACATGAAAAAAGGGGAAATTGTAGACAACAAAATTAGGTCACAACCTCTAAACCACCTTTGATTAATTAATTTAATATTATCCCCCACCATGCCCACTTGCACACATTTTAATTAATTTAATTATCATAATTAAGTTAATTATCTAACTCACCTAGCCACCTCACTTATCCACCTCACCCTACACCCATTCTAAACCTATTAATTTCCTTAGACTAAGTCCCCACTTATCCTAACCAACTAGGAATATTACAAAACCTAATTATTCATGCTTTATTAATCCTCTAACTAATTCCATACTTTAATTTATGCCATTCAACACTCCAAACTTGGACTAATCCAAAGACCATGCCAAATTTGGGAGAGAAACCCTATTTTTTTCAAATTAGACCAATTCTACTTAACTGATGTTGGTTATCCCTCGTTCAGAGACAGCTTTCCTAACTACCATCAATTATCCTTAAATAATAGTTTCTAACTCTTTGCATGGGTTATTCAATTCATTCATTCACATAAGCTTTGGCATTCTAACTCTTGAGAACTCAAGCTACCTGACGATGAACCAGAGCCCATCAGGTCTTCGCCAGAATCCAGTCATCTCATCCACAACTTCGATCATCCTAGAAGATGACGCAAGCTCTATTTCCATGACACTAGACACGTTCCCACATCTCCCACAAACACTCAAGCATTCATCAACCACCTTCGGATCTACAAGTTACCGATAAGTATTTCATTCTTATTTTTAGGATTTTGTTTTGATCTTAAGTATTTCATTTACTTCTTCCATTTGATCCTTCTTTGTCCCGAATACCACCTTTCACTTGTTTACCACCTATTCCATCAACCTGGACCATTTCACCCATCCTAGCACCTCTACCACCCTTGCTAATCCTTAAAAATATCATCCTCCCCAAACCCCTCAACTCTCTATGTAATCACAGAGAGATCTAAAACATCTATTTTTAATATTGTGACCATATTGCCCCTATTGACATCGGTCACCCAACCGGTGTTGATCATTTACCATTACCAAGTATAGGTCACCTAACTGATATCAATCTTTGTGACTAGTAATTTTAACTAGAACAACGATCTTATAAATTTCACCAAACAACCCAAAATCACCCAAAACCTTTCCCAGACCTTTCCCAACACCTCAGTGACCTTTCCCAACAAGAACAACACCTTACCTACTACTAGACTAGTTTGTACTTTATATTACTTTTCTTAATCTAGTGTATTGATAATGTTTTGAGACACCTAAATTAGAGTGTTAACAATAGGAATTTTACTTCTCACATTTATTTTCATTAATTTGATAAAATATTGGATTGAAAACCATCTAGGAAGTATCACACTTCTCGGAACTAACATTTTCTAGGAAGTGCACTATCATATACTCTTTAATTTTCTGTTGTGGTCTTGTTATTTTATAGTAGTTCTTCCAAGCCAAAAGGAATCTCTCACATTCAGATCTGATCATATTCAACCATGTGCGCAACCTTATCTTGACTATTCATAGGTATTCCTCCAACGCCAATTACCTTTATCTATTTTATCACATTACTTTAATGTGAAATAATGATTTCTTATAAAACATTGTCCTTCTTATCTTGTACAAAAACACTTGAGATGAAATGTCTTGCTGATTTAGGTGGATCATTTATCATACATGCTTGTAAAATATTTTTAATATGCAAATTAACATAGATATTATAGAAAATATCATAATGCATACAAAATTCAATATGGATCCTATAACAACAAGTAATCTATGAATGATTTATTTTAAAATAAAAAGGTTTTGACATTTCAAAATACCTTTGACTAATTTGTATTTTGGGATGAGTCTATTTAAAATTATTAAAAATTTGTGTTTGTGTCATATCCAAAAACTGTTTAGAATGTGATTCACAGTTTCTAGAACCAATTATTATTTTTAAAACATCTTTTCCATTAGGTCAAACCCTCATATCATGTTTCCAAAATTCTAAATTTTTTAATTTTAACTCATCAACTATGTCTTTGTCTATTTGTGGCATTCTACCAAATAATTCCCATAATTCATTGTTATTTGTATCTTCAATTCTTTCACAATGATCAAGAGATTTTAGTAGTTTTTTCCTTTTTATTTTTAGTGCACTACTTGTTTTTATAATTAAACAAGATTTTTTTATTGCTTTACTTACTATAGTTGATGTAATAACACATCAGGTAGTATTACTATCTTTGGTACGTGAGGTTGGACCTAACAATTGGTACACATTCATTATATTTTTTACAATAGATTTTTCACTATTGGTCTTAGATGTTCTTAGACCAAGGGTCTTCATTATAGGTCTATAATTATTATTTTTCATCATTTCAACAAATAATTGACATATACCTATTTCATTTAAGTCATTAAAATATGTCTTCCATTTCTGATTATCTTTTCTTCTACAACTGTGTTGACAAATATTATTAGTCATTGGATTTAAAATATTTTCATCAATATCAAGTAAAATTTTGGGTGTTTCCTACAAAATTTTATTCGGTGATTTCAATGGAAATGATTGTTGAATATCATATAAACATTGTTCATTTTCTATTTTTCATTCATCTTCATAATTTAATAAAGAGTGTGTATTCTCAATAGGTTTTTATTTTGTGCAACATATGTTAAGATGTGGAGCTAAGTTTCTTAACAAATAGCTTATTTACAACTTGTTGGTTTACACAGTAACTGGTGTCGGTCACCTAGTAGACCAATTGGCATCGGTTGGAAAAACACCGGCATTGATTGGGGTAATCAACATCGGTTACCTGTGTGTGAAATGTTTTATTTAGAACACGAGATTAGATATAACCTTTGATTAAAAGGTGATCTAAGGGTTGTAATTACATAGCTAAAGTGCCCTAAGTTTGTATATGCTTATATAAGCTAGAAAACTAGGGTTAGAGGTTAGAATTAAGAAGATTAAATGAATTGTAAGAAATAATTCTTGGAGAGAGCTCAGAGAAGCTTGTAAGAGGAAAAGTATTGTACATTGTGTGAGGTGTGGAAGATTACATATCTTCAATTGTATATCCTCTGGAATAATATATTGGTTGTTTCTTGGTGGACGTAGCCCACATTGGGTGAACCACGTTATATCTTGTGTATTATTTCTTCTGGTTTTATTTTTGTGTTTATTGCTTATATGCTTAGATCTTATTTATATCTATACAACCTATATGGTCTAACCCCAACAACTGGTATCAGAGCTTTGTTTGAGGGTTTTGTGTGTTGACATATTTACTCATAGAGGGATTTCTGATTGAGTGGGAGCACAACAATGGCAGAAGATAGTAAATACAAAGTGGAGAAGTTTGACAACCATAATTATCAATTATGGAAGATGCAGGTGGAGGATTATCTGTATCAGAGAGATTTATACTTACCGTTGGATGAGAAGGCAAGGCCTACAAAGATGACTGATGAAGAATGGAAGATTCTTGATAGAAAGGCTCTGGGATCTATAAGATTGAGTCTAGAAGCATCTATAGCTTTGAATATAATAGAAGCAACAACCACGAGTAGATTTGATGAAAGCTTTAGCTAATTTATATTGAATAAGGTTTATTTGATGAAGAAATTATTTAATTCTAAAATTCTAGAAGGTGGATCTGTGTCTAATCATTTGAATGATTTTCATTCTATTGTAAATCAATTAAAATTGGTTAATATCCCTTTTGAGGATGAAGTGAAAGCATTTTTATTCTTGTGTTATTTTCCAGATAGTTGGGATAATTTGGTAATGGTTGTTAGTAATACAACATCTGCTACTAATATTTTGAAGTTTGATGATGTGATTGGTATAATCCTGAATGAAGAAATACACAGAAAATTACATGAGAGTCATCATCTAGAAATTCTTTGAATGTAGAAAGAAGGGGGAGACAAAAGGAGAAATCTAAGAGAAAGAATAATGGGAGATCAAAGTCAAAGAATGGCATATCTAAATCTAGAGGTAGAGGAATAACCTACTAAAATTGTGGAAAGAAAAAACATGCAAAGAAGGATTGTTGGTTCAAGGAAAACAAAGAGAATGTACCGTAGAAAGGTAAAGAGTAAAATGTTGCATCTTATGAGGTAATGCAAGATTCCCTTATTAATTCTTTGGATAATAAAATAGAATCATGGGTTTTAGATTCAGGATCTTCTTTCCATGCTACCCCTAATAAGGGTTATTTCAGAAATTATGTCTAGGGTAATTTTGGGCATGTTTATTTAGGAGATGATGAACCATGCATGATTATTGGTAAAGGTGAAGTTAATATTAAATTTCAAAATGGAAATACATGGATATTGAAATATGTTAGGCATGTGACAAGCCTCATGATAAATATAATTTCTATAGGATAACTAGGTGAAGATGCTTACATGGTTACATTCACAGCCGATTCTTGGAAAGTTTCTAAGGGAGCTCTTGTTATTTCAAGAAGTAAGAAGGTAGGAACATTGTATATGTCTACCTGTATTACTGATTCCTTTTCTACTTTATCTACTTTAGATTTATATGGAAGCATGTGGCATAATCTGCTAGGCCATATGAGTAAAAAGGGAATGTAAATCTTAAAGGCTAAGGGTAAGTTATTAGATTTGAAAGATTTAGATCTTAATTTTTGTGAACATTGAATATTTGGAAAGTAAAAGAGAGTGAGATTTCTCAAAGTTGGGTCAGCAAATAAGGAGTATAAATTAAATCTTGTGTACTCGGATGTGTGGGGACCAACCCGGATAGCTTCTCATGGAGGATCCCAACACTATGTGACTTTTATTTATGATGCCATAAGAAAGATATGGGTTTATTGTATCAAGCGTAAATCTAATGTTTTTGGATACTTTTAAAATATGGAAGTCCCTTGTGAAAATGAAGAAAATTTAAAGTTAAAGTTCCTTATATCTAACAATGTGGTGAGTATTGTAGCAAGATTTTCAATGATTACCTTGTTCAAAGAATGGAATAAGTAGAGAAATAATAGTTCCTATAACTCCAAATAAGAATAGAGTGGATGAAATAATGAACAAAAATATCATGGAATGTGTAAGAAGAATGAGGATACATGTTGTTTTACCCTTATAATTTTGGGAAGAAGCAGTAGATACATTGGTATATTTAATTAATCATGGGACTTCAAGTGCACTGGATGGTGGATTACTAGAAGAAGCTTAGACTGGAAAAGAGGTAGATCTTTCTTTTCTTAGATTATTTGGTTCAGAAACTTTTGTGCATGTTTATAAAGAAAATAGGAAGAAATTAGATGCTAAATGTAAGAGATACAATTTCATTGGTTATGGTTATGGTGATTTTGGATTCTGTTTTTCAGATTTAGAGGATGCTAAGATTGTTAAGACTCATAAAATTGATTGGAATGAAAAGAGAATGTACAGGGATCAAGTTTTGATACCCAAGAATGAACTGAGTGAAAATTTTGTTGAAGAAAATGCATTCTCAGATTTAAAACAATCACACATAACTACCGACATCAATACTATAGGAACTAGTACCGGTCGAGTAACCAGTTTCAAAAGGAGAAATACCAACATTGGTCACTATCAGAAATTTATATGAATTTGCAACATGCATAGATTCAACCCCAGGCACTCCATATTTCTATGATAAGGTCTCAAAGGGTAACTAAACCTCCAAAAATATTTACTCCATTATTTTATTTATTATTGACTGATAGTGGTGAACTGAGATTTTTGAAGAAGCAATGCAACAGGATACCCATGTGGAGTGGGAGCATGACATGAATGAGGAGATGGAATCCTTGGAAAAGAATCAAACATGGGATTTAGTCAAGTTTCCAATAGGTAAGAGATCATTACAGAACAAATGGGTTTACAGATATCAAGGAGGAAGAGGGTGGACAAAAGATACAAAACAAGGCTTATGGCAAAAAGTATTTGCACACAAAGCATGTATTGAATTTAGTGATATATTTTATCCTATAGTTAAGATGACTTACATTCATATTGTTCTAAATTTATCTGCAATGAAGATTTACATTTATAATAGCTTGGTGCTAAGATGGATTTCCTTCATAGTGATTTGGAGGAAGAGATTTATATGCGTAAGTCGTTTGGGTATGAAGTTAGGGGTAATGAGAAATTTTTGTGCGGGTTGAGAAAGAGCTTGTATGGGTTCAAACAAGCCCAAAGGAAATGGTATATGAGGTTTGATAGTTTTATTCATGAGCATGGTTATATAATATGTGAATATGACCATTTTGTTTATTTCAAGAAGCTTGAAAATGGGAGGTATATTATTTTGTTATTCTTTGTATTTGGATGATATGCTTATTGTAAGATCTAGTATGCAAGAGATTGGTGAGATTAAAATAAAATTTATCTCATACAATTATAATAAGGATTTAGGAGCTACAAAGAAAATCCTTAGCATGCTAATTAATAGAGACAAAAATAACAAGAAATTATATTTATCTTAGGAAGATTATATCAATAAGGTGTTGAAAATATTTAAAATGCAGGATACAAAACTCAGTAATTACACCTATGGTGGACACTTTAAATTGAGAAAATATTAGTGTATTGCATCACATGAGGAGGTTGAGTACATGAGTTCCACATGCTTTGGCAGTTGGAAGTCTTATGTACGTTATGGTTTATACTAGACCGGACATTGCACAAGTAGTCGAAGTTGTGAGTAAATTTATGGTCAATATGGGTAAATAGCATTAGAAAGAAATCTAATGGATACTCAGATATTTGAGAGGGACTTACAAAGATGTAGTTATGCTATGGAGGATCATAAACTTATTTATGTGGCTATGTTGATTCGATATGGTGTTTTACCTTAATCTTAGAGTGTTTCTTTGAATATTGATGAAACATATAAGGGTAAATGGGCTAGGAGGAATACCTATTAAAGCTGGTTGAAGGTTATTGTGCGTGTATGACTTCTTAATCCACAACTGATCATGAGAGCTTCCTTTTGGCTAGGAGGAACTACCTGAAATAGAAAACAAGACCACCAAATAGAAGTTAAACAATATATGTAGTGGACTAGCCTAGCGTATGCTAGATCTAGGAAGTATGATACTCCTAGAAGGCTATCAATCCACTATTTAAAACAATTCAATGTTAACAATAAATAAAACCATACTACAATTAAAATGATTTAGGTATCTCATTCGACTACAGTAAGTAGATTTGTTCACAACAGGCTAGGCTATGATTAAATCTGAAGGTCAAGGTCTCTGTCAGTCTTGCAGTCTTTGCTGGCAAGGTCTAGTTCTCGGGCTGTTTTGGGTATTTGGTGGAGATTTTAGGCTCTGTTCTTGGTCTGAGAGTAAAACACAGAGACCGACATTGGTTTGAGTGAACCGGCGCGGTTGTGGGTAACCAATGTCGGTATGGTCAGGGTGGAGGAAAATTAATGAAATATTGGTGTGGTGATAGATCTAAGGCTAAATGGAAAGGGAGAGGGAAATGACAAGGTCTATGTAGGTCTTAGGTGTGCTCAGGGGTAGTTATCAGTAGGATATGGACAATTTAATGGTGTGGGTGAAGGAATGGTCAAAATTTTATGAAGGCAAATGATGGGTGCATGGGAATACAAGTAGAACTGATAACAAAAGTAAAAGAGTCTGTTAAAATGAAAATGGATGAATGTTGGTTAATAAAAACACTTACTGTTGTACGAGCTTGATGGCTGGATGGAAATGGAAGTTGATCAGATGGATGGAGTTTGATGTGGTGATGGTGCTTCCCCAGATGCTCCCGTGAATGCAAATGACTCTGTGATTGCTTCTGATGTTGGCTGTGTATGCTCTGATGCATGTATGAATGTTGGTTCTGCTTGCATACAGCTCTGGATTCATTGCTTGCTCTCAAAAAATGTGCCAACCTTGAAATAAGGTTGTTTTGGGGTATAAATGGTAATCGGCGCGCTTTGGTCGACCAGGTGGTAGTTTAGGTAACCGACGCTCGGTTAGGGTGGGATTTCCTAGGTTTACTAAAATGGGTAGATCCCCTTGATTTTCTTGGATCTCGTTCATCCTTCTCCGTGGATTAGAATAGAATCTTCCCTTCTAACGAGTGGGAATGTGGTTAGAGGGAATGTAGGATTTGTTTTTAGGGTTTAGGTAGGTCTTAGTTAGTTATGGCAACATACTAAGGATAGGTCTTACGGTGAGGTGGCTAGATGAGGTGTATAGGTTAGGTGGTGGTGTGAGTATTATCCCAATTAGGATACTAAAATAATAGATATTATGAGATCATGAATTAATTTAATTAAATTAATATTAGAGTGGGATGAAAGGGGCCATGGTTAGGTGAGTGTGTTCACGTTGGTTATTTGTCGAGGGACCAAGGCGAGTGTGACCCAATTTTGGTGTCTACATATGACTAGAGATTTAGATGTTAGGAAGAGTACCATTGGATATGTATTCACAGTAGGTGGGATGACAATTAGTTGGATTTTGAGATTGCAAAAGGTTGTGGCCTTTTCTACTATAGAGGTCGAGTATGTTACAACTATAGAGGATATCAAAGAGATGATATGGATGAGAAGGTTCATAGAACAATTGGGAAATGAACAAGAGGAATGCAATTTGTACAGTGATAATCAAAGTGTGATTCATCTAGAAAATAACTCAACATTTCATTCAAGAACAAAACACATTCAGTTGAGATATCACTTCATACGGAAGGTATCGGAGGATGGGTAGATGGAGTTGGAGAAAATTCATACAAATGAGAACCTTATGGATATGCTAATTAAGTCATTGGTAAAGGAGAAGTTGGAGCTCCCTCCATTTTTGTTCATCTTCAAGTTTGATACTTGAAGAGGGAGAAAAAAATCCAAGGAAGAGGATCTAAGGATGGATCTGTATGTTACAGTGCAAAAATTTATCTCCAAGTGGGAGGTTGTTGAGATGTGGAGCTTAATTACTTCACAAATATCTTATTTACAACTTGCAGGTTTACACGAATGCGCCTTGATCACCTAGTAGACCAACGCACCGGTTGGAACAAATTGTCATTGGTTGGGGTAACGGACATTGATTACCTATGCATGAATTTTTTTCTTTATAATGTAGGATTATATCTAAACTTTGATTAAAAGGTGATATAAGGGTTGTAATTGCATAGCTAAAGTGCCCTAAGTTTTTATATGCTTATATAAGCTAGAAAACTAGGGTTAGAATTTAGAATTAAGAAGATTGAATGAATTGTAAGAAAGAATTCTTAGAGAGAGCTCAGAGAATCTTGTAAGAGGAAAATTATTGTACATCATGTGAGGTGTGGAAGATTGTAGATCTTCAATTGTATATCCTCTGGAATAATATATTGGTTGTTTCTTGGTGGATGTAGCCCACACTGGGTGAACCACGTTATATCTTGTGTATTGTTTCTTCTGGTTTTATTTCCGTGTTCATTTCTTGTATGCTTAGATCTGATTTATATTTGTACAACCTGTATGGTCTAACCCAAAAAAATATGTTTAAATGTGACATTGCATCATCATTCATTGAATATTCATTATTTATTGATTCAATTGGTGTGTCGGGATATGTTACACCATCAATTTTCAATGGGAAGAGATGACAGAACTTCATCTCTATATGTTGATTTCTTTATTTAATGAATTTTTTGTACTCACTCCCTTGTTTTCTTTTTTATCTTATTTCTTTGCTTCGTAGGATGATATAATTCATTTAGATTCATATTCAATCTATGGTAAAGACGTGTTCAATTTCTTTTTTTCACACCCTTTTTCATTCGTTCCCATTGTTTTCCAATTGCTTTGGTATTTTCTTTTGTGGTCTCCTCCCCATAATTCTCAAATATATTTATCACCACAAGACAATTGAAAAAAATGTTATTGAGTGTTAGGAATATAAAAATAATACAAACACACTCATATCTCAAAAATTCTTAAATAATTCACAAAACAATCTCTATATAAGACAAAATAAACAAAATTGTCAATAAGAATAAAAAAGTGTAGGAATATGTAGCAGTTTTTAGACAACCCGTGACCGATTGCATCAAATTTACAAATTCCTTTTGTTTTTTCATGTTTGGAGTTTAGTTTAAGCTATAACACGCTCACGTTATAATGCGCTCGCGTTATAACTCACTCTAATTCAATCTTCTATGGGTTTGGGATTCCCAATCCAT
The DNA here is from genome assembly GCA_018340775.1 of Taxus wallichiana var. yunnanensis. Classification (NCBI taxonomy): domain Eukaryota; kingdom Viridiplantae; phylum Streptophyta; class Pinopsida; order Cupressales; family Taxaceae; genus Taxus; species Taxus wallichiana. The sequence continues at coordinate 42,693,638 of CM031235.1, forward strand.
AGGCTTGGATTTTCCTTAGATATCCCACCCTAAGGCTTGGATTGTGTAATCTGTGAATAAATATGTGATTTACAAAAAAACATCAAAATCTCACATGTACACCTCGATATTGCATGTGTTATAACATAATATTCCAAAAAAATTATACTACGATGTCAAGCTCAATTTTTCCTTGGTGATTGTGTTCATGTATACTTTGCTTAAGCTAAATTAAATGAAATAAGAACTACCACCTAAATAGTTCTATAACCTAGCTAAGACAAGACATAAGCACCATCAAGATAAAGAGCTAAACAAGATCTATACTAAACATCATAACTTTGAAACATAAGATCAAAACTAGCACGCTATTCAAAAATATCTACTCTCTAGATTACCAAAAAAATGAATCGACCTATGTAGCTCTAATGAAAATAAAAATTTCTTGTTTGATCCTTAAATAATGCAAGAATAAGAGGCTTAGCTCTTCCAAAATGGTGAATTCTCAAGGAAACAAAAGAAAGCTTTTAGTCTATTTTGCTATATGCTTTGCATTTGTCTTCTCAAGAAGTTTAGGTGTAGGTATAAAGGTAGAAGGAGGGCTCCTTATATAGCCCAATGGATAAAGGAAACACTTCATCCCTTTGCATGTGGGATAAAGGTAAAACAAGATTAAGAATGGATAAGGTTGCTTTATAAAAGGTAACCTTACTTTAGAAGGGTTTAATTTATGCTTAGCAAGTCATGGGAGTTGGGGGGTGCTTTAATTAATCAAAGGTGATTAACTAATAGGTAGATGTAAGCTTATAAAAGCTAATTAGAGGAATATTAGTATGATTTAGGCTATTAGAAGGGGATTAAATCAATTAAATATTGATTTATTGGTTAAATGGAAGGGAAAACTAATTAATTAATAATAATTAATTAGTCTAGATAGAAGGGGTGATTAATTAATGAAAGGTCATTAATTAGGTTGTTCATTGGATAGGAGACTTAATTAATTAGCATAGTGTAATTAATTAGCAACAGTAAGAGAGAAGATGAACGCTTTTGACAATATGTCGTCAATTTGTGAGAAAGGAGATAATTAGCGCAATTTAAGTATTTAAATTGCTTGGGCGTAATTATGGGTGTCTACATTTGCTCCTCTTTGGGGTGGTGTAAGTGATGTCAATTCAAATATAGTAGATGGATGGAATTTTGAAGGGATAGAAGAAAAAATATTAGGAAGGAGAGATGCCCCTTGAGTGTCATCCTCATTTTATACATTAGAACAAGTAAATTTTTTTTTTTTTGATAAATGCTTCCTGGTTCTAAATACATAATTTAGAACTCACAAATCAAAACAACCATTCTTATAACAGATAACCATATGCAATTGTAATGACTCGAGTACCTCCGATCTATTCATTCCATGACTCGGTAATCTACCGATCTATTCATGTGTATTAAGAGTTGGCGTTTTTATTTAACACATCACTCTTGCGGTTCTCTTCCCTAATCTGGGATTCAAAATGCTCTGTCTAAGGAACCTATCTGAATAATTGTTACCATTATTCATCGGCATCTCATCCCTTAGACTAGGTGACTTAGGACAACGCAATCAGCAGCTTGCGATACTTTGGCCAAAGATTTGAAACATAATGCTTATGTCTCGTATTCCTTGATGGCATACTCATCAATCTGAATACGTCCTTCACCCCATTCCTATGTTATATAGAATGTCTTATACTGACTTCTGTCAGTCTCTCCTATCCCAAGTTATTCACTCGGGAACGGATTAGTAAGATGACAACGTTATATGGATGCTCCCGAGGACTAGGGATACGCTGACATACTGGGTCAACCCTAGTTAAACCAGTGTGTCAAGATACCCCGAGTCTCCTAGGGCAGCCTTATAACGAGACCACATTCCTAATCAGTCCCAGAGTAACTTGTTCGAGTTTAAGGTGTAAATATTAACGATCAATGCAAAGGGTGTCGTCATAAGTCACCTGCATTGTTGTATCTTCGAGAAGATCCTAATCTTCTCGAAGGTACAACCCTGCAGTTGACTTGTGCCATCAACCTTTAAATCCACCTCGAAAAGATCTACTTATTAATAAGTGTTACATACGTTGAGTTAAATTATACCATAAGACGCTCCCTTAAGGTAGTCTTTCCCAATCCCTGGGTTCCTCACCTTAGAATTACCTTCCTTAGTAAAACCCATTACACAAGAGAAGTTATTAAGACTAGAGGTCCCCTCAAGAAGTTCATAGAATATACATAATTCTTAAATCGACGAAATTGGACAATAACCCTCGATCTTCACATGAGATTGTTAACCAAACCCTTTTTAGGTTTGCATCAGTTCTCATAACTGAATTTATATCTTACTTATTAGTATCGAGATATAGTGATTAAGAATCCAATTAAACGTCGTCTTGACTTAGATTAAGACCAGGAAGTAATAATTTATTCAGCTTGTTTAGCTTCCTGCTCAGGTATATTTTAACCCTAGCTTCCAGAAAGACAGTGAACTAAATTCCAATTTAGCTTTAGATAGAACATACTAGAACTACTAAACAATCATAAGTATTCAGTCACATATTCTTGCAAGCTTACATTGATAATCACAAAAGTCTCCAAATTATACAATAATAACAATGCTCTCAAGATCATTTGAACCGAAGAAGGTCAAACTTTCAAGATACGAATACAAATACATAAGTAACAAATATCTCTTTTCATTCCCTTCAAGCTAATCAAATACATTTTATGCATTCAGCATACTTGATACAATACTTCAACAGAAAAAGAACATTTTTCCTCATATAGTACATTTAGAGAATCAAGTTGTAATTCATCATAAAATCAAATTAAACAATCTGAACATCCTTCCTATCGAGATCTGCGTGCTTTACCACTTACGGCAACCATCTAAAAAATTGTCAACATGGGTCAGTTCGATGAACTGAGCATGATAAGCACTAACTCTTAAAACAATTGCAATCCACCAACTGTTTTCATTAAACAACCTGTTTAAATGAGATCATTTCACCAAACAAATAAACATATTTCAGACTATGCTTTTGTAATACAAACATGACTATAAACGCGTAACTCATATTATCGTTACTGAATAGTCCTAGATACTTTTCAAATATTTCATCAAAATATTAGGGATCAAGAAGAACAAAAGTATCCAAAACAACTATCCATCTAAATCCCAAGGACAACAACCATCAGACAGACCATTACATTCAACTTAGTAAAATGAATATCATAACAAATCATGGTTCCATCAATATGTTAAAATAGTTCCCACGGTTAGATAAAAATATATCAACATATACTTTACAATGTAAGAGAAAGAGAAATGAGTCATTCATATTTCCCTTCAAAACAAGCTCATGACTGTACTGTCTTCTCAAGAGTAAAGCATTCACCTTATACGCATGCGAATAAATCAGACGAGCCACAAGAAGAACCACAGTTTTGTTAAAATTAAAATATAACAATTTCTTGTAGCTTACTAGCAGTACAGTAGCTCTCGCGCCAAAACAGTGATGAATAATCTATTAAATAGACCCCACATAACCTTCCATACAAAGCGACAAACAAGAAAATATTCAATGCCATCGCTTTCGAGGTACAGTTAACAGCTCTATAGTTCAGTCAAGCTCACGACTGGATATTCATGCTAATAGAAGACGTAATCATGTTCAAACACAAGAACAATTCTACTGAGTCAAAACTCACATCAACATTCAGTTCAATTTAGTCCCTACTAAAACACAACAAGGACAAAGATCGAGAATCGAGCCAACATACAACATAACATGGGCTCCAACAGTGCCAAGTTCAACCAATACTTATGTTAAAGTTTTCAAATCAAGTTGAATTCGTATGATAACAAGTCAAGAATACTAAAAGTACTCACAGCAGGAACTCCTACAGATGTTACAACATAAATTACTTTTCAGTGTCTCCCCCAAAGTTGATAACATTTAGTATTCATAATAACAACAACATTCACAACCCAGCTTTGAATGAAATTAAAAATACTAGACACCTTTCAAGGACTCCCACCATATCCAAAATCATACAAGATTCATTCACATATATATAAGCTTCTACAAAAGCCGATATACAAGATAAATATATATTAAGGATTCCAACCGTGCACATAATAATGATAAATATTCACAATCGATTTATATATAAAAAATACTAGGTTTCGTAACAAGGATTCCAACCGAACCCCTACAACAATATTCACTCTAAGCTTACACAGAGAGGAAAACATAAAAAGTACACCAACTGAGTCTGTACCAAGAAATTCATTGCTAAACGAAGGTATTCATAACAAGACAACAGAAGTCGTATTACCAGCTTACCCCTCCGACTCAAGAAATCAAACTACCAAAAGTATTCACATACATGACTTCTACAGGTAGTCCATAATATACAAACCATTCCAAGGACTCCACAGAGTCATTTTGTATATAAATACATATATTGCAAACTTATCAACGGGTTGAATCCCATAATTGCAACACAAGGGGGGGAAACAACTTCTACAAGGTCGCATTAAAATACTATAAACACAGCAAGTTATCCGTTCAAAATAACCTAAGTATATAGCAAAACCCAACAAGATTCAGTAACCACCACTTATATTAACACGACAGAACTTACAAAGAAGTCGAATTATACTGAACATTCAAACAAAAATCCAACAGTATCCTTTTCGACAAGTATCTACAGCAAGTATCGACTGTAGCCTGAACCCAACAAGGAAACAATTCATGGGCTCCCACAGAGCAGGTTTCATATACTTTCTTGCATGCATTTCACAAACTTTATCCGGAATGCAAAACACAACGAGATAGTATAATCGTTCGAAACAAATATACACCCATCAAGGGTTCTCTAAAAAAAATCCATCCAGTAAGAAGATACAACAACTAATCCATTCACAGTTACCATAGAAACCAACTGAACCCAAAAATCATTTGAACAGAGTTGTTCTAATGAAATCATTTGAAAGAAAGCAAGATCTTTAAAGGTTAGGGCCTAACATGCCTGGTTATTTGCTTAAAAATCAAGAAGACCACTGAAAGAGCTCGTGCCTTCTCCTCTTTTTCCACGTTAGATTCAACAACAATAACTTGTTATTTCCATGCCTTATAAACTTTCCTTGACAGAGAAAAGAGCGAGTTACACTCATTTTTTCCATGCAACACCAAGTAGACTGGTGCGAAGAACCAGTGATCAGACAGAGGGAAAACCGAGAGCGCATGAAAAACCAAACAAACTACCAGTTTTCCATTTTGCATGCCTTCCCGAGAAACCCGAGCTCGAAGACCGAGTTCATTAATTGCATTTACTCCAAATTTCCCGCTCAATCTCCATTGCCACCGACCGCCATAGTTGGCGATGGATAAAAACAATTCAAAGACCATATCTAACTTTGGTGACTCTGCCACGTCGGCTCTTGCTAGCCATTTAAACTTCTACCATTTACCTGTCCTTCATGCTTATCCATCCCATTTAATGCCATAGAAATTACCGCCCATGGCTCGCACCCCTTCATAGGTCCCCTTTCTTCCTTGTTCATTAGTTAGGTTAGAAACATAGGTTAGGATTTAAGATAATACTTAGTCTAACCTTCATAGCAATAGGTTACTAACTTAGAACATTTAGCTTATAGCTTAGGCCTAGGTTAGATTAACACTAATCTAACCCATAGATTATAGTTTAGGTTTAGGTTACTAATCTTAATAAATCCAGTTTAGGTCTAACATTTAGAATGTTCAGAATAAGAACCTACAAACATACATTCACGAAAAGGATTCACTCCAGCACTGCCAATAGGCTAGTTGAATAAATGTATCTGAATTTATTACCTGGCCCACGATCGAGACCTTCCTGATATTACGATATCGGGAACCAATTCATTTAACACGTTCCGTCTGAGTTAGACTCCGGAATAGCTTGTTCAACGCATTCAGACCTTGCAACCTGCGTAAGGTCTATAATTTTTGTTCATCCCGAATAAACTTAAAGCATCTCTTGGATCAATGCCACTGATCCCAGGCTGGGTCTTATAGATGGATAACTCCATAATTCATTCCGAGATCAGATTAAACTCAGGTGTAAAAATGAAAGAAATAAAAGAGTCCAATCATATTCCGACTCAGTCAAAGATCTTCAATAGCAAAGAAGATACAGTACATATCAAGCATGACTTCACAATCAAAGGAACACATCCTTTTACAGAAGAAATCATATATCAACACTTGAATGCTCAGGAGGAAGTAACAACAGTTCAGAGTGTTACATGCTTCCCTCCTAAAAGATTCATCATCCCGATGATTACATATTCGATTAACCTTCAGGTCAACCAATTTATTAGTTCACAAAACAATGCGACTATTTCCAACTTGAATAGTTCCAGAAATCAATGTCACAACACATTTTATTCAAATTTGAATAATGTTTGCCTCCATCGCTTTCATATAAACTTGAAAAAGATAAGTTCATAAAAGAAATGTTTTGTCAATAGATTTCATTCTATTGAAAAAGAAAAGGAAAAGCAATTTTCATCTCTTCCATTTTCCCAAGTTGCACTTTCTTCATTAAACTGGTCCCACTTGGACCTTACATTGTTGTATTTCACGATTTCTCAAATGCAATTGGTGAGTTTCCAGCACTCGTGTGGGTTTAACCACGATTATTCTTAGGTCTTGGACCTGCAAGGAATTCCAATTTAAAACATGTGACAGATCTGAAACGTATTTCTTAAGCAAAGAAATATGGAAAACATCATGCATGCGAGATAAAGTAGGTGGTAATGCTAATCGATAAGCTACAAGATTGATTATTTCGACAATTTCAAAAGGTCCCACGAATCGAGGTGACAACTTGGCAGCCTTGCCAAAAGTTATAGAACTCTTTCTGGGTTTAACACGAAGAAAAACCTTCTCACCAAGCTCAAACCTTCGATCAATCCGCTTAAGGTCAGCATAGCTCTTCTGTCTACCTATCCGCTGCTTCCTTTAATCGTTCACGAATCAGCTTAACTTGCTGTTCCATTTCAGTGAGAATCTCTGGTCCAATTACCACTCTATCCTCAACACTATCCCAACTAACAGGAGTTCTGCACTTTCTTCCATAAAGTGCTTCAAATGGTGCCATTTTAAGAGATGAGTGATAAGTGTTGTTGTATGCGAATTCAACTAATGGAAGATACTCTTCCCATTTATACTGTTGATCCATGCAATACATTCGCAACATGTCTTCCAACACTTGATTTACCCTCTCAGTTTGTCCATCCGTTTCCTGGATGATATGCAGAACTGAAGTTTAGTTTCGTTCCAAGAGTTGTATTAAGCATTTGCCAAAATCTTGACGTCATTCTTGGATCCCTGTCAGATATAATCAATTCTGGTACACCATGCAATCTAAAAATTTCATGTACGAATCTTTTGGCCAGCACTGGTGAATCATCCTTTAGATTTCCAGGATGAAATGAGCTACCTTAGTTAGTTTATCTACAACTACCAGGATAACATCATGTTTATTCCTGGACATGGGTAATCCTTGTACAAAGTCCATGGTTATTACTTGCCATTTGTACTGTGGTATGCTATGAGGATATAACAGTCTAGCAGGGTGCATATGTTCTGCCTTAACCCACTGACACTCCAAACAATGAGTCACAAAATCAATGACATCCTTTTTCATACCTTTCCAAAAGTATTGTTGTTTCGATCCATGAAGCATTTTTGTGATACCCGGTGTCCATAGAGAAAGGTGAATTATGAAATTCAACTAACAACTTCTTTCTCAAATCATTCAGCATAGGTACGTATACCCTATTTTCATAACGCAAGATTCCTTCATTATCAAAATGAAAACCTTTATACCTTTCATCATTAGGTTCTGCAGCAAGCGCTAATTTTACTTGCTGAAAGTAAATATCAGATTCTGAGGCACTTTTTACCTCATCCTTAAACTGAGTTCTTAATGTTATAAGAGTAGAAATGTGCCTCCTACGACTTAGAGCATCTGCTACTCTATTCTCCTTCCCTTTGATGTAGCTAATATCAAAATCATATTGTGATAAAAATTCTAACCACCTTCTCTGTCTGGCATTTAGATTAGGCTGAGTAAAAATATATTTCAGTCCTAAGTGATCAGTTTTCAACTCAAAAGGTTTCCCAAGTAAATAGTGTCTCCAGACTTGAAGCGCATGAACAATGGCAGCAAGCTCCAAATCATGAGGAGCATAATTCAGCTCATGTAACTTAAGTTTTCTACTTTCATATGCTATGACTTGATCATTTTGTAACAAAACACCTCCAAGGCCTTCCCTAGAAGCATCCGTTACAATAGTAAAGCTCCCATTAGGGTCTGGTACAGCTAATATAGGTGCAGAAGTCAACTGGCCTTTCAAACTTTTGAAAGCCGCTTCGCACTTATCATTCCATATAAATTTCTTATCCTTCTTCTGCAATGAAGTTATTGGTGCAGCCACTTTAGAAAAATCCTTAACAAATTTTCTATAGTAACCAGCAAGACCCATGAAGCTTCTTACTTCGTGCACATTCTTTGGTGCAGGCCACTCAGTTATTGCCACTATTTTTGAAGGATCTACAACAATTCCTTCTTTACTTATGACATGACCCAAATAGTGAACTTCTGAATCAAAGAAAGAACATTTGGATAACTTACCATACAACTTTCTTTTTCTCAAAATTCCCAAAACTATCTTCAAATGCTCATTGTGCTCCTCAACGCTTTTAGAATAAATGAGAATATCATCCAAGAATACAAGTACAAACTTGTCCAAATATTCTTGAAAGATATTGTTCATTAAGTTCATAAAGGCTGCGGGTGCATTAGTTAATCCAAAGGGTAGAACCGTGAATTCATAATGTCCATACCTTGTTCGGAAAGCTGTTTTATGAATATCTTCTTCTCTAATCCTTAACTGATGATAACCAGATCGAAGATCTATCTTAGAATAAACCGCTACCCCATGCATCTGATCAAATAGATCGTCGATCCTTGGAAGTGGGTATCTGTTCTTGATTGTTGCTTTGTTCAACATCCGATAATCAATACACAGCCTAAGTGTTCCATCCTTCTTTTTCACAAATATTACGGGTGCTCCCCAAGGTGAAACACTTGGTCTAATCAAACCTTTAGAAAAATTTCTTGCAATTGTGCCTTAAGCTCAACTAACTCTGTAGTAGTCATCCGATAAGGTGCTTTGGAAATAGGTTCATTCTGGTTTGATTTCGATGGTGAAGTCAAATTCCCTCTTGGGTGGTAACCCTGGTAATTCTTCTCGGAAAAACATCCCTGAAACTTTGTAGCAGAGGAAATCGTTTCATGGAATCACCATCTTCTTCTGAAAATTCAGATATCTTTACTGTATAAAGGGTACATCCTTTATTTTTAGCCTTTTTAAGATGCATAGCTGACAGTTTTCTAACTGAAATTTCCCGTTTAACCCCTTGAATCTCTACTGTTTCCAGCTGATCATCTAAACATTTTATGTTCTTTTCATAGCAATCTACTTTTGCTTTATGGTCAGCTAACCAATTGACACCGATGACAATGTCATACGATCCCAAAGGTGTAACATAGAGGTCAACTTCCGTGGAAAAGTTAGGTAAGTCAAGGACTGCCCCAAAAAGACACATACTCACTGTATGAACAGAGTTATTACCATACTGTACAGTCCAAGATTTATCCATTTTTCTAGCTTTTCTTTTAAGTTTAGAAGCAAGTTTATTAGAAATAAAACATTCAGTAGCTCCTGTATCAAAAAGAATAGTGATAGGTATGCCAAATAACTTACCCGAAACTTCTATAGGTGTCACTTGCTTTTCAGCTTGCTTGTCTGCTACTGCAACATGTATCTTATGTTGTTGATTATGATCATCCTTCTTCAAAGGGCACTGATTTGCGTAGTGGTCTTTGCCACAATTGTAGCAGCCTCCTACAGGTCCCTTTTAGGTTCAAAATTGCCTCCAGCCTTGTAATTATCACGTTGGCCTCCATAGGGCTTCTGCCCATTGTTATAATTCTTGGCAAAATTATCCCTTACATTTCCAGCAGGCTTATTTGCTACTGCTTTCTTACTATTATCCCCTGGAAACTTACTTTTGTTTCCAAACTTTTTCCATGGTCCCTTTTTGGGTGCAAGAGAGGTTGAAGAAGGGTTTGCAGTCTTCTTCCGCACTTCCTCTTTATGAGCGTAAATAGCCTTTAATTTCTATTCTTGTCTTATGGCCTTTTCAACAACTCCTTCCATAGTGGTTGGATCGTGAACATCGACCTCTCCCCTATCACGGATTCAATCCCATGATGAATTTTTGTATTCTCAACTTCTCGTCAGTTTGATACTGCAGTACATACTTGAGGAGTTTTGTAAACCACTCCCAGTATTCAGTTACCGTTAGCTTCCCTTGAGCTAAGTTTTGGAATTCTGTCATTTTCTGATCATAGAAAAGTTGTGGCAGCCAACGTTGCCTAAAATAGCCTTTAAATTGATCCCAAGTAATATTGGTCTCATCAATATTTAGCTCAACTTTACGGCTATCCCACCACGAAGATGCTTCGTGGGAAAGCTGATAGGCTCCCCAAATAGCTTTGGTTTCCTCTGAGAAGTTTCTTATTGCAAAGTACTTCTCCATTTCACTGAGCTAGTTCTCAGCTCCATCTCCTAATGTGGTGCCATCATACTTAGGTGGGCTTATCCTTTTATATCATTGAGTTCACCTTTTTTTTTGTTTACGGTTGGACAGTGCATTTCCAAAGCATTAACATCAACACCCATATCGGGGTTGTCCTCGGGAGGTTGCTGATTGCTATTACCAAGCTTCATCATCCTCCTCATTTCCCATCACTGCTTTGTTTAGGTACAGCTAAACGATCTCTTGTGTCCAACAAGGCAACAATGATCTCATCAATTTTTGGGTTGTTGCCACCCCTCCTTTAGGTGGAGCATTATTCGCAACGTTCCCCCTTGTTCTAACCATTTTCTGTTACAAGAAAATTCAGGTTCTTATCATATTATGGACACAATAGGCCCAAGAGCTGCAACCTTCAGTTCTGATACCAAGATGTAACATCCTCATTTTATACATTAGAACAAGTAAATTTTTTTTTTTTTTTTTTTTGATAAATGCTTCCTGGTTCTAAATACATAATTTAGAACTCACAAATCAAAACAACCATTCTTATAACAGATAACCATATGCAGCTGTAATGACTCGGAGTACCTCCGATCTATTCATTCCATGACTCGGTAATCTACCGATCTATTCATGTGTATTAAGAGTTGGCATTTTTATTTAACACATCACTCTTGCGGTTCTCTTCCCTAATCTGGGATTCAGAATGCTCTGTCTAAGGAACCTATCTGAATAATTGTTACCATTATTCATCGGCATCTCATCCCTTAGACTAGGTGACTTAGGACAACACAATCAACAACTTGCGATACTTTGGCCAAAGATTTGAAACATAATGCTTATGTCTCGTATTCCTTGACAACATACTCATCAATCTGGAATACGTCCTTCACCCCATTCCTATGTTATGTAGAATGTCTTATACTGACTTCTGTCAGTCTCTCCTATCCCAAGTTATTCACTCAGGAACGGATTAGTAAGATGACAACGTTATAGGGATGCTCCCGAGGACTAGGGATACGCTGACATACTGGGTCAACCCTAGTTAATCCAGTGTGTCAAGATACCCCGAGTCTCCTAGGGCAGCCTTATAACGTGACCACATTCCTAATCAGTCCCAGAGTAACTTGTTCAGTTTAAGGTGTAAATATTAACGATCAATGCAAAGGGTGTCGTCATAAGTCACCTGCATTGTTGTATCTTTGAGAAGATCCTAATCTTCTCGAAGGTACAACCTCACTTGATTGACTTGTGCGCATCAACCTTTAAATCCACCTCGAAAAGATCTACTTATTAATAAGTGTTACATACGTTGAGTTAAATTATACCATAAGACGCTCCCTTAAGGTAGTCTTTCCCAATCCCCGGGTTCCTCACCTTAGAATTACCTTCCTTAGTAAAACCCATTACACAAGAGAAGTTATTAAGACTAGAGGTCCCCTCAAGAAGTTCATAGAATATACATAATTCTTAAATCGACGAAATTGGACAATAACCCTCGATCTTCACATGAGATTGTTAACCAAACCCTTTTTAGGTTTATATCAGTTCTCATAATCGAATTTATATCTTACTTATTAGTATCGAGATATAGTGATTAAGAATCCAATTAAACGTCGTCTTGACTTAGATTAAGACTAGAAGTAATAATTTATTCACTTGTTTAGCTTCCTCGCTCGTATATTTTAACCCTAGCTTCTAGAAAGACAAAGTGAACTAAATTCCAATTTAGCTTTAGAGATAGAACATACTAGAACTACTAAACAATCATAAGTATTCAGTCACACATATTCTTGCAAGCTTACATTGATAATCACAAAAGTCTCCAAATTATACAATAATAACAATGCTCTCAAGATCATTTGAACCGAAGAAGGTCAAACTTTCAAGATACGAATACAAATACATAAGTAACAAATATCTCTTTTCATTCCCTTCAAGCTAATCAAATACATTTTATGCATTCAGCATACTTGATACAATACTTCAACAGAAAAAGAACATTTTTCCTCATATAGTACATTTAGAGAATCAAGTTGTAATTCATCATAAAATCAAATTAAACAATCTGAACATCCTATCAGATCTGCGTGCTTTTACCACTTACGGCAACCATCTGTAAAAATTGTCAACATGGGTCAGTTCGATGAACTGAGCATGATAAGCACTAACTCTTAAAACAATTGCAATCCACCAACTGTTTTCATTAAACAACCTGTTTAAATGAGATCATTTCACCAAACAAATAAACATATTTCAGACTATGCTTTTGTAATACAAACATGACTATAAACGCGTAACTCATATTATCGTTACTGAATAGTCCTAGATACTTTTCAAATATTTCATCAAAATATTAGGGATCAAGAAGAACGAAAGTATCCAAAACAACTATCCATCTGAATCCCAAGGACAACAACCATCAGACAGACCATTACATTCAACTTAGTAAAATGAATATCATAACAAATCATGATTCCATCAATATGTTAAAACAGTTCCCACGGTTAGATAAAAATATATCAACATATACTTTACAACAGAAGAGAAAGAGAATGAGTCATTCATATTTCCCTTCAAAACAAGCTCATGACTGTACCATCTTCTCAAGAGTAAAGCATTCACCTTATACGCATGCGAATAAATCAGACGAGCCACAAGAAGAACCACAATTTTGTTAAAATTAAAATATAACAATTTCCCTCCTAGCTTACTAGCAAAGATAAGGAGCTCTCACGCCAAAACAATGATGAATAATCTATTAAATAGACCCCATAACCTTCCATACAAAGTGAAAACAAGAAAATATTCAATGCCATCACTTTCGAGGTACAGTTAACAACTCTATAGTTCACTCAAGCTCACAACTGGATATTCATGCTAATAGAAGACGTAATCATGTTCAAACACAAGAACAATTCTACTTTGAGTCAAAACTCACATCAACATTCATTCAATTTAGTCCCTACTAAAACACAACAAGGACAAAGATCGAGAATCGAGCCAACATACAACATAACATGGGCTCCAATAAAGTGCCAAGTTCAACCAATACTTATGTTAAAGTTTTCAAATCAAGTTGAATTCGTATGATAACAAGTCAAGAATACTAAAAGTACTCACAAAGAGAACTCCTACAGATGATGTTACAACATAAATTACTTTTCGTTGTCTCCCCAAAGTTGATAACATTTAGTATTCATAATAACAACAACATTCACAACCCAGCTTTGAATGAAATTAAAAATACTAGACACCTTTCAAGGACTCCCACCATATCCAAAATCATACAGTATTCACGATATAGCTTCTACGAGGTTGCCGATATACAAGATAAATATATATTAAGGATTCCAACCGTGCCAATAATGATAAATATTCACAATCAGGATTTATACAGAAGCAAAATACTGGTTTCGTAACAAGGATTCCAACTGAACCCCTACAACAATATTCGCTCTAAGCTTACACAGAGAGGAAAACATAAAAAGTACACCAACCGAGTGCATGTACTTCAAGAAATTCTTGCTAAAAAATAAGGTATTCATAACAAGACAACAGAAGTCGTATTACCAGTTACCCCTCCAGGACTCCGACTGAATCAAACTACCAGTATTCACATACATGACTTCTACAGTAGTCCATAATATACGAACCATTCCAAGGACTCCACAGAGTCATTTTGTATATAAATAAATATATTGCAAACTATCAACGGGTTAAATCCCGTAATTGCAACACAAGGGAGGGAAAACAACTTCTACAAGGTCGCATTAAAATACTATAAACACAGCAAGTTATCCGTTCAAAATAACCTAAGTATTATAGCGAAACCCAATAAGATTCAGTAACCACCACTTATATTACCATGACAGAACTTACAAAGAAGTCGAATTATACTGAACATTCAAACAAAAATCCAACAGTATCCTTTTCGACAAGTATCTACAGCAAGTATCGACTGTAGCCTGAACCCAACAAGGAAACAATTCATGGGCTCACACAGCAGGTTTCGTATACTTTCTTGCATGCATTTCACAAAATTTATCCAGAATGCAAAACACAACGAGATAGTATAATCGTTCGAAACAAATATACACCCATCAAGGGTTCTCTAAAAAAATCCATCCAGTAAGAAGATACAACAACTAATCCATTCACAGTTACCATAGAAACCAACTGAACCCAAAAATCATTTGAACAGAGTTGTTCTAATGAAATCATTTGAAAGAAAGCAAGATCTTTAAAAGTTAGGGCCTAACATGCCTGGTTATTTGCTTAAAAATCCAAAGAAGACCACTGAAAGAGCTCGTGCCTTCTCCTCTTTTTCCACGTTAGATTCAACAACAATAACTTGTTATTTCCATGCCTTATAAACTTTCCTTTCAGAGAAAAAGAGCGAGTTACACTCATTTTTTCCATGCAACACCAAGTAGACTGGTGCGAAGAACCAGTGATCAGACAGAGGGAAAACCGGAGCGCATGAAAAACCAAACAAACTACCAGTTTTCCATTTTGCATGCCTTCCCGAGAAACCCGAGCTCGAAGACCGAGTTCATTAATTGCATTTACTCCAAATTTCCCGCTCAATCTCCATTGCCACCGACCGCCATAGTTGGCGATGGATAAAAACAATTCAAAGACCATTTCTAACTTTGGTGACTCTCGCCACGTCTCGCTCTTTCTAGCCGTTTAAACTTCTACCATTTACCTTTCCTTCATGCTTATCCATCCCATTTAATGCCATAGAAATTACCACCCATGGCTCACACCCCTTCATAGGTCCCCTTTCTTCCTTGTTCATTAGTTAGGTTAGAAACATAGGTTAGGATTTAAGATAATACTTAGTCTAACCTTCATAGCAATAGGTTACTAACTTAGAACATTTAGCTTATAGCTTAGGCCTAGGTTAGATTAACACTAATCTAACCCATAGATTATAGTTTAGGTTTAGGTTACTAATCTTAATAAATCCAGTTTAGGTCTAACATTTAGAATGTTCAGAATAAGAACCTACAAACATACATTCACGAAAAGGATTCACTCCTGCACTGCCAATAGGCTAGTTGAATAAATGTATCTGAATTTATTACCTGGCCCACGATCGAGACCTTCCTGATATTACGATATCGGGAACCAATTCATTTAACACGTTCCATCTGAGTTAGACTCCGGAATAGCTTGTTCAACGCATTCAGACCTTACAACCTGCGTAAGGTCTATAATTTTTGTTCATCCCGAATAAACTTAAAGCATCTCTTGGATCAATGCCACTCATCCCAGGCTGGGTCTTATAGATGGATAACTCCATAATTCATTCCGAGATCAGATTAAACTCAGGTGCAAAAATGAAAGAAATAAAAGAGTCCAATCATATTCCGACTACAAAGATCTTCAATAGCAAAGAAGATACAATACATATCAAGCATGACTTCACAATCAAAGGAACACATCCTTTTACAGAAGAAATCATATATCAACACTTGAATGCTCAGGAGGAAGTAACAACAGTTCAGAGTGTTACATGCTTCCCTCCTAAAAGATTCATCGTCCCGATGATTACATATTCGATTAACCTTCAGGTCAACCAATTTATTAGTTCACAAAACAATGCGACTATTTCCAACTTGAATAGTTCCAGAAATCAATGTCACAACACATTTTATTCAGCCTGAATAATGTTTGCCTCCATCTGGCTTTCATATAAACTTGAAAAAGATAAGTTCATAAAAGAAATGTTTTGTCAATAGATTTCATCCTGTTGAAAAAGAAAAGGAAAAGCAATTTTCATCTCTTCCAGATTTTCCCAAGTTGCACTTTCTTCGTTAAACTGGTCCCACTAGACCTTACATTGTTGTATTTCACGATTTCTCAAATGCAATTGGTGAGTTTCCAGCACTCGTGTGGGTTTAACCACGATTATTCCTGGGTCTTGGACCTGCAAGGAATTCCAATTTAAAACATGTGACAGATCTGAAATGTATTTCTTAAGCAAAGAAATATGGAAAACATCATGCATGCGAGATAAAGCAGGTGGTAATGCTAATCGATAAGCTACAGGATTGATTATTTTGACAATTTCGAAAGGTCCCACGAATCGAGGTGACAACTTGGCAGCCTTGCCAAAAGTTATAGAACTCTTTCTGGGTTTAACACGAAGAAAAACCTTCTCACCAAGCTCAAACCTTCGATCAATCCGCTTAAGGTCAGCATAGCTCTTCTGTCTATCCGCTGCTTCCTTTAATCGTTCACGAATCAGCTTAACTTGTTGTTCCATTTCAGTGAGAATCTCTGGTCCAATTACCACTCTATCCTCAACACTATCCCAACTAACAGGAGTTCTGCACTTTCTTCCATAAAGTGCTTCAAATGGTGCCATTTTAAGAGATGAGTGATAAGTGTTGTTGTATGCGAATTCAACTAATGGAAGATACTCTTCCCATTTATACTGTTGATCCATGCAATACATTCGCAACATGTCTTCCAACACTTGATTTACCCTCTCGCTTTGTCCATCCATTTTTCGGATGATATGCGTAACTAAGTTTAGTTTCATTCCAAGAGTCAGTATTAAGCATTTTTCCAAAATCTTGACGTCATTCTTGGATCCCTGTCAGATATAATCAATTCTAGTACACCATGCAATCTGAAAATTTTGTGTACGAATCTTTTGGCCAGCACTGGTGAATCATCCTTTAGATTTCCAGCGATGAAATGAGCTACCTTAGTTAGTTTATCTACAACTACCAGGATAACATCATGTTTATTCCTAGACATGGGTAATCCTTGTACAAAGTCCATGGTTATTACTTTCCATTTGTACTGCGGTATGCTATGAGGATATAACAGTCCAGCAGGGTGCATATGTTCTGCCTTAACCCACTGACACTCCAAACAATGAGTCACAAAATCAATGACATCCTTTTTCATACCTTTCCAAAAGTATTGTTGTTTCAGATCCACAAGCATTTTTGTGATACCCGGGTGTCCAGAGAAAGGTGAATTATGAAATTCAACTAACAACTTCTTTCTCAAATCATTCAGCATAGGTACGTATACCCTATTTTCATAACGCAAGATTCCTTCATTATCAAAATGAAAACCTTTATACCTTTCATCATTAGGTTCTGCAGTGTTGCGCTTTTTACTTGCTGAAAGTATGCATATGATTCTGAGGCACTTTTTACCTCATCCTTAAACTGAGTTCTTAATGTTATAAGAGCAGAAATGTGCTTCCTACGACTTAGAGCATCAACTACTCTATTCTCCTTCCCTTTGATGTAGCTAATATCAAAATCATATTGTGATAAAAATTCTAACCACCTTCTCTGTCTGGCATTTAGATTAGGCTGAGTAAAAATATATTTCAGTCCTAAGTGATCAGTTTTCAACTCAAAAGGTTTCCCAAGTAAATAGTGTCTCCAGACTTGAAGCACATGAACAATGGCAGCAAGCTCCAAATCATGAGGAGCATAATTCAGCTCATGTAACTTAAGTTTTCTACTTTCATATGCTATGACTTGATCATTTTGTAACAAAACACCTCCAAGGCCTTCCCCAGAAGCATCCGTTACAACAGTAAAGCTCCCATTAGGGTCTGGTACAGCTAATATAGGTGCAGAAGTCAACTGCCTTTCAGACTTTTGAAAGCCACTTCGCACTTATCATTCCAAATAAATTTCTTATCCTTCTTCTGCAATGAAGTTATTGGTGCAGCCACTTTAGAAAAATCCTTAACAAATTTTCTATAGTAACCAGCAAGACCCATGAAGCTTCTTACTTCGTGCACATTCTTTGGTGCAGGCCACTCAGTTATTGCCACTATTTTTGAAGGATCTACAACAATTCCTTCTTTACTTATGACATGACCCAAATAGTGAACTTCTGAATCAAAGAAAGAACATTTGGATAACTTACCATACAACTTTCTTTTTCTCAAAATTCCCAAAACTATCTTCAAATGCTCATTGTGCTCCTCAACGCTTTTAGAATAAATGAGAATATCATCCAAGAATACAAGTACAAACTTGTCCAAATATTCTTGAAAGATATTGTTCATTAAGTTCATAAAGGCTGTGGGTGCATTAGTTAATCCAAAGGGTAGAACCGTGAATTCATAATGTCCGTACCTTGTTCGGAAAGCTGTTTTATGAATATCTTCTTCTCTAATCCTTAACTGATGATAACCAGATCAAGATCTCTATCTTAGAATAAACCTCTGCCCCACGATCATCGATCAAATAGATCGTTGATCCTTGGAAGTGGGTATCTGTTCTTGATTGTTGCTTTGTTCAACATCCGATAATCAATACACAAAATTCTAAGTGTTCCATCCTTCTTTTTCACAAATATTACGGGCACTCCCCAAGGTGAAACACTTGGTCTAATCAAACCTTTAGACAAAATTTCTTGCAATTGTGCCTTAAGCTCGACTAACTCTATAGTAGTCATCCGATACGGTGCTTTGGAAATAGGTTCTGTTCCTGGTTTGATTTCGATGGTGAAGTCAAATTCCCTCTTGGGTGGTAACCCTGGTAATTCTTCGGAAAAACATCCCTGAAACTTTGTAGCAGAGGAAATCGTTTCATGGAATCACCATCTTCTTCTGAAAATTCAGATATCTTTACTGCATAAAGGGTACATCCTTTATTTTTAGCCTTTTTAAGCTGCATAGCTGACAGTTTTCTAACTGAAATTTCCCGTTTAACCCCTTGAATCTCTGTTGTTTCCAGCTGATCATCTAAACATTTTATGTTCTTTTCATAGTAGTCTACTTTTGCTTTATGGTCAGCTAACCAATTGACACCGATGACAATGTCATACGATCCCAAAGGTGCAACATAGAGGTCAACTTCCGTGGAAAAGTTAGGTAAGTCAAGGACTGCCCCAAAAAGACACATACTCACTGTATGAACAGAGTTATTACCATACTATACAGTCCAAGATTTATCCATTTTTCTAGCTTTTCTTTTAAGTTTAGAAGCAAGTTTATTAGAAATAAAACATTCAGTAGCTCCTGTATCAAAAAGAATAGTGACAGGTATGCCAAATAACTTACCCGAACTTCTATAGGTGTCACTTGCTTTTCAGCTTGCTTGTCTGCTACTGCAGCATGTATCTTATGCTGCTGATTACGATCATCCTTCTTCAAAGGGCACTGATTTGCGTAGTGGTCTTTGCCACAATTGTAGTAGCCTCCTACAGGTCCCTTTTTAGGCTCAAAATTGCCTCCAGCCTTGTAATTATCACGTTGTCCTCCATAGGGCTTCTGCCCATTGTTATAATTTTTGGCAAAATTATCCCTTACATTTCCAGCAGGCTTATTTGCTACTGCTTTCTTACTATTATCCCCTGGAAACTTACTTTTGTTTCCAAACTTTTTCCATGGTCCCTTTTTGGGTGCAAGAGAGGTTGAAGAAGGGTTTGCAGTCTTCTTCCGCACTTCCTCTTTATGAGCAGAAATAGCCTTTAATTTCTGTTCTTGTCTTATGGCCTTTTCAACAACTCCTTCCATAGTGGTTGGACTGTGAACATCGACCTCTCCCCCTATCACGGGATTCAATCCCATGATGAATTTTCTATATTCTGAACTTCTCGTCAGTTTGATACTGCGTGGTACATACTTGAGGAGTTTTGTAAACCGCTCCCAGTATTCAGTTACCGTTAGCTTCCCTTGAGCTAAGTTCTGGAATTCTGTCATTTTCTGATCATAGAAAAGTTGTGGCAGCCAACGTTGCCTAAAATAGCCTTTAAATTGATCCCAAGTAATATTGGTCTCATCAATATTTAGTTCAGCTTTACTGGCTATCCCACCACGAAGATGCTTCGTGGGAAAGCTGATAGGCTCCCCAAATAGCTTTGGTTTCCTCTGAGAAGTTTCTTATTGCAAAGTACTTCTCCATTTCACTGAGCCAATTCTCAGCTCCATCTCCTAATGTGGTGCCATCATACTTAGGTGGGCTTATCCTTTTTATATCATTAGTGAGTTCTGACTGCTAACCTGGCCTTTTTGTTTTCTAGTTGGACAGGTGCATTTCCAGCATTAACATCAACACCCATATCGGGGTTGTCCTCAGGAGGTTGCTGATTGCTATTACCAGCTTCATCATCCTCCTCATTTCCCATCACCTGTTGTTCAAGTATAGCTAAACGATCTCTTGTGTCCAACAGGCAGCAAGGATCTCATCAAGTTTTTGGGTTGTTGCCACCCCTCCTTCAGGTGGAGCATTATTCGCAACATTCCCCCTTGTTCTAACCATTTTCTATTACAAGAAAATTCAGGTTCTTATCAGATTATGGACACAATAGGCCCAAGAGCTGCAACCTTCAGCTCTGATACCAAGATGTAACATCCTCATTTTATACATTAGAACAAGTAAATTTTTTTTTTTTTTAATTTTTTTTTTTGATAAATGCTTCCTGGTTCTAAATACATAATTTAGAACTCACAAATCAAAACAACCATTCTTATAACAGATAACCATATGTAGCTGTAATGACTCGGAGTACCTCCGATCTATTCATTCCATGACTTGGTAATCTACCGATCTATTCATGTGTATTAAGAGTTGGCGTTTTTATTTAACACATCACTCTTGTGGTTCTCTTCCCTAATCTGGGATTCAGAATGCTCTGTCTAAGGAACCTATCTGAATAATTGTTACCATTATTCATCGGCATCTCATCCCTTAGACTAGGTGACTTAGGACAACGCAATCAGCAGCTTGCGATACTTTGGCCAAAGATTTGAAACATAATGCTTATGTCTCGTATTCCTTGACGGCATACTCATCAATCTGGAATACGTCCTTCACCCCATTCCTATGTTATATAGAATGTCTTATACTACTCTGTCGTCAGTCTCTCTCCTATCCCAAGTTATTCACTCAGGAATGGATTAGTAAGATGACAACGTTATATGGATGCTCCCGAGGACTAGGGATACGCTGACATACTGGGTCAACCCTAGTTAAACCAGTGTGTCAAGATACCCCGAGTCTCCTAGGGCAGCCTTATAACGTGACCACATTCCTAATCAGTCCCAGAGTAACTTGTTCGAGTTTAAGGTGTAAATATTAATGATCAATGCAAAGGGTGTCGTCATAAGTCACCTGCATTGTTGTATCTTCGAGAAGATCCTAATCTTCTCGAAGGTACAACCTTGTAGTTGACTTGTGCCGTCAACCTTTAAATCCACCTCGAAAAGATCTACTTATTAATAAGTGTTACATACGTTGAGTTAAATTATACCATAAGACGCTCCCTTAAGGTAGTCTTTCCCAATCCCTGGGTTCCTCACCTTAGAATTACCTTCCTTAGTAAAACCCATTACACAAGAGAAGTTATTAAGACTAGAGGTCCCCTCAAGAAGTTCATAGAATATACATAATTCTTAAATCGACGAAATTGGACAATAACCCTCGATCTTCACATGAGATTGTTAACCAAACCCTTTTTAGGTTTATATCGTTCTCATAATGAATTTATATCTTACTTATTAGTATCGAGATATAGTGATTAAGAATCCAATTAAACGTCGTCTTGACTTAGATTAAGACCAGGAAGTAATAATTTATTCATCTTGTTTAGCTTCCTGCTCAGGTATATTTTAACCCTAGCTTCCAGAAAGACAGTGAACTAAATTCCAATTTAGCTTTAGATAGAACATACTAGAACTACTAAACAATCATAAGTATTCAAATCACATATTCTTGCAAGCTTACATTGATAATCACAAAAGTCTCCAAATTATACAATAATAACAATGCTCTCAAGATCATTTGAACCAAGAAGGTCAAAACTTTCAAGATACGAATACAAATACATAAGTAACAAATATCTCTTTTCATTCCCTTCAAGCTAATCAAATACATTTTATGCATTCAGCATACTTGATACAATACTTCAACAGAAAAAGAACATTTTTCCTCATATAGTACATTTAGAGAATCAAGTCAATTCATCATAAAATCAAATTAAACAATCTGAACATCCTATCAGATCTGTGCTTTTACCACTTATGGCAACCATCTATAAAAATTGTCAACATGGGTCAGTTCGATGAACTGAGCATGATAAGCACTAACTCTTAAAACAATTGCAATCCACCAATCAAGTTTTCATTAAACAACCTGTTTAAATGAGATCATTTCACCAAACAAATAAACATATTTTAGACTATGCTTTTGTAATACAAACATGACTATAAACGCGTAACTCATATTATCGTTACTGAATAGTCCTAGATACTTTTCAAATATTTCATCAAAATATTAGGGATCAAGAAGAACAAAAGTATCCAAAACAACTATCCATCCGAATCCCAAGGACAACAACCATCGACCATGACCATTACATTCAACTTAGTAAAATGAATATCATAACAAATCATGATTCCATCAATATGTTAAAACAATTCCCATGGTTAGATAAAAATATATCAACATATACTTTACAACAGAAGAGAAAGAGAACGAGTCATTCATATTTCCCTTCAAAACAAGCTCATGACTGTACCGTCTTCTCAAGAGTAAAGCATTCACCTTATACGCATGCGAATAAATCAGACGAGCCACAAGAAGAACCACAGTTTTGTTAAAATTAAATATAACAATTTCTGTAGCTTACTAGCAGATGCAGAGCTCTCGCCAAAACAATGATGAATAATCTATTAAATAGACCCACATAACCTTCCATACAAAGCGACAAACAAGAAAATATTCAATGCCATCACTTTCGAGGTACAGTTAATAGCTCTATAGTTCAGTCAAGCTCACGACTGGATATTCATGCTAATAGAAGATGTAATCATGTTCAAACACAAGAACAATTCTACTGAGTCAAAACTCACATCAACATTCAGTTCAATTTAGTCCCTACTAAAACACAGCAAGGACAAAGATCGAGAATCGAGCCAACATACAACATAACATGGGCTCCAACAGTGCCAAGTTCAACCAATACTTATGTTAAAGTTTTCAAATCAAGTTGAATTCGTATGATAACAAGTCAAGAATACTAAAAGTACTCACAGCAGGAACTCCTACAGATGTTACAACATAAATTACTTTTCAGTGTCTCCCCCGAAGTTGATAACATTTAGTATTCATAATAACAACAGCATTCACAACCCAGCTTTGAATGAAATTAAAAATACTAGACACCTTTCAAGGACTCCCACCATATCCAAAATCATACAATATTCATGATATAGCTTCTCAAGGTGGCCGATATACAAGATAAATATATATTAAGGATTCCAACCGTACAATAATGATAAATATACAATCGGGATTTATACGAAGAAAAAATCGGTTTCAGTAACAAGGATTCCAACTGAACCCCTACAACAATATTCGCTCTAAGCTTACACAGAGAGGAAAACATAAAAAGTACACCAACTGAGTCTGTACCAAGAAATTCCTTGCTAAACGAAGGTATTCATAACAAGACAACAGAAGTCGTATTACCAGTTACCCCTCCAGGACTCCGACTGAATCAAACTACCAGTATTCACATACATGACTTCTACAGTAGTCCATAATATACGAACCATTCCAAGGACTCCACAGAGTCATTTTGTATATAAATAAATATATTGCAAACTATCAATGGGTTAAATCCCATAATTGCAACACAAGGGAGGGAAAACAACTTCTACAAGGTCGCATTAAAATACTGTAAACACAGCAAGTTATCCATTCAAAATAACCTAAGTATTATAGCGAAACCCAATAAGATTCAGTAACCACCACTTATATTACCATGACAGAACTTACAAAGAAGTCGAATTATACTGAACATTCAAACAAAAATCCAACAGTATCCTTTTCGACAAGTATCTACAGCAAGTATCGACTGTAGCTTGAACCCACCAAGGAAACAATTCATGGGCTCCCACAGAGTAAGTTTCATATACTTTCTTGCATGCATTTCACAAACTTTATCCGGAATGCAAAACACAACGAGATAGTATAATCGTTTCAAAACAAATATACACCCATCAAGGGTTCTCTAAAAAAATCCATCCAGTAAGAAGATACAACAACTAATCCATTCACAGTTACCATAGAAACCAACTAAACCCAAAAATCATTTGAATAGAGTTGTTCTAATGAAATCATTTGAAAAGAAAGCAAGATCTTTAAAGGTTAGGGCCTAACATGCCCGGGTTATTTGCTTAAAAATCCAAGAAGACCACTGAAAGAGCTCGTGCCTTCTCCTCTTTTTCCACGTTAGATTCAACAACAATAACTTGTTATTTCCATGCCTTATAAACTTTCCTTGACAGAGAAAAGAGCGAGTTACACTCATTTTTTCCATGCAACACCAAGTAGATTGGTGTGAAGAACTAGTGATCAGACAGAGGGAAAACCGAGCGCATGAAAAACCAAACAAACTACCAGTTTTCCATTTTGCATGCCTTCCCGAGAAACCCGAGCTCGAAGACCGAGTTCATTAATTGCATTTACTCCAAATTTCCCGCTCAATCTCCATTGCCACCGACCGCCATAGTTGGCGATGGATAAAAACAATTCAAAGACCATATCTAACTTTGGCGACTCTGCCACGTCGGCTCTTGCTAGCCGTTTAAACTTCTACCATTTACCTATCCTTCATGCTTATCCATCCCATTTAATGCCATAGAAATTACCGCCCATGGCTCGCACCCCTTCATAGGTCCCCTTTCTTCCTTGTTCATTAGTTAGGTTAGAAACATAGGTTAGGATTTAAGATAATACTTAGTCTAACCTTCATAGCAATAGGTTACTAACTTAGAACATTTAGCTTATAGCTTAGGCCTAGGTTAGATTAACACTAATCTAACCCATAGATTATAGTTTAGGTTTAGGTTACTAATCTTAATAAATCCATTTTAGGTCTAACATTTAGAATGTTCAGAATAAGAACCTACAAACATACATTCACGAAAAGGATTCACTCCTGCACTGCCAATAGGCTAGTTGAATAAATGTATTTGAATTTATTACCTGGCCCACGATCGAGACCTTCCTGATATTACGATATCGGGAACCAATTCATTTAACACGTTCCATCTGAGTTAGACTCCGGAATAGCTTGTTCAACGCATTCAGACCTTGCAACTGCGTAAGGTCTATAATTTTGTTCATCCCGAATAAACTTAAAGCATCTCTTGGATCAATGCCACCGATCCTGTGCTGGGTCTTATAGATGGATAACTCCATAATTCATTCCGAGATCGAGATTAAACTCGGTGCAAAAATGAAAGAAATAAAAGAGTCCAATCATATTCGACTCGGTCCAAAGATCTCAATAGCAAAGAAGATACAGTACATATCAAGCATGACTTCACAATCAAAGGAACACATCCTTTTACAGAAGAAATCATATATCAACACTTGAATGCTTAGGAGGAAGTAACAACAGTTTAGAGTGTTACATGCTTCCCTCCTAAAAGATTCATTGTCCCGATGATTACATATTTGATTAACCTTCAGGTCAACCAATTTATTAGTTCACAAAACAATGCGACTATTTCCAACTTGAATAGTTCCAGAAATTAATGTCACAACACATTTTATTCAGCCTGAATAATGTTTGCCTCCATCTGGCTTTCATATAAACTTGAAAAGATAAGTTCATAAAAGAAATGTTTTGTCAACAAATTTCATTCTGTTGAAAAAGAAAAGGAAAAGCAATTTTCATCTCTTCCAGATTTTCCCAAGTTGCACTTTCTTCGTTAAACTGGTCCCACTAGACCTTACATTGTTGTATTTCACAATTTCTCAAATGCAATTGGTGAGTTTCCAGCACTCGTGTGGGTTTAACCACGATTATTCCTAGGTCTTGGACCTACAAGGAATTCCAATTTAAAACATGTGACAGATCTGAAACGTATTTCTTAAGCAAAGAAATATGGAAAACATCATGCATGCAAGATAAAGCAGGTGGTAATGCTAATCGATAAGCTACAGGATTGATTATTTCGACAATTTTGAAAGGTCCCACGAATCGAGGTGACAACTTGATAGCCTTGCCAAAAGTTATAGAACTCTTTACGGGTTTAACACGAAGAAAACCTTCTCACCAAGCTCAAACCTTCGATCAATCCGCTTAAGGTCAGCATAGCTCTTCTGCCTATCCGCTGCTTCCTTTAATCGTTCACGAATCAGCTTAACTTGCTGTTCCATTTCAGTGAGAATCTCTGGTCCAATTACCACTCTATCCTCAACACTATCCCAACTAACAGAGTTCTCGCACTTTCTTACATAAAGTGCTTCAAATGGTGCCATTTTAAGAGATGAGTGATAAGTGTTGTTGTATGAGAATTCAACTAATGGAAGATACTCTTCCCATTTATACTGTTGATCCATGGAATACATTCGCAACATATCTTCCAACACTTGATTTACCCTCTCGGTTTGTCCATCCATTTCTGGATGATATGCGAGAATCAAAGTTTAGTTTCGTTCCAAGAGTTGTATTAAGTGTTTGTCAAAATCTTGATGTCATTCTTGGATCCTGTCGATATAATGAATTCTCGTACACCATGCAATCTGAAAATTTTGTGTATGAATCTTTTGGCCAAGACTCGGTGAATCATCCTTTAGATTTCCAAACGATGAAATGAGCTACCTTAGTTTATCTATAACTACCACGATAACATCATGTTTATTCTTGGACATGGGTAATCCTTGTACAAAGTCCATGGTTATTACTTGCCATTTGTATCATGCGGTATGCTATGAGGATATAACAGTCCAAAGGTGCATATGTTCTCGCTTTAACCCACCGACACTCCAAACAATGAGTCACAAAATCAATGACATCCTTTTTCATACCTTTCCAAAAGTATTGTTGTTTGAGATCTGCAAGCATTTTTGTGATACCCGGGTGTCCAGAAAGGTGAATTATGAAATTCAACTAACAACTTCTTTCTCAAATAATTCAAATAGGTACGTATACCTGTTTCATAATGCAAGATTCCTTCATTATAAAAATGAAAACCTTTATACCTTTCATCATTAGGTTCTCAAGCAGCCGCTTTACTTACCGAAAGTATGCATTTGATTCTTAGCACTTTTACCTCATCCTTAAACTGATTTCTTTACGTTATAACCTTCCTACGACTTAGAGCATCAACAAATGTAGCTAATATTGTTATCCCGTAAAATTGATGGGCAATTTTACCGATAACCATACCGAAAATTTTGTTTTGATCCTCGCTAGGGATCCTCGTGCGTTCGAATGTTGCAAAATCCCTTTCGGGAAATCTGTTTCTGAACTTAAGTCTTTTTGGTCTTTTTTGGCTGGGCGCATGGAATTACTATGTAACACCAACTTTTGGTGTGCCCCCTTTAAAGCCTTTGGCGCATATTTTTCAAAAACACAACACACCTTTTGCGCCTGTATGTTGAGTCTTCCCTGCATGCGCCAAGGCGCATGCGCCTTCGTGTTACAACTTTTGTTGCGCCATGTTTTGGTGCGCCAAAGGGCACACATAATCTCATGTCGACATCCCTTTCGGTGCGCCAAAGGGCGCATGCTTTTCCATGTCGACAGCAACTTTCATGCGCCCTTTACAAAGTGGGTGGCGCATTTATGACTAGCTCACCTATATATATATATATATATATATATAAAATTTGCGTGCCCAAATGTCATTATCATCAGATGCATATCACGTGATTTTTATTCTCTGAGCCTGTCAGCCTCTGCCTCGTCGTTTTCAACGCATTGTGGACCCGTTTTCAAGATTTTCACTATTTATCTAGGTAAGAGGTTCTTCTCCCTCTCGTGCGTTTTGCGTTTTTGGTTCTTGGTGTGTTTGTGGTCTGGTTTTAGTTTGCGTTTGGAGTATTGAAATATCTAATGTTGATCTAAGCCTCCTCCTTTTGCTATTATCCCTCCCCCTCTGTCCAGATCTGCTGGTAGGGGGACTTGTCTGAAAAGCATAGTTTTGTTTCCCTCATCTTTGAGCTGTTTCACTGCCCAAATACCCTGCTAAACTTACAGAAGAAAGATGGATAAAAGGATTTTTTTTTCCTATGGCGCACCGGTGCATTTGTCACCCCTGTAACATGATAAAAACCCGTGCCAATGGCACACCCATCTTACCTGCTGCATCGTAAACTTCTGTGCCCCCAAGGCGCGCCTCTTTCATATCTTCTGCACTAACCTAACCTCACGCCTCTTTGGCGCATCAACCTTCCTTGCTACAACATGTTTCTATGCACCAATGGCGCACCCAGCATCAGTGCAACACAGGCTTTATCCGCGCTAAGTACAAGGCTTTGAAGGCGCAGGCGCATCCCTCCTTACAGCAACATCATGTTGTGTTAACCCTTCGTGCGCTGCGCCATGGCGCACGAAAAGTTCCTGTTACACAAACCTTACATGCGCCAAAGGGCGCACCAAATCCCAGTGCAACATGAAAAGTCTATGCGCCAAAGGGCGCATCCTGTCTCTATGTAACACAATGTTTTCATGCGCCTTTTATAAAATGCACTCTGCAGTATCTATGCGCCATGCGCCTTTGGCGCCAGTTTAACCTTTGCAACACGCCTTTCCTGTGTGCCTTACCTATTTAGCCCTGTAAGCTGCAATTTTCATGCGCCCTGCGCCCTGAGCCTAATAATAACTAACTCCTCCTTCTGTTGGCACTTCAATGGGAAATCAAATGACTGATACAACCTTTCTACGTTGGGTTTCACTTCTTCTTCATGCGAGATCAAAGAATCGAGTTCGAAACAAACATATGTCTACATCCAAAGAAGAGACCCATCAAATCCAAAGGAAAGGCTAAGCTTACGAGAGGAGGAAATGAAATATAAATATCGGAGGGTCGAATGCCCGAGTCTCGGGCCGAGTGCAGCATAGGCGTCGAGACTCGAACGGGACATATTGATATGGAGGAATTCGACCAGGACTCGAAAGTTACAAGGAGTCCATGGATGGACAAATTGATCGGCAGTGCCCTGCACTTCACCGGAGGAATCCCGTCAGCACCATCAATAATGAATTTATGATGGTGGTTGCCCAGTGTTACAACAAGGACACAAGGTGTGTCGAAAATAGCAAGGGCAAGGTAGTCATTAACCTCACTGCCCATCATTTTGAGATAATACTCGGCATCCCTCACCATTGGCACTTTGTGGCCGTCAGCCAAGCGGAGTGCATTAAGGCCTGGGATGACAATGAGGATCAATGTATGCAACTAATGAACGAAGTCTATCTGAAGAACAAAAAGGTAGTAACCCGGTGGCCCCAAATCATCCACCGCAGTGACTTCTTAGAAGAGCTCAGCGACACCATTACATTCCTGAGCAGGGTCTTCGGGCTTTCTGATGCCCATTATTTCCATAAATGGATGTTGCGGTACTTAGAAACCATGAACAAGAATATGCCTGATCAGCGCTTTTGCTGGGGAGAGATTATAAGCAGCACAATCTCTGAGCAGCTACAACAATTCAGCACAACGGGGACATTTCATATGAACTCCTACGTGGTCTACGCTGCAGCATCAGAGAGGGACTATCCAGGCCTGACGCGGAGTGGAGTTTGGCCTCAGGTCAAAATATACGAGTATTATCTAGAATTGAGGCTGGAGAATAGCATCTCCCAATTCACCAAAATCAACGATGCATTCTTCTACCACATCATCTGCCTGCTGAGGCCGAATATGACTTATGGTCACACGACCAAAAGCATAGTGGCAGCCATGGAGAAATGGGGAGCCTGTTCACCCAGTTTCCTACATTCACCTATCTAAGGGCTGCCAACTTTTTGGGAGAGCCAACCAGGCTACCGAGGTATGCTGGACCTAAGCTGATTCTACTTGAACTATCAAGGCAGCTAATCACATATCATGAGAAATGCCTTAAAAGAAAGAAGGGTGGAACTCCGTTCCCCCTCACAGTAGGCCGATATACATGCTCTACCCACCACAAGGCGAAGGAAATGTTCCCAGACCTGGAGTTACTCAATTTGAAACATGATTTCCCAACCAGGCCTACCTTCGACCCAAGGAGCTACCTGCCAAGGGCGAAACTTGATCCAATCCATGTTCCTCAGATCGAGGATATTTATATTGACGTCCTCCATGAGGTAGAGCTCAGAAGGAACGATCATTCTCGCCTAGCATTGGCAGAAATCATCCAATATGGGGTAGCCATTATCCCCAAAGGCTTCCAAACTACGGAAGATGAAGTAGACAAGGTATATACTGACACATATGCGGAAAATTGGCCCTTTCCGGCCATTGACATAACTAAGGCCCCTCAGACAATTAAGGAGAGGGTCAAGGAGACTCTGCGGAGGATAGAACATTGGTGCTGGATGAATAGCCTAATCTACCTCGGGGTTGATTTCACAACATCCCCATTGGGCAACGCACCTCCACGATCCAAAAAGTAGCCTAAAGGTAAAGGCAAAGGCGTAGAAGGTGAATCCAACACCATTCAGGAAGAAGCCCCTGAGAGTCCTCCTTCCATGGCACCCGAGCAGGTAATAACTCTGGATTCGCTAGAGAAAGAAGCAGAAGAGGAAGTTCCAATAGGCCCATCCACTCAGGATGTCGGCATTGCCACAACAACCGAGGTCCCTTCCGTCCCTTCTTCTTCTCTTCCTTCCCCTCCTCGAGTGACTCAAGCGACCATCCCTTTGGTCGTGTCCTCTTCCCCTTCTTCTACTGTTTCCCCCGCCTCTTCATCTATCTTTTCTTCCCTCGTTGATCTATCCTCCATTTCTTCCCTCATCTCCGAGCTCCCTTCCCTTCCTATGTCTTCCGCAGCTTCAGTTTCCCTTCCTTCCGTGGGCACTTCTTCGGCTATTCTATCAATGCCGCCGCCACGTGTCTCCACATTTTTCCCCTCTTCTACTGCAGCTGCCCCCTCCTCTATTTCCGGTCCTTCTACCATAGGTCCAGCTTGGATCTCTCAGCAGCTAAGTCAGCAAAAGAGGAAAGTTCCCATCGCTCCGATGGACTTTTCCGTAATCCCATCTAAGGGGCGAAGAAGCGGCTTCCATCACGCGCTTCTCTCAAAGTGCTGCAGGAGAGAGAGTTATGGAAATCGCATACCCCAATCCCCTCAAAGAGAAAAAGGATCTATCTCCGATAGATTTTACTGTGACCCAAGTCACAATGGGGACATCTTCCGAAAGTCTTCAGGGGGAGGCTCTTTCTGCAGTTGACGCCCTCTACAAAAAGCTTCAGGAAATCAAGGAAGAGAAAAGGCAACTGAAGGAGCAAAACAAATATCTGCTCCAAGCCTTACAGAAGATGGGTAATGCGCCTCCTACAACTGCCGCCGAGACTTCTGAGCTTCTCAGCCAGGAGAAAATTAATGAGTATGCCAAAATCGGCGAGCAGGGTATGGCCGTTTCCACTTGGAGGAGCCAAATCCTCAAAGACAGTGAAAAAGTGATCGCCGAGTTCTCCGACTTGTACCTGAACATCAGTAAGGTGAATAAAGAGCTCCAAGCGTTAGTAGGGCCCATATCAGAAGAGTTGGAACATGCCAAACTGCAACATGAGACCTTCCAACAAATGTTCGACTGTTCAGTCGAAGATCTAGTCAAGTTCGGCGTCTTCGGCCATCCAAGGGCCCTCAACAAAATCATGTCCACTCTAGACTACCGGGTGGATCAGCTAGAATTTATTCTAGAAAAGATTGACAAAGTCAAGGAAGAATCCCTGGATGCGATGCACCAAATGGAACGAATTGTTCTTAATATGTCGCCAGGGTTACTTACTCCTTCCTTCACTTTAAGGAAAGTTGATGAAACCACCTGGATCTTCAAGGAGATCACTTCTCGAGAGCGGGGCCGAGGTCACATTTGACATAGAATCTATCAACAACCTGCTGGCCTATAGGGACTTCATCGGGTTCCTCATTGAGGTGGAAAAGGACTATTCCAAACTCCCAGAGAAGCTCATAGATGAGCGGGAGACTTGTGAGGTGATAAGTGATAGGCACAAGGATCCTTCCTAGGATCAACTAGGGCCAATAATCAACAAGTTCTGGAATACCGCTCTCAGTTCCATATCTCGTCACCTGAGGAGCAACAAAAGCAGTCCACCCCCTTTCGGCCACAAGATGATGATGACGAATAGCTGCTGCTTTGCTTCTTCCTCTTCTTCTTCTTCTTCTTCTTCTTCTTCTTCTTCTTCTCTTTCTCTTCTCCATCTTTCTTTTTGGAAATATCTGGAGTATGTTGATAAATGATGACATCATCCATGTTGCATCATGGGATGATGTCATCCATAAAATAGTAAAAGTCAACATGACTTTTAGATATTTTGTAAATATCTTTGTAAATAGTTGTTGGCTCCTTTTTGCCTTCTTTTCTCTTCTTCTTCTATATATACTCCAATACTTGTAGTATTGTGGGATGGATGGATATCTTTCAGATGAGAAATAGAAGTGAAGAAAAAAGACTTTGAGCTTTCTTGTAACAAAGAAAATAATAATATAAATATTGAGACTTTGTCTTTGATAGTAATTTGTGTTATGCATCGAGCTTTCTTATGTTAGATCTATATGTGTTTATTCTCATTAGATTCATATCTACTTTTTGTCATTTATTCATCATCGGTATTGCTTTGTTTGTTTATGCAAGTAGGTTTGGCTCATTTACTACCAACCCCAAAACATAAATCTTCTCGACCTTTCTGCTTTGGAATTCATTTCTTTTTCTTCCTTCGGACCTGCTCTTTCTTCATTCCCTCTTCCTTTCCTTTCTTTTGCGGTTGGAAACACCCCTACTAGGATGAGATCCCAAACCCCCGAAGGTAGAATCTGTGAGACTTGTATAGATTCCTGCTGGTAGAATAACAATAAACCGATTTCGCTTTCTTTGACTCAAAGAGGGGCTATGCCCTGCACACTGTTGGCTCATCTATCCATAGATCTATCCAGGTGACATATTTTCGGACCAACAGTTTTTGGCGACTCACTGGGGATCGAACAGATCTATCAGATCTTTGATAGTGATAGAATAGAAAATCAGAAAAATCAGAAGAATCACTATCTGTTTGTAAATCTGAACTTTTTGTTAAAAATCTAAAAAATTTGCAAAAGTGCTCCGAATTGAAAATTTTCTTCTGAGATCCATAGATCTGGCCTAGTTGGAGACCTTTAGTTCGCTGAGTTTTTATAAAAATCAGTATTTTGCCGTAGATCTGAATTTTTGACTGTTTGCTAAAAATTTGAAACCCTTTGAAAAAAGTCAAAATTAGATCCGAAAATCAGCTTACTAATCTTCTCTGCCATCTTATCCTCATTGTTATTTGTCATTAACATAATCGGTTTTACAAGAGGATAGTTTTTAAATATTTAGAAAAGTGTTTGCTACTGGTTTTTGTCAGAAAAACCAGAAAATCAGCAAGTACAGCCAAAAAGAAAGTTTGAATCTGCACCATAACGTTGCAGATCTGGAAGGTACACTGGTGGGTGAACCTTTTACGCGCAGCAGGAGAGCCCGTGGAGAAGCTGATCCTACTTTCGATCTGCTTCAAAGGCATAATTTCAGCATAACACCGGCGCATTTTTCAACACTAAGCTCGGCTGACCGGTCATCCAGGAGTGTCTCACCTTCTCGAAGGAAGAATATTTCGCAAGGGGCATCCACATCCCTTTGTAGTGCCTTGTTACTCAGTGGAACCGTGCTTCCAGCTCGTGTTCTTTTTCCGGCTTTTCAAATGGCGTACCATGGGGAAACGTGATGGGTCCTTTGGCTTTACCACATCCAGTTCACGCACTCCCTCACGGAAACCGAAAGAATTTTCCCAAATTCGATGGGAGCGGAAATCAGAGCACGGATTCCCACATATCTGCATTCATCATGTCATGTAGTATCCTGGATGTAACTCATGAGGATGTGTCGGTTCACCTTTTTCTGGAAACTCTACAAGGACCTGCGGCTGAATGGTTTCAGCATTTACCAGCCGGATCTATTACCAGTTGGGCCACCTTGCGGGATGCTTTTGAAGACAGATACAAGCCTTCAGAGGATGCATTTGCATTATTATCATGGATCACTCACCTGAAGAAAGAGGCAAATGAGACCATGCACGATTTTATCACCCGGTTCAATGCACTAATCAACCGTGTCCCTGTTGCCATGCTTCCAATGCCGGAAAATCAAAAGTGTTTCTTCGTAAACGCTATGAGCTCAAAAGTTAGTTTCTTGCTCCTTCAGGAATGAGTTGCCACCTTGATTCTCGCCCAAGCCACTGCTATTCGCATAGAAGATAATTTGATAATATCTGGCGAATTGAAAAAGGAATCAGCCAAGCCTAAATCTTTGGGCCCTTTGCCCACTACTTCGTCTGATCCAGCCTTCCAAAGATGGCAAATGACTTGCTTGCATTAAAGAAGCAATTGGCCTAGGCCTCTCCCAGTTCCTCATACCGGGATATTCCACGGAGGAATTTCATTCCTAACAATGTTTCACAAAGGCCGCACTTACCCGCAACCGCTCCACGGTTGGCACTTGAGGCTCCTCCAGTCAACGCTCTGGCCGAAATCAAAGAAGAAGAGCAGTATTATGAAGAACCTTCGTCTCAGGGCGAAGATGATCAAGATGTCGGTGAACCGACTGGTGACTCTACTATCGGGTATATGGAATTTGATGAGGAGGAATCTGATGAAGAAGAGGTTACCCAGGGATATGCAAGCGGACAGTCATACGCTTTTTTTACTCGCTCACAAGGAAAAGAAGCGAAATTTTCTGCCCATGTCCAGCAGAGAGAAGGCCGTGTCAAACGCACCTCCGATCATTGCTAAAAGAGGTAATCCTCTTCCTACTCAACTCCCTGACAAATATTTTACAAGGAAACCTTTTCCCCCTATCTCTCCTCCAAATCAATCCTCTCACGTTCCTACCAGGGCCAGTAATCCTATTCCATCATCGCGAGGTGAGGGACTCATTCCTTCACCAACGCAACCCTTGGCCACATTTGATATCATAGATCATGCAAAAAAGACCAAGATCCAAATGTCTGAAGCCGAGTATCTTCAGTCAAATCCCGAACAGCTTGTGAGATTGACCAAGTATATTCAAAGTCAAGCTATTGTATCTAATCAGGTTTCCCCAAAAGGAATCCTTTCCACTCCCCCTGAATCTCACATAAATGTTGCTTCAACATCTGCGTCAGGCAAGATAGAGCCTTTCTATCTTTCCCTCCTAATCAATGGACACAAGCTGAGTAACTGCATCATTGATTCCGGGGCTTCTGATAATGTCATGCCGGCAAAGGTCACCCATGCTCTGGGCCTCACTCTTACCAAGCCTTTCGGCAGATGTTATTCCTTGGAAACCAAGTAGGTTCCGTTGGTTGGCCAAATTAAAGACGCGCAATTCGCGTTTGCGGCATTCCCAGATAAAAGAGTAAAGATGACAGTCCTCGTTGCTGACATTCCGGCAGCCTATGGAATTTTGCTGGGAAGAAGTTTTTGCAGCGAAGTTGGTGGGGAAATTCATATGGACTGGTCTAAAGCTAGAATTCCCGTCAAAGGCGTAATGCAGACTTTGGAGCCGGAATCACAAAAAAAGTACTTGGTTACTAGCTCTGAAGACCCCAAAGCTCAAATCCTTTTTGAATCATCAGGGATGGGGAACTATTTCTTGTCTACCGAGACGGACAAAACGGGTGTCCTCATTCAGGAAAAAGATCTTAATGAGATCTGGACCTTGCAGTTTGATGGCAGTTGCGCAACTAGTGGATGTGGCGCTGGGGCCATGCTGATATCTCCCGAAGAGGAGGTAATTCCTCTCTCTTTCAAATTGCAGTTTTTCAACACAAACAATACTGCTGAGTATGAATCTCTGTTACTCGGTATGCAAGCCGCAAAAGAAAGAGGAATTAAAAATCTAAAAGTGCAAGGTGATGCAGAGTTGGTTGTAAACCAAGTCAAGAGGATATATCAAGTAAAAAATGAAAGGCTCAGGCATTACCGTAATGCGGTGTGGGACAACATCGAAGAATTCGATGCTTTTTCAATTGAATCCATTCCAAGAGCTCAAAATGACATGGCTGATTCATTGGCTATTTCAGCATCCCTCATGCTTCCTCACCCAGGTTTGAAAATAGACAAATACACCATTGAGGTAGTTTTCCACCCGAGCGTGCCAGACAATTCTCAGCATTGGCAAGTTTTCAACGATGACAACCAACTCATTGCCTTTCTGGAAAAATCGGAAAATTTTAAGGAGTTGCATTTCGAAGGATCCACTTCTGAGTGCCGTGAATCAGTCACCGGCCAAGGCGATGAATCCGAAGGGAATGACGGCATATGTCAGCTCAAAGGGAATAAAATCCCAAAGGGCCTGGTTTCTCTGGAGCGGTTGTTCGACAGGCATGACCGTTTTGTGAAAAAGAAGAGGCGAGATGACCCTGACTCATCCCCAGAAACCGAACCGGTCAATATAGGTTCGATGGAGCACCCGCAATTTGTGAACATTGGCAAATGTTGCACACCTGAGGAGAAACGGAAATTTGTCAAGTTGCTAAAAAATATATGGACGTGTTGGCATGGTCCTATGCCGATCTAAAATCTTTCAAGCCAAAGGACGTTCAGCATGACATTCCATTGAAAGAAGATGTCAAAGCCTTTCGCCAGAAGCAGAGGCACTATAATCCTAAGATTTCGGGGACTATCCAGGCTGAAATTCAGAAAATGCTGGATGCGAGAATCATCTTTCCTATCCATCACAGTACTTGGGTAGCAAATATTGTGCCAGTGCGCAAGAAAAACGGTGAGATACGCATATGCGTAGACTTTCGCAATTTGAACCAGGCTTCCTTGAAAGACAACTACCCACTTCCGATAATGGATCAAGTTCTGCAAGCAGTAACTGGATCAGAGATGCTGTCCATGCTTGATGGTTTTTCAGGCTATAATCAGATTGAAGTTTCACCTGAAGATCAATTTAAAATAGCATTCACTACTCCTTGGGGTACATTTGCCTACAAAGCGGATGCCTTTTGAACTAACTACTCTTGGCACCACTTTTCAGCGGGCCATGGACTTTGCATTCAAAGGTATGATGGGGAAAGTCATTGTGGTTTATCTAGATGACTTAACCGTGTTCTCTAAACAACGAAATGATCATTGTGATCATTTGGAGCAAGTGTTGGCCAGGTGCCGAGAACATGGGATTTCCCTAAACCCAAAAAAGTTTGTTTTTGGAGTCATGGAAGGGAAGTTGCTAGGGCATGTGGTTAGCAAAGAAGGAACAAAGATAGATACCGAAAGAGTTAAGGCTATTCAAAGCCTTACTCTGCCTACAAGCAAGACTGGTGTTCATTCTTTCTTTGGAAAGGTGAACTTTCTCAGGCATTTTGTTCCTGACTTTGCTGAGAAGACCCGTCACATATTGAACATGATGAAGGGGTCACCAACTTTCAGATGGAGCAAAGAGGGGAAAAGGTCATTTGAAGAAATAAAAGCTTCCGTTGCTCATGCACCAGTCTTGGTATGTCCCGATTTCTCCAAGGACTTCATCATGTACAGTTACGCATCTGAGCATACTGTGTCCACAATCTTGATGCAAAAGAACTCGGAGGATGTTGAATCTCCGATCGCGTTCATGAGTTCTCCCCTCAAGCCTCACGAACTAAAAATGACTCAACTGGAAAAGCATGCCTTTGCCGTTGTCAAAGCAGTGAAGAATTTCAGGTATTACATTCTAAACTCGCATACGGTGGTGCTGGTCCCTGACACGGCGGTGAAATCAATTCTAACTCAGCAGGAGTTAGGAAGCTTGCGAGGAAATTGGATCGCAAAGGTCCAGGAGTATGACCTGGATATTAAACCAACCAAGCTGGTAAGGGGCAAGGGCCTATGTCAGCTAATGGCTGAAAACAAAGATTCAGAAAACCCTGATGAAAGGGGTGACTACACCAATGAAGCACGGACCGGGCCGGAAGAACCCAATTCCACGCCTCTCGGTCCTATTTGTTGCAACTAGTGATGAATGGTACTGTGACATCGATTTCTTCCTTACCTACGGTGAATGCCCAATGCACCTAACTATAAAGGAGAAGCGCACTATAAAGCTCAGAGCAGCTAAATATGTCATCTGGGATGACGGTTTATATAAACGTGGGATAGATGGCATCTTTTTGCGATGTGTTGACAAACCTCAGCAGGTAAAAATACTTGGAAAGTTTTCACAATTCAGCCTGTGGGGGGCATTTCTCTTCCTCCATGACAACACACAAGATCATTTGAGCCAGGTACTATTGGCCGACACTCTTCCAAGATACAGCCACCTGGGTGGCAAAGTGTGAACCCTGCCAGCAATTCGTTGGCAAGCCCAAGTTGGCTGCCTTTCCCCTAAGGCCGGTCATTATCAATGAACCATTCAGACAATGGGGAATTGATTTTATTGGTGCACTCAATCCTCAATCGAGTGCCAGACATAGCTATGTCCTTACAACGAATGGATTACTTCACCAAGTGGGTGGAAGCCATACCTGTCAAGCATGCCACTTCTGAGGTGGTTTGCAATTTCATTAAAGAAAATATCATTGTCAGGTTTGGCGTTCCAAACAAAATCGTTGCTGATAATGCTTCTAACTTCTCCTCATGGGAAGTTATTAGTTTTTGCTATGAATATGGGATAACTTTATCTCACACCTCAGACTATTACCCTTAGGGAAATGGTCAGGCGGAATCCAGTAACAAGAACTTGGTGACCATCATACGGAAGTTAGTAGATGAGAATCAGCGAATGTGGCACAAGTCTTTGTACGACGCTTTGTGGGCCGATCGTATTACTCCCAAGAGATCTCTCGGCATGTCACCTTTTCAAGTGTTATATGGCACTGATGCCGAACTCCCCATTTCTGCGGAACTTCCTGCTCTGCGCTTGGCATGAGCTATCGAAGATGAAACTTTCCAAAATTCTCTTGAAAAGAGAATCATGTATCTGGCAGAACTTGAAGAAAAGAGAGTAAGGGTGGTCGACAGGATCACTGAACATCAGAATCAAGTTAAGAGGTTGTTTGATAAGAAGGCCAAGCAGAGGGATTTTCAAGTGGGAGATCTCGTCCTTTTGTGGGACAAGCGAAGAGAGCCAAAGGGCATGCACGGAAAGTTTGATTCCCTGTGGAGAGGGCCCTTCAAGATCAAGCAGCTCAACGGAGAGAATAGCTTCTATCTCTCATATCTGGATGGAACCGAGCTCCTGCTTCCTTATAGTGGGAAACATTTGAAGATCTTCAGGAAGTAGAGCTTGCTCTCTGCTTTGTCTGATTTGCTTTCTCGTTGTGTGTTTTCTTTCGTTGTGTGTTTTCTTTAAATCGTGTGTTTTCTTTGGGTTTGTTTTGTGTTTCCTTTGTTCTCCCTCCGTTCCCCTTGTTTTTCAACTCTGTTACCCAATGGATAGGCACATGAGATCTGGGATTCTCTACCCCCGAGTTTTCTCAGGGATAGTCCCCAGAATAAGCCAGTTGTTATCCCGTAAAATTGACAAGGAAATTTTACCGATAACCATACCGAAAATTTTGTTTTGATCCCTCGCTAGGGATCCCTTGCGTTCGGAACGTTGCAAAATCCCTTTCCGGAAAATCTGGTTTCCGAACTTAGTCTTTTTGGTCTTTTTTGGCTGGGCGCATGGAATTACTATGTAACACCAACTTTTGGTGTGCCCCCTTTAAAGCCTTTGGCGCATATTTTTCAGTGTCAACACACCTTTTGGTGCGCCTTGTATGTTGAGTCTTCCCTGCGTGCGCCAAGGCGCATGCGCCTTCGTGCTAACACAACTTTTGTTGCACCATGTTTTGGTGCACCAAAGGGCACACATAATCTCATGTCGACATCCCTTTCGGTGCGCCAAAGGCGCACTTAATTTCATGCTGGAAAATGCTTTCGTGCGCCAAAGGGCGCATGCTTTTCCATGTCGACAGCAACTTTCATGCGCCCTTTACAAAGTGGGTGGCGCATTTATGACTAGCTCACCTATATATATATATAATTTGCATGCCCAAATGTCATTATCATCAGACGCATATCACATGATTTTTATTCTCTGAGCCTGTCAGCCTCTGCCTCGTCGTTTTCAACGCATTGTGGACCCGTTTTCAAGATTTTCACTATTTATCCAGGTAAGAGGTTCTTCTCCCTCTCGTGCGTTTTGCGTTTTTGGTTCTTGGTGTGTTTGTGGTCTGGTTTTAGTTTGCGTTTGGAGTATTGAAATATCTAATGTTGATCTAAGCCTCCTCCTTTTGCTATTATCCCTCCCCTCTGTCCCGTGATCTGCTTTGGTAGGGGACTTGTCTGAAAAGCATAGTTTTGTTTCCCTCATCTTTGAGCTGTTTCACTGCCCAAATACCCTACTAAACTTACAGAAAAGAGATGGAGAAAAGGATTGTTTTTTCCTATGGCGCACCGGCGCATCTGTCACCCCTGTAACATGATAAAAACCCGTGCCTATGGCGCACCCATCTTACCTGCTGCATCGTAAACTTCTGCACCCCCAAGGTGCACCTCTTTCATATGCTACAAGCGCTAACCTTGTGCCCTCTTTAGCGCATCAATCTTCCTTGCTACAACATGTTTCTATGCGCCAATGGCGCACCCAAAGATCGTCTGCAACACATGCTTTATCCGTCGTGCTAAGTACAAGGCTTTGAAGGCGCAGCGCATCCCTCCTTACAAAGAACATCATGTTGTGTTAACCTTTGTGGCTGCGCCATGGCACACGAAAATCTCCTGTTACACAAACCTTACATGTGCCAAAGGGCACACAAATCCCAACATGAAAAGTCTATGCGCCAAAGGGCGCATCTTGTCTCTACGTAATACAATGTTTTCATGCACCTTTTATAAAATGCACTCTGCAGTATCTATGCGCCATGTGCCTTTGGCACCAGTTTAACCTTTGCAACATGCCTTTCCTACGTGCCTTACCTATTTAGCCCTGTAAGCTACAATTTTCATGCGCCTGCGCCCTGAGCCTAATAATAACTA
Organism: Taxus wallichiana var. yunnanensis; assembly: GCA_018340775.1. Taxonomy (NCBI): domain Eukaryota; kingdom Viridiplantae; phylum Streptophyta; class Pinopsida; order Cupressales; family Taxaceae; genus Taxus; species Taxus wallichiana. The sequence goes on from CM031235.1 coordinate 42,735,276, forward strand.
ACTCCTCCTTCTGTTGGCACTTCAATGGGAAATCAAATGACTGATACAACCTTTCTACGTTGGGTTTCACTTCTTCTTCATTCAGATCAGCAACTGAGTTCGAAAGAACATATGTCTACATCCAGCAAGAGACCCATCAAATCCAAAGGAAAGGCTAAGCTTACAGAGGAAGAAATGAAATATAAATATCAGAGGGTTAGAATGCCCGAGTCTCAGGCCGAGTGCAACATGGACGTCGAGACTCAGAGTTGGGACATATTGATATGGAGGAATTCAGGCCGGGACTCGAGAAAGTTACAAGGAGTCCATGGATGGATGAAAAATTGATCAAGCGAGTGCCACCGCACTTCACCGGAGAAATCCCGTCGGCCACCGTCAACAATGAATTTATGATGGTGGTTGCCCAGTGTTACAACAAGGACACAAGGTGTGTCGAAAACAGCAAGGGCGAGGTAGTCATTAACCTCACTACCCGTCATTTTGAGATAATACTCGGCATCCCTCACCACCGGCACTTTGTGGCCGTCAGCCAAGCGAGTGCATTAAGGCCTGGGATGACAATGAGGATCAATGTATGCAACTAATGAATGAAGTCTATCTGAAGAACAAAAGGTAGTAACCCGGTGGCCCCAAATCATCCACCGCAGCGACTTCTCAGAAGAGCTCAGCTGACACCATTACATTCCTGAGCAGGGTCTTCGGGATTTCTGATGCCCATTATTTCCATAAATGGATCTTGTGGTACTTAGAAACCATGAACAAGAATATGCACGATCGGCGCTTTTCTTTGGGAGAGATTATAAGCGGCCAGATCTCTGAGTAGCTACAACAATTCACCTGACAACGGGACATTTCATATGAACTCCTACGTGGTCTATGCTACAAAGATCGAGAGGGACTATCCGGGCCCGACTGGAGTGGAGTTTGGCCTCAGGTCAAAATATACGAGTATTATCCAGAATTGAGGCTGGAGAATAGCATCTCCCAATTCACCAAAATCAATGATGCATTCTTCTACCACATCATCTGCCTGCTGAGGCCGAATATGACTTATGGTCGCATGACCAAAAGCATAGTGGCAGCCACGGAGAAATGGGGAGCCCTGTTCACCCAGTTTCCTACATTCACCTATCTAAGGGCTGCCAACTTTTTGGGAGAGCCAACCAGGCTACCAAGGTATGCTGGACCTAAGCTGATTCTGCTGGAACTATCAAGGTAGCTAATCACATACCACGAGAAATTCCTTAAAAGAAAGAAGGGTGGAACTCCGTTCCCCCTCATAGTAGGCCGATATACATGCTCTACCCACCACAAGGTGAAGGAAATGTTCGCAGAGCTGGAGTTACTCAATTTGAAACATGATTTCCCAGCCAGGCCTACCTTCGACCCAAGGAGCTGCTCTGCCAAGGGCAAAACTTGATCCAATCCATGTTCCTTAGATCGAGGATATTTATATTGACATCCTCCATGAGGTAGAGCTCAGAAGGAATGATCATTCTCACCTAGCATTGGTAGAAATCATCCAATATGGGGTAGCCATTGTCCCCAAAGGCTTCCAAACTACGGAAGATGAAGTAGACAAGGTATATACTGACACAGATGGGGACAATTGGCCCTCTCCGGCCATTGACAGAACTAAGGCCCCTCAGACAATTGAGGAGAGGGTCAAGGAGACTCTGCGGAGGATAGAACATTGGTGCCGGATGAATGGCCTAATCTACCTTGGGGTTGATTTCACAACATCCCCATTGGGCAACGCACCTCCACGATCCAAAAAGTAGCCTAAAGGTAAAGGCAAAGGCGTAGAAGGTGAATCCAACACCATTCAGGAAGAAGCCCCTGAGAGTCCTCCTTCCATGGCACCCGAAAGCAGGTAATAACTCTGGATTCACCAGAGAAAGAAGCAGAAGAGGAAGTTCCAATAGGCCCATCCACTCAGGATGTCGGCATTGCCACAACAACCGAGGTCCCTTCCATCCCTTCTTCTTCTCTTCCTTCCCCTCCTCGAGTGACTCAAGCGACCATCCCTTTGGTCATGTCCTCTTCCCCTTCTTCTACTGTTTCCCCCGCCTCTTCATCTATCTTTTCTTCCCTCGTTGATCTGTCCTCCTCCATTTCTTCCCTCATCTCCGAGCTCCCTTCCCTTCCTATGTCTTCCACAGCTGCAGTTTCCCTTCCTTCCGTGGGCACTTCTTCGGCTATTCTCTCAATGCCACCGCCACGTGTCTCCACGTTTTTCCCCTCTTCTACTGCAGCTGCCCCCTCCTCTATTTCTGGTCCTTCTACCATAGGTCCAGCTTGGATCTCTCAGTAGCTAAGTCAGCAAAAGAGGAAAGTTCCCATCGCTCCGATGGAATTTTCCGTAATCCCATCTAAGGGGGCGAAGAAGCAGAAGCCTATCACGCGCTTCTCTCAAAGTGCTGCAGGAGAGAGTTATGGAAATCGCATACCCCAATCCCCTCAAAGAGAAAAAGGATCTGTCTCCGATAGATTTTACTGTGACCCAAGTCACAATGGGGACATCTTCCGAAAGTCTTCAGGGGGAGGCTCTTTCTGCAGTTGACGCCCTCTGCAAAAAGCTTCAGGAAATCAAGGAAGAGAAAAGGCAACTGAAGGAGCAAAACAAATATCTGCTCCAAGCCTTACAGAAGATGGGTAATGTGCCTCCTACAACTACCGCCGAGACTTCTGAGCTTCTCAGCCAGGAGAAAATTAATGAGTATGCCAAAATCGGCGAGCAGGGTATGGCCGTTTCCGCTTGGAGGAGCCAAATCCTCAAAGACAGTGAAAAAGTGATCGCCGAGTTCTCCGACTTGTACCTGAACATCAGTAAGGTGAATAAAGAGCTCCAAGCGTTAGCAGGGCCCATATCAGAAGAGTTGGAACATGCCGATTGCAGCAAGAGACCTTCCAACAAATGTTCGACTGTTCAGTCGAAGATCTGGTCAAGTTCGGCATCTTCGGCCATCCAAGGGCCCTCAACAAAATCATGTCCACTCTGGACTACCGGGTGGATCAGCTAGAATTTATTCTAGAAAAGATTGACAAAGTCAAGGAAGAAGCCCTGGATGCGATGCACCAAATGGAATGAATTGTTCTTAATATGTCGCCAGGGTTACTTACTCCTTCCTTCACTTTAAGGAAAGCTGATGAAACCACCCGAATCTTCAAGGAGATTGCTTCTCAAGGAACGGGGCCAGAGGTCACATTTGACATAGAATCTATCAACAACCTGCTGGCCTGTAGGGACTTCATCGGGTTCCTCATTGAGGCGAAAAGGACTATTCCAAACTCCCAGAGAAGCTCATAGATGAGCGGGAGACTTGTGAGGCGATAAGTGATAGGCACAAGGATCCTTCCCAGGATCAACTAGGGCCAATAATCAACAAGTTCATGGAATACCACTCTCAGTTCCATATCTCGTCACCTGAGGAGCAACAAAAGCAGTCCACCCCCTTTCGGCCGCAAGATGATGATGACGAATAGCTGATTGCTACTTCTTCTTCTTCTTCTTCTTCTTCTTCTTCTCTTTCTCTTCTCCGTCTTTCTTTTTGGAAATATCTGGAGTATGTTGATACAAATGATGACATCATCCATGTTGCATCATGGGATGATGTCATCCATCAAATAGTAAAAAGTCAACATGACTTTTAGATATTTTGTAAATATCTTTGTAAATAGTTGTTGGCTCCTTTTTGCCTTCTTTTCTCTTCTTCTTCTATATATACTCCAATACTTGTAGTATTGTGGGATGGATGGATATCTTTCAGATGAGAAATAGAAGTGAAGAAAAAAGACTTTGAGCTTTCTTATAACAGAAGAAAACAGTAATACAAATATTGAGACTTTGTGCTGAATAGCTGTGTTATGCATCAGACCTTTCTTATGTTAGATCTGTATGTGTTTATTCTGTTAGATTCATATCTACTTTTTTGTCATTTATTCATCATCAGTATTGCTTTGTTTGTTTATGCAAGTAGGTTTGGCTCTGTTTACTACCAACCCCAAAACATAAATCTTCTGACCTTTCTGCTTTGGAATTCATTTCTTTTCTTCCTTCGGACCTGCTCTTTCTTCATTCCCTCTTCCTTTCCTTTCTTTTCGCAGTCGGAAACACCCCTACTGGGATGAGATCCCAAACCCCCGAAGGCAGAATCTGTGAGACTTGCATAGATTCCTGCTGGTAGAATAGCAATAAACCAGTTTCACTTTGCTGACTCAAAGAGGGGCTATGCCCTGCACACTGTTGGCTCGTCTATCCATAGATCTGTCCAGTGCAATGATTTTCGGACCAACAAATATCAAAATCATATTGTGATAAAAATTCTAACCACCTTCTCTGTCGGCATTGATTAGGCGAGTAAAAATATATTTCAGTCCTAAGTGATCGGTTTCAACTCAAAAGGTTTCCCAAGTAAATAGTGTCTCCAGACTTGAAGCGCATGAACAATGACAAAGAAGCTCCAAATCATGAGGAGCATAATTCAGCTCATGTAACTTAAGTTTTCTACTTTCATATGCTATGACTTGATCATTTTATAACAAAACACCTCCAAGGCCTTCCCGAAGCATCCGTTACAACAAGAAAAGCTCCCATTAGGGTCTGGTACAACTAATATAGGTGCAGTCAACCGGCCTTTCGGACTTTTGAAAGCCGCTTCACACTTATCATTCCAAATAAATTTCTTATCCTTCTTCTGCAATGAAGTTATTGGTGCAACCACTTTAGAAAACCCTTAACAAATTTTCTATAGTAACCAAGTGAAGACCCATGAAGCTTCTTACTTCGTGCACATTCTTTGGTGCAGGCCACTCAGTTATTGCCACTATTTTTGAAGGATCTACAGCAATTCCTTCTTTACTTATGACATGACCCAAATAGTGAACTTTTGAATCAAAGAAAGAACATTTGGATAACTTACCATACAAATTTCTTTTTCTCAAAATTCCCAAAACTATCTTCAAATGCTCATTGTGCTCCTCAATGCTTTTAGAATAAATGAGAATATCGTCCAAGAATACAAGTACAAACTTGTCCAAATATTCTTGAAAGATATTGTTCATTAAGTTCATAAAGGCTGCGGGTGCATTAGTTAATCCAAAGGGTAGAACCGTGAATTCATAATGTCCGTACCTTGTTCGGAAAGCTGTTTTATGAATATCTTCTTCTCTAATCCTTAACTGATGATAACCAGATCAAAGATCTATCTTAGAATAAACCGCTTCCCCACGCATCTGATCAAATAGATCATCGATCCTTGGAAGTGGGTATCTGTTCTTGATTGTTGCTTTGTTCAACATCCGATAATCAATACAAACCTAAGTGTTCCATCCTTCATTTTCACAAATATTACGGCGCTCCCCAAGGTGAAACACTTGGTCTAATCAAACCTTTAGACAAAATTTCTTGCAATTTTTCCTTAAGCTCGACTAACTCTGTAGTAGTCATCCGATACGATGCTTTGGAAATAGGTTCTGCTCTGGTTTGATTTAGATGGTGAAGTCAAATTCCCTCTTGGGTGGTAACCACGGTAATTCTTCCGGAAAAACATCCTAAAACTTTGTAGCGAGAGGAAATCGTTTCATGGAATCACCATCTTTTTCTGAAAATTCATATATCTTTACTTGCATAAAGGGTACATCCTTTATTTTTAGCCTTTTTAAGTGCATAGGTGATAGTTTTCTAATTGAAATTTCCCATTTAACCCCTTGAATCTTTGTTGTTTCTAGCTGATCATCTAAACATTTTATGTTCTTTTCATAGCATTCTAATTTTGCTTTATGGTCAGCTAACCAATTGACACCGATGACAATGTCATACGATCCCGAGAGGTGCAACATAGAGGTCAACTTCCGTGGAAAAGTTAGGTAAGTCAAGGACTGCCCCAAAAGACACATACTCACCGTATGAATAGAGTTTTTACCATACTTTGTACGCATCCCAAGATTTATCCATTTTTCTAGCTTTTCTTTTAAGTTTAGAAGCAAGTTTATTAGAAATAAAACATTCAGTAGCTCCTATATCAAAAAGAATAGTGACGAGTATGCCAAATAACTTACCCGGAACTTCTATAGGTGTCACTTACTTTTTGCTTGCTTGTGCAAGCTCGCAACATGTATCTTATGCTACGATTACAATCATCCTTCTTCAAAGGGCACTGATTTGCGTAGTGGTCTTTGCCACAATTATGTAGAGCCTCCTACAGTCCCTTTTTAGGTTCAAAATTGCCTCCCGAGTCTTGTAATTATCACGTTGGCCTCCATAGGGCTTCGCCCATTGTTATAATTCTTGGCAAAATTATCCCTTACATTTCCAAAGAGGCTTATTTGCTCATCACTTTCATACTATTATCCCCTAGAAACTTACTTTTGTTTCCAAAAATTTTCCATGGTCCCTTTTTGGGTGCAAGAGAGGTTGAAGAAGGGTTTGCAGTCTTCTTCCACACTTCCTCTTTATGAGCAGAAATAGCCTTTAATTTCTGTTCTTGTCTTATGGCCTTTTCAACAACTCCTTCCATAGTGGTTGGACTATGAACATCGACCTCTCCCCCTATCACGGGATTCAATCCCATGATGAATTTCCGTATTCTGAACTTCTCGTCAGTTTGATACTGCGGTACATACTTGAGGAGTTTTGTAAACCGCTCCCAGTATTCAGTTACCGTTAGCTTCCCTTGAGCTAAGTTCTAGAATTCTGTCATTTTCTGATCATAGAAAAGTTGTGGCAGCCAATGTTGCCTAAAATAGCCTTTAAATTGATCCCAAGTAATATTGGTCTCATCAATATTTAGTTCAGCTTTACGGCTATCCCACCACGAAGATGCTTCATGGGAAAGCTGATAGGCTCCCCAAATAGCTTTGGTTTCCTCTGAGAAGTTTCTTATTGCAAAGTACTTCTCCATTTCACTGAGCCAGTTCTCAGCTCCATCTCCTAATGTGGTGCCATCATACTTAGGTGGGCTTATCCTTTTTATATCATTAGTGAGTTCTGCTGCCAACCTGGCCTTTTTGTTTTCTAGTTGAACAGGTGCATTTCTAGCATTAACATCAACACCCATATCGGGTTGTCCTCAAGAGGTTGCTGATTGTTATTACCAGCTTCATCATCCTCCTCATTTCCCATCACCTGCTGTTCAAGTACAGCTAAACGATCTCTTGTGTCCAACAGGGCAGCAAGGATCTCATCAAGTTTTTGGGTTGTTGCCGCCCCTCCTTCAGGTGGAGCATTATTCGCAACGTTCCCCCTTGTTCTAACCATTTTCTATTACAAGAAAATTAAGGTTCTTATCAGATTATGGACACAATAGGCCTAAGAGCTGCAACCTTCAGCTCTGATACCAAGATGTAACATCCTCATTTTATACATTAGAACAAGTAATTTTTTTTTGATAAATGCTTCCTGGTTCTAAATACATAATTTAGAACTCACAAATCAAAACAACCATTCTTATAACAGATAACCATATGCAGCTATAATGACTCGGAGTACCTTTGATCTACTCATTCCATGACTCGGTTATCTACCGATCTATTCATGTGTATTAAAAGTTGGCATTTTTATTTAACACATCACTCTTGTGGTTCTCTTCCCTAATCTGGGATTCAGAATGCTCTGTCTAAGGAACCTATCTGAATAATTGTTACCATTATTCATCGGCATCTCATCCCTTAGACTAGGTGACTTAGGAAAACGCAATCAGCAGCTTGTGATACTTTGGCCAAAGATTTGAAACATAATGCTTATGTCTCGTATTCCTTGATGGCATACTCATCAATTTGGAATCTGTCCTTCACCCCATTCCTATGTTATATAGAATGTCTTATATTGACTCCTATCAGTCTCTCCTATCCCAAGTTATTCACTCAGGAATGGATTAGTAAGATGACAACGTTATAGAAATGCTCCCGAGGACTAGGGATACACTAACATACTTTGGGTCATCCCTAGTTAAACCAAAGGTGTCAAGATACCCCGAGTCTCCTAGGGCAGCCTTATAACGTGACCACATTCCTAATCAGTCCTAGAGTAACTTGTTCGAGTTTAAGGTGTAAATATTAACGATCAATGCAAAGGGTGTCGTCATAAGTCACCTGCATTGTTGTATCTTCAAGAGGATCCTAATCTTCTCGGAAAGGTACAACCCCGCAGCTTGACTTGTGCCGTCAACATTTAAATCTTCCTCGAAAAGATCTACTTATTAATAAGTGTTACATACGTTGAGTTAAATTATACCATAAGACGCTCCCTTAAGGTAGTCTTTCCCAATCCCACTGGGTTCTTCACCCTAGAATTACCTTCCTTACTAAAACCCATTACACAAGAGAAGTTATTAAGACTAGAGGTCCCCTCAAGAAGTTCATAGAATATACATAATTCTTAAATCGGAAAAATTGGACAATAACCCTTGATCTTCACATGAGATTGTTAACCAAACCCTTTTTAGGTTTTCATCAGTTCTCATAATCGAATTTATATCTTACTTATTAGTATCGAGATATAGTGATTAAGAATCCAATTAAACGTCATCTTGACTTAGATTAAGACCAGAAGTAATTATTTATTCACTTGTTTAGCTTCCCTTTCAGTATATTTTAACCCTAGCTTCTAGAAAGATAGTGAACTAAATTCCAATTTAGCTTTAGATAGAACATACTAGAACTACTAAACAATCATAAGTATTCAGTCACATATTCTTGCAAGCTTACATTGATAATCACAAAAGTCTCCAAATTATACAATAATAATAATGCTCTCAAGATCATTTGAACCAAAGAAGGTAAAACTTTCAAGATATGAATACAAATACATAAGTAACAAATATCTCTTTTCATTCCTTCAAGTTAATCAAATACATTTTATGCATTCAACATACTTGATACAATACTTCAACGAAAAGAACATTTTTCCTCATATAGTACATTTAGAGAATCAAGTCAGTAATTCATCATAAAATCAAATTAAACAATCTGAACATCCTATCAGATCTGTGTGCTTATACCACTTACGGCAACCATCTACAAAAATTGTCAACATGGGTCAATTCGATGAACCGAGCATGATAAGCACTAACTCTTAAACAATTGCAATCCACCAATTGTTTTCATTAAAAAACCTGTTTAAATGAGATCATTTCACCAAACAAATAAACATATTTCAGACTATGCTTTTGTAATACAAACATGACTATAAACGCGTAACTCATATTATCATTACAAAATAGCCTAGATACTTTTCAAATATTTCATCAAAATATTAGGGATCAAGAAGAACGAAAGTACCCAAAACAGCTATCCATTTGAATCCCAAGGACAACAACCATCGAGAAAGACCATTACATTCAACTTAGTAAAATGAATATCATAACAAATCATGATTCCATCAATATGTTAAAACAGTTCCACGGTTAGATAAAAATATATCAAGATATACTTTACAACAAAGAGAAATAGAATGAGTCATTCATATTTCCCTTCAAAACAAGCTCATGACTATACCGTCTTCTCAAGAGTAAATCATTCACCTTATACGCATGCGAATAAATCGAGATGAGCCACAAGAAGAACCACGCTTTGTTAAAATTAAAATATAACAATTTCCTGTAGCTTACTAGCAAGATACAAGAGCTCTCATGCCAAAACAAGATGAATAATCTATTAAATAGACCCCACATAACCTTCCATACAAAGCGAAAAACAAGAAAATATTCAATGCCATCGCTTTCAAGGTACGATTAATGCTCTATAGTTCACCAAGCTCACGACTGGATATTCATGCTAATAGAAGACGTAATCATGTTCAAACACAAGAACAATTCTACTGAGTCAAAACTCACATCAACATTTAGTTCAATTTAGTCCCTACTAAAACATAGCAAGGACAAAGATCGAGAATCGAGCCAACATACAACATAACATGGGCTCCAATTACAAGTGCAAGTTCAACCAATACTTATGTTAAATTTTTCAAATCAAGTTGAATTCGTATGATAACAAGTCTAGAATACTAAAAGTACTCATAGCAGGGAACTCCTACGGATGTTACAACATAAATTACTTTTCGAAAGTTGTCTCCCTCGAAGTTGATACATTTAGTATTCATAATAACAACACATTCACAACCCACTTTGAATGAAATTAAAAATACTAGAAACCTTTCAAGGAATCCCACCATATCCAAAATCATATAGTATTCACGATATAAACTTCTCTGACGAAGCCGATATACAAGATAAATATATATTAAGGATTCCAACCATGCCAATAATGATAAATATTCACAATCGGGCTTTATAAAGAAGCAAAATACTAGTTTCATAATAAGGATTCCAACGGAACCCCTACAACAATATTCACTCTAAGCTTACACAGAGAGGGAAACATAAAAAGTACACCAACCGAGTCATGTACCAAGAAATTCCTTGCTACACGAAGGTATTCATAACAAGACAACGAAGTCGTATTACCGCTTACCCCTCTAGGACTCGATCAATCAAACTACCAGTATTCACATACATGACTTCTACGAGTAGTCCATAATATACGAACCATCCCAAGGACTCCACGAGTCATTTTGTATATAATTAAATATATTGCAAACTATCAATGGGTTAAATCCCGTAATTTCTGCAACACAAGGAGGGAAAACAACTTCTACAAGGTCGCATTAAAATATCAGTAAACACAAAGCAAGCTATCCGTGCTCAAAATAACCTAAGTATTATAGCGAAACCCAATAAGATTCAAGAACCACCACTTATATTACCATGACAGAACTTACAAAGAAGTCGAATTATACTATGAACATTCAAACAAAATCCAACAAGATCCTTTTCAACAAGTATCTACAGCAAGTATCGATCAAGTAACCCGAACCCAATAAGGAAACAATTCATGGGCTCCCACAGAACCGGTTTCGTATACTTTCTTGCATGCATTTCACAAACTTTATCTTGAATGCAAAACACAACGAGATAGTATAATCGTTAAAACAAATATACACCCATCAAGGGTTCTCTAAAAAAATCCATCCAAAGAAGATACAATCTAATCCATTCACGATTACCATAAAACCAATCAACCCAAAATCATTTGAACAGAGTTGTTCTAATGAAATCATTTGAAAGAAAGAAAGATCTTTAAAGGTTAGGGCCTAACATGCCCGGGTTATTTCCTTAAAAATCCAAAGAAGACCACTTTGAAAGAGCTCTTGCCTTCTCCTCTTTTTCCACGTTAGATTCAACAACAATAACTTGTTATTTCCATGCCTTATAAACTTTCCTTGACAGAGAAAAGAGTGAGTTACACTCATTTTTGCCATGCAACACCAAGTAGATCAAAAGCGAAGAACCAAGTGATCGAACAGAGGAAAACCGGAGCGCATGAAAAATGAAACAAACTACTAGTTTTCCATTTTGCATGCCTTCTCAAGAAACCCGAGCTCGAAGACCGAGTTCATTAATTGCATTTACTCCAAATTTCCCGCTCAATCTCCATTGCCACCGACCGCCATAGTTGGCGATGGATAAAAACAATTCAAAGACCATATCTAACTTTGGCGACTCTGCCGCGTCGGCTCTTCTTCGCTATCCGTTTAAACTTCTACCATTTACCTGTCCTTCATGCTTATCCATCCCATTTAATGCCATAGAAATTACCACCCATGGCTCGCACCCCTTCATAGGTCCCCTTTCTTCCTTGTTCATTAGTTAGGTTAGAAACATAGGTTAGGATTTAAGATAATAATTTGTCTAACCTCATAGCAATAGGTTACTAACTTAGAACATTTAGCTTATAGCTTAGGCCTAGGTTAGATTAACACTAATCCAACCCATAGATTATAGTTTAGGTTTAGGTTACTAATCTTAATAAATCCAGTTTAGGTCTAACATTTAGAATGTTCATAATAAGAACCTACAAACATACATTCACGAAAAGGATTCACTCTGCACTACCAATAGGCTAGTTGAATAAATGTATCTGAATTTATTACCTAGCCCACGATCGAGACCTTCCTGATATTACGATATCGGGAACCAATTCATTTAACACGTTCGCCTAAGTTAGACTCTGAATAGCTTGTTCAACGCATTCAGACCTTGCAACCTGCGTAAGGTCTATAATTTTTGTTCATCCCGAATAAACTTAAAGCATCTCTTGGATCAATGCCACTAATCCCAGTCTGGGTCTTATAGATGGATAACTCCATAATTCATTCCGAGATCAGATTAAACTCGTGTACAAAAATGAAAGAAATAAAAGAGTCCAATCATATTCGACTCGACCAAAGATCTTCAATAGCAAAGAAGATACATTACATATCAAGCGTGACTTCACAATCAAAGGAACACATCCTTTTACGTAAGAAATCATATATCAACACTTGAATGCTCAAGAGGAAGTAACAACAGATTCGAGTGTTACATAACAGGGAAAACAAGTACGAACGCACATATCTAACCCAACAATGGTCAAGATAGTTGTACAAATGTTTTGTTATCAAGATGAAGAGATCCACATGTTCGTGATTGATGACAAGGGTTAAAAATGATTCCCTAAGAAAGGATATATTCAAAGGGAAATGATAATGGACATGAGGTCCAAGTAAAAAGCATTGTGCGCAATGAAATAATACCAGGAAACAAACGTGCCCCAGAGTATAGACGAAGCAAGCAACTAGCTTTGTGAATGGTTGTGAATCTGGTGATCCATGAGTCGTATTAATTAGGGAAGATGTGAAACAAACTAGTAGGATATGGAGAAAATACCATGCACAAGACACAAGTTTCATCCGTAATAAGCAAGTTACCATTTTTGTAGGTTTTTTACTTTTTAGGATTTTGTGAAAAAAATTCCCTGTTTTGTTTTTTTGGATTTTTGACGTATATATATATATATATATATTGTTTTTGTTTTCTATTTTCTAAAATGTGGTGGATAGTAGAAGAAAATAGAAGAAATAGAATGAAGGGCCTAGGCACAACAGAAAAAGTGCCCTAGGTGGAAGAAAGAAGAAACAAGTGACAAATAATGTCCTTGTGTAGTGGAAAAATTAATAAAATAATTATTTTTGAAAAATAATTATTTACGAGAGTGTGAATAAGAAGAAAAATCACCTAGGAGCAATAAAATTTCCCTAGGGGGAAGAAAGGGGTATTGGACAGCAAAAAATGCCCCAATATGGTGAAAAATAAGAGAAAAATAATTATTTAAAAAAATAATTATTCCACAGTGAATAGAGGAGAAAACGGCTATCAAAATGAGCCTCTAGGCCTTCATGGCGGTGAAAAACAAGTTGATATACCCCACCGGGGTAAATCACCACGACCAATTCATTTTAACCGACCACTATTGAGATTTTATTGTGAGGCTCTGATAGCGATGAGGATGATGGTGATCGCACAGGACCGATTGAGATGAGTAGATGCAGCGAGGGTACCAATGGCACGCCGATAATGGCACCTTTGTGAGTATTTGAACCTCACTTGTCAAATTTTGTCATTAATTCCCTAAATGAGTAATTAGCATTAAGGAGTCACGGTGGTATGTATGCACGTAGGTTTAGATGTCAAGTTGGGGGCATAGGCATCTTAAAACATATGCGCGCACGCACAAGCACACACTCCAAACACCCACGTGCACATGCACACACTACACATGTGCATACACACACACGCACCACACGTGAAAAAGTGTGCATACAAAATGGGGAACACACACATAGAGGGGGATGCGTGCACACAAGCACATGCACACAAAAGATGGCGCTAGCGCCGAATAAGTGGTGCACACACCAAAAGGGTGTGCAGGCACATGAATGATGGCACAAGCACCCAAAGACCATTACACACACACATACGTGCCAAAAGGGAGGTGCACATGCCCAAAGGGCGCGCAGTGTCTTAGGCCGTGGAGGATAGATAAAAAATGCCAAAAATATGACACTTAGAAGAAAATTTAGGATTTTTGGGTTAACCCTAAAATGATAGATAGATTTTTAGAAGAAATGTTAGTAACTGACAAGTGGATTGATATTTTGTAGAGATGATTTCTAGTGTTACGACATGGGAGCATCATTCCCAGATTGTAGAGCTAGAGGGGAGTATGCGTCGGTGAGACCAGTGGGCCATGGCCATACTTCTCGAGGTGGTGGGGCTAGGCCCCATGTCTCGGATGCCATCCATCACTTTGGACCATGGATTACTGACTACACTAGCCGAGCGATGGCACAATGAGAGTCAATGTTTTAGACTGCCTACTAGGGAGATGATTGTGACCCTAGAGGATGTATGGTAGATTCTTCGTATGTTGATCATGGGTACTTTGATTGAGTATACCTCGATATAGGAAGATGAGAGCAGCATGCAGCTACCTTTTCAACATAGATGACATACCACATGACAGTATGACCATTGCATTGCACGAGTGTATTTCTGACCCGACATTGCATTGGGGGCCCCTATACATCATGTCACTTATCAGTGGGTTTTTTCTCACTAATAAGACGGGGACATCTTTCCCAAGAGGGTTACTACCATTAGTTCATGGCATTTTCAGTGGTGAGCGATATTGTTGGGGCAGTGCATCTTTGGCACACTTGTACTGGGATTTACATTTGATCACTTACCATGGTTAGAAGACCATGGGGCCAGCCTCATTATTATAGATTTGGTCATGGGACCACATTGCTATCGGATGCCCTATGGGCACTTTGCATGTTCAAGACCTAGAGGAGCCATCTTACATGGCATGGGTATCAGTAGGTGGTGATGTTTGAGGCCACCTAGGCAGCCTATATAGATACCAGTGAGAGTTTGATGAGCTGCCGAGAGATAGACATTATATGGAGACCTTATAGACATATCTAGTGGCCAGAGGATGCCATAGAGCTCAGTGTGTGCTCAGTAGAGCACTTTATCCTTGGGAGTTACAGCTACATCATAGAGTTGTATAGAGTTGATAGGTGTACGGGGGTTCCGCAACCCGATATATGGTATGCCCACAGAGACTCAGAGAGGCATACTATGGGGCCTCACATACCGGTGGCCCAAGCTAGGGTGAGTTTCTCACAGGTGGTCCCACAGGCATGGGACCCAGCACGACAGGTTAGGGATCCAGGTACTACAACAGATTATGGGACTTGGTATGCCACTATCTTACCTCGGCATCTTACTATCCCGAAGGAGGCCTAGGTAGCAGGCGTTTGACCACCTATAGAGATTTGGCATGGTGCTGAGTGGAGAGAGGGTGCAATAGGTCATGACCCAGAGGATCCCTTTGATGGGATACCACATGATGTGTAGGGTACCGCTCAGGTACAAGGATCGAGGCCACAAGGTCCAGGAAAGTACCAACATAGATTCTAAGAGCTAGGGTCCTAGAGTAGGGCCAATCATCTAGAGCGCCACAGGGACTAGTCCTGGTGACATAGCCAGTGGCATAGATAGCCACCTTGTAGCAATATTTACAATAGGCTCTAGCTAAGAGAGATGATGCTAGAGATGAGAGAGATGAGGCTCGAGCCTGGTGTGTGATAGTGAAATCCAAGCGAGATCAGGATCAGACTCAGATTGTGACTTTATTATCAAAGTGAGATCAAGCTCGGGCCCAGGCTAGCCCAGGAGGTGATACAATGTTGTGCACTTCCAGTAGATTTGACAGATGGCCTCCCAAATGGCCCAGTGATAGGTTTATACCAGCAGACACAGCCCAGTTGTAGCTTGTGATATTAGAGTGAGATAGGCTTATGACAGATCGTGTAGTTGGCCAAGATGAGATTTCCGAGCCTCAACAGAGATAGCATCCTACCGATGCATAGAGGGTACAATGGTGACTTCCCTGGACTCATAGAGATTTGGCCACAGTAAAGGGTAGGGCCTCCTATTATAGGTCCTTATATTTTGAGGTGGTTTTGGCTGAGTAGCGAGCACCTTCTTACAACCAGCAGTCAATCATGGGCACTAGATCTAAGAGGCCTCAAGCCTCAATGGAGCAGCCATGTCTAGGGAGAGCTAGCAATTTTTGTTGTCTCATGCCACCTCCACAAGATAGGCCGGTGACTACTTCATGAGGGCTCTTTCGAGTCAGCCTTGATGTTCGATGTATATCATTTTGTATTTGTATAGTAGTTTTGACACATGCCTCTGATGAATTCTTTTCTATTCAAGTTTTGATACATGCCTCCGATGATTTGATGTGTACACTTTATTATACACCTCAGATGAAGGCATTTTTGATGTACTACCGTGATGTATATCCATTTTTGGTACAGATATACCACACATGTATTATATGGACATTTGTGACATGACATATGTGTATATGAGATGGACATTTGTTTATTATTTCTCATGGATAGATAGTTGTGTTTATGATGTTAGATGATTTCATTTTGTAGGATATATCAAATGTGTTTGTTTATGTGATGTTCCATAATATCAAATGTGCTTTGTTTATGAGATGTGGATACTTAGGGATGATATAGGATGATAAGGGTGTGGGGGGATAGATTTTTATATTTTCGATCCCTCTTGCCCCCATTTGGTGATACGATATGTGATGATTAGCTTAGCATTCATGTATGATGTATACTTAGATTTTTCTTGATATATGATGTATAGATGATGTTATATGTGATGATAGTGATGGAAATGTGATGATGTGATAACAAAACAATGCACATGCAATAAATACAATCAAATGCTAACAAAGAATACAATGAATGAAATTAAAAATGCACCACGATTCACGAGCATGCAAAAAATACCTCAATATGCATAAGAAGGAATAAATCTAATCTAAGCAAGAAAAAGATGAATTATAAAAAATTATTCCCAAACAAAAACAACCTAAAAGCATAAACATGAAGCAACTATACAAGCAAACAAGCAAAGCAAGAAACAAGACAATGCAAGTAAATGTAAGTAAATGTTTGTAAGATTTGTTTTCATGCAACAATTTTCTATTGTTTTTTATTTATGTGAAACAATTTTCTATTGTTTTTGGTTTGTGAAACAATTTTCTATTGTTTTTTATTTTTGAAACAATTTTCTATTGTTTAGAATTTTTGAAACAATTTTCTATTGTTTTTGCGTTGTTTTCTAACGGTTTTCTAGAGTTATGCACAGGTAACCAAGAAAGTGTGGATGCCCCCAACGTTAGATGGGGAATATACAAGGGCAAAGGCCATGCACATATGAACAAGAAGGTGAAATTGTTGAATTGCCCCCAACGTAAGATGGGGAATAGTGAAAGACCATGCCCCTTACAGATGAATAAAAGAAGACAAATCCGGATCAAGGCTTGACAGGATTGGGCTCACAGGGAATCTCGAAGGTAGAACTAGGGCTAGGCCAAGTAAAAGTACCCTCCAGATGTAAGATGCTTGTGAACAATGAATCCTCCCAAGGTGCCGAAAACTAGTTTTCACCCAAGGACTTATCCAAAGTGCCATAATTGTGTGGTTTTCACTTGTGGATGACCTGTTTTCTCTTTTTCTTTTTTTCTTTTTGATTTTTTTTTTTTTTTGTATTTTTGATCATTTTACCATGTTTTTTTTTTTTTGCTTTTCTGATTATGCGCCATGCTTAAGCATAGAACCACTTAAGGTGCATGGAATTCATGGGCTCACAGATTTCATCACCATTGGGATGAGCAAGTTTGTATGCCCCTGTGTTGTACTTGGCTACTATAACATAAGGTCCTAACCAATGTGGTTTGAACTTTCCTTTCTTTTCTCATTCTGCTCTTATGTTGAACTGATTCTCCTTCATGACTAAATCACCAACCTCAAATTGGCAAGGTATGATTCTCTTGTTGTAGTTTCTGGAGACTTTGTTCTGATACACTTTGAGGTGATTAAGAGTGTGAATGTGCTTCTCATCTAGGAGCTCTAATTCAGCTAGTCTTGCTACCTAATAATCCTCATCTTTATCCAAATAATCCCTAAGAGAGATTCTTAGGGAAGGAAGTTCAATTTCTAGTGGGATGATAGATTTCATCCCAAATACTAGAGAATATGGTGTCACACCCATAGGAGTGTGAATGGAGGTTTTGTAAGCCCAAAGAGATGGGTGGATTTGCAAGTGCCAATTACGACTGTCTTATTAACCGTCTTTTCCAATATTCTCACCAAATTCTTGTTTGTGGCCTTAGCCTATCCATTACCTTGGGGGTAATATGGTGTAGACCATTTTAAATTGATTTGGAAATGCTGAGAGAGACCCTTGATAGTTTTATTCTTAAATGACTTTCCATTATCCGTAATAATGGCTGCAGGAATGCCATATTGACAAATGATATGATTCATGATAAATTTGGAAATCTGAGCTCCTGTTACATAGGTTAAGGGACAGCTTCCACCCACTTTGTAAAGTATTCAGTAGCCATGATGATGTGGGTATGACCATCAGATGAAGTGGGGTTAGTTTCCCTATCAAGTCAAGTCCCCATTTAGAAAATGGCCATGGGGTAGTGATAGGTTGTAATGGTTGTGATGGAGCATGGATGAAGTTTCCATACTTCTAGAAAAGTACACACTTTTTGACATAATTGCAACAATCAATTTCCATGGTAGGCCAATAGTAGCCTACTCTCAACAATTTCTTGGCCAAAACCATTCCATTTGTATGTGCTCCACACACCCCTTCATGTACTTCTTTGATCGCTTAGATCAACTCCATCATATCGAGACAACATAACAGATTCCCATCATAGCCATGATGATAAAGTGTACCTCCTAAAAGGGTGTAATGGGCTATTTGGTGAATTAGGATTTGTTTCTTAGAATGGGAGATATCGGGAGGGAACGTGTTTTCCTTGAGATAGGTAAAGATGGGCTCGTACCATGGGGAATTGGGACCAACAACATCACAAGCTAGATAATATTTTGGCATGTCATACGTAGGCTGGTATAAGTTTCAAAAAGAATGGCATGTCATTATTCCCTGCGGAATACGAAGCATAGAACCCAATGTCACCATAACATCTTCCAACATGTTCTATGCTCTTGGGATTTGTTCAAATGTAATGTGCACAAAGTACTCTTTCGAGTTTCTACTAGCTTTTTGTAAGGTATGAGCTTGTCATCCTTAACCTTGTATTCATCATTAACTGCTTAATAATTAACTAAGAATCACCCATAACCTTGACATGATGAATGTTCCACTTGATAGCAAGCTTCATCCCTATGATAAGTGCCTCATACTCTATGATATTGTTTGTGTAAGGAAAACCTAGGTGAAAATCCTATGGTATAGGGTCGAAGGAGTAATGAGGACCACACCTGCTCCTAAACCATGAAAAGTAAAGGACCCATCAAAGTGTATCTACCATACAACAGATTCTTCAATGTATAGTAATGAGGCATCTAGCAGATCTAGATTCAAAGGTTCAGTTCCTTGTAAAGGTGCTTCTGCTAGTTGGTCAGTGAGTACTTGTCCTTTAACTGACTTTTGATGTAAAAATTCTATGTCAAACTCACTTAGTAGAATGATCCAATTAGCCATTCTACCCGTGAGGGCTGGTTTAGACAACAAGTACTTGAGTGGGTCAACTTTGGATATCAGCTTGGTTTTGGTATTCAATAGATAATGGTGAAGTTTTTGAAAAGTAAAAACAATAACCAAGCAAGATTTTTCAATTTGGGGATAGTTGAGCTCATAAGCGATGAGAGTGCAACTAAGGTAGTACACCACTTTTTCTTTGTGACCAAGGTCGTATTGGGTGAGCAACACACCAATAGAAAATTGTGTAGCAGAGATATAAAGCAAGAGTGGCTCTCTAGGAGTTGGAGGCATGAGGATAGGTGGATTGGCCAAGTATTGTTTAAGAAAAGCAAAGGCATGTTATTGCTCTGGTCCCTAGAAGAAGGTGAAATCCTTTTTAAGAAAGTGGGTGAATGAGTGGCACTTATCTGCAAGCTAGGAGATAAAGTGGCAAATAGCCTGGATTTTCCCCTGTAAGCTTGCACAATTGCTTAATGTTCTTAGGAGGAGGAATTTCAGTAATAGTAGACACTTTAGCAGGGTCTACCTCAATTCCTCTTCTTGATACGATGAAGACTAATAGTTTTCCTAATAGTATGTCAAATACACACTTCTTTACATTCAACTTTGACCGTGTACTCTTGTAGGCACTCAAAGGTACACCAAAAATGACAGGGTGATCTTCTCTTGTCTTAGACTTTCTAAGGATGTCATCCACATAGTCCTCCATGATATCATGAATCATATCATGAAAAATTACTATCATTTCCCACTAATAAGTAGCTCCTATGTTTTTAAGGCCGAATGGCATCACCTGATAACAGAAGGTACCCCAAGGAGTCGTGAAAGTTATTTTGTGTTGATCTTCTTCAGCTATCTTGATTTGTTTTTATCCTAAAAATTCATCCATGAGAGATAGCATCTCATATCCTTTTGTTGAATCTAAAATCATATAAATATTTGGCATTGGAAAATCATCCTTGGGGAAAGCTTTATTAATTTCCTAAAATCCATGTAGATTCGATATACCGATAGGTTTTTTCTAGATAGTGACGATGTTGGATATCCATTCAGAATAATCAATAGGCCGATGAATCCTGCCACAAGAAATCTTTCTAATTCTTCTTTAACCAATAGGGCTACCCTTGGGTGCATCTTTCTGAGCTTTTGTTTAATAGGCTTAGCATCTGCATGCACAACTAGGTTGTGCACAACTAAAGTTGGATCTAAGCCTGGCATGTCTTTGTAGGACCATGTGAACACGTCTATAAAATCTCATAGTAGCATAGTGAATGTCTTCTATTCCTATGCCGAGAGTGATGCTCCCAATTTGACTATTTTTGGGTCCTCTTCCATACCAATATTCACATCAATGGTTTCCTCAACTAGTAATTTTGACAAGTCCTCCATATGCGTAGGATTGGGAGGAAGGTTGAGATCTTTGTCCAAGGATGTCTCCATGATATTTTCATCCTTGGCATGGTCACTTTTATTGTCCTTTTATTTTTACACCTATTTTTTGGCTAGTGCCTCAAAGAGGTTTTCACTGTGCAACTTGGACTTTGATTTTTGCCAAGGCTTTACGTTGGAAATTTTTCCCTCACTTTTTCTTAATTTTTGCTGACCATGAAGCTTGGCCTCCTTTCCAAAGTAAGCATAGGTATCCAAGTTAATAGAGAAGCCCTTTTTATGGTCTCCAATGGGAATTTTATATCGAATTCCCATGAACTCTGCGATAGCTTCATCACTCTCAAATACATCTAACGACATGTGATGTTGTTGGTCCCATTCACCAGGGAAGGGTAAATAAGGTCAAGGGTTGGTTCTCAGAGGGGTTATGGTTAGGACAGCGTTGCTCATGAATAGGTTTGTGGAGGTAAGATCCTCATATAGGCTACAATGGGAATCCATATTGCTGTCTAGATAGTCAGAGCTATCCTCACATTCAGAATAAGTAGTGTCTTGATCATTGGGGTGTGCTCCATAAGGGTGAATTCCAATGCCATATCTTTCTGTTTTAAAATGTGGAAGAGGCACTGGTTCTCTCTATCCTTGTTTGTTTCTTCCACATCCTAGGCCCTTATAGCCCATGGAGTACATCATTTTATTAGATTTCTCATATTCAAGGGTTTGATAACAGGTTGGATGAGTATCCTCTGGGACCCAAGTTGTAGGTGGATCCAACAATTTTTCTTCAGCCAACAAGCCTCCAGGTAAGAATGACCCAATAGTGTGTTCATTTCTAGGTCTTCTGAAGTGATAGTTAGGTCAACCTCTAGTCTTGGGTGATAATGAGAGGTCTGAAACCAAGAGGGCTTGTTGCACATTATATTCTCCGTAACCATATTCAAGGATTTTCATCTCCCATGAATCAAAAGGAGAGGTTGATGTAGATGCACCATGGGTGCAAGAACTGAGAGAATCTGAATCTATCGAGATTCCATGGCCTCAGATTAGAGAGGGACCACTATATCGGTGGAGGGACATGCATATGTTCCCTTACGTGTAAAACTATTAAGAGCTCTGTAATGAATGAAGGGCTCTGAATCTCCTTGTATTGTAATGGTGTGTCCCTCATGCTTTAATTTAATGCACTAATGGAACGTCGATGGCACGACCTACATGGCATGAATCCATGGGCGACCTAGAAGCATGTTATACGGAAGCTCCAAGTCTAGGACATAAAAATTTGTTTGATGGAAATTGGGACCCACCTCCATGGGCAACGTGATCGTACCCATTGACTCCCTTTCCACGTTGTCGTAGGTTTTGATGGTGATGATATTTGACTTAAGATCTGCTTTAGTATGTCCCACTATTTAACCTACTTTAGCATGCATATGTTTAACCCTGATCTCGTTGTCCACAAGCACTCGTTTGATCTTCATGGGTAACAACTACCTCAATATACAAAGGAAGATTATGTGTTGGATTTTTAGTAGGGATCTCCCTATGATTGAAGGCAATGTGTTCATTTGGTACGATGTTTTCTACTGTGGCTTGAAGATGTGTAGGATCTACCTCTAATGGCACTCCCGACCCCTAAAGAGTTTGGTACAGAATGTCTTTGTGTACATTGGATATCTTAAGAAGATCTAAGATCAAAATCTTAGCAGACGTCTTCTCAAGTTTCTCTAAGAGGTTGTATTTACCAGTTTGTGGGGTTGATGGAGAAGATTATGGAATCACAAGGTGGGCATGCCTTGTTACTGCATGCACAATCCTTTCCCTTGATTCGGATGGTGTTGACATGGTCATTAGGAGAGAGAATACATCCAATAAGTGAATCATAATGATTTTTGTATTTTTTGGTGTATAAGTAATTTTTGCTTTATAACCTTGGGATGACTCTCCCCGATCCAACTTTGACTTTTCTGATTTATCATGATTGGGGAATGGCTCTTTATATATCCCCATTTTCTCATTGGGTGTTTGATTTTTCCTTGGGTTTTCCACCTCTATCTCCCCATTGTCGATGAGGTCTTGGATATAATGACAAAGTCGTAGACATTTTTCTATCTTATGTCCCTTGACATGATGCATTTTGTAATATTCATGCTCCTTGTACCATGAAGGTTTTGGAGCATTGTCATCAAATGGTTGTGTCATAGGATATGTCATCATGTGAGCCGCATCCAATTATTTTAGTATAACCGACAAAGGTTCATTAAGAGAGGTGAACATTCTTCATTTTGGTGGTGGTTGAATTGGTCCTTTGGTCAGTTTAAAAGGTTGACCGGTTTGGACCATTTGTACACATTTGGAATCAATGATCTGTCTCCCACCACATTTTTTTTTGTTAAAAACCTTCAGCTTCTCTATGGGTTTAACATTTTTATTATCTCTAGATTGGGACTTGAGAGTTCCTTTGGCAATGAGAGCTTTCTCTATTTGAACCCCTTTTTCGATGACCTCCTCAAAAGTGTGAACACAATGCATTTGGAGGTGGAAGGCTATGTCTAGATTTAGGTTGGGTACAAAAATACTAACCAACTATTTTTTAGGGAAAGCGCAAGGGAAGCGGCTAGCTATCCCTCTCCACCGTTGGAGGAAGCTGGAAAAAGTCTCATTAGGGTGTTGTTTGGTGCCACATAAATCTTCCATGGTGACATCACTCTCTATGTTGTACGAGACATGATGAACAAACCTTTATGCCAATTCTGGCCAAGTGAAAATCGATCCCCGAGGTAAACGTGTAAACCACTCCAAGGCTTGACCTCCTAGACTCTTGGGAAAAAGTCTAATGAGATAATTGTAACTATAGGACAAATCATGACATGCCATATAGAAATATTTGACATGATCCCATGGATCTCCCTTCCCTTTATATTTGTCAAATTTTGGCATGTCGAATTTCTTAGGAAAGGGTTGAAGGGTCATAGTCTTGTCAAAAGGATAGGGACATAATTATTCATATTGATACTTTCTAATGCTCCTATGTTTCTCTCTTGAGGATTATGAGTGTTACTTTCATAGATTGTACCTCTTGTGTGAGCAATTGTTCTCTAGTGGGAGAAGCAGGGATATATACTCGATGATACCCCGTATCATCTTCTCCTTGATTTTCTCTATGGAGTTCACTGATCTTAACCTTTGGCCTTGACTTTTGAACATTTTTTCTTGCTTCCTTCTATACATGAGAGGTTAGCAAAGCTAATTGTCAGCTTAGGTTACTAATCTATTGTTGAATTGTGGTTTCTTCTTCTAAAGGTTCCTCCTCTTCCTCGTATTGTGGAGGTTCTTCACCATTCTCATGTCCTATCCTATTTTTATGTGGAACTTTGATAAAGGGTATTCTATGTCCCACCACTTTATCATTTCCTATGTTGGAGGTAGAATCATGTCCATGCGTCAAAATATCCTCCATGTTGATAAGGGGTCATTCTTCCTCATTAGTGTTATTCGCAGGTGGGATTGTTTCATTTTCAGTGGGCATTTTAGCCCCTAATTCTACGACCCATGCTAGCACTCTATCCTTATTTCTAAAAATAAACTCATCTAATAAAGTAGGGTCAAATTCAAATTCTACGTGTGGGGATTCCAATTCATCACCACTATGATTGACCATATCTTCTATCTCTTTTTCCATAGAAAATAAAGGCCCTAGATCATGTCCAATGAAAGGGTTTGACCCTTGTCTATTTGAGGCTTCCCAAGCTTGCACTCGTTGTTCCTCGTATGTCATTTTCTTGAGTCCTAATCATGTTTTGGGAGCCATGATTTGTGATAGTTTCACTAAGGTAAGTTGTAAATGTGTTCAAAAATTTGTGACCACACCTAAGTGAAATGCAAGATAAATTGTCAAGAATATGAATGAATAACAATGTGATAATACCAATGTGATAGAGTGATAAATCACCAATGACACAAATGTTTGGTATCTAAGCCTATCGATGAAATACTTCCTAGACTACGTCTCAAAAAGTAGTTTAGTGTCACAAGATAATTAACAAGATGCTCTCACTTATGCCAAGTTCAAGAGAATGAACAAGATGTAAGTAAATACAAAAATTTAATGTGACCTCCTAACAAGATATACTAGAAGTGAGCTCAAATTCGATTAAGACCTATATCCCAAAAAGTTCCAGTTACAATTCATGAGTGACACAACAATATCACCAAGATATGTTAACCAAACATTTC
Source organism: Taxus wallichiana var. yunnanensis (assembly GCA_018340775.1). NCBI lineage: Eukaryota > Viridiplantae > Streptophyta > Pinopsida > Cupressales > Taxaceae > Taxus > Taxus wallichiana. Next base: position 42,760,400 of record CM031235.1, read on the forward strand.
AAGAAAGTAAGGTATTGATATCAAGATGGTATTGATATAACACGCACAAGTGGTAACACGTAGCACTCTTCAAAATCAAGGTAATAATAGAATCGAACCAAAAGCTCAAAGTATAGCTAGGAATAGTTAAAATGTGTGTAGCATAACCTTACAATATAGATATTTAGGTCAATTTTACAAGAAACAAGATGTAAATATCAAAATTGTAGTGATACAATACAAACAAGGTAACCTTTCTAAGGAAGTCCAAGATGATGAACCACACCTAACTAAAATGATGATATTGATGTGGGTATCAAGATCACAAAGGCCACCAATGATATGAATATGCCTCCACACACTTTAGACATTTAACTTACCCACCATGCAAACATGGATGGGTGTAAATGGATAAAAAAGTGGCAGAAACAATCGATTGGTAGCATAGAGGTAGTCACCCTTCTTTTGATCAAAAAAGTGTCAAAATAATGTGAAGGAAGCAAACCAAAATGGGGATGAAAAATGTTGGCTTCACTTCGGCAGAGTTTCACCTCGCCTTAAGGCAAGTGAAAACTAAGCGAAAGTAACGCGTCACACGTTTCATGATGAAAATATGGCTCACAACTCAACACTGTTTTAGAATGGTAAAAGTGGGCTCCTATCCAAAGTATATTTTCCTAGGTTGTTCTCTCATCCTAGGTTTTACAAATTCATCCACAAGTAGGGAAATTTACACAAATAGTCCCTTTCCTATCATAGGAGTATCTCAGCTTTTCCCCCTTTAAGCATAATGGGTAGTAAATGCATCCATCCTATACTTTTAATAGGTTCATCATAGGGACAACTTGTAATGCTTTATCTCAAAAAGGAATCACTAGTCAAGTAGGTAGTACGGAGCACTTCTGTTTCATCCACAAGGTTTCCTCTTGCATGGACTACTTTGGGGTTCCTGGAACCACCCCCATTGTTGTAGCTTAAGGTGTTATGCCAAAGGGGTTATGTTCCAGTTAAGCGGAGAGGGACGTACCCTTTTCCGAAACCTACAATATAGTGTTTTGAATATGTTGTTCTTTTTATCTTGTTTAATTAGGTGTGGTTTTCTTGAACACCTTTTGGCAACCTATATAACAACTGTATTAGTAGTTTTTGACTTCATTTTTATTCCTCCTTTCTTTGACAAGTGTGGTGTTTTGGTCCTGTATGATGATTTTTAGTAGTTTTCCATCAAAAGAGTAAACATCATTTCTGATTCTCTAGATCATCCAAGGACGCAAGAGAAGAGCATACGTGATGTTTCCAAAATCTGAAAAGATATCAAATGGAAAAACACTTTAATTCAAACACACCAAGTTAACCAATTCCAATTCAAATATTCCTAACAACCTCAAAGCATCAAAAAGGACCTAAGAATTGTTTCTGATTCCCAAGATCGCCCCAAGGGACGCAAGGGAAGAGCATATGCGATCTTATTCCTATAAGTAAACATGAAAAGTTTATCTAATCAAGTAAAATCATGTAAAAACATCCTGTAAAAACAAGTATGTGATTAGATAAAACCTATAAGAATGTTAGCACCTCAACACATTAATTTCAAGAAAACAAAAGACACATGTACCCCTATTTTGGCATCTATGCACGGGTTAGGGTGGATATGCCACTCTATGTTTTTCTCGATTTACAGTGCACCTGCGCCACCCGAGAGGCGTGTGTGCCACCAAAAACATGTGCTCTACTCTATGTGTTTCTGGCTTACCATTTACTTGTGCCACCCGAGAGGTGTGTGTGCGCCACTAGAAGAATGTATGTGCTACCTTCGATAAAAATAGGCTTAAATTCACACAGAATGCTTGCGCTACCAAAACTCATTTGCGTCACCACTTTGTAAAACAGTCTCAAATCCTGACAGAATGATTGTGCCACCAAAAATGTGTCTGCACCACTAAAAAAACATGTGCACTCAAGTCAGCGTGTATGTGCTGATTTGACAGGTTTTGAATTGCAGTGAAGGTACAATATGAAATAACATCTACACCCAGGTTAGTGCATCTATGCGCTAGTTAGGGTATGTGCGTCGTGATTAGTGTGTATGTGCCAGGGTCGATAAAGAAAGAACCGATAGTGCACCTGCACCACCCGAGAGGTTCTTATGCCACCAAAATGTACCTGCACTCCTAGTAGTGTGCCTACGCCACCCCTATAACCAAAATACGGCAAAAAACACAAGAAAGCTCACAATACTTCAAATTTTAGCAAGTTATTTTAAAAATGGCAACAACCCATTAAAATGATGGCTATGAACAAGAAATTACACATATAAAATTAGCAAAAATCCCAAGAAAATGGACATTAATTACTACATGTGCATATCAAAAGTTAGCCAAAACAATGAAATTTAAACTAAAATGCCAAGGGACTAGGTCCCACCAGGCGTGCCAAATGTGTGCATGTATACTTTGCTTAAGCTAAATTAAATGAAATAAGAACTACCACCTAAATAGTTCTATAACCTAGCTAAGACAAAGCCTAAGCACCATCAAGATAAAGAGCTAAACAAGATCTATACTAAACATCATAACTTTGAAACATAAGATCAAAAATAGCATGTTATTCAAAATATCTACTCTCCTAGATTACCAACAAAAATGAATGGACCTATGTAGCTCCAATGGCAATCAAAAATTTCTTGTTTGATCCTTAAAGAATGCAAGAATAAGAGGCTTAGCTCTTCCAAAATGGTGAATTCTCAAGGAAACAAAAGAAAGCTTTTAGTCTATTTTGCTATATGCTTTGCATTTGTCTTCTCAAGAAGTTTAGGTGTAGGTATAAAGGTAGAAGGAGGGATCCTTATATAGCCCAATGGATAAAGGAAACACTTCATCCCTTTGCATGTGGGATAAAGTTAAAACAAGATTAGGAATGGATAAGGTTGCTTTATAAAAGGTAACCTTACTTTAGAAGGGTTTAATTTATGCTTAACAAGTCATGGGAGTTGGGGGTGCTTTAATTAATCAAAGGTGATTAACTAATAGGTAGATGTAAGCTTATAGAAGATAATTAGAGGAATATTAGTATGATTTAGGCTATTAGAAGGGGATTAAATCAATTAAATATTGATTTATTGGTTAAATGAAAGGGAAAGAGAATTAATTAATAATAATTAATTAGTCTAGATAGAAGGGGTGATTAATTAACAAAAGGTCATTAATTAGGTTGTTCATTGGATAGGCGACTTAATTAATTAGCATAGTGTAATTAATTAACGACAGTAAGAGAGAAGATGAGCACTTTTGACGATATGTCGTCAATTTGCAAGAAAGGAGATAATTAGCACAATTTAAGTCTTTAAATTGCTCAGGCATAATTATGGTGTCTACAGTGATGATATGCTTCTTTCTAAAATCCAATTAGTTTAAGGTTTTCATCCTTAATTTCTTTTACTAATGCCTTCTTTTCTTGTCAAAACATATGCATACGTTTTTGTACACAATTATGATTTTTTCATCCAAATTTAAAAAATCCTCTTCTAAACTCCATTCTACACACACTAAAAAAACTATTTTTCTCAAAGTTACAGGGGTGTACACACAAATATTTAATTTTTGGGATGTGTGCACTTTGAAAATTAATAAAATTATATATTCATCCAAAAATTATGAAAAATTATTGGGACCTCATACATGGAATTACCTAACTTTCTACCAAAGGGATTTGAAAAATAATTTATAAAACTAAAAAATGGGGGGCACACACACAATAGGTTCTTATCTTTTTAACACAAAAATAGAAATACTTTTTTTTCACACTACATTTTACGCTCTTAATCTCCACCATTTAAAAAAAAAAGAAACTAGTTTCTGACCTCTATGGTACTTATTTTTATCACTTAGTCAAATTTTGAGCATATGCATGCCAAATTAAATGAATTTTAGGTTTCATTGATTTCAAGAAATATGTGTCCACTTTTGACCCCCTTTTATTCCCCCATTTCCATGCACTTACCCTAATAAAACACTTAATAATAGCCCCACGGTCCCCACCCCAAATTTCTTGATGCTAGTTTTAATGAATTGCATCTGTAAATAGTGTTATGTTACTATTAATAAATAGGATTGATGTTAATAATGCATCACTAGAATTCTAAAGCTCAACAAAAACTTATCTCAAAAACAAATGACAACCTCTTTAGTAAAGTGTGTTGCTAAATGGGAAAGGAGACAAGTATCTAAATGGGAAAGGAGACAAGTATCCAATTGGTAGCCACAAGAAAATATAAATATATATAGTAAAATTAGTTGTATGAATAATATGCCTTAAATCAAACCATCCACGTTTTTAAAAATACCAAGTTAGGGAATGAAAAGGAAAAAACAATACAAATAAAATAAGTACAATAAGTAATCCATAACATAGGAAAGAGATAATATGAGATATGAAGTAATTTAGAAGAGGTTAAGACATGCGAATAAGTGGCAAAAGAATCACTAGGAAAGCATAAGGTGTTGATAGAGAGGAAAGTATAGAGTAACATAATAGAAGAGATGGAATGTTATGATAATTATCAAAGAGTTTAAATATTATGGAAAAATGAAGGATACATACAACTCATAAGGGAGTTACTTGCGTATTAGTTACAATGGAAAGGGAAAATCATGCAATAAAGCAACATTAGTAAGATTCGAGACAATGGAAGGGAAGGGATATTCAAGTCAAAATTGTAAAATGTGAGGAAAAAGAAAGAAGACTAATAAATAAAGGTATGATGAGAGGCTCAAATTTTGATCTAGATGAAGAATCATCCATTTGGAAAATTGAAGAGATAAACAACTAGGGGGAAATGTCAATGTTATAAGGAGTGAAGGGAATAGGAGATACCTAAATAATGGGAAAATATATGCCACATCTAGAAAAATCCAAAACAAATAGGGTATATGGCCCATCTTGGAGCATTTTATGATGGTAAGATAGAATTATATAGGCTACCCTTAGAGAAGAGGACACGTATTAGAGCCCATAACCAGATATGGATATGATTTTTTTACTTAAAAACATGAGCATGATATGTGTACAATGTTATATTTTGAAGGATACAAAAAGTTAATAATCTAGAATAAAGAAGCAAATAATGGCAAGGGGCATAGGGTATAAGAGTGTTACTAAAGAAAACATTGAATAAATATTAGAATCAAAAACAAGATGAAAATTAACAATATATCACGATAAGAATAAAATAAAATAACACTATTATTAACATTATTGTATATTATTTTACACCCAATAAATCGAAAATTTATAAAAAGCGTGATATTGATGTGAAGACTTATATTTCTCTTCAAGGAATGATATTTAAATGTATAGTAGGATCAAGGATATTTTATTAATAACAAAATTTAATGCAAAGGCAACAAGAAAGCAAGTAAATCATCTAGGAAATAATGAGGATATAGATATAAAATTGTTATGGATGGTATTGGAGGAAAATTATATGTGGTCCACGGTTTTAGATGATGAACATGGGGTATCATACACTTTGGAGAAGAATTAAATTAGGATTTTACAACATTGACAACTTGATTATAGGTAATAGTATGAGTAAATGGGAAATATAGATAATATTTATGTATAAGAATGGAAATGGGTAAATTATAAATAACTATTTTATCTAATCTCAAAATTTTGTTGCTAGATAAAAGAGATATATGTAGATGATTATCTAATGGAACTTAAATTAGACCACAACCCAATTTTTATGAAACTCCAATGTAAAGAAGTTAAACAACAAGATGATCACATTGGGGTTGACCATATTAATCCTCCTTTCAATGGAAACATCCTCCTAATAGAGGAAAAACAAGAAGCTTTTAGAGCGGAATTAGAGAGTAAAATCTAAGAAATGGAAAGTAAGGGGAATTTTTCACTAGTATGGATTACACTAAGAGAGAGAGAGGCTAATAAAAAAGAATCCCTAGATGTTTGCAAGAGATATAAACCTAAATACGAGGAAATAAATAACTTCCCAACAAACTTATGGTATGATGAAGTGTACAAGGTAGTATAAAGACAACTAAAGGAGCTAGTAGGTAGAACAAAAGAAAATAGATAATGTATGAGAAACTCGGTGAAGGAAAAAAAGAGTATACTAGAACTATAAGGAAGGAGATGATTTACTTAGAGAAGCATTAATAAAATAGGTTTTTGAGGGATCTTCAATGTGAGAAAATGTAAAAAGTAAAATTATAATAACAAGTCACTAGATGGAATATTAAAAGTATTTATACGAGTGTATAAATGAAAAGATACTCCTCCCACTATATATGTTAATGAATATATTTTCAAAACTAAAGACATCATATAAGGGAATAAAAAAATTTAAATAGGTAAATCCCTAAATATTTCAATAACACATCGACATTCATTAGGGAAAAAATCTATACAAGTTTGAATCTCATGTTACCAAGTAAAGACACTGGTATTTCTCTTAGAGCACTCAAACATCCCTATAAATTTTTGGTATGTTGTGAATGAAAAATATAATAGCTGAAAATTACAAGAGTTGAATTTATAAACATACTTTTAACTTATAACCATGATTAAAATTGGGAATAATTTATGCATTCATGATCATGCAAGATGAATTAATAAACAACCTTGGTTGAAGAAAATTATTGGTTATATTCCAAAAAATAAAGAAAGAGACATTATCTAAGTGATAGGAAAAAAATAATTATATACTCTTCATCACATGGTGAACTTTCTATCTCGATTACATGCTAGATTTTGTTTGTAATACTTGATTAGTATATTTTCTATGTTTTAAATCAATATAACAAAAATTATAAACATATGAAAAATTTGTATAACATAGATATATGTTTTTTTTATTATTGCAAATAGTTTTTTGAAAGGGACTATACCCTTGAATACAAAGAAGGCCTAAAAGCCAGGATAAGCAAGAGAACCAGAGTGAAAAGGATCAGAATCCAAATGTTACAATGATGCTCAAAGTAGCTAAAAATAGCTACCAAAACGAGACAGAACAACAAAATTACTACAAAAAAGCAGTAAAGGATCCGCAAAAAAAGCAAAAAAACAAACAAGGACAGCAGAATCAACTGCAGCTACTTCCTAGTAGCTTTGTCTAAGATGGTTTTGATATTCTTCCAGGATTTAAACATACCCAAAGTAGTCATATGGGCAGCGTCATTAGAATCCAGCTGCTCCAAGGTCTTCTTGCTTTCTTTATCAGTACCCCAAAGAGTTGTCGGCACTCCGCTTAGGTTGGAGACACTTCTGACGTGTTGTTCAATAAATTCCTCAATCACCCTAAAGATGGCAATAGATATATGTTGGATTACATTTGGATCTTCCATTAATTTGTATAGTTTTCTAGACTTATGCATAAGGATCTAATTACCTTGATACATCATATAACTTCTTATAGCCATATTGGTTGACCTTACATTTTACCATGCTAAAAGTGGAAACTAATTAATCATTATGCCTACCATGGATGATGGATCCTTTGGAAGATGGTGTTACCTCTATCCATGTAGTGCTTCTTTGGAGTTGAATGTGAAAATTCTTGTTGATGGAGACTATTTATCCCATCATAAACTAATTTTTCATGGTTGAATAGGGTTATAACTTGTGATCCCATTTGAAAACAAGCATATACCTATATTTTAAAGGGGAGTGCCCTTATTTTTCTATTTACTAGGTCATTGGTGACCTCATCCTTTTGGAAAGTTTAAGAAAAATATTTTAAGGATATGGGGAAATTTTGGAATCTTCCTTTCCATTATGAGGAAAATTTGTGTTGTATTCTTCACCTCCTTGGGATGTATGAAAGGGCCAGTGGTTTTGTGGGCACATAAGTAACATGTTGGAGAACTTCCTAGTAACCTTTCTAAGTTTCGAACCTATTATGAAATCTAATCCACTTAGCTCATTTTAGTTTCCTTATGGAGTAAAAAATTTATACTTGTGACCATTTTAAACTTTGAATGAGCCATGTTTTGTTTGAAACCCATTTAGTACTAATATTAGTATATGTTTGTGCCATTTTTTGGGGTATGGTAGTATGGGCATCAAATTAATAAGATATAACTATGATTTTCTTTAGACAAAAAGAAAATTGTACCTTTCTCATGTGGTTGTCTAAACAAAAATAATTCAACATGATACATGATGTAGGGGTAAATAATGAAGCTAATGAAACTCACATTTTTTTTTTTATAAATTTATTCCAACTATGTGGTTTTATGGGGGATACTCTAGATTCATATTATATACCTTTGATGTGTTCTTTACCCCCCTTATTGACACTATTGATTAATCTAACTATCACCCTTTTCATTAAGCCTTGTTTTGTATGGACCCTACCTTTTTGGCCCTTTTCAAAAATGATAATTATCATATAGATTTGAATGTCAAGATTAACAGTTTTATTTTGTGATGTAGAAGGAGGACGAACCGCAAAGGAAAATTCATCACAAGGTGGAAATATTATCCTTCTTAGCTGAGTTATATAACTCCATGCATGGTTTCATGTATGTCTTACATGCATAATTTTCCAATCCCTCTAAGATGAAATATGTTGTTCACTGGCCTTTCTAGCAATAGTTTCTAGAAGAAATTATTATTATGTTGTACTATCATACTTTTTCAAAAAATAAAAACTTAGGGAAAATTGTGTTGACAAGGATACCGATAAGCCTCCTTTTGGATAACTTCAATATTGTTTCTTAGTGGTCTCTAGTTCCCTTATATTTGGTAAGGTTAACCCAAGATTGTATTTCAATGGATACATGTTCCTAAGATGAAAATCAGCCATGTGGAAGTCATGCAATCTAAAAGAGTGTGTTATCATCACCCCTTCCTTAGAATTATAGGAGGAAATCTAATTCTAGGGTAGGGGATGTAGTTCCCTCCAAATTTTACTCATTTGATAGAATATTAAATCTATGATACATTCATGTTTGAGACATTTATGTGGATAATATCATGTTACTTGGATTAAATTACTATGAGTTGTTGTATATTATCTCTTGTGGACTTTTCCTTGGTAGGATGACATATGGGGTTCGTAAAGTTGAATTACCACCCTTACCCTCACCACCTGATTTTGATTTAGTGTGGTGGGTATTATTGATCTAAGGTTACACGAATTATATTTTGGATAATTCTTATATTGGCTAATTGTTCAAATATATGTATATTAATTTGTCATCTCTATTTGGAATATGCTAACCCTACATGGCAGGTTGTGTTTGAAGAAAATAATTCCAATATTGTTTCAATTACTACTTGTTTTTTTTTTTGTTGTGATAAATTCTACTTGAGATGATTTTTGAATGGGTTATATTTTGTATGCTATGAATATATATAGTTTTTTCCATTATCTTCATATAGATATTAATTGATTATATAAATTGGATGCTTTAGCTTTAATTTTTTTATCAATTGGATGTGTGTGTGTGTGTGTACATATACATTTCATTTGGTTTATCATATCAAAAAGTTATGATGACATGTGAATCAAGTGAGTAGGATATTGGTTCACCATAGGAGAACGTGGGACTCAGAGATGCACTTCCAATTTTCACAAGTGTTTGAATTGGCCAACACCTTGCCCTTGCTTGATATTTTGTTGGCCTTGTGTTGATGTTGTGATTAGTTTGGATGTCTTTAGTGGTTCCCTCTTGACCCTTGTTGTATTAATATCTTTTTAACACTTGTTCTAAGTGAATTTAAGGGACTAATGGTTCCTACTATTATAATTTGAGGATTCTAATAAATATGGATTTAATCAACTTACATATTACATAATGTTATAATAAATATTACATCATAACATATGTAAGTAAAGAAATACTTACATGAAATAAATAACACATGTGACACATTATTTATAGTGGAAAACCCCAATAGAGTAAAAATTATTTTGAAAATAAACTTTTACTTCAGAGAACTTATTTTACATCCAATAAGATCACCTCCTAAGTTGAAACCCTATTTACCAAGGGTAAAACCAAGTCACTTGATTTGCACACCTTTGATATATTTCCCAAATATATCAAATGAGGACCTAAAGTCCTTTTTATATAAGGTTATCAGGTATGTCTCCCGACCCACCTTTTCAACCTATAATGGTTGACACATACACCTAGGTTTATAATATTTAATCTTAGCAATACAATCATTTCATGATATTAAATATTTAACTTAAAGTATATACCTAGGTTAGCATATTTAATAACAAAATATACATATTTCATATTATCAAATATTAACCTATATATTAGTGATGGACCCATATACATCAAGGGTTAGCCAGACTACTTAATCATCATGTTCCAACACTCCCACTTAATGTTAAGTGGGATAATAACATATGTAAATAGATTACCTGCTTGTGGTACACTACAAGATTTACAATCCTTAAACCATAAAGGTTTTAGGCTAGCATATCAATTGAAGGAATTATAACACCTTCATCATACTCAAATTACCTTTTGGTACAAAAGGATTTGGAATCCCAAAGATCATCCCATGATCAATGGCTAAGTATGATTTTTGAGTTTTACATGTTCTCATAGGTTCTCATAAAAGGTTATTAAACCCAAGCATATAGGATCCTTTTACAACCAAGGACCTACTTAAAACTATGCTTGTATTGGATGTTTACCAGTAAATGTAATAGCACTAAAGAGTTTACTGAAGACCACCTTTAATATCTTTCTACACTTCTTTCTAAAAAAGAATCCGAGGAGGTATACATGCCCGAAGGTCTTTTTACACTTGCTCGAAGGTTTTTTTTTACACTTGCCCAAAGGTATTTTACATATGTCCAAAGGTATTTTTACAAAAACCAAGTTCCATTACGAGGTGACTTTTTCATGCACACTCCCCCTTAATGGAAACTCTGACAATCCAAGATTTTCACGAAAGTGACAAAACTTTGTAGCACTCGAGGAATTTGTGAAGATGTCAGTAACCTGCTCTTTAGTCAACATGAACTTGAGATTTATCTCATCACTTTACACCTTCTCACGGGTGAAGCGTATATGTATCTCAATGTTCTTCATCCTCTAATGTTAAACTGGATTCTTAATCAAGAGTAATACAACTCTAACCACCATATAGAAGATAAATACTTCCTTTAGATTACATGTGTAAATCTACTAACAACCGTTATGACCACATGGATTTTTACTTCTTCCATTGTACTTCTCTGCCTCAGTAGAAGAAATGGAGACTACTGATTGTATTTTTTTCCAAGTAATGGTTCCTACACCAAAAAACTTGAACACATATCTAGTATATTTTATAACACAACATCGGTATGGTTAGAATCAAAAAATCTATATAAGATAGAATTTTCATTCTTATTATAATGTAACCCATAATTGCTTGTTCCTCTCAAATATCTAAAAATTATTTTTGCAAGATTCCAATGATCTCTAAAAAAGGTTCCTGCATAAACCTTGAAGTAATTCCTACTATGTAGGAAATATTTTATTTAGTTATAGTTAGATAAATCAAACTATCAACTAACAAAGTGTATATAAAATAGGATCAACCTTTTTCATATGCAGATTTAGGATCAATATTTATTCCAAATTCCATTGAAGTAGAAAATGGTTTACAATAAATCATAATAAAAAATTTCAATATAATGGTTGCATATTGTGTTTCAAAAATAACAATAGAATGAAATACAAGTCATACAAATAACATGATGTGAGAGACCTAACTCATTCATTTCAAATTACTTTGCTTCAATTTCTCTTTACTCCTATGAATTAAATTAAAATTGTCACCAAACATAAGCAAATCATCAACATATATGCATATAATAATAATATTTGATCCTTATTGCTTAATTAATATATTATTATTAGAAGAACAATTAACAAAACCTAACACTTAAGGAAGGAAACAATTTTCACATACCAAACTCTAAGATTTTTTTCTAAACCATACAAGGATTTCTCAACTTACAATCATAGTTTTCTTTACCAGTTTCTTCAAATCCTTTAGGTTGAAACATGTAAAGTTCTTTTTTAAATCACAATTCAAAAAAGTATTTTTCTTATCCATTTGGTGGATTTCTCACCCAAATTGAGTGAAAATTGCAAATAAGACCCTAACAGTACTCATTTTAGCTACAGGAAATGTCTCAACATAATCAATACCAGGTTTCTGAGTGAAACCTATAGCAACAAGTCTATCTTTATGTTTGTTAATACTACCATCAACATTATATTTTACTTTGTATATCCACCTAGACCCTATAATACTTCACGACTCAGGTTCATACAAGGTAATTAATGCATGGTACATATGATGGCTTTTGTCTATTTTCCTAAGGTTAATATGATTTTAACTTTCTAACATAGATTGAACCCAATTTAATTTCTTATCTAGGAAGATAAGAGTTTTAGACACATCTATAAAGCATCAAAACATAATCATGACCATTTACTAAATCAGAATCAAAACCATCATTTAGAAACATTTAATGAAGTAAATTCAAGAGAGGAAGACAACACATGTAAAATTTTCACTAGATTATATCTAGAAATTTCATATAATCTTTGATAATTAACATGTCCTAACCTTTCATGCCATAGTTTTGAATTATTCAAACTTTGAGATATAAAACAAGATGCAGAAGAGAAATCATCAAAAACATAAATAAATTTTATTTGAATTCTTTCAGCTATTTTACTCTCATTACTATCCTTGATATACTAAGTATCCTTCATGCATGGATTCTAGTTGTGTCCATACCTCTTTTAGATGTTTGATATTACCAATGTGTAGAAGGTACTTATTGTTCACATTGCATAGAATCATAGAAAGAGCCTCCTACATTCATTGCAAGAATATATTCATGTTATCTATAGTTGCTTGATAACCGGTGGGAGCAACCTCAGATCCAGAAATAATCATCCAATTTTTTTCACCATAAATTTTGTTTTGACCCAAATGTTGTAGTTGGTTTCATTCATGATTTGAGTTTTGTTAAGACATAAATAGTTGGATGCCATTTTTTCTAAACTTATAAAACACACCCCATTATAATATACAATGTACCATAGAGTTAGATACATATTTATCAATAATAAAAACAACACTTTTAATAGAATCAGATCTAAATTTTATAGATCTAAAGAAACTATTTTATCATAACTCATTCTGTCATTACAATGCATACTAATTAACCTCCCATGATCAAAATAATAAACCACAATATAAAGGGCTTTGCATTATACCCTAGATCTATATAAAAATATTTCCGACCATATGGAAGTGAAGAAGAGACCCCTAAGAATGCATAACAACTTCAAATTAATGTAGACAAAAATTCGGCCACTTTTTAAATTTGACGCTAAATGACATTCATAATGACTTATTTTTTGGTCTGTCATGACAGTAATTTGAGCATCAATTTTAAGACAATGAAAGTTTTCTGGAACCTACGAGCTTAAATTTGACGTCTAAATGACCATCATATTGTCTTATGTTTAGTGTACCGTGACGCTCATTTGACCGTCAAATTTAATGAAGCCAAAACTTGTTGTGTATTTCCAGAATGTGAAATTCCATAATTTCTTCTTCTGTATAATATTAGGAGGTTATATTTTAACACATTATAATAACCTATTATAATTTATAATGTAAAAATATATACATTTTTTTAAAAAAAAGAGGTATATAGTTTATAGAATGTAAATAAAAAATAACATATAGTTCATAAAAATTATAAACTATAGTATATTTTTTTATATAAAAAAACACATAACCCTTATTAAAGGGGTTTAAAGGACATAGACTAGGTTAAAAGAATTTTACCAAGTGCAAGTAGATTTATGAGAGTATAGATTAACCTACATATTTTACAGAGGGACATGTAATTTCATCCACCAATAAAATAAATTCAAATCCCTATTTTCATGAACCTTGTCTCCTCCCTTCATTTACTCTTAATTTTACCCTGCACACATTTAAAACTATGGAAATATTGTAAAATATTTTATAGAATTCTTACAAGCTAAAAACTTTAAAACTTTTATGTGGCTATAACTACAAATATTTTAATAAATATTTACCACACTTCACGTGGGCCACCAATAAACTAGCCCTTTTTTTTAATTCTCCATTTATACTTGAGAGTTCTCATTGGTACCCAGATTTAATTTCATTCACAACTTGAGTAGCATCACAGATTTTACAAGACACTCGAGGCAAATAAATGATTTATATGTTGTTTTGTAGCCAGGAAGGAATTTATCTAACTTGTTAAAGACTTAGGCTTTGAAGAAGTGGGTAGACCTTGAAAGGATTTTGATCTAATCCTCACTATTTTAGGTTGTGCCTTTCAACCAAGGTAAGAGAACCTATATTGTATCCTTTGTTTTGTGAAGGAGGTGGAGATATCCTTATACTGTACATATTGTATGGAGATGGCCTTAGGAAAACATGATCAATTTTACATTATTCAAACTCAACAGAGTTGTCACTATTAAATGATGGAAATGCTTTCAAGACAAGGCTGAGGCTGCTAGAGACATGGTATGATCCTGATTTGCTTTGTGCATTTTTGTAAATGGATTGTATTCTTTTGTTGATAAACAATGCAATGCAGGGGTAGTATGGGGTGGGATTAGTTATTCTAATTGACTTTTTGGTAGGAGATTTTAGACAAGACTAACCAGAATTTGTCAAATTCTTTGAGGACCTTTGCAATAAATTTGTAAGACCCACATAGCATAATGCTTCAAAAGGGTTGATATACTCCTTCAACAAGGATATGTGCACCAAATAGAAGCCCAAATCTACACTCTTCCACACAATATTTGATAAACTACCACAAAATCTTGAAGCAGATGAACCAAAAATAATCTATAAATCTCTATTTTATCATGACCTAAGGTGCACCCAAAGGTTTACAATTATCTCCAAATTCAAGGAAGGTAAAGTGATTTTAAATCTATTTATCTCTTTATCAAATGAAATCTCTTCTAAATGTGAGATTGTAGATGCCACTAAACTATCAAAAAGAAATGAGACCATGTATGATCAAAAGAGTTTTCAAACACAAGACTGCAATAGGAGCAAGAAACACAAATTAAAAACATTCTGAACATAAGTGCATGTAAATTTTGCCAAGAGACAACACAAAATAATCTAGAAATGATCAAATTTATCAGCAGGGGAATGTTATAAGAACAATCTCAGAGCTTGTTGATGGCTTTACAACTAAAACCAACTCAACATGATACAAATCTGATGCAAAAGGAATTAGAAATGGTTCTCAGGTAGTTTCTCAGAGAATGGGCTTCTTCCCAGATTTTTCCCGTGAAATTATAAGTTTCTCCGACCTTTTGCATGTCTCCAAACATGCATTATATAACTTTCAATTACATTTGATCCTTCTCTCCCAAGAAAAGAATATGCCAAGGGATCAAGTTTGTTACAAAAATTCCTCATGATTCACTGAAAATGACATTTAACATTTGCAAATGAGAATTGCCAAGTGTTTAAAAAGATTGAATCATAAAAATATTCAGATCATTATCCTTCCCAGGCACGTTTTTCATCATAAATGCATACGAGATGGATTTCCACTCATCATTTACCATTTTCACCTTTTAAAACTACCTCTGCAACTTTCAAATTTGACATTTCACATGTTTGGATGGATTAGGGAAAATTTTCGTTTCAAAAACATCTCAAATCTACAAATTAAGCCATGAAAGTGATCCCAATGATCCTGGAAGGCCCAAACAACATGGAATCACAAAAAATTGATGAAATTTGATGCAAAATTCACAATTCCAAGTTTCCTGGAGCTCCCATGGTGGCCAAAATGGTACAATGTACAGAACTGTTGATCTGCCTTCAACTTTAAATCCTAGCCCTCCACGTGGAAAATGTGGATCAAAAATAAAAGCTTGGGTTACTTTTTTAATTTTTTGATAAAGCTAGACACATGGCATAATATGATTGGATCGGGCCCAAGTTTAAAAATATTCACTTTATAACCTTTTGAAAAATTGGAAATTTTTTCCATCTTTCCCCGCCTCCTTCTTGGGCCTGCCATGTGTCCACAATGTGGGTCCTAATGAAACCGCAAGACAATTCTGCACATTTTACCTTCTTTTAAAAAAGGAAAAAAATTACTTTTTCTCATGCGGGCCCACACACTGATTTCTCCCTTGCCACGTGTCGCTTGATGATTCACTATGGGGCCATGTCTCTCTTTTTTCCATCATACCTCCTTCACAAAAATTGAAAACTTCAAAACTCACCGGTGGCCCGCGCTCTCCTTTGAATTTCAAAATTGGCCACGCGTCACACTTGGATTGGTTACGGAACTTCAGCCCAAGTTTTGACTTTGATCCATTTGAAGTTAAAACTTCAAATTCACTAATAAATCCACCCCCCATTCTAACTTAGCATGGACACGTGTCCACTTGTGATTGCCCATGGGGCCGCGCTTCAAAATTTTACTTTAGCATTTTCAGCCAAAAGGGAAAAATTTCCTTCTACTTCCCGCATCCCACACTTCCCACTCTGTCACCACGCTACCACATGTCCATCCTATTTTCCATTGTGGACATGTGGCTCTAATTTGCACTCTAACTCCTTTTGTCAAAAGGGAAACAATTCCCCTTTTCCTCTGTGGCCCGCACTTCCCCGCTCTGTCACCGCGCTACCACGTGTCCACCCCTGCTCCATTGCGGACCCATGGGCCCTTCTTAAAAATTTTTCCCTTCATAAAAAGGAAAATTTTCCTAAGTTCCCTGTCATCCACTGCTCCCTTTTTTATTTTTACGACACATGTCCACTTGCACTGGGTACGGGATTTTGGGCCAGTTTTGACTTTTAAAAATTTTGTAAAATAAAAGTAAAAATCTCCAACAAAATCCATCTCCCCCACTCCTCCTTGGCCAATTATAACCCGACACATTGCCAATACATGCTGAGGAAGAATTTGATGGGAAAATGATGCCATTCTAGGCATCAAAATATAGAAAATGCCAGGGATGCCCTAGAAATTGATTTTTTCACCAAGGATGGAAATTTTTTCAAATTGGAACAAGAAAAAGCATGATTCCAAGAATTTCTCGACCTTGGGATTGCATTTTTGAGTACATATAATAATGAATCGATAGATTTTGATTTTTCACGATCGAGTAAAAGGGAAAACACGACATAGCCCGTAGATTTTGAAAAATTAGGGCATAAACAAGGCATGCATGGATTTTTCTCTCAAACTAGGGTAAAACAACAAGTTTGTGAGTATTTTTAAAACATTCTACTAGAAGGGACAAGTTGCAGACCATTATTTCAAAAAATTAAATGTTTTTGAGCAAGTATAAATTTGAAAAATTAAAGCAAGACAAAGTAAGCTTGAGTATTTTTACAAAATGGGGCATGTCAAATGATTTTCAAATAGACTAATTCATGGGAACAGAGGCAGCAACTTCATTTTACCCATTAAAAATGTAGAAAACATTTAAGGAAATACAGAGTGAAAGGAAAATTAGGGCAAAATAATAGAGGATCAAAATGGACACCATCATCGGCTCTTGCTCAGGGATGGGCACTCCCAGTGAGTGCCACAAGAACAAAAAGTAGACCAAGTGCCAAAATAATCCATTGGGCAAAGTAGTCATGAGCCAAAATAACCAAAAACTAGCTGAGAACCCAACAAAAATAGCTGCCACATAGGAAGGCAAACCACAAATTAACAAAACACCAAAAACAAAGTGAAAAACCAAACAATACACTCTACAAGTGGTGCATACCTCAAATTTGGGGATTAATCCAAGAAATGCTTCAGATTCCTACCATTAACATGAAGTTCAAGCAATTCCCCATCTAAATCTTTGAGAAAAAAGGTATTCTCACCAATTCTGATATCAATGGAATAAGGGCCCATTCATAATGCATCAAATTTTTCATGTTTGCCCTTATCTTCATTTCTACTGTCCCATAACAAAACCAAATCTCTAACATTGAAGGCCCTAGGAGTAACCTTCTTGTCAAACAATATTTTCAACTTCTCTCTAAATTTGACATGCCTCTGGTGGGATGCTCTTCTCTCTTCATCTAGCTCCATAATCTGATTAATCCTTGCTTCATATGGACTGACCTCTTGATCCTCAAGTTGTTGAACAAACTGAAATGAAGATAACTACAAATGTAAGGGTAGTAGAGCTTGAGTTCCATACACCAACTCAAATGGACTCTTACCAGTAGCTCTCTTGGCAGTGATTCTATCAGCCCAAACTACAAATTTCAGTTGTTCACCCCATTTTCTCTTTTTCAACTCCAAGGTCCTCCTAATGATCTTCAATAAGTTCTTATTACTGGACTCAGCTTGTCCATTTCCTTGGGAATTATAGTTTGAAGAATAATTCAGATTGGTTCCATACTCCTTCACATTGCCATCAAAGGCTTACCTCAAAAACACATGGCATTATCAAGCAACAATCTTGACTAGCACACCAAATCTGCATATGATATTATTCAACAAGAAGTCCATAACAACTCGTGTGTTGCTTTCTTGGTGGGGATTGCCTCTACCCACTTGGTGAAGTAATCTATGGCTATAAGGATCCACTTATGTCCAAGACTAGAAGGATCTGAAATCTCACCAATAAAGTCCATCCCCAGCTGTTTGAAGGGATCTTCAATTGATACAGGCTGTAAAGGAAGGGAGCCTAAAGCTTTCATTCTTCTAGAGAATGCTAGCAAATTTCACATTTTCTAATCAGCATGGTTGTATCTTTGAAGAGATTAGGCCACCAATAACTAGCTCTCAAAACCTTGTGTGTTGTAACCCTTCCAGCAAAGTGTCCTCCACAAACTCCCCCATGGAAATCAGTAATCACTTTGGGAGCTTCATCTTAAGTTACACACTTCAAGAGGACACCTTCAGGGTTCTTCCAAACTAACCCAATGTTAGTGATGATGTATTTTTGAGAAGCCAACGTGAGGGCTCTTTTCTAATTTTTATTTAAATGATCAAGACAAGATAGGTGTCGGAGGTAAAATATTATATCCTTGTACTATTAAGAACTTACCAATATCCCAAGAACATGTGCCCTTTCATCTTCTACTTCATTCACTTCCACAGTCTGCAAGTTTCTCTCACCATGAGCTTAGTAAGACCCAAACCTCTTACCAACTTTGTGGTTTGGATGTCCATATCATAATCCTATGGTTTTTTCACCCACGTACATCTTTTACTTGAGATATCCATCTCTGATAAGATTTCCTTCATCATGGTGTGGGGAACATAAGCAACAACTTTTGAACTTAAAATATAAGGCCTGAAAACCTTTGTTGCTTTCACCAAGGCAAACGCTTGTTTTTCCATGATTGTATATTTTAACCCAGCATCTTGTAAAGCCTTGCTAAAGAAGGCAAGAGGCCTCTCAGCCCCATCTTCATCCTTTTGGATAAAAACAGATGCAATAGTTTTTTCAAAAGTAAAGGAGAAGATTTGGAAAGGCCTTTTGTAATTCAGATCTGCCAAGACAAGTGCATGTTTAAGTGCCTCTTTGATTCCTTCAAAATCCTAAATAACAGCCTCCTCCCATTTGATAACTTGATCCTTCTTTAACATGCATGTGATAGGAAGAGTCAACTTAGCAAAATTGGACACAAACCTTCTAATGAAGTTGATTTTCCCGAAGAAAGATTGGATGCCCTTCTTTGTTCTTGGAATTGGCACCTTACTAATTGCTTCTATTCTCTCTAGATCAATCATGACACCAACCTTTGAAACAATATGACCAAGCAGCTTGGTGTTTTTCACCCCAAAGTGACACTTTTTTTGGATTGAGAGAGATTCTAAATTCTCTACATCTGATCAACATCCTTTCCAAATTTTGTAAGAGATCTTTTCCACTCCTTGAAAACACAGTCATGTCATCCTGATAAATTACAATGAATTCATTTATATAACAAGCAAAAGCAACATCCATAGCTCTTTGGAAAGTAACTCCAACATTCATGAGACCAAAAGGCATTCTCACATAAACATATGTTCCTCAAGGAGTGGTAAAGGCGGTTTTAAATCTTTCTGACTCCTTGACAACAACCTGATTGTAGTTAGAGAAACCATCCAAGGTGGACAACAATTTAGATCCAGTCACTAACTACAACATGTTCTCCATTTTTGGCAAAGGATAATTGTCTTTCAATGAAGCTCTATTCAAATTTCTAAAGTCCGCACAAAGTCTGATATCTCCATTCTTATTTTTGACTAGCACAAGTATTGCAACCCAAGATGAATACCTTATGGGCTTAATAATCCCTCCCTCCTTCAGTTTCTTCAATTCATCTTGCATTTTCATTTTCATGGAGATAAGTGGATTAATTGGCCTTTTCTTCTATTTGAATGGTTTGGCATTTTGTTTAAGAGGGATCTCATGCTGAAACAAGTCCTCTCTATATGTTTTCAACTCTGAATATAATCAGGTAAGGCAGTCTTGACATTGTTTCAACAATTCAAGGTAGGACTATTTTTCTTCCTTGCTTAAAATTCTACCCAACCAAACTCTTCTTGGTTTTTCCTTTGTTCCCAAGTCATGCTCTTCCACATCCCTTGAGGTAGATATGTTTCTATTGATGATGCAATCAGCATTGTTAAAATTTGACTCAAGAGCAACAAGACCTCTAGGAATGGTGTTAGTTTTCAATTGGATAATATATTTTCCAAAAAAATTCTCTCTTCCTTCAGTCACACACACCATTGGTTCCCAATCAATATGCTGATCTAAAAACTCACCTTGATTTCGTAAGAACCTTTTCACTTGAGCATCATCATTAAACACTTGCTAATGCTTGATGTTATCGGGGACACAACTCTGCCTAGTTAACACTTCAACATTGTACTCACAATAAGGTGAAATGGTGTAAACTCAAAATCTTGACCCCAACATTTCCAACTTGTCAATGAGAAGCATTTAAACTTCTATCATGGTGCAAAATATTGAAGGAATAAAACATCTCAATTAGATCCCAAACTGCATGCTCATATTGCTTCATCTTTTGAGTTTTTGTAGCATACAATTTTCTTATTTGTTTGACAACTAGCTCTGAATCTCCCTTTTCAATGATGTCCTTGACAGTATACTTCCATAAAATTTTCAAACCCAACAACAAGGCTTCATACTCAGCAATGTTGTTAGTACATTCAAAATTAAGCTTGAAGGAAAAAAAAATTCTTCCAAGCTAGGAGAAATCAGAATTACACCAACACCATTTCCAACTTTGGAGCGAGCTCCATCAAATAACAAGGTCCAAGGAGAACATACCTATTCAAGGCACTTTGACTGATCCATTTTGTGTTCTTTACCATCAACAAAACCAATAAAATTATCAATATCAACATCAATAAATAATACTTCATAAGAAGCATTGTTTGGGTCCTCAATTAGATGCAATATTTTCTTCTCTTCGTAGAGCTTGACAAGGTTGCTCTCAATGGGAATGGTGGTAAAAGACATATCCATTTGGACACTCCTCCAACACTTGTAGCCCACTTTCTTGACAATAACATACCCCATTTGGTAGGGCAATCAATAATTACAACATCTAATTTTAAATTACTCCCGGGATAAGATGCAAGTTACACTACCAAACCCTTCACACAACCAACAACCAGCACTTCTCTTGAGTCTATGGCCGTACACTTTCCATAGGCTATTTTCACTTTGAATACCTTATGGGCTTAATAATCCCTCCCTCCTTCGTTTCTTAATTCATCTTGCATTTTCATGGAGATAAGTGGATTAATTGGCCTTTTCTTCTATTTGAATGGTTTGGCATTTTGTTTAAGAGGGATCTCATGCTGAAACAAGTCCTCTCTATATGTTTTCAACTCTGAATATAATCAGTAAGGCAGTCTTGACATTGTTTCAACAATTCAAGGTAGGACTATTTTTCTTCCTTGCTTAAAATTCTACCCAACCAAACTCTCCTTGGTTTTTCCTTTTTCCCAAGTCATGCTCTTCTACATCCCTTGAGGTAGATATGTTTCTATTGATGATGCAATCAGCATTGTGAAAATTTGATTCAAGAGCAACAAGACCTCTAGCAGAAGTATTGCAACCCAAGATGAATACCTTATGGGCTTAATAATCCCTCCCTCCTTCGAGTTTCTTCAATTCATCTTGCATTTTCATGGAGATAAGTGGATTAATTGGCCTTTTCTTCTATTTGAATGGTTTGGCATTTTGTTTAAGAGGGATCTCATGCTGAAACAAGTCCTCTCTATATGTTTTCAACTCGAATATAATCAGGTAAGGCAGTCTTGACATTGTTTCAACAATTCAAGGTAGGACTATTTTTCTTCCTTGCTTAAAATTCTACCCAACCAAACTCTCCTTGGTTTTTCCTTTTTTCCCAAGTCATGCTCTTCTACATCCCTTGAGGTAGATATGTTTCTATTGATGATGCAATCAGCATTGTGAAAATTTGATTCAAGAGCAACAAGACCTCTAGGAATGGTGTTAGTTTTCAATTAGATAATATATTTTCCAAAAAAATTCTCTCTTCCTTCAGTCACACACACCATTGGTTCCCAATCAATATGCTGATCTAAAAACTCACCTTGATTTCGTAAGAACCTTTTCACTTGAGCATCATCATTAAACACTTGCTAATGCTTGATGTTATCGGGGACAAATCTGCCTAGTTAACACTTCAACATTGTACTCACAATAAGGTGAAATGGTGTAAACTCAAAATCTTGACCCCAACATTTCCAACTTGTCACAGGCATTTAAACTTCTATCATGGTGCAAAATATTGAAGGAATAAAACATCTCAATTAGATCCCAAACTGCATGCTCATATTGCTTCATCTTTTGAGTTTTTGTAGCATACAATTTTCTTATTTGTTTGACAACTAGCTCTGAATCTCCTTTTCAATGATGTCCTCGACATACTTCCATAAAATTGTCAAACCCAACAACAAGGCTTCATACTCAGCAATGTTGTTAGTACATTCAAAATTAAGCTTGAAGGAAAAAAAAATTCTTCCAAGCTAGGAGAAATCAGAATTACACCAACACCATTTCCAACTTTGGAGCGAGCTCCATCAAATAACAAGGTCCAAGGAGAACATACCTATTCAAGGCACTTTGACTGATCCATTTTGTGTTCTTTACCATCAACAAAACCAATAAAATTATCAATATCAACATCAATAAATAATACTTCATAAGAAGCATTGTTTGGGTCCTCAATTAGATGCAATATTTTCTTCTCTTCGTAGAGCTTGACAAGGTTGCTCTCAATGGGAATGGTGGTAAAAGACATATCCATTTGGACACTCCCTCCAACACTTGTAGCCCACTTTCTTGACAATAACATACCCCATTTGGTAGGGCAATCAATAATTACAACATCTAATTTTAAATTACTCCCGGGATAAGATGCAAGTTACACTACCAAACCCTTCACACAACCAACAACCAGCACTTCTCTTGAGTCTATGGCCGTACACTTTCCATAGGCTATTTTCACTTTGATATCCAACGCATTCATGACTTCTAGAGGCATGACATTACATGATGCACCAGAATCAAACATACAATTATGAAGTAGCCTATCCTTTATGATCAAAGTTGTGAAGAATGGAACAACATTCTATTGGGAATCAACCAAGGATGTCCCCAAATATACCTCGGGTGTCTCTCCGAGATCCTCTACTACCGGTGGTGTTTTAAGGTCAACAATTATTTGAGGCGGAATCTCAAGAACATTTACATTTCTACCTGAGTAGTCTTCTCTTCTTTCAACCCCAAGTACTCAAATGCTCTATTCTTATGCTCAAGAATTCTAAGCAACTAAATTATGGAACACTCACTTTGATTTGGCTCAATACTTGGGCTATGTCATAAGGAACACTCTTTGGCAAAATAACATTGGAAGGGATGAAAGAAGATTCATTTGATGGAAAACGATTCTTGGCAGCTTGGGCGTGAGGAGTGTAATTTTTACTTGGGATAGCAGAGCTTTTGGCAAGTGTTTCTCTCTAGGAGCTTCTTTTGGAATTCTTGTAAGAAAGGGTGTTTTAGGTTTGGATTGAGGCCCAACTCCTTAACAACTTTTCTTCTAGAGTTATAGTCTTTCTCTTGAGCTATAACAACATTCATACACAATTTTCTATCGTCTTCCGAAAGAATACCACCATCATACTTCTTAATCTTCAAAACTCTTAAGTATTCAAAGTCATTATTAGTAATTTCAAAAGCTTGCACTACATCAACTTCAAGAATATAAGGGGAAGGAAACTTGTACACGTTTGATGCAATCCCTAAAGTTACAGCTATCCTTACACTTATCACTTCAGAGAGATGTTGCTCCTCCTTGTGGACTTGAAGAATAGCCCATAATACAAATATCATCATCAGTACCATCATCATTATTAGCTTCACCTTCTTGCTGGTCCACTTCACATGGAGGATAGGGTAAAAACACATATCACACCAATCAATATCAACAACTTTATCAACTACAAGAACCCTAATAGTGAGGGGATCGGTAACACTCTTCCTTCACGTGCTTGAGGATGTCTCATTTGCAAACCCCATGGGTCCCTTTCCTCTATCATCTGCCCTTTGATCACCTCTAGGATGATTGGCAAATTTGTCATGGTTTTGTGCTCTTGGCTGACCTTGTGAACTTTTCCCAATTCCTTTCTCAACTCTTTCCAACTTATTTGAGATTTCTTTAACAGCCCCTGTAAAAGTTTTCACAACCTCCTCTAAATCAGCACCCTTGCTAGCTTGAGGTTTTTCAGGGTTTATCAACTTTACACCATCTCTCTTGAGAGGTTTCCCAATTGCTTTGATATTGTTTTCAACTTGAAGTGCCATGGTGAAAGCTTGTCTTAGATTGGTAGGGTTCTTGTCTCTTAGGTAATAGGCTTCCCTTTTATCAAATGCATCTACATATTTGATTAAACAAGACTCATCACAAATCCTAAGACTAACAAGTATCCTTCTCAAAGTTTTGTTAAACCTTGTGTTAAAGTCATGGACTGATTCATTGGGGTTGTTCTTGATATTCTCAAAATTAGAAAAGAGAAATCTAGGACCATTCTTGTCACCATATTACAACCTAAATGCATTCATCATTTCAGTCCATGAATCAATATAATTATCAGGTAGAGCCTTGTACCAATCCCTAACATCCTATTATAGTGTATGAATGAACAATTTAATATACACATCTTCAAACTCTATCTCAAAATATTCCATCATGTTAACAAAAATTTTGAGATGCTAATCACCGCTATTATTGCATTGTTACCTTGGAATTTTGGTAATCTATTTCGACATCTTGTGGGACAACATTTGGGTAACCATCCATTCCTCTAAAGTCTATAGGACCAAAGGTGTTAACAACAAATGGAGGTCTAGGCTAAGCCATATTGTTTGGTGGAGGTGATCTTGGGGGTGACACAAGTTGATGAGATGTGCAAGGTCTTTGGGGCTCAAGAATATGATTTACAAGACCGTTATTCTCTAAGTACTGATTTCCTTAGAAATTTTAATTTAAATTGAAACACAGAGGTGTATATTGGAGAAGGAACTTACCAGTACACATAGAAGGACATTCACTAGCTGAGACAAACAAGTTTATGAGAGGATTGCTTGAATCGGAATCACTTCAAGAAGAGTGATAATAGTCTACCAAAGGCTGATCTCTCTCACCAAAGGATATATCTTTTCCGATGTCTAACCTTTAACAACATTTTAAACTCTTCTCCCTTCCAAATCTGAGTTTCTTGAATCTATAAATAACTTCTTAACAGAGTCTCTAAGAAAGAGAGATCTTCTTCCTTCAAGTTTTGTAGAGAATAGCAACACCAAAGTAAATTATAGAAAGGTTAAGACACTGGTACTTATCAAAATCAAAACAACATGGAAATGCCACTAAGGAATTTCACCATAGTTGTGTAAATGCACTAGAATACTCACAAATATCTATCAAAGAATGAAAATCTTGCAAAACTTTAAAGATCAAACCTTCCTTTCATTGAATTTATTAATCAAAATGTAAATGAACTACAAATCTGCTAGAAATTGATAAACTTTACAGTGGAAAAACTTATATCTTCACTCAATCCTTACAAATCTTACTATAAAATGATGCTTCAACAATGTATTTGCATGAATAATTTGCAGGACTTTACTGTGGTTTGATATTCATTCAAATATCTCAAATATTTATGCACATGGATTAGATTGAACTAAGAGAATATTAAACTTAGAACTCTAATATTCATTCCAGTCTTATAAATCTGATCGTAAGATGATACTTAGATTTGTATTTGCAATAAATCACACAAGAATTATTACTAGGATCTCAAATACCTAAATACTTGAATAATGTCCCTAAAAATGGTGCCATTTGGTGTTGTTGACGGATAAATAGACATGGAATGGAAAATGAACCAAGAAATCAGTCCTCATTAGTGCTAATTATTTCCAAGGAATTCAAAACAAGTCCCCTGAATGACACCATTTGGGTGTTGGTACCCAGATTTAATATCCTTCACATCTTGAGAAGCATCACGGATTTTATAAGACACTCGAGGTAGATAAATGATTTATATGTCATTTTGTAGTCAAAACAATTTATCGACTTGTTAAGCACTCAAGATTTGAAGAAGTGGGTAACACCTTAAAATTATTTTCATCTAATCCTCACTATTTTAGGTTGTGCCTTTCAACCAAGGTAAGAGAACCTATATTGCAGCCTTTTTTTTTTTTTGTGAAGGAGGTGGAGATATCCTTATACTGTGCATATTGTATGGAGATGGCCTTGGGAAAACATGATGAATTTTCCATTACTCAAACTCAACAGATTTTTCACTAGTAAATGATGGAAATGCTTTCAAGACAAGGTTGAGGCTGCTAGAGACATGGTATGATCCTAATTTTCTTTGTGCATTTTTGTAAATGGATTGTATTCTTTTGTTGATACACAATGCAATGCAGGGGTAGTATGGGGTGGGATTAGTTATTCTGAATGAATTTTTGGTGGGATATTTTAGACAAGACTAACTAGAATTTGCCAAATTCTTTAAGGACCTTTGCAAGAAATTTGTAAGACCCACACAACAAAATGCTTCAAAAGGGTTAAGATACTCCTTCAACAAGGATATGTGCACCAAATGGAAGCCTATATCTACACTCTCCCACACAATATTTGATAACCTACCACAAAATCTTGAAGCAGCTTAACCACCAAAACATCTAGAAATATCTATTTTGTCATGACATAAGGTGCACCCAAAGGTTTACAACTATCTACAAATTTAAGGAAGGTAAAGTGATTTTAAATCTGCTTCATCTCTTTACCAAATGAAAGATCTTCTCAATGTGAGATTGCAGATGCCACTAAACTATCAACAAGAAATGAGACCATGTATGATCAAAAGAGTTTTCAAACACAAGACTGCAACAGGAGTAAGAAACACAAATTAAAAACATTCTAGAACATAAGTGCATGCAAATTTTAGCAAGAGACAACATTAAATAATCCAGAAATGATCAAATTTATCAGCAGTGGAATGTTATAAGCACAATATCAGAGCTTTTTAATGGATTTACAACTGAAACCAACTCAACATGATACAAATATGATGCAAAAGGAATTCGAAATGGTTCTCATGTGTTTTCTTAGAGAATGGGATTCTTCCCATATTTTTACCATGAAATTATGAGTTTCTCCGACCTTTTGCATGTCTCTAAACATGCATTATATAAATTTCAATTACATTTGATCCTTCTCTCCCAAGAAAATAATATGCCAAGGGATCAAGTTTGTTACAACAATTCCTCATGATTCACTGAAAATGACATTTAACAGATTCGCAACAAAAATTGCCAAGTGTTTAAAAAGGTTGAATCATTACAAATATTTAGATCATTATCCTTCCTGGAGGCACATTTTTCATCATCAATGCATGCAGATGCCTTTCCACTCATCATTTCACCTTTTCTCCTTTTAAAACTACCTCTGTAACTTTCAAATTTGACATTTCACATGTTTGGATGGATTAGGGAAAATTTTCATTTCAAAAACATCTCAGATCTACAAATTAAGCCATGAAAGTGATCCCAGTGATCCTGGAAGGCCCAAACAACATGGAATCACCGAAAATTTGATGAAATTTGATGCAAAATTCACAATTCCAAGTTTCCTGGAGCTCCCATGGTGGCTAAAATGGTACAACGTATAGGAACCATTGATCTACCTTCACCTTTAAATCCTGGCCCTCCACGTGGAAAATGTGAATCAAAAAATAAGCTTGGGTTACTTTTTTAATTTTTGATAAAGCCAGACACGTGGCGTAATATGATTGGATCGGGCCCAGTTTAAAAATATTCACTTTATAACCTTTTGAAAAAATGGAAAAAAATTCCATCTTTCCCCACCTCCTTCCTGGGCCTACCACGTGTCCACAATGTGGGTCCCAATGAAACCACGGGACAATTCTGCACATTTTACCTCCTTTTGAAAAAAGATTTATTTTCACTTTTTCCCCACAGGCCCACACACCTGATTTCTCCCTTGCCACGTGTCACTCGATGATTTGTAGTGGGGCCATGTCTCTCTTTTTTCCATCATGCCTCCTTCACAAAAATTGAAAACTTCAAAACTCACCAGTGGCCCATGCTCTCCTTTGACTTTCAAAATTGGCCACATGTCACACCTAGATTGGCTGCAAAACTTTAGCCCAAGTTTTGACTTTGATCCATTTGAATTTAAAACTTATAAGTCACTAACAAATCCACCACCCATTCTGACTTCTCATGGACACATGTCCACCTGTGATTGGCCATGGGGCCGTGCTCCAAAATTTCACTTTAGCTTTTTCTGCCAAAAGGGAAAAAATTTCCTTCTACCTTCGATGGGCCGCACTTCCTCACTCTATCACCGCACTACCACATGTCCATCCTTTTTTCCATTGTGGACCCATGGCTCTAATTTACACTCTAACTCCTTTTGTCAAAAGGGAAATAATTCCCCTTTTCCTCTCGCGGCCCACACTTCCCCGCTCTGTCACCGCACTGCCACGTGTCCACCCCATGCTCCATTGTGGACCCGCAGCCCTTCTTCAACTTTTTTCCCCTTCGCAAAAAGGAAAATTTTTCCTAAGTTCCCCGTCGGCCCACTATTCCCTTTTTTATTTTTAGGACACGTGTCCACTTGTGATTGGCTATAGGGTTTTAGGCCAGTTTTGACTTTTAAAAATTTTGCAAAATAAAATTCAAAAATCTCCAAGGAAATCTGACTCCCCACTTCTCCTTGGCCAATTAGAACCCGCCACATTGCCAATGCATGCTGAGGAAGAATTTGATGGGAAAATGACACCCATATGGGTGTCAAAATACAGAAAATGCCAGGGATGCCCTAGAAATTGATGTTTTTGTCAAGGATGGAATTTTTTTCGAATTAGAGCAAGACAAAGCATGATTCCAAGCATTCCTTGACCTTGGGATTGGATTTTTGAATACATATAAGTATAAATCAATCAATTTTGATTTTTCATGATCAAACAAAAGGGAAAACACGACATAGCTCACAGATTTTGAAAAATTAGGCACAAACAAGGCATGCATGGATTTTTCTCTCAAACTAGGGTAAAACAACAAGTTTTTGAGCATTTTTAAAACAGTTAACCTGGAAGGGACAAGTTATAGACCATTATTTTGAAAAATAAAAATGTTTTTGAGCAAGTACAAATTTGAAAAATTAGGGAAACATGGTGCAAGATTGAGTATTCTTACAAAATGGGGCATGTCAAATGATTTTCAAATAGACTAAGGCATGGGAACAGAGGAAGTAACTTCATTTTACCCATTAAAACTGTAGAAAATGTTTTAGGAAATGCAGAGTGAAAGGAAAGTTAGGGAAAAATAATAGAGGATCAAAATGGACATTAACAACGGCTCTTGCTCAGGGATGGCCACACCCAAAGTGAGTGCCATAAGAACAAAAAGTAGACCAAGTTCCAAAATAATCCATTGGGAAAAGGAGTCATGAGCCAAAATCACCAAAACCAGCTGAGAACCCAACAAAAATGGCTGCCACATAGCAAGGTAAACCACAAACTGACAAAATACCAAAAATAGAGTGAAAAACCAAACACTATACATTGTACAAGTGGTGCATACCTCAAATTTGGGAATTATTCCAAGAAATACTTTAGATTCCTTCCATTAATAGGTAGTTCAAGCAATTTCCCATCTAAATCTTTGAGAAAAAAGTATTCTCACCAATTCTAATATCAATGGAGTAAGGGCCCATCCATAATGCATCAAATTTTCAATGTTTTCCCTTATCTTAATTTCTTTTGTCCCATAACAAAACCAGATCTCCAACATCAAGGCCCTAGGAGTGACCTTCTTGTCAAAAAAACTTTTCAACTTCTCTTTAAATCGACATGCCTCTCGTGGGATACTCTTCTCTCTTCATCTAGCTCCATAATCTGATTAATCCTTGCCTCATATGGACTTACCTCTTGATCCTCAAGTCATTGAACAAACCGAAATGAAGATAACTGCAAATGTAAGGGAAATAGAGCTTGAATTCCATACACCAACTCAAATGGGATCTTACCAGTAGCTCTCTTGGCAGTGATTCTATCAGCCCAAATTGCAAATTTTAGTTGTTCACCCCATTTTCTCTTGTTCAACTCCAAGGTCCTCCTAATGATCTTTAATAAGTTCTTATTTCTGGACTCACTTGTCCATTTCCTTAGGGATTATAGTTTGAAAAATAGGTCAGATTGGTTCCATACTCCTTGCACATTGTCATTAAAAGCTTAGCTCTAAAACACATGGCATTATCAGCAACAATCTTGACTGGCACACCAAATCTGCATATGATATTATTCAAAAAGAAGTCCATAACAACTTGGTGTGTTGATTTCTTGGTGGGGATTGCCTCTACCCACTTGGTGAAGTAATATGTGGCTACAAGGATCCACTTATCTCCAAAGACTAGAAGGGTGTAAAATCTCACCATTGAAGTCCATCCCCGTTGTTTGAAGGGAGATTCAATTGATACAAAGAGCTCAAAGGAAGGGATCCTGAAGCTTTCATTCTTCTAGAGAAATGCTAACAACTTTCACATTTTCTAATCAACATGGTTGCATCTTTGAAGAGAGTAGGCCACCAATAACCAGCTCTCAAAACCTTGTGTGTTAGTAACCCTTCTAGTAAAGTGTCCTCCACAAACTCCCCCATGGAAATCAGCAATCACTTTGGGAGCTTCATCTTTAGTTACACACTTTAAGAGGACACCTTCATGGTTCTTCCAAGCTAGCCCAAAGTCAGTGATGATGTGTTTTTGAGAATCCAACTTGAGGGCTCTTTTCTAATTTTTATTTAAATGATCAAGACAACATAGGTGTCTAAGAAAAATATGATATCCTTGTACCACTCAAAACTTACCAATTTCCCAAGAACATCTACACTTTCTTCTTCTACTTCATTCACTTCCACAATTTGCAAGTTTCTCCCAGCCATGAGCTTAGCAAGACCCAAACCTCTTACCAATTTTGTGGTTTGGATGTCCATATCATACTCCTATAATTTTTTCACCCACCTACATCTTTTACTTGAGATCTCCATCTTTGATAAGATGTTTTTCACCATGGTGTGGGAACATAAGCAAATAACTTTTGAACTTAAAATATAAGGCCTGAAAACCTTTGTTGTTTTCACCAAAGCAAATGCTTGTTTTTCCATGATTGTATATTTTAACTCAAAGCATCTTGTAAAGCCTTGCTAAAGAAGGAAATATGCCTCTCAGCCACATCTTCATCCTTTTGGAGCAAAATAGATGCACTAGTATTTTCAGAAGCAAAGGAGAATATTTGGAAAGGCCTTTTCTAATTTGGATCTACCAAGATAAGTGCATGTTTAAGTGCCTCTTTGATTCCTTCAAAAGCCTTAATAGTAGCCTCCTCCCATTTGATAACTTTATCCTTCTTTAAAATGCATGTGATAGGAAGAGTCAAGTCAGCAAAATTGGACACAAACCTTCTAATGAAGTTGATCTACCCAAAGAAAGATTGGATGCCCTTCTTCATTATTGGAATTGGCACCTTACTGATTGCTTCTATTCTCTCTGGATTAATCATTAAACCAGCCTTTGAAACAATATAACCAAGCAGCTTGGCCTTTTGCACCCCAAAGTGACACTTCTTTGGATTCAGAGAGATTCCAAATTTAATCAACATCCTTTCCAAATGTTGCAAGTGATCTTTTCTACTCCTTAAAAACACAAATACATCATCCCGATAAACTACAATGAAGTCATTTATATAACCAACAAAAGTAACATCCATTGCTCTTTAGAAATTAGCTCCAGCATTCATGAGACCAAAATGAATTCTCACATAAACAAATGTTCCCAAGGAGTGGTAAAGGTAGTCTTAAATATTTCTAACTCCTTGACAACAACCTGATTGTATCTAGAGAAACCATCCAAGGTGGACAAAAATTCAGATCCAGTCACTAACTACAACATGTTCTCCATGTTTGGAAAAATATAATTGTCTTTCAATGAAGCTCTATTTATATTTATGAAGTCTACACAAAGTTTTATATCTCCATTCTTCTTTTCTCGACCGGCACAAGGTTTGCAACCCAAGATGAATACCTTGTGGGCTCAATAATCCCTCCCTCCTTTAGTTTGTTCAATTCATCTTGGATTTTCATGGAGAGGAGTGGATTAATTCGCCTTTTCTGTCTGAATGGTTTGAAATTTTTATCAAGAGGGATCTCATGCTGAAACAAGTCCTCTCTATATGCTTTTAGCTCTGAATATGACCATGCAAGGCAATCTTGATATTGTTTCAACAATTGGAGGTAGGACTGCTTTTTATTTCCTTGCTTAAAGTACCACCCAACCAAACTCTCCTTGGTTTTTCCTTTATTCCCAAGTCATGTTATTCCACATCCCTTGAGGCGATATGTTTCTATTGATGATGCAACTAGCATTGCTAAAATTTGACTCAAGAGCAACAATACCTCTAGGAATGGTGTTAGTTTTCAATTGGATAATATCTTTTCCAAACAAAGTATCTCTTCCTTTAGTCACACACACCATTGGTTCCCAATCAATATGCTGATCTACAAACTCACCTTGATTTCATAAGAACCTTTTCACTTGAGCATCATCATTAAACACTTGTCAATGCTTGATGTTATCAGGGACAACTAGCCTAGTTAACACTTCAATATTGTACTCACAATAAGGTGAAATGGTGAAAACTCCAAATATTTACCCCAACAATACCAAATTCTCATCATCAGCATTCAAACTTCTATCATGGTGCACAATATTGAAGGAATCAAACACCTCGCTTAGATCCCAAACCGCATGCTCATACTTTGCTTCATTTGCTGATTTTTTATAGCATACAATTTTCTTATTTGTTTAACAAATAGATCTAAATCTCCCTTTGCAATTATGTCCTTGACACCATACTTGCATGTAATTCTCAGACCCAACAACAAGGCTTCATACTTAGTAATGTTTTTAGTACATTAAAAATTAAGCTTGAAGGAAAAAACAAATTCTTCTAAGCTAAGAGGAATCAGAATTACACTAGCACCATTTCCAAATTTGAAGCAAGCTCCATCAAATAGCAAGGTCCAAGGAGAACATACTTGTTCAAGGCACTTTGAATGATCCATTTTTTTCTTTACCATCAAGAAAACCAATAAAATTATCAACATCAACATCGGCAAATAATACTTCATAAGAAGCAATGTTTGGGTCCTCAATTAGATGTAACATTTTCTTCTCTCCCATAGAGCTTGACAAGGCTTCCTCAATGGGAATGGTGGAAAAATACATATCCATTTGGACACTCCCTCCAACACTTATAGCCCACTTTCTTGACAATAACATACCCCATTTGGCGAGAGCAATCAACAATTACAACATCTAATTTTAAATTCCTCCCGTGATAAGATGAAAATTGCACTACCAAACCCTTCACACAACCACCAACCAACACTTCTCTGCAGTCCATGGCCGTACACTTTCCATAGCCTCACCATCACTTTGATATCTAACTCATTCATGACTTCTAACGGCATAACATTACATGATGCACCGGAATCAAACATACAATTGTGAAGTAGCCTATCCTTTATAATCAAAGTTGTGAAGAATGGATCAACATTTAATTAGGAATCAACCAAGAATGTCCCCAAATATACCTCAGATGTCTATCCAAGATCCTCTACTTTTGGTGGTGTTTCAAGGTCAACAATGATTTGAGGAGGAATCTCAACAACATTTACATTTCTACCTGGAGTAGTCTTCTCTTATTTCAACCCCAAGTACTCAAATGCTCTCTTCTTATGCTCAAGAATTCTAAGAAACTCAATGATTGGAACACTCACTTTGATTTGGCTCAATACTTGGGCTATGTCATAGGGAACACTCTTTAGAAAAACAACATTGGAAGGGAGATAAGAAGATTCATTTGATGGAAAAGGATTCTTGGCAGCTTGTGCATGAGGAGGACTGTAATTTTTGCTTGGGACAACAGAGCTTTTGTCAAGTGTTTCTCTCCTTGGAGATTCTTTTGGAATTCTTGTGAGCAAGGATGTTTTAGGTTTATCTTGAGGCCCAAATCCCTTAACAACTTTTCTTCTAGTGTTATAGTCTTTCTCTTGAGCTATAACAACATTCATCAACAATTGTCTATCTTCCTCTGAAGGAATACCACCATCATACTTCTTAATCATCAAAGCTCTTAAGTATTCAAATTCATTGTTAGGAATTTCAAAATATTGCACTACAT
This sequence comes from Taxus wallichiana var. yunnanensis, assembly GCA_018340775.1. Taxonomy (NCBI): domain Eukaryota; kingdom Viridiplantae; phylum Streptophyta; class Pinopsida; order Cupressales; family Taxaceae; genus Taxus; species Taxus wallichiana. Next base: position 42,795,261 of record CM031235.1, read on the forward strand.
CAACTTCAAGAGTATGAGGGGGAAGGAAAATTTGTACCCATTTGATGCAATCCCAAAAAGTTGCAGCTATCCTTACACTTATCACTTCAGTAGATGTTGCTCCTCCTTAGTGGACTTGAAGAACAACCCATCATGTAAATATCATCATCAGCACCATCATCATTATTAGATTCACCTTCTTACTAGTCCACTTCACATGGAGGATGGGGTAAAAACACCTATCACACCAATCAATATCAACAACTTCCTCAACCGTAGCAACCCTAGTAGTCAGTGGATTAGGTAACACTCTTCCTTCATGTGCTTGAGGATGTCTATTTACAAACCCCATGGACCCCTTTCCTCTATCATCTGACCTTTGATCACCTCTAGGATGATTGGAAAATCTGTCATAGGTTTTTACTCTTGGCTGACCTTGCAAAGTTTTCCCAATTCCTTTCTTATCTCTTGTCAACTTATATGAGATTTCTTTGACATCCCTTGCCAAAGTTTTCACGACCTCCTCTAAATCAACACCCTTGCTGGCTTGAGGTTTTTAGGGTTTATCAACTTTACACCATCTCTCTTGAGAGGTTTCCCAATTTCTTTGATATTGTTTTTAATTTGAAGTGCCATGGTGAAAGCTTGTCTTAGATTGGTAGGGTTCTTGTCTCTTAGGTAATAGGCTGCCTTTTAATCAAATGCATCTACATATTTGATTAAACAAGACTCATCACAAGGCCTCAAACTAACAAGAAGCATTCTTAAACTTTTGTTAAACCTTGTGTTAAAGTCACGGACTGATTCATTGGGGTTGTTCTTGATATTCTCAAACTTAGACAAGAGAAATCTAGGACCATTCTTGTCACCATATTACAACATAAATGCATTCATCATTTCAGTCCATGAATCAATATAATTATCGTAGAGCCTTGTACCATTCCGTAACATCCTCTTATAGTGTATGAATGAACAATTTAATATACACATCTTCAAACTCTATCTCAAAATATTCCATCATGTTAACAAAAATTTTGAGATGCTGATCACCAGTTATTGCATTGTTACCTTGGAATTTTGGTAATCTATTTCTGACATCTTGTGGGACAGCATTTGGGTAACCATCCATTCCTCTAAAGTGTATAGGACCAAAGGTGTTAACAAAAAATGGAGGTCTAGGCTGAGCCATATTGTTTGGTGGAGGTGATCTTGGGGGTGACACAAGCTGATGAGGAGTGGAAGGTCTTTGGGGCTCAAGAATATGATTCACAAGACCGGTATTCTCTAAGTGCTAATTTATTTTGAAGTTTTTATTTGAGTTGAAACACGAGGTGTAGATTGGAGAAGGAACTTACCAAGTACAATAGAAGGACCTTCACTAGCTAAGACAAACAAGTTTATGAGAGGATTTCTTGAATCAAAATCACTTTAAGAGGAGTGATAATCCTCTACCAAAGGTTGATCGCTCTCACCAATGGATATATCTTTTCCTAATGTCTAACCTTTAACAACTTTAGAAAATCTTCTCCTTCCAACTCGAGTTTCTTGAATCTATAAACAACTTCTTAGCATAGTCTCTAACGAAAAGAGATCTTCTTCCTTCAAGTTTTACAGAGATTAGCAACACCAAAGTAAGTGATAGAAAGGTTAAAACACTAGTACTTATCAACATCAAAACAACATGGAGTCACCACTAAGGAATTTCACCCTAGTCGTGCAAATGCACTAGAATACTCTGTCAAATATATATAAGCACTGAAAATATTGCCAAACATTATAGATCAGACCTTCCTTTCTTTGAATTTATCAATCACAAATGCAAATGAAGTGCAACTACTGATGGAAACTGATAAAATTTAAAAGCAGAAATTATATCTTCACTCAATCCTTACAAATTTGATTATAAAATTATGCTTCAACAATGTATTTGCATGCAAAATTTTCAAGGGATTTTACCAGGGTTTGATAAGCATTCAAATATCTCAAATATGTATGCACATGGATCAGATTGAACTAAGAGAATATCAAACTCAGAAATCTACTCTTAATTCCAATCTTATAAATCTAATCAGAAGATGATACTCAAATTTGTAATCACACATAAATCACATAAGAAGTATTACCAGGGATCTGAAATAATAAAATACTGAATAATGTCCTTGGCAATGGCACCATTTGGTGTTGTTGATGGGCTAAATAGACATGGACTGGAAAATGAATCAGCAAATCAATCTTAGTAGTGTAAATTATTTCCCAGGAATTCAAAACAAATCCCCAATAATGGCATCATTTGGGTGTTGGTACCTAGATTTAATCTCCTTCACAACTTGAGCAGCATCATGGATTTTACAAGACACTCAAAGGTAGATAAATGATTTATATGTCGTTTTGTAGTTGGGGAAGAAATTTATCTGACTTGTTAGCACTCAGGCTTTGAAGAAGTGGGTAGCACCTTGAAAGGATTTTGATCTAATCCTCACTATTTTAGGTTGTGCCTTTCAACCAAGGTAAGAGAACCTATATTGCAGCCTTTTTTTTGTGAAGGAGGTGGAGATATCCTTATACTGTGCATATTGTATGGAGATGGCCTTGGGAAAACATGATCAATTTTCCATTATTCAAACTCAACAGAGTTGTCACTACTAAATGATGGAAATGCTTTCAAGACAAGGTTGAGGCTACTAGAGACATGGTATGATCCTGATTTGCTTTGTGCATTTTTGTAAATGGATTATATTCTTTTGTTGATACACAATGCAATGCAGGGGTAGTATGGGGTGGGATTAGTTATTCTGAATGAATTTTTGGTGGGAGATTTTAGACAAGACTAACTAGAATTTTCCAAATTATTTGAGGACCTTTGCAAGAAATTTGTAAGACCCACACAACATAATGCTTTAAAATGGTTGAGATAATCCTTTAACTGGGATATGTGCACCAAATGGAAGCCTAGATCTACACTCTTCCACACAATCTTTGATAACCTGGCCACAAAAGCTTGAAGCAGATGAACCAACAAAGCATCCGAAATATCTATTTTATCATGACCTAAGGTGCACCCAAAGGTTTACAACAATCTCAAAATTCAAGGAAGGTAAAGTGATTTTAAATCATTTATCTCGTTTATCGATGAAAGTTCTTCGAATGTGAGATTGCATATGTAACTAAACTATCAACAAGAAATGAGACCATTAATGATCAAAAGAGTTTTCAAACACAAGACAGTAATGTGAGCAAGAAACACAAATTAAAAACATTTTGGAACATAATTGCATGTAAATTTTGCCAAGAGACAACACAAAATAATCTAGAAATGATCAAATTTATCAATAGGGAATGTTATAAGAACAATCTTAGAGCTTTTTGATGGCTTTGCATCAAACCAACTCAACATGATACAAATTTGATGTAAAAGAAATTAGAAATGGTTCTCAGGCGCTTTCTTAGAGAATGGGTTTCTTCCCGCATTTTTCTCGTGAAATTCTCGAGTTTGTCCAACCTTTTGCATGTCTCCGAACATGCATTATATAACTTTCAATTACATTTGATCCTTCTCTCCCAAGAAACGAATATGCTAAGGGATCAAGTTTTTACAAAAATTCCTCATGATTCACTAAAAATGACATTTAACACATTCGCAACAAAAATTGCCAAGTGTTTAAAAAGGTTGAGTCATCACAAATATTTGGATCATTATCCTTCTTGAGGCATGTTTTTCATCATCAATGATTGTAGATGCCATTCCACTCATCATTTCACCTTTTCAAATTTTAAAACTACCTCTCGTAACTTTCAAATTTTACATTTCAAGTGTTTGGACATTTTAGGGAAAATTTTCATTTCAAAAACATCTCGCATCTACGATTAAGTCATGAAAGTGGTCCCAATGATCCTGGAAGGCCCAAACGACATGGAATCACCAAACATTTTATCCAAAATTCACAATTCCAAGTTTCGTGGAGCTCCCACGGTGGCCTGAATGGTGCAATGTATAGGAACCGTTGATCTTCCTTAAACTTTAAATCCTGCCCTCCACGTGGAAAGTGTGGATAAATAAAAAAAATCTTGGGTTACTTTTTTAATTTTTTGATAAAGCCGGACACATGGCATAATATGATTGGATTGGGCCTAGGTTTAAAATTACTCACTTTATAACCTTTTGTAAAAATGGAAAAAATTTCCATCTTTCCATGCCTCCTTCCTGTGCCCGCCACGTGTACACAATGCCGGTCCCAATGAAATCTGCGGGACAATTCTGAACATTTTACCTCCTTTTAAAAAAAGGAAAAAATTTTACTTTTTCCCTACAGGTCCATACACCTGATTTCTCCCTTGCCACATGTTGATCGATGATTCACCACAGAGCCATGTCTATCTTTTTTTCATGGCTCCTTCGCAGTAATTAAAAACTTCAAAACTCACCAGTCACCTGCGCTCTCCTTTGACTTTTAAAATTGGCCACGCATCACACTTGGATTGGCTGTGGAACTTCGGCCCAAGTTTTGAATTTGATTCATTTGAAGTTAAAACTTTAAAGTCACTAAGAAATCTGCCCCCCATTCTAACTTCTCATGGACACATGTCCACATGTGATTGGCCACGGGGCCACGCTCCAAAATTTTACTTTAGCTTTTTCTACCAAAGGGAAAAAATTTCCTTCTACCTCCAAAGTCCTACACTTCCCCACTCTATCACGACACTGCCACGTGTCCATCCTTTTTCCATTGCGGACCATAGCTCTAATTTGCACTATAACTTGTTTTTACAAAAGGGAAATAATTCCCCTTTTCCTCCGCGGCCCACACTTCCCCGCTTTGTCACCACGCTACCACGTGTCCACCCCCTGCTCCATTACGGACCTGTAGGCCCTTCTTCAACCTTTTTTCCCTTCATAGAAAAGGAAAAAAATTCGTAAGTTCCCCATCAGCCCATTATTCCCTTTTTTAAATTTTTAGGACACATCTCCACTTGTGATTGGCTGTGGGATTTCGGGCTAGTTTTGACTTTTAAAACTTTTACAAAATAAAAGTAAAAAATCTCCAAAGAAATCTGACTCTGCCACTTCTCCTTGGCCAATTAGAATCCCCCACATTGCCAATGCATGCTGAGGAAGAATTTGATGTGGAAATGATGCCCATTTGGGTGTCAAAATACAGAAAATGCCAGGGATGCCCTAGAAATTGATTTTTTTGCCAAGGATGGAAATTTTTTTGAATTGGAACTAGACAAAGCATGATTTTGAGCATTTCTCAACCTTGGGATTGTATTTTTGAATACATACAAGTATGAATCGATCAATTTTGATTTTTCACGATCGGGTAAAAGGGAAAACACGACATAGCCCACATATTTTGAAAAATTAGGGCACAAACAAGGCATGCATGGATTTTTCTCTCAAACTAGGGTAAAACAACAAGTTTGTGAGAATTTTTAAAACATTCGACTGGAAGGGACAAGTTGCAGACCATTATTTCAAAAAATAAAACATTTTTGAGCAAGTACAAATTTGAAAAATTAGGGCAACATGGTGCAAGCTTGAGTATTCTTGCAAAATGGGGCATGTCAAATGATTTTCAAATGGAATAAGGCATGGGAATAGAGGAAAAAACTTAATTTTACCCATTAAAACTATAGAAAACATTCCAAGAAATGCAGAGTGAAAGGAAAATTAGGGCAAAATAATAGAGGATCAAAATGGACACCAACAAGTTCCACATTTATACCCTGAGATATTATCTTATTTTATTCTCCACTCGCACTCTTATATAAAAGAAAACCTTTAAATAGGTTCATTTATATAGTTTTTATAAACTATAAGATATAAATGAATGGGGCCGCCCCCTTACATGGATAATATAAATGGTTAGGGACACATGTTAGGTTTTATGTAATAAGTATTAATATTTAAAAAGTAATCCCATCGTGGCCAAGTAATAAACACAGGACCCCTTTCCAAAAAAAGTAAGCACTTAAGTTTTTTTAAAACATGTATAAACCAAATCTAATAAAATTTATATTTTAAGCAGTTTAAACTAACCATATATATAAAATATTATTTAAACTTAGGTTTGTTTCTTTTTTTAAAAACTATATATGCCTAGATTTATAAGTTAAATATGATTTAAACTTAGGCTTAGAATATGGTTTGTTGACTCTTCCCTCAATCCCATGTAATTTTAATATGGTTAAAGACTTTTAATATATAGTTTTTTTTTCCAAAACTATAAAAATTTTAATATGATGTTTATATAAATTATTATATAAATCTTATTCTATATTATATATATATTTAAAAATAATAATATAGTTTTCAAATTATATAGGATATAGTTATAGATTAACTATAAACTATAGTTTTTCAAATTGAATCCTTTTAGAGGGGACTAAAGAACACGGGTATGAATTTACCTTCCGAAATATTTAACCTACAAACATTTGAAATTATAGAAAACAAAAAAATATTTCATATAGTAATAAATCCTTTCTTTTTCTATACGTGATTTTCACGCAGGTAAATATTTTAAGCCCCTTTCACCTATGCACACATCAATCTCCAAACAAACATTAATTCCATATAATTTACAAAATGTAAATGAAAGTAAGAATCATATCATATTACATCTCCCCCAAAAAAAAAAATAGAGATTTAAAATTGAAAACCCTAAAATTTTTACCAAGAGTTTAATTGCACAAATGTAATGCCAAAATAAATTGGGGAAAAAAATAAGGAACCGGATACTTTTAAATACCCTTTCAAGTTGGTTGAAAAAACCCGTACAAATTGAAAAAATAAAATACACAACATTTGATCTTAATTTATTTAATTTACCTCACTCTGTTACCATGTTAGAATTTGAGATTTTTTGTTGGCCTTGTGTTGATGTTGTGATTATTTTGGATGTCCTTAGTGGTTCCCTCTTGACCCTTGTTGTATTAATTTGTTTAACCCTTGTTCTAAGTTAGTTTAAGGGACTAATGGTTCCTACTTGTGTTGGGGTGATTTATTATTGTTAACCTTGTTCTTTGAGGTGTGGGACCACTTAAACATGATTTGGGTGGGCCCCACCACCTCTCCATGTGTGTCACTTTTCCCAAACCCTAATTTGGGTTAAAAGTGGAATTTATAAGTGTTGTTTTTTGTGTTGGGGTCTCATTTTCACCAAAATGGACCCCTTGGACCCTAACTATGGGTAAGGGTTATTTTTAAGGATCAAATGGGATTTTCCCTCCCATTTGATCCCCTCTTATCCACATCATTTTAAATGTGTTTTTAATTTAATCCACCTTGGTAGTGGAGGAAAATTAATTTATTTTATTTTGAATTTTTGGGGATATTAATTTATTATGTATTTTTCCTTTTGTATGATAGGGACTTATGGGAGTCTTGTTTGGAAAATTATTATGGTAACAAACGCCACCCTTTCACTTTTTGAATTATTTCTACAAATTATTTATTTCATTTACCATTAATGATAGCATCCATTAACATCCATTCATTCACATACATTCAATGAGATCTTATTAAGTGTGTACAATACATTCAAACAACCATAACACATGAGAAGAATCACATAGACATAAGATATAAGTGGGAAAACCTCATGGGGAAGAAAAACTACTGAAAATCTACTTATATTACACAAAGAAAAGAGATTTAGTGAAGCACCAACTTCATAAGGAGCACCAACCCCTAGTTTAATAGAGCACCAACCCTACAAGGATCACCAACCCCTAATTTAGTGAAGCACCCACTCCACAAGGAGGCTACAACCTCCAAAATTGACCAAGCACCAACTTATCCACCTAATGATGATGATATCTGAATTTTTTTACTTCCACAACTGATGGAGATCTCTAATTCAACTCACAAATCCTTTATCAAACCCTCATGCCTTCAACTCGCTCTCTATCTTCTTCCTTATCAACTTGTCTTGGCTCTAAGATATTACACACATGATATAAAAAAATTCTTAACCTATAACCCATCTGATCATATCTCAATTCATGCCTTCAAACCTTCAAAACATTTCTACTTGGGTCACACTTTTCCCTCTAAGAGAACTAGTTCAAAACTAAACTAAAAAAACACTAAGATATGCTTTTCTTTTCCAAAATCACCATAGGTAGGTCATCATTAATAATAAATACCAATAAAACTTAATAAATTTCCATTATATTCATTAAAATAGTCATATATGACCCATATAGGCTGACCATGCCCAAAACATTCATACTTGCACCAACACGCCTCAAAACCCCATCACTAGGATGAGAAAAATACACTCATACCAAAACCATGATTATTCAATCTCCAAAAATCACAATTAATGTTTAATATAATATATAATAATAATACATGGTCATGTATTTTCTTGAACAAATCAAATAAATCATTAAATGATCCCACTAGCTCATATCCTTCTCAAAATTAGTGTTTCCAACATCTTGATTTTACCTTTGGGCCTCAAGAACCCTCAAGATGAACTAAAATATGGAATGTGAAAACTCTATGGAATTAACAATATCTTTACATCACTTCTATTCAATTTATAACTCATGAAACATCCACATGCTCAAACCACAACAAATTTTCTCTTCACCAAAACAAGTTGCCCAAAAACCAATTTTTCAAACTCAACTAGTTTGAACCCTTTCTATCACTTAAAATACCTATAAATTCCTTCACTAGGAACAAAATACATACCCTATTAAATCCCTAGGTAATATCAAGCATCAACTCATTCATCTCATGCCTTAACCAACTCAATTTTTTAGCTTGAGAAAACATGTCCCAAACTACAACTACCTTTTTCTTCACAAATACACCTAAAGGTACCATCAAATCAACTTACCAATACATAATCCATACATAAATGAAATTACATATGAACTACCTTTATATAATATATTATAACTCCTTAAAACTCCAAGTGGAAGACCTTCAACAAATCCAATCTCTACAAATTTCTTTTTATGCCTTCTTGGGCTCAAGAACCGAACGTGCACTCAACATAATCTATCACACCAAATAAATAGTTCCACACTAACCCAAAGCATGGAAAAATATTATAAATTATTTCTAAAAAATCATCAACCTTCACCAATCTTGAACAACTCGAATCATCAACTTACCTCTTGTAGTCACCTAACACCACATTAGAACAAACATCCTCCAAACTTTTCCTTCAAATAACATCTCATAAGTTTTTTATAACATATCAAAAATACAATTTTGATATACCAATGAAAAATTCTCTGAACCCACCTCACAAAAAAACTTGAATCAACTCCTAACTCCTCTCGCAGCTCATAAAATGTCAATTTTACCATAAGCCGCTCCAAACCGCCCAAAAACCCAATCTTCATAAATAGGGTATACTTTGAAATTTTTCATATCAAACATTACCTGAAATATTTATGAACATCTAGAATAACTCAAGGGATAAGAAATAATTTCAATTTAGTCTTCAACTTCTTAGGATAAATTTACCTCAAATTAGACTTCTTAAGAAACAAGCATTTTCATGTGGGGCCCACGTATCACCACATGCTATAATATACCTTTATGGAAAGATGAAAGAGTCCTCTATAGCATATAATAATCAATTTTTCATAGCCAATAAAAACTAGTCTTGTAAAATAAATCTTCTGCAAGTCACTCCTAGCTAGGGTTTAGTTAGCGGTTTAAACCACTCTACCTTGTTAACAATCATTCATAAAAACGTGACGATAAAACCACATCATTATTTTTTTGAAACCTTCATATTTGACATAAGAAGATATTCCAAAGAGGTAATGTATCCATGCAAATCATATATTTCACAACAAATATTAGAAGTTTCACATTCTTTAAAACACACTTTTACTTGCCCGGTTTTGCCAAAACTTGCATATCTTAAAATATCTTCAACACTTTGACCTGAAACTTATCATGGAGAATCATGAAAAATACTCTAACTAATCAAACTCATCACCTAGCCAAAATATTTTTTCATATATGTGTTTACCTTTCTACTCAAATTAATGTAGTGAAATAATAAAAACAAAACCAACCTCGAAGACGCAGGGTTTAATGATACCCGTAGATGATAGATGTTAAAGTTGATGGATGAAATCTCCTTCTTTCACTTATAGAGGAACATGTAGATCATAGAAACTAAGAATAATATGGTATTAGATAGGTATGTGGCTGATTTCCTTTAAAATGCCAGTCCTCAGAAGTCAATGGACTTCCTTGTAAGGATGTTAATCCACATTCAAGAAATTGATCTGATAATGATAAGATAAATTGATAAAATAGACGATATAACTAACAATGCAAAGGAAAAGGGACTAACACAGTCAAAGGATATATGATGGTTTGATGGTGATACCTGATCCAAAGGGAATATAGGGATCACAAAATGGATCAAAGGAGCAAGGATGTGGATAGTTGTGTACTCACAAAGGTGAGAAAGATGATAAATTTGATTTAGATAATCAATGAAGTACTATAGATGGCTCAAAGGAGATTAGTATGCCTATAAAAACACTTGTAAAGGCAGAGTGATAATCAAAATTAAGATCTGAATGTCAAAAAGGAAAGATGATATACTAAATGGTGTAACAAATAAGAATAGTTGGTGATTGAGGACGATAACTGGAAATTGAGATGAATCATCTATGATTATGGGAATCACCAAGTAATTTCTATGGAAATTGTGCAAGATGATAAAGGAAGAATATAATCTTGATTAAATATTTTTAAAAATTAATAGATCATATGATAAATTAATTACCTTCTAAATAATGATAAATGAATCTTAAAGAGATAATGTTATCGAAGATAAGAATATTGTAGATGCAAGAAGAATCAAGTTGATTTGATTCTTGGGAATATGAATGACCTTCATAGGTTAAAGAAGAGATCCTTGATTCCTTGAATGTTGTTGGGATGATAGCTGACTCTATATAAGGCTATGATATAAATAAAAATGTAATATGAAGTCCTAAGGTCACGTCCACCTACAAGCTAACCTCAAATGGAGGCCTGGAGCTTGTTTATATAGAGTTGTTAAAAACCAAGGAGAATCACTGGTGATTCAGGTTTTTATGGGAAAAAGGTTGCAACCGCCTCCCAAATCAAGATTTTGTTTGTTTTATTGAAGGATATATGTTAGAAAGAGGTTATACAGGTTAGGAATGTTGTTAAATGGTTGAGAAGGTGTTTATTTGTTTTGTTTTATTTGATTTTGGTTAGAATGTGGTTTTGGGTGGTTTTAAGAGAGGATAAAATAAGATTTTACAGATGTGGAATTGATATTTACAGGGAGTAAATATAATGGGGGAAATAAGACTTAGGATAAGGATTTAATGTATAATATTATAGTGATGTGATAATGAAGGGGTGCTTGTGCAGACGTGGACATGAGGATTACCGGGTGCTAATTTTAGGTGTCTACATTTTGCCCCTTTTGTTGAGTGGTTTTAGACAAGCCACGAGACAAAAATGAGATGTGATAGATGAATGATGTAGAATTATATGATGAGGTGTTCCCCGATCCAAAAATTTAGGTCATAAATTTAACTAACTTTGGACTCCTATTGCTTTAGTATTTACCGATAAATATAACTCCGCTTAAATAAATCAACTCAAAATAATGCAAGAATTAAGACACACTGCACACGGGTTGATTATGGAGTTCAAAATAGCCTACATTTCTGGGTTCTTATAGAACCGTTCCACTATTCAAAACTTGTAAGTATAATATAGTTTCTTACAATAAAAACCTAATGGAACTTTAAACTTGCCTAAAAAGAACTCTAGACATTTGAAGGAACACCGGTATAATCTGGGACCTTCTTCCACCTTCCCGTACCTGTAAGCTCTATGGAACTATGATCCTATTAGGTAGTTAGAATAACTCCTAATAATAGTAATACACCTTATAAAATAATAGGTCTTACACTCACAACTCACAATTATGTCTAAAATAAAAGCCTCTTAACTTTCTTATCACTCAAGATTCACCTCCTAGAGCTTTAAGAATAAGCTTACAGTTGTGTATTTGAATAGAGGTGGTTGATCCCTTTTTATAGTGGGTCTCGGCCTGATTTTCTTGAATAAATGCCTGTCACCAACTTTGTTCCAACTCGTCGAGTTGGGTGGGTTGGTGGATCGCTTAGATGTGGTGGGAAAGTTGTGAGGTGAAATACCCCACACCTACTACTTTGTTTGGCCATTAAGTGGCTCAATCGAGCTCCTCTTACCTCTATGTGAAGACCCCCAACCACCATGTTGCCCCCCTAAAATATTGACTAAGTACACAAAGGCGCATGGGCGTAAAAGGCCTAAGTTGAAGGGTGGGTCCACAAGGGGAAGGAACTCAAGGAAAGATTCTAGGAGGGTTTTAGAAGAACCCATGGTATATTTTGGTAGAACAAGGTCTCGGGAACTAGTCTTATTCGGAATTTTGAGAAGAACAAGAGAAAAGTGTGACCCAAATGCGCATGTAGAGTGGATAAGGTTCTAGCCTGGTGATGGGTTGGCCTAAGAAGGAATATTCCCTGTGATGGAGGCTTCTAGACGGTCATCATGGAAAAGAGTGGAGAGCTTATGCATGGAGGAGCATGCACCCATAGAGAACCACATTCAGACACTTGGTACTAGATCTGAGACCGTAGAAGGATGAGTTGGCACTTGGGTGCTATAAATACAAGCACCCGAAGAAAAAGGTATGTGTATGGTTATTGATAGAGTTGGTCAATAATATAGATTCAAAGAGAGCGTAGCTCTATGGAAATGGCTACAATGATTCTATTGGGTTGGGTAGATAAACTATAGAAGATGGATGTATCAAGGGCTTGGGGTTATAAAATTTCATTTTGAGAGATAAGGAATGTAGATCCAGTTATTATGTATGACTTCGGTCTTCCACACTAAAATGTTCTATAATGAATCTAATGGATGTAATGAGGTTACCAACTTATTTGAATATTATCATTAATGATTTTGGTCCATCCTTATATCTTCATAGTTCTATTTCATGTATGTTTATAAGATGAATACGAATCCCTATGTATTTTCCTTTTTGTTTTGATTTAGTTCTTTAAGTCTCATTAAAGTATCTTTGTGTGTAATGACTTGTAATGATCCGAGCCATTCTGATCTCTATGATGTTTTCATGTCTCATTCCCACTCACTTTATTTAAAGTTTGGATCATAGATGATGTTTTTCCACTCAACTCATATAAAAGAGAGACTCGGCGCCCACGCGTGCCTCTCGGTTGATAGGTCGGTGTGCATAGGGTTCCCTTGTTCTTTGGTGGGTTTAAAAATTACTACATCTTGCACTTATTTCTGGACCTCTTTTTGAAGTTGTAGAAGGGAAATAACATACATCATGATCTATACAATGAGTGATGAAAAAGCATTTAACTCGTGTAAAGTTTTGAATAATGGTTTAAGAGCACGGAGGATGAGTTTCCTTAGAGATTCAGCACTGGGCTTGAGTTTGATGCTCGTAGATGGGTAGAAGAGAACCTCTACCATGAGTTGTATGAGAATTTTTTTGTTGCTTCCCAGTAGAGCTGTATGAATGGCTCTTAGCATATACATCTAGATCAAGCTGGTATTATAGATCATGCACATGGACCCAAGACGAATTCCAAAGGTTACAAGATGTAGATCTGATGTGGACTCATGTTGTGGATCATTGGTGGAAAGGAGTACTGGCTAGCTACACTCTGGAGTATGCTATTTCCATGTATTCTTTTCTCGGAGGTTGCTGAGTTTGAGTTTTTACGGGATCCCAGAGGATCATTTCTATGTGTTATCCCTTTGGCAATGAAGATCTTGATCGTGACCATGGGTTTAGAGGCATTTCCAATGGCTAGCTAAAACCTTCCGAGTGCTAGGTGAGGAAGCTAAGGTGGAGGAAGATGGTAGACATTATGACAGAGAAAGAAAGGGAGGAGAGATGACTCAAGTATAGTGAAGCACATGAAAGGGAGATTGCTAGACAATGTGAGGTTGTAAGTGTGATGGATATATGGAGGTAGACATTATGGGAAGGATTTGAGGTTCACGTAGAGGACATATAACCTGAGCAGTCTTTTTTACCCCATCTTGGCAAGTCCATAAGAGAGACCCCTTCAGATTTTGATGATATTTCTTCACACGAAGAGAGAAGAGTCATTGGTGCACATCTGAACCCACCTAGTGACTAAACCCCGGTACTTTGTTTCCCGTATCAAGGAAGGAGTATCGTTGACCCAGTTGGTATTAGTGGAAGTGACAGATCTATGCCTAGGAGATAAAAATTTTCATTTTCCACTTCTATGGCTATGCATACTATTCTAGTATTCGGAGGAATTTTTGGACAAGGAGAAAATATACAAGGCTTGGGTAACACATTGAGGAGTGGTGTGGGACACACATCTGTAGCGGCACAATCTCATAGATGGTTGGCATGTAATTTAGTGGGACATTGGGGACCCTAGGCGTGACCGTTTAAGACCCATTACTGGTTATTGGAGGATCTAGAGGTGGAACTGGTGGATCTGAAGGCACGGGACCTAGTGGATCTAATGGATCTAGTGGAGGAGGAAACATTGAAGGAATTCAAGGAACTAGATCAGGAGGATAAGGGCCCCATCCACCTCCTCAATTATTCTTTGAGACATCTTTACATTTACTAGATTACAGGGGTATTGAAGATGTTATGAAGCACGTTCACAAGTGTGAGCTGCTATGGCATGCAAAGGGGATCACAAACCCGGAGTGGAAGGCTAGTTAGTTTGCAACAATGTTGTAAGGATGCGCACATAGCTAGTATAGGAAGTATGACCCTGTCGATAGTGGTAGATTATAACACAATGAAAAAACTTTCCTAGCCAAATTCCACATCCCCGAGTTTGAACAGAGATTATCAGCTTCCTTAAGGAAATTTAGCAGGGAATGGTGGAGAGTGTGTGGGAGTATGACGCATAATTTAAGACTCTCCTGTTAAAGTTGTCATATGACATTCACCCTTCATAGCATGCTCAATGGTTTTTTGGAGGGTTGATAACCCCATTTAGAAGAGCCTTATCTCATAAGACTTTTATAGACCCGTGCGAGGTGTTGGAAGCTTCCTTGTACACTAAAGCTATTGGGAGCATTGACACTGGTGTTAGCCCGCTTCTAGAAGCTTAAATCATTGCTATAGCTAAGAAGCTAGAAAATTTATCTCGTGAACTAAGCTTAGAGACTCAATGTGGAATGTGGTGTATAGATTGTGAGGTAGAAGGGCATGCCAAGGATAGTTTCCCCTGGAAGACAATTCGCGCTATAGCAGTAGACTGTGAGATTTTTCATGGGGACCATGACATGAGTAGATGTCCCTTATTATAACATGCAATTTAGAATAATGTATCTTACTACTGTAAGATCTACACCTCTACGACCCATGATCCTAAGGATTGTCAGCTTATTGACCAGATCCATGAGGCCATTGACCATGGTGTGCATCAAACCAGCATTGCCAATAGTTCTAAGAATGATGACCACCATTATGAGGAGCGCACAGATGGAGGTGCACATAGAAGGGAATTTCATGGAGGATTTTGTGATCGTGCTAACTGTGAAGGAGGAAGAAGTGAGTTCCTATGTGGAACCTGTTTTAATTGTGGGTCTACAGACCACTACAAGCACAAGTGCTAAGATTTTTACAATGCTCATGGTGTGGGAAGAAGCACAAGTATGAGGAGTGCCCTAAGTTGTTTGAGAATATTAATCAACAGCACCGGAAAGACAAGGGTGCTACAATGGTAAGTAGTAAGAAAGATGACACACAATGGATGCCACGAGTGACCCATGATGCGAATGGAACTTGTTATGGTAACAACAAGAGCAGAGGCCACATGTGCAAAGGAAATACTAAGGCAGAAGAACCTAGTTTCAAGGGAAGAAGTGGTACATGGGAAGTACCCAGACCCTATGCATCAAAAGGAGGTATATCAAGAAACCATGGATGTCATTCAAAGTTTACAAGGAGAAATCCAGTGTCTAAAGGAGTAGTCTAGAAGGGAGGAGCAAAGAAGGAAGGTCAAGGCACCAAAAGATGACTGGATGAGGTCAA
The DNA here is from genome assembly GCA_018340775.1 of Taxus wallichiana var. yunnanensis. Classification (NCBI taxonomy): domain Eukaryota; kingdom Viridiplantae; phylum Streptophyta; class Pinopsida; order Cupressales; family Taxaceae; genus Taxus; species Taxus wallichiana. The sequence continues at coordinate 42,811,340 of CM031235.1, forward strand.
GGAAGTATGTAAAATACTAAGGCAAGAGAATATTATTCCCTTGCTAGGGGCATGGTTGAGAGAGAAGGTACCATGCGCTAGAGAAGAGCATGAGAGGTAGGTATTGCATGCAAAACTTCTCCCTCATAACCTTGAGCATGATAGGGAGATCACATTAAATGTGGTCATGGATGGATGGATCCTTAGAAATATCCTCATTGACACAGGCATGAAAGTCAATGTTCTCACCTTGGATGCATGGCATTAGATGGGAAGACCTGTATTACAACCATCTTTAAATGTACTATATATGGTGAAAAAAATGAAATCAATTCCCATCGGTGTCTTAAAGTATGCAACTATGACCATTCAAGGGGCTAAGTTTACTAGAGACTTCAAGTCTTAGTGCTCAATGAGGAAGAAAATTTCCCAATATTACTTGGGTGCCGATGGTTTTATAATAACAATACGGATCTTCAGCCCACAAGGGATACATAAGATTTGAAAATGAGGAGGAATGGGTCATCATACCCTTGGCTAATGGAAAATCAACACCCTATACTGAACCTTTGGGAGAAGAGGTCCTGGATAGAATATATGTGCGCTCAATCAGGGATCTAGAGGTAATCCATCCCATAGAAGGAGTTATCCAATTTGAGGATGCTCAATCCTTAAGTGACACCACCAGTATAGCATGTGATAATTGGGCACATGGGACCTATGATTTAATCAGATGGCATTTGAGAGGATCAGTGACAAAGGTGACAAAGGCGTGTACAGTCTGATGCCTAGGGGAAAGGAGCTACCTAAGTACTTAGGAGGAGCCTTCCCTAAGGTATTTTTACAAGATATGGAAGCTCAATGGAAGAAGGAGAATGAATGAAGAGGGATGTTAAGTTATGTCCTATGTGTAACTTCTACATGCTAGTGGGTGACACATCAAGAATCGTGCAAGGTGAGAATTTCCTTCTCTGTATGGTTTTGCAGGAGCAACGTGCCCATGGCTATAAAAGAGTACCATGGTAAAGAGACTACATCCTTTCATATTTAAGCATGTGAGACAGCCTGGATGGGAAGCATAGAAGCATTGCCACCTTCATTATGGGTTCACAAGTTGTATTCCATCCTATAAGGTTGTGCACGCACATGGTACATTCATTCTAAGACATGCCGCCAGACAAGGAATTGGTAAGAGTTAGTGGCTGATCTCATTCAAGCATTTGAGTATCAGAGTACAAAACCCTTGGTGGATAAGGAATTATAAGTTTTCAAGCATATTACCATTGGGGATAGTACCATGGAAGAAGATAGGATACTAAATTTGCTAGGTGAACCTGGCCTGGAGATGCACTTTGAGGAAAAATACATAAAAGAGATACAATTTGAGCATGCATGTTTGGAAAAAGAAAAAGGAAATATGGTGTATATTATTGATGGAGAAGAAACAGAAAACTTAGATGTTGACCATTTTGTGGGGACACGTGAGGTGTTAGATAGTTCTGATGAACGGGTATGCACCTATCATGAACATTTAAGGATAAATAAGGTTAACATCATCTCGGGAGAGGAGCCTAAAGAGGCTATCATTAGAGACTATAAGTCAGAGAAAGAAGTGTCTAAAATCATTGATCTTTTATGAGAGTTTGAGGATTTATTCTTGCACGGGTATCATGAACTAAAAGGAATTCATGATTCCTTGGGATAAATGAGAATTAAGTTGAAGGAGGGTGCACTGCCGTCTAGAAGAGACCATACCACATGAATCAACTGCGTGTGAAAGTCAAGGAAGAAATAGACAAGATGATAGTGTCAGGTCTTATTGAAGCTATTGAAGAGTCAAAATGGATAATTCCAATGGTAATTAGCATCAAAAATGATGGAAGGATAAGGATTTGTGTTGATTATAGGGATATGAATGTAGTGCATATCATTGATCCTTTCCCAACCCCATTTACTAAAGAAATTTTAGAGGGAGTGGCAGGACGCGAGGTCTACTCTTTCACAGATGGATTTTCAAGCTATCACTAGGTAAGGATCATGAAGGAGGACTAGAGGAAGATGAATTTCACCACTAAGTGGGGAATTTTTTCCTATATAGTCATCTCATTTGGGTTGAAGAATGCACTGCTGTGTTCTTGCGCATTATGGTACAAGCTTTCCAGGACTTCATCCATAAATTCCTTCAAGTTTACCTGGAAGATTGGATAGTGTATGGGTTAGTGAAGCACCATTGTGCCAACTTAAGGTTAATGTTTGAAAGGTTTCAGTAGTTGAGGATATCCCTTAATATTAGGAAATGTGTCTTTGTTACCCCGTTTGGAACATTATTGGGACACATCATATGTAAGGAAGGCCTACTAGTAGATCCCGCTAAAGTTGCAGTAATTGTGGGATTGAGGGAGCCTACTAGTCAAAGCGCAATGCGTGGATTTCTTGGGCATACAAGGTACTATAGGAAGTTCATCAAGGGATATGCCAAGATCATTGTGCCTTTAGAAGAGTTGCTTAGACATAAAAGTGCCTTTCATTAGGGAGAGGCACAACAAAAGGCATTTGACATTTTAAAGGATAGGCTTATCATTGTGCCCATCCTACCTTTCCCTCTTGGGATAAGCCTTTTCATGTTCATGTGGATGCCTCAGAACAACCATTGGAGTAGTACTTGCAAACCTAGTGAAGGGATTGTTGATCACCCTTTGTGCTTTACAAGTAGGAAATTGACACTAGCAAAGCAGAATTACACTACAACTGAGCATGAGGCATTGTCAATGATCTACACACTTCATAAATTTAGACAGTATTTGTTGGCAACCCCTTTTATATTTTACACTGACCATATGGCATTGAAATACTTGGTGAACAAGCCCATTCTACAAGGGCACATATGTCAGTGGGTACTATTGTTCCAAGAATTTGAGTTCATGGTGGTTGTCAAACTAGGAAAAAGTAATTCTAGACCTGATCATTTGTCTAGAATTGATTTAGGGAGGATGTGCAAAGCATTTGAGATACCATGCAAGATGAAAAACTATTTAGGTTATGGCATGCACCCTTAAACTTAGAAGATATTGAAATATTTCTCAAAAATGGGTGTGGCGCCAGTCAGAATGAAGGCCTTAGAGAAGAAGAAGTTGGCTATATGTGTCACACCCTACATGCTAATTATTGAAGATCTATACAAAATGGGTCGTGATGAGATTCTATGTCGATGCATGTTAGAACATGAGAGCATTACAATTATGGTAGACTATGTGGGAAATGTAATCTGCGTGAAGATTCTACTCACGGGCTCTGGTGGGGAGACCATTTATCAATATTGCATTGAGTTTTGTAAGGCTGTGACCATTGGTAGCACCTTGGAAAACCTAGAAAAATAGATGAAATGCCCTTACAACGAATAGCTAGTGTGAACCATTTGAGAAATGGGATATCAACTTTGTCAGACCAATCTCACCAATGATGTAAATGACTAGTTCACGGTATATCCTCATTTGCACTGATTATTTGACAAGGTGGGCAGAGGCAAAGTGCCTACAAAGGATTGTACAACGGCTACAACTACTATATTTTTATGGGAAAACATAATCAGCAGGTATGGATGCCCATTGAGTTTAAAAAGTGATAGAGGTACGCACTTCCTCAATGAAACAATCAAGATTTTGTTATCAGAATTCATGGTGGCCCATCACAAAACTACTCCCTATCACCCTTAAGAAAATGGAACTGTTGAGGCATTTAATAAAATACTTAGTCACACGTTGACTAAGATCTATGATGTTGGTAGATAGGATTGGGATGAAAAAGTATCAACCATTCTTTGGGCATATAGGAAAACCTATAAGAGGTTGAATAAGGCCACACCATTTCAATTGGTGTTTGGCACAAAGGCTATCCTACCAGTTGAATTCATGTTACCTTTTTGTGTATAGCATGCACAAGAGGATTAGATGATGAACAAGTACTAGAAGAAATAATTGACAAGTTAATGCAATTAGATGAAAGATGATCACTTGCTAGGTGGAGCCAGAAGATGGAAAAACAAAAACAAAAGGAATGGCATGATAATCACATTAAGAATAAGAATTTTGAGGTTGGGAAGATGGTCTTACTGTATGATTCCAAGTTTATATGCCATTCTAGGAAGTTAAAATTCCATTGGTTGGGTCCCTACATCTTCTCTTACATCCTTGATTCAGGCATGTGCCAGTTACAAGCACTGGATGGGACAAGATTGCCAGGACATTTCAATGGGAGTAGGTGAAGCCCTATTGGTATCCAAATTTATTCTCCTTTTCACTATGAGCAGCACCATAGTTATTTCATGAAGCTTAAAGATAGATTAGACCATGTTGTATGTCATTGGTAGCTAGGGATATGGTCTAGATAAAGACTCGGGCTTGTGGAGAAATGTATATCACTCCAAGAGGACTTGATCTTGTCCTAGCTATTTTAGGTTGTGCCTTGTAACCAAGGTAAGAGGACCTATTTTGTAACCTTGTAATGGTGAAGGAAATGAAGATGTCCTTTTCTTTGCTTGAAATTCTATGGTGGAGACCTTAATGAAAACATGATCAACACCCCATATCTGAAATCTCACAACTTGTCACTTCTCAAAACATGGGTATGTTCTCAAAACAAGGCAAAGGTTACTAGAGACATTGGAAATCCTGATCTATTATGCATACTTTTGCAAATAGATTTTGATCTTCTATGGGTATACACATGTAAATCAGGGATAGGATCTTTGTTGTTGGATGATTTTTTGGTAGGAGATTGATAAGACAAACTGGGATAGATCAGATCTTTGACAATCTGTACAATACATGAACAACCATCAAATGAAATGCCTAAAGTAATCAGGCTATTCTTTCAACTAGAAGAGGCACAAATGGAAGCCTAGGTTGCACTCTTCACACAATATTTGAGAACTCACTACAAAATATTGAAGTAAATAACTCAATTAAACACAAAAATCCATGATCAAATCATGCCTTAGGTACCCCTAAAGGCTTACAAGAAATCTCTGCAGTCAAGGAAGGTAAAGTGATTTTAAATTTTTTATCTCCTTATCAGATGAAGGCTCTTCTAAGTATGAGATTGCAAATGCCACTAAACTATCAACCAAAAATGGAGATCCTGTGTGATTTCTAAAGACTTTCAATGCAAGATTGCAACAAGAACACTAAGATTTATTTGCAGGCATTTAAAATTGATAATAGACATCATATTGCCCAAAGATAAACATAGAATTAATTTAAAGCTTGTTAGATTCAAGAACAGGGAGAGTTACATGAACAATCTCAGAGATGTGTGGTGGCTATACACTTGTAACCAACCCACATTCATGAATTTTCCAACATATGAGACATTAACCTGGTTCTTTGGTGGATTTTACAGAAGATGAGCTTTCTCTCAAAATTTGCCCATAATTTTCAACTCCCAACCTTTACAAATTTCTCCAAAAATGAATAATATACCATATGCCAAGTTGGAGTCTTCTTTCCCAAGAAAAGAATATGCTTATGGGATCAAATTTGTTACAAAAGCCCTCATGCTTTCATGAAAATGGCATCAAATAAAAAAATAGCTCACGGGTTGCAGGATGCACAAAAAGTTAAATCATTACATAAATTCAGATCCTTATCCATCCAGGGTCACATTTTTTTATTCGACATGCCAACATCTTTTACTAATCATTTTTCACCTTTTCACCTCATCATTTCACCTCTGCAACTTTCAATTTTCACTTTTCACATTTTTATCCGCCCAAGTAGAAATTTCATCAAAAACACCATACATCAACGAATTGAGTCATAAAAATGATGCCAATGCACTCAGAAGGCCAAGACGATGCAGAATCATATAAAATTTGATGCAATTTGATGAAGAAATGATGATTCCAAGCTTCTTAGAGCTCCAATGGTGGCAAGAAGGAAGAATGCATAGTTGCCGTTGATTTTGTATTGGTGTTAAATGTCTTCCTCCACGTGGAAAATGAGATAAAAATAATCTCGAAATACCTTTTTAACCTTTGGATAAGGCAGTATACATGTCAAAATAGCATTGGATCAGGCCCCCTGCCTTTTAAATTTGCATTTGCAACCTTTGAAAAATTTGGAAAAATTTGGAAAATTTCCCCGCCTACCTCTTAAGCCACCACGTGTCTATATGTGGGCCCCATTGCAAATGCGGACCAATTCTATCAATTTTACTCCTTTCTTTTAAAAAAGGAAATTTTTCCATAAAACCTCCGTGGGCCTCGAATCCCGATTCTTTCCCGCCACGTGGTACCCTCGATTCACCGCAGTCAAGTCTCCATTTCTTCCACAAACCTTTTTCAAAAATTCATAAATTTCAATGTTGACCCGTGCCACCCTTTGACACTTTAAAATGTGCCACATATCTCCATCTAATTAGAGCAGGCTAATTTTCCCTTTTATACTTATAACCCATTTTGTCAAAAATGCCAAAGTTCCCCCCGAAGTCCGAACCTCCGCCCCTTCATTTTGATCAAAAATTCACACAAGGCATTTGAATTTTGAATTTTGGGACACGTGTCTTCGTTTGATTGGTTTCAAACTTCGGGCCAAATTTTTACTTTTACCATTCGAAGTTAAAAACTTCAAAATCATTATGAAACCCACTGCCCCATCCTAACCCTTTGTGGACACACATCCACCTATGATTGGATGTGGAGTTTTGGGCCAAATTTTTACCTTAACACTTTGAGCCATAAAATGCCAAAATTCTCCAAGTCCCCCACCATCCGCATGCCCTCCGTGCCACATGTCCTCTTCCTATTCACCACGGGCCTTCGGGATAAAAATTGATTTTAAGAATTTTGTAAAATGAGAGAAAATTTCCCAAGGTAAACCCACCACCCGCCAATTCCTCAACCAATCACAACATGCCACGTAGGCATTCTTTTGAAAAGTGGAGCCATGGATCAAAATTTTCCTCTTTTCCAAAGTTCAAAAAAATGGTAAGTTAGAAATATTTCCCAACAACCCCCACCAATAGGAACATGCCACGTTGTCATGACCCTTTGATGATAAATTTGACAGCAAACAACACCTAGATGACCGTCAAATTGTGAAAATTTTAAAGGATGCCCTAGAATTCAAAATTTTCAACAAGGAAGGCAGATTTCTTGATTTTAAACCAACTGAATCATTTTTTGACATTATTTTTGACCTTGGGATTGGGAAACACTTGCACATAATCGGGATTCGATCAATTTCGAGTTTTTGCATGATTTGACAAAAGAAAGATGACACAGCCTGAAAAATTGAAGAAACTAGGGCACAAAAAGGGGGCAACTTAGAATATTGTTTTAGAATAGGGAAAAACAATAACATTATGGGAATTTTGAAGGCATTCAACCAGAGGGGCCAAATTACAGATCACTAACCTTGAGCAATAAAAAGTTTCTAAGAAAAATTGGACATGAAAAATTAGGGCACACTATGGAAAATCAGAAATGGCACCAACATTGGCTCCTAGTTGGGGATGGGTACTCTCGGTGAGTGCCACAAGGAAAAATGTAGACCAAGTGCTAAAAAACCATTGGGTAAGGAGTCAAAATGCAAGGTAGGCCCAAAACCGAACTACCACCAAAAATAAACTAACAAAACCACCCAAAAAGGGTTGCCAAGGACAAAAGGGCAAACCACACACCAACAAATAGGAAAAATAAAGAAAGAACAAATACTATACAAATGTACAATTTGTGCATACCTTACTTTGGGGATTTAATCCAAGAAAAGTTTTAAATGTCTACCATTAACAGAAGCTCCAACAATTCCCCTTCCAAGTCTTTGAGAAAAAAGGTATGTTCACCAATCTTGATATCAATGGCATAAGGGCCCATCCATAAAGCATCAAACTTTCCATGCTTTCCCTTGTCTTCATTCCTACTATCCCACAACAAAACCAGATCTCCAACATTGAAGGCTCTACGAGTTACTTTCTTATCAAACAATCTCTTCAATTTCTCTCTAAATTTGACATGCCTTTGATGGGATGCTCTTCTTTCCTCATCTAACTCAATGATCTGATTTATCCTTGATTCATATGGGTCATACTCTTGATATTCTAACTGTTGGGAAAACTGAAATGAGGATAATTGTAGATGTAAGGGCAGCAAAGCCTGAGTTCCATACACCAATTCAAACGGGCTTTTACTAGTTGCTCTTTTGGGAGTTATTCTATCAGCCCAAACTGCAAACTTCAATTTTTCTCCCCACTTCTTCTTGTTCATTTCCAAGGTCCTCCTAATGATCTTCAACAAGTTATTATTACTGGACTTAGCTTGTCCATTCCCTTAGGGGTTGTAGTTTGAAAAATAAGTAAGATTTATCCCATATTCATTACACATTGCCATTAAGGGTTTGGCTCTAAAGCACATGGCATTATCGAGATACTATCTTAACTGGAACTCCAAACTGCATATGATATGATTCAACAAGAAATCCATTACCACTTGTTGTTTTTCGCTTCTAGATGGAATTGCTTCAACCCACTTTGTAAAATAATTAGTGGTTACAAGAATCCACTTGTGACCAGCACTAGAAGGATCTGAAATCTCACCAATGAAGTCCATTCCCCATTGTTTGAAAGGAGCTTCAATTGATACAGTGTGTAAAGGAAGGGATCCTGAAACTTTTAGTATTCCGTAGAAAACGTTGGCAACTATCACATTTTCTAACCAGATGGGTTACATATTTAAAAAGAGTAGGCCACTAATAACCAGCTCTCAAAATCTTATGTGTTGTCACCCTCCTAGAAAAATTTCCTCCATAAACTCCCCCATGGAAATCAGAAACTATGCTAGGAGCTTCATCTTCAGTTATGCATTTCAAGAGGACACCTTCAGGGTTCTTCCAAGCTAGCCCAAGGTATATTATGATATACTTTTGAGAAGCTAGCTTGAGGGCTCTTTTTAGTTTTATTCAAGTGACTAGGACAGCATAGGTGCCTGAGGTAGAAGATCACATCTTTGTACCATTCGAACTCATCAATTTCTCAAGAAGATCTGCCCTTTCTTCCTCTAGCTGATTCACTTCTACATTTTGCAAGTTGCTCTCAGCCATGAGCTTAGCAAGACCCAAACCTCTTACTAACTTTGTGGTTTGGATATCCATATCATACTCTTGCAATTTTTTCACCCATCTACATATTTTTCTTGAGATCTCCATCTCTGATAAGATGTCTTTCACCATGGTGTGGGGAACATAAGCAACAACTTTTGAACTTAGTATATAAGGCCTGAAAATCTTTGTTGCTTTCACCAAGGCAAATGCTTGTTTTTCCATGATTGTATACTTCAACTCAGCTACTTGTAAAGCCTTGCTAAAGAAGGAAATAGGCCTCTCAGCCCCATTCTCATCCTTTTGTAACAAAATAGAAGCAATGGTATATTTAGAGGCAAAGGAAAAGATTTGGAAAGGCCTCTTATAGTTTGGAGCTGCTAAAACAGGTGCATGCTTAAGTGCATCCTTTATTCCTTCAAAAGCTTGAATGGAAGCCTTCTCCCACCTAATAACTTGTTCCTTCTTTAACATGTTTGTGATTAGAAGAGTCATCTCAACAAAGTTAGAAACAAACCTTCTAATAAAATTGATTTGACCAAAGAAAGATTGGATGTCTTTCTTGGTTCTTGGGATAGGTACTTTGCTGATTGCTTCCACTCTCTCAGGGTCTATCATAACACCATCTTTAGATACAATATGTCCTAGAAACTTGTTCTTTTGCACACCAAAATGAAACTTATTTGGATTAAGAGAAATTCCATACTCCCTACATCTGATCAGCATCTTCTCCAAGTGTTGCAAATGATCACCTCGCTACCTTGAAAATACAGTCACATCATCTTGGTAAACTGCAATGAACTCATTGATGTAACCAACAAAAGCAACATCCATTGCTCTTTTAAAAGTTTCTCCAACATTCATCAATCCAAATGGAATCCTAAAAAAACATATGTCCCCTAAGGAGTAGTGAATGTTGTCTTAAGTCTTTCTGATTCTTAACAACCACTTGATTGTATCTGGAGAAACCATCCAAAGTAGAAAGCAACTCTAACCCTGTCACAAGTTGCAACATATTTTCCATATTTGGAAAGGGATAGTTGTCCTTCATGGATGCTTTATTTAGATTTCTAAAATCCACACAAAGTCTAATTTCTCCATTCTTCTTTCTGACAGGCACAAGGTTTGCAACCCAAGATGAATATCTAGTAGGCTAAATAATACCTCTATCTCTCAACTTCTTTAATTTCTCTTGCATTTTCATGGAGAGAAGTGGATTAATTGGCCTTTTCCTCTATCTGAATGGCTTGGAATTTTCTTCAAGAGGGATCTCATGTTGAAACAAATCTTCTCTATATGCTTTCAGCTCTGAATAGGACCAAGCAAGGCAGTCTTGATATTTTTTCAAGAGTTGGGCATAAGACTGTTTTTCCTCTTTGTTGAGATTACTTCCTAACCAAATCTTCCTTGGTCTGTCCTTTGTTCCCAAGTCATTCTCTTCCACATCCCTTGAGGCAGACATGTTTCTATTTATGATGCAATCAGCATTGTTAAAATTTTCCTCAAGTGCCACAAGACCTCTAGGAATGGTGTTTGTTTTCAATTGGATGATATATTTTCCAAACAAAGTTTCTCTTCCTTCAGTCATGCATACCATTGGTTCCCAATCAATATTCTGATTTACAAACTCACCCTAGTTTTGTAAGAACCTGAGCACTTGAGCATCATTGTTAAAGAATTGTCAAGGTTTCACATTATTAGAGATAACTGGCCTAGTCAACACTTGAATGTTGTATTCACAATAAGGTGAAATGGTGCAATTTTCAAACCTAGAACCTAGCACTTCCAACTTATCAGTAGCTACATTAAGACCTCTATCATGGTAAATAATGTTAAAAGAATCAAACATTTCAATTAGATCCCAAACTACATGCTTATACTATTTCATACGCTAATTTTTTATAGCATACAATTTTCTTATTTGTTTGACAACTAGCTCTGAGTCTCCTTTTGCAAAAATATCCTTCACTCCATAATTCCATGTAATTATTAACCCCAACAGTAATGCCTCATACTCAGCAACATTGTTAGTGGATTCAAAATTAAGTTTGAAGGAAAAATTAAACTCTTCTAAACTAGGAGAAAGCAGAACTATACCAACACCATTTCCAAATTTGGAGCAAGATCCATCAAATAGCAAGGTCCAAGGAGAACCTAGCATATCAAGGCACTTTGATGTGTCCATCTTGTGTTCTTTTCCATTAGCAAAACCAATGAAATTCTCAACATCCACATCAGCAAACAACACCTCATAGGAAGCTTTGCTGGGATCTTCAATTAGGTGCAACATCTTCTTTTCACCATAAAGTTTGACAAGGATTCCCTTAGTGGGAATAGTGGAAAAAGAGATGTCCATATAAACACTACCACTAACACTTACACCCCATTTTCATGACAAAATCATACCCCATTTGGTAGGGTAGTCAATAATTACAACATCCAGCTTTTAAATTCTTACCCGGATAGACCGTAAGTTGCACTACCAAACCCTTCACACAACCAACCACCAGAACTTCCCTTGAATCCATGGTAGTACACTTCCCATAGGTAGCTGTCACCTTGATATCCAACTCATTCATGACTTATAGAGGCATGACATTACATGATGCACCGGAATCAAACATATAATTGTGAATTAGTCTATATTTTATGAGCAAAGTTGTAAAGAATGGATTAGCATTCAATTGGGATTCAACCAAGGATGTCCCCAAATATACCTCAAGTGCCTCTCCAAGATCTTCCACTACTAGTGGTGTTTCAAGGCCAATAATGATTTGAAGAGGAGTCTCAACAACATTTATATTTCTGCTTGGGGTGATCTTCTCTTCTTTTAATCCCAAGTACTCAAATGCTCTCTTCTTATGCTCAGGAATTAGAAGCAACTAAATGATCGTAACACTCACTTTAATTTGGCTCAATACTTGGGCTATGTCATAAGGGAAAATCTTTGGAAAAATAGCATTGGAAGGGATACAAGAAGATTCATCAGATGGCAAAGGATTCTTGGCAACTTGGGCATGATGAGGACTGTAATTTTTGCTCGGGATAGCAGAGCCTCTAGCAAGTGTTTCTTTCCTAGGAGCATCCTTTGGAATGCTTGTGAGCAAGGGTGTTTTAGTTTTGGCTTGAGGCCCAACTCCCTTAACAACTTTGCTTCTAGTGTTATAGTCCTTTTCTTGAGCTACAACAACATTCATCAACAATTGTCTATCTTCCTCTGAAGGGATACCACCATCATACTTATTAATCATCAAAGCTCTCAAGTATTCAAATTCATTGTTAGGAATTTCAAAAGCTTGCACTACATCAACTTCAAGAGCATGAGGGGGAGAAATACTTGTACCCACTTGATGTAATCCCAAAAGGTAGTAGCATTCCTAGCACTTATTACTTCAATAGATGTTGCTCCTCCTTGTGAGCTTGAAGAGCATCCCACCATGCAAATATCATCATCATTTCCATCCTCATTATCAGCTTCATCAACTTGCTAGTCCACTTCACATGGAGGATGAGGAAGAAAACATCTATCACACCAATCCATATTAGCAACTTCATCAATAACAGAACCACTGATAGTTAGAGGGTCAGGAACCAATCTATTTTAATGTATTTGGGGTTGTGTATTTGTAGATACAACAGGACCTTTACCTTTGTCATCAAACCTCTGATCATTCCTATGGTGATTGTCAAATCTATCTTGTGCCTGTTGCCTAGGCTGACCTTGCGAAGTCTACCCAATTCCCTTCTCAGCTCTTGACAACTTGTATGATATTTCTTTGAAACCCCTGCCAAAGTCTTCACAACCTCTTCTAAATCAGCACCTTTGCTAGCTTGAGGTTTTTCAAGGTTTATCAATTTTACACCATCTCTCTTAAGAGGTTTCCCAACAACCTTGATATTGTTCTCAATTTGAAGTGCCATGGTGAAAGCTTGTCTTATATTGGTTGGGTTCTTGTCTCTTAGGTAATAGGCTTCCTTTTTATCAAATGCATATGCATATTTGATTAAACATGATTCATCACAAGGCCTCAAACCAACAAGAAGCCTTCTCAAAGTTTTTTTAAACCTTGTGTTGAAGTCATGGATTGATTCATTAGGGTTCTTCTTGATATTATCAAACTCAAAAAAATAAATCTAGGATCAGTCACATCACCATATTAACCTAAATGGATTTTTCATCTCATTCCATGAATCAATAGAATTATCGGTAGAGCCTAGTACCAATCCCTAGCATATTCTTCTAGTGTGTGAATAAATAAATTAATATACACATATTCAAACTCTATCTCAAAATCTTCCATCATATTATCAAAAAGTTTGAGATGTTGATCACCGATGTAAGTGTGTTACCCTAGAATTTTTGCAACCTATTTCTGACATCTTGTGGGACAGCATTTGGGTAACCATCCATTCCTCTAAAATTTATAGGACCAAAGGTGTTAACAACAAACAGAGGTCTAGGATGAGCCATATTGTTTAGTGGGGGTGATCTTGGAGGTGAAACTAGCTAGTGAGGAGTATAATATCCTTGGGGCTCAAAAATGTGATTCACAAGACTGGTATCCTCTAAGTGTTGATTTTCTTGGAAATTTTTACTTGAATTAAAACACAGAGGTGTAGATTGGAGAAGGAACTTACCAGGTATAGTAGAAGGACCTTCACTAGTTGAGGCAAAAAAGTTTATGAGAGGATTTCCTGAATCAGAATCACTTGAAGAAGAGTGATATTCCTCTACCAAAGGCTGATCTCTCTCACTAATGACTATATCTTTGCCTAATGTCTGACCTTTAACCACCTTCCAAACTCTTCTCCCTTCCAACTCTGAATTTCTTAAATCTGAGAACAATTTCTTAGCAGAGTCTTTAAGGAAGAGAGATCTTCTTCCCTCCAGTTTTGCAGAGATCAACAACACAAAAATAAATGACAAAAAGCTTAAGACACTGGTATTTCCAAATTCAAATCAGCATGGAGTCGCCACTAAGGAATTTCACCTCAGTTGTGCAAGAATGCACTAAAATAATTCTATCAAATGTTTGCTAATACTGACAACTTTGCAAGGCTTTATAAACCAGACCTTCTTCTTCTTAAATCAACCAAACATAATGCAACAAAAAGTGTCTAAACTATTGGGAAATGAAAAAGGGTAGGCTGAGCTTGAAACCTTTTCTTTAAAACTTACAGATCTAAAACATAGGATGATATTTTGACAATGCAATAGCTCAAATACCTGAATACATAAATGCTCAAACCCCTCAAACACTTCAAAAACACCAAGAAATTCCAAGAAGTCCCCAAAATGACGCCACTCATTTTGGTATCCAAATTTATTCTCCTTTTTAGTATGAGTAGCACAATAGTTATGTCATGAAGCTTAAAGATAGATTAGACCATGTTGTATGTCATTGGTAGCTGGGGATATGGTCTAGATAGCACTCAAGATTATGGAGAAATGGATAGCACTCCAAGAGGACTTGATCTTGTCCTAGCTATTTTAGGTTGTGCCTTGCAACCAAGGTAAGAGGACCTATTTTGTAACCTTGTAATGGTGAAGGAAATGAAGATGTCCTTCTCTTTGCTTGAAATTCTATGATGGATACCTCAATGAAAACATGATCAACACCCCAGATATGAAATCTCACAAGTTTTCACTTCTTAAAACATGGGTATGTTCTCAAAACAAGGCAAAGGTTACTAGAGACATTGGAAATCCTGATCTATTATGCATACTTTTACAAATAGATTTTGATCTTTTGTGGGTATACACATGCAAATCAGGGATATGATATTTTTGTTGGATGATTTTTTGGTAGGAGATTGATAAGACAAATTAGGATAGATCAGATCTTTGAAAATCTGTACAATACATGAACAACCATCAAATGAAATGCCTAAAGTAATCAGGCTATTCTTTCAACTAGAAGAGGCACAAATGGAAGCCTAGGTTGCACTCTTCACACAATATTTGAGAACTCACTACAAAATCTTGAAGTAAAGAAATCAATTAAACACAAAAATCCATGATCAAATCATGCCTTAGGTACCCCCAAAGGCTTACAAGAAATCTTTGCAGTCAAGGAAGGTAAAGTGATTTTAAATTTGTTTATCTCCTTATCAGATGAAGGCTCTTCTGAGTATGAGATTGCAAATGCCACTGAACTATCAACTAGAAATGGAGATCTTATATGATTTCTAAATACTTTCAATGTAAGATTACAACAAGAACACTAAGATTTATCTGCAGGCATTTAAAATTGATAACAAACATCATATTACCCAAAGAAAAACATAGATTTAATTCAAAGCTTGTTAGATTCAATAGCAGGGGAGAGTTACATGAACAATATCAGAGCTGTGTGGTGGCTATACACTTGTAACCAACCCACATTCATGAATTTTCCAACATATGAGACATTAACCTAGTTCTTTGGTGGATTTTACAGAAGATGAGCTTTCTCTCAAAATTTGCCCATAATTTTCAACTCCCGACCTTTACAAATTTCTCCAAAATGCATAATATACCTCATGCCACATTGGAGTCTTCCTTCCCAAGCAAATAATATGCTATGGGATCAAATTTGTTACAAAATCCCTCATGATTTCATGAAAATGAAACCAAACAATAAAACATCTCACAATTTGCCAAGGATGCACAAAAAGTTAAATCATTACACAAATTTGGATCCTTATCCACCCTAGGGCCACGTTATTTTTATTCAGGCATGCCAACATCTTTTACTAATCATTTTTCACCTTTTCACCTCATCATTTCACCTCTGTAACTTTTGATTTTCATTTTTCACATTTTTTATCGGGCCTGAGTAGAAATTTCATCAAAAACACCATAGATCAAGGAATTGAGTCATAAAAATGATGCCAATGCACTCAAAAGGCCAAGATGATGCAGAATCATATAAAATTTGATGCAATTTGATGAAGAAATGATGATTCCAAGCTTCCTGGAGCTCCAATGGTGGTAAGAAGGAAGAATGCACAGCGATTCTTTGGTGATTTTGTATTGGCGTTAAATGTCCCACCCTCTATGTGGAAAATGAGATCAAAAATAAGCTCAAAAAAACCTTTCTAACCTTTGGATAAGGTAGTATACGTGTCAAAATACCATTGGATTGGGCCCCTACCTTTAAAATTTGCATTTCAACCTTTGAAAAATTTGGAAAATTTTGTAAAATTTTCCCGCCTACTTCTTGGGCCTGCCACGTGTCCATATGTGGGCCCCATTGAAAATGCGGGCCAATTCTATCAATTTTACTCCTTTGTAAAAAAATGAAATTTTTCCATAAAACCTCCATGGGCCTAAAAGCCCAATTCTTTCCTGCCACTTGGTGCCCTCTCGATTCACCGTAGGTGCAAGTCCAAGCATTTACGCCCTCAAACGTTTTTCAAAAAATTCATAAATTTCAATGTTGACCTGCACCACCCTTTGACACTTTAAAATGTGCCACACATCTCCATCTGATTGGAGTGGTGCTAATTTTCCCTTTTATACTTATAACCTATTTTGTCAAAAATGCCAAATTTCCCCCTAAGGTTTGAACTTCTACCCTTAATTTTGATCAAAAACTCACACAAGGCATTGATTTTTGAATTTTGGGACACATGTCTTTGTTTGATTGGTTTAGGAACTTTGGGCCAAAATTTTAATTTTACCATTCGAAGTTAAAAAATTCAAAATCATTACAAAACTTGCCACCCCCTCCTAACCCTTCATGGACATGCATCCACCTGTGATTGGACATGAAGTTTCGGACAAATTTTTACCTTAACACTTTGACCCATAAAATGCCAAAATTCTCCATGTCCCCCCACCATCTGCATGCCCTCTGTGCCACATGTCCTCTTCCTATTCACTACAGGCCTTCGGGATAAAGATTGATTTTAAGAATTTTACAAAATGAGAGCAAACGTTCCCAAGGAAAACCACCACCCGCCAATTCCTCAACCAATCACAACATGCCACGAGGCATTCTTTACGAAAAGCGGAGCCATGGATCAAAATTTTCCCCTTTTGCCAAAGTTCAAAAAATGGTAAGTTAGAAATATTTCCTAACAACCCCTAGCCAATAGGAACCTACCACATTTCCATGACCCTATGATGATAAATTTGATGGGAAAACGACACCCAGATGATCGTCAAATCGTGAAAATTTTAAAGGATGCCATAGAATTTGAAATTTTCAACAAGGAAGGAAAATGTCTTGAATTTAAACCAACCGAATCATTTTTTGACATTATTTTCGACCTTGGGATTGGGGATACACTTGTACATAATCGATTTGATCAATTTCAAGTTTTTTAGCATGATTTGACAAAAGAAAGATGACACACCTGAAAAATTGAAGAAACTAGGGCACAAAAAGGGGGCAACTTAGAATATTATTTTAGGATAGGGAGGCATTCAACTAGATGGGCCAAATTACGGATCACTAACCTTTGAGCAATAAAACATTTCGAGAAAAATTGGACATGAAAAATTAGGGCACACTATGCAAACTCGAAAATGGCACCAACAAGCCCTACTATAAATAAGTCTTCTTGGTGTTTTTAATAAGGTAGTATTACCGCTTAGTTTAGGATTTCCCTTAATGAATTTTTCTTTTCTTTTTGTTTCCCTTTCTCATTTTTGTTTTTTTTGCACCTGCACTTTGGTAATCTCATTAATTTTTGAAGGTTATGAATGTGTAGAGGACCACGCTTCATTTTAGTGTGGGGTGGAGTAAGGTGGAAGAAATTGCAAAGTGTTATGCGCTAGGAAGGATTACGTTGGAAATCCTAGTTGGATGGCTCTGTGAAAGTAAGTACATGGAAGAAAAGGTTAAAAAGGATGATTGGTGTCATGGTAAGGCTACATTGTGGATCCACATACAAGAGAGGAAGAAGCACAAAATTAACACAAGGTAGATGAGAGAAAAAATCATGACGGAAGTACCTTCAGCATTGGTAACGTGCGTGCAAGAGTATCCTATCATGATGGATTGGTTACATGCCATAAGGTTAGGGATTGTTTGCACAGATTGGGTGTGTGAGTTAAAATGCTAAAGTCATGTTTTCTTGACAAATATGCGTTAAGTTTTGAAGTACGGTGGTAGGTAAGGTAGCATTTAATGTTAAAAAGAAGGAAAAACTACAAATAGAAGGTTGGACACTTCATTATCTACATTGAGAATACAAAGAAGGAAGAGAAATCAGATCTCTTATGCTGGAATCCCACTAGGAAGAAGTAGAAGGTGATGGAGGAAGTTGACTCGGAGGAAACAGAGAGATTGGAGAAATATAGGGGTGAGAGGGATGAAGATGAAGAAGATGAACTTGAAGGGGACCAAGAACCACTTGTTTTTAGCATGCATGATTTGAAAGAAGAAGGAAAAGAGGAGAAGAATGACTATCACTTTGTGTGAAGGAAGGGAAGCTAGGAGGAGGAGGGCACTCAGGACATGGGAGGAAGTGAAGAGGTTAGCACAAAGGGTTAGAAGACTCCAAGCCTCACTAAGGATGAAGTAAATGAGGTGGAAGAAAGAGAAGCAACGAAAATCATTGAATCCTTGGTAGAACAAGAGCTGGAGTGCAACGTTGATATAGTGATGAATGAAGATAAGGAAGAAAGCATAGGGAAAGATCATGGCAGTGTGGGAGGCCCTAGTCTATCAGTAACTATTCCTAAGGGCACACACATAAGAGGAAGGCACATGGAGATCTAGAAGCCAAGAATGAGCTACATTGATGATCCAAACAAGGTGTTACACGCACTTCAAAAGCAAAATACCAACAGATCAACTCTTGGCAATGAATTCGTTTGATGAAGAAGGTGCATACCCTCGGACAAGGAAAATTATTTCATGTGCAATTGAGTCTCACATCGATGAGCCAGAGTTCAAGGTAAGCCAAGGAGCATTAATGAGGATGCCTGAGTCAAAAGGTGATAACCCCTTGGTGAGTTCTCAACAGCTTTTGGATGAACAAGTCTACAATGCTCTAAATAAGGTCTCGGTTGAGATAGAATCTAGGTTATTCAAAAGGAATGACAGGGTAAAATTTCTAGAGGTAGAGCTAGAAAATAACGAATAAGAGCTAGAAGAGAGCACCAAGAACTTGAAGCAGGAGGAACTAATTAGTGCACAACTAAAGCATGAGATTAGGGAAGAAAAGGAAAGGGTGCGTGAGGTATATAAGAAAGTAGAATCCATCATAGATGCCATTGTTTTGAAGCATCCGGACTTGACACTACCCGCACAAAAGTATGGATCTTCCCTTGAGTGCCTTAAAGAATTAACACGCATCCTCACCATGGAGAGGAAACCTCTAGTCTTAGAATCCATGGAAGAAGTAGCAGCATTCCTAGAGGAGGAAAAATTAAAGGTTGTAGAAATCATCTTCGAGTATAGCAAGGTTCTTGTTGATGTGAAAATTGCTACCCATATTCATTTGAGGCCATATATGACAATTACACGATAGGGATAAAGTGGCAAGTATTCTAGTCACCACTCATGAGGTAGAGGTCGAGGAATTACAAGAGAAGAATAAAGGGAATAGAGAAGTGTAGGAAAGAATCTTGGCCAAGGTTGAGAAAAATTCAAAATCTATTGAAACCTTACAAAGTTCAATTAAAAACTGGATAAAGGAGTTGTACCCATAGATTACAAGAAGGATGGATGCACTTGAGGACATGGGCAAGGAATTGGAAGGAATGGTTGAAACATTGAACACTCAAGGAAATGGACTGGGTTTTGAGGAGGTAAGTTCCCTAGTCAACAACCTCTACCAGAGAGAGTACAACATAAATTCGATGCCCGGAAGAAGTTAGACGCTGACTTGCAAAGAGATTTTCCTATCTTGTTACAATAATGAAAACATTCCCCCATTCTTTAATTTTTGTAACATTCCCATTTTAAAACTTTAGAAACAAGGGAAATTTACTTTTTGGAAACATAGTGTTCTTTGTTCTAAATAAAACATCATTTAGAACACACATTCCATGCCAATCAATCTCATAACAGATAACCATATGCAGCTGTAATGACTCGGTATGCTATCGATCTCTCATTCCATGACTTGGTTACCAACCGATCTCTCATGTTAACTTAAAGTATAGAATACTTTATGTATACTACATATACTTGGTTCTCCTACCCTATTATGGGTATTGAGTGATCTATTTAAAGAACCTATCTAAATATTTGTTACCAATATTCATTTGATATCATGTTGCTTTAAACTAGGTGACATAGGACAATGCAACCAACAACTTGCAATACTTTGGCCAAATATTTTCAACATACTGTTCATGTTACTATTCCTAGATGACATACTCATCATTTTGGAATACGTCCTTCACCTCACTCTTCTATTATCTAGAATGGTCTTTACTTGACTACCATCAGTCCACTTGCCCAAGGTTTAACCCTAGCCCGAGTTAGAAACATAATTTATTATAGGAAGACACTCACGATGACTTAGGGTATATGGGCATACTCGATTGACCTAAGTCAACTAGATGTGCTAAGGTACCCTGAGTCAATGAAAGCTACTACCTATCCTAAACATGCTACTAACTTGACCTAGAGAGAAACTAAGTTCAAGTCTAGATGTGCATAAATCTAGATGAACAAATACGAAAGGGTGTTGCCATATGTCAACTGTAACACTTTATCCTCAAGAAGTCCTAGGACTTCTCGTGGGTATAGTCCTGTAGTTGGCATGTGCCAACATCTATTAGAACTGATTCATCAAGATGTACATACCCCCTTAGTGGTCATTAATCATAATTAAATTGGATTAAGATTCAGATTACAACAACCATGCCTAACCCTAATTCCAACATTCATTAAGTTCTTTACCCATACTTATCCTGATTAGGTATGGAGAACTTCATTAAACCATGTTTGCATTATTGTTCATTAACATGGCATAACAAGTAGTTATCCCAAAACAGACAACAAACATCAACGTTTAATTCCTAATGCAACTTAGTTGTCCAAATCAGTGTGACATCCACCTAGATTCAACTAGTGTTTACTTTATAATCGAAGTTATAAAGATTAAGGATCATAACCACTAATCATCTTATCTTTCATTCTTTGGGAGAGGAAGAGTCTTCCTCTACATGGTTAAATGTTAGGTTTAACATAACCTTTTTAGCATTTATTACACATATAGATTAATTGTATGCCCCAAACATATTTCATTATTAAACTATAGTTGTGCAGTTAAAGAATGACATCTTTTACAATTTAACCAGTGCATTATAATAGGGGAGATTATACTATCTCCTTAATCCTACTCAATATCTGATAACAACAATAGTATATAAATAGATATAAAGAATCCCAAAAGATATCACTATTATTTCCGGCATATAAGTACAAAGATTTCACTTCACAAATTGAAGTCCAACACAAACCTTTCAATTCATGATTTAAAATATACATTTACAAGACTATGCAATTCAAACATTCTAGCATGTCAATCATAAATAAGATCTTAAAAGAACATCACTTTTCTTTTCCAATACAACTCAAGAATAATTCAAACTCTTTACACAAGATCCTAATTAAATAAGCCAATACATCATGAAAGTTCTTGTCTTCCTTTATCACTTATGATGTCCATCTACAAAATTTCTAGCACGGGTCAGTTCAATGAACTGAGCATGATAAGCACTAAGCATTAAAGTAAAGTGCATTCCACTAATTATTTCATTAAACAACTCTACTTTAATGAAACAATTAATATACATCATACAAACAATCATATGTAATAACATCTAGAAAATAAGTACCATAAAAGAGTATGAATTCACTTTTAAGAAAAGAACTTAATATAATCCGCAACATCAAAATTATATCACAAGATTTAATTGATCCTATCAATTACTTTAAAACAATCAACAAGTCTTGTCATCTAATTGTTTCATAATTCCATAAGAATAGAAATACACATTAGTCTTTTCTAAGCAGCAAAAAGAAGTTAGTTACAACATAGCTCATATTAGTATGCTTCATCTTTCCATATAACAAAAGAAGAGAATCAATACATACCTATTCCTCAGACACAATTCATCTGAAGGAAAGAATCAGGTTTAGAACACACAACACTACCTCAGTCCAAAGATGACAAAATAAGGAGTCCATAAATAAAGAGGCAACATCTAAACAAGAATCCCAATTCAATCCAAGCAGATTAAAACAGTCTAACTGAAAGTCTTACTAACTTCTGTATGTTAGTAGTTTATATTTCAAAGGTCTGAAACTAGACTATCCACAAATCCAAGCTATACTCAAGAAAAATAAATCTCTTAACCAATCCACAAGAAGTTCCCATCTCAGAAGAGAATCAATTAAAGAGAAGTTCAGTTAATGAACTTATACAGTCAACAAAAAAAGGATCTCAAATAGAAAAGACCCAATCCATATTTCATTTCATTTATACTATGAAATGAAATCCCTTATCTAATACAAACTTAGAAATTCTTTAGCTAGTTCCCAAAAAGAACTCAAAATGAATGCACAATCAAAGAATGCACACTACCAACTTTCCATTACAAAACTTACAAACTGATTACCTATTTCCATTCTCCAAGCTCAAGTTCAAATTCAAATCTCAAAATGAAATTCACAGTACCATCTCAAGACAGTATACTGTCCCCAAGAGATCATATTCATTTCTCTATCTAAAACTTGGAGATTCGTTCAAAGAACCCAACAAGGAATAGAAATACGCAAACAATGCAAGATAGACAAGGGTCAATACCACTCATGAACCCAAAGAAGAACAATATTACCAAGCATTTAGAATAGTGATATTGTATCCCTTCATACTACACTCAGTAAACTAGGTTTTATATTCAACATTCTATTAAAACCCACAAATCAGATGAAAGATCATAAGAGAGTAAGAAAACTAAACAATTCGTTTAAGACAAGCACTATCCCAAACTTCTTCCAACTTGACTGAACAGAATCACCACAAGCCTCTCGAGTTCTAGTTAAAAGCTTATGATAGGTAAGAATTTGTTCAACATCAATGACAAAAAAGGAAGTAAATAATACATTCCATAAACCCTCTACAACTGATACGACTGTTCCAAACGAACTAAAAATCAACCAAACCCACAATAGGACGTAGTTCCAGTCCATTTGTTTCTATGAACAAAATAGTCAAGCTTTCCACAAGACATGGGTTTACTCAGGGTAGAGATGAATAGGATACACTCCTAATTCACACACCCTGTCAAGTTTGAGAACACAGTGTAGCCTAAAAGACAGAAGTGATACAACCATTCCCTCTCAAGAATCAAAACAAAGGAGATCTCAAAAAGAAGTTACACGGTCTACTTCCGACCAAAACAAAACTCATAAGATCCCCTTCGAGCAGACAATATTAAATGAGATTAAAGCTTCTCAAATCCTTAAAAACCAAAAAACCCAACTCACAATACAAGTAAAGAATCGACACGTCGATTCCAACACAAGTTCAAAACTCCATAATAATGGAATACCTGTATAGTGACAAATATGAGCTTCGAACATAAGTTCAAAACCCCACAAGGCTCTAACTCCAGCTCAGACAAACACAAGATCAAATACGAGCCTATAATAAAACCCAAGGCCCTAAATACAAGCTCAGAATAAACACCATTTCTCTATTACGGTTCAATAATTTCCAATTCCATAAAGAAGAATAAAACTCCAATTCAGAGTGTGAGTACATAACTGAGTTCAACAACTCAATAGTAAGTTCAACATTCGTAAGAACTAAATACAAGTACAGTTGTTGAATACGAAGATTCAACCAAAAGTTCAAGAACTACACCAAGTTCCAACTCACTCCAAAAAAACAAAAAGTACCAATAAAATCTCATAACAAATTATTAAGCTTTAATACAAGCTTAGAACAACCACAAAGCTCCACTTCAAGCTCAATGAAACACAAGACTAAAACAAAGATTCATAACCATTCAAGTAGTAAGGCCAGTTCAATCAACATTAGTCTTGAATACATGTTACAGATCTTTGAATACAAGTTACAGAGATTCAAATATAAATTCACATGAATACCATTAATAACTAGTACAGAGAAATTTCCCAAAAACTACTATTAACAGCCATGGATTCACATTCCAGAAACCACATAGATTTCATGAAAACATGCAAGTAAACAACTAGACACATCATGTATAAATATATCTCAAGTGACTAGAGTTGTTTTAATGAATCATTTAGAAGAAAGAAATAAATCTTAATGGGTAGAGCCTATCATGCCTGATAGTGCCTCTACTAATTCGAAGGATACTTCCACCAAGCTTCCAACCCTTTTTCTTCTCCAAGAAAGATCAACCAACAATAATATTTTTCCACAATGCCTCATATACTTTCCTCGAATCGAAAATAGATCAGAGAAATCAAAAATAGCCACAAAGTGTAGATCAAACTACTGGTTTGAAGAACCAGATAGCTCCATGTAGAGAAAAAATTGTGAAGCATGCAAAACCAAACAACCCCCAAAAAATCTACCAGCATGCCTTCCAAGATGGTTTGCTTTCCAAAACCGAGGTGAATTAATGACATCAAATCGCATATTCCTACCTATCTCTCCTTACCACAACCATCCAAATTTGGCGAGACCAAATTTAACTTCAACAAGCATTTCAAAACTTAGTGATGCCTCTACATAGGTTCCACTGATTTTTCATGTAATTACCAAGTCTGGCAAAGATTTTGCCCTATTAAATCAAAATCACATCTTATTAATAGTTTAGGAACTGCCACTTATCTCCTACTTACCAATTGACCCATAGGTTCCCTTTCATAACCCTTAAGTTTAGGATAGATACAATTTGCTTAGGTTAGGTCTTAGGTTAATTTAAAATTATAACCTTAGGATATAACCTTCAAACAAATAGATTGCCACCTTAGGTTAGGACATAGCTTAACCAAATAGTATAGGCAATAGGTTAGAAATAACTTAGCATCCCTTAGGTTATTTCCCTTCATACTAACTTAGTATTAACAACTTAGGTTAGGATGTTATCCCACATAGAGTGGTGTAGAAAGAGTTACGAAAATTTACTCGAGTATTGAATCCCATTAGGATATACCTTATTAGATATAGGACATGTTTATATTCTCTCTTTCTCAAGAATCCTGAAGCAAGTTTCTATTTCCCTTAACACCATTAAGCACCTGCAAAGGTCAATCAAGAAGAGCCGAGCACAACACAAAACAGAATGCAGATATGGTCTTTCAAGATAATAAATAATTTGCAAAAAACAAAAGTTCAGTCCATTATGTCTCTTAACCAATGAATGTCAGTTTACCATTCAGTCTATTAAGAAGGTTTAAAACATTCCTTAGATCACTAAAATTGATCCAAGGATGAGTCAGTAAAAGAGATAAGTTTGCAACTCTAAAAATCTGATTGTAGCTTATCAACAAGAAGTGAAAATGGATTCCTGAAATCCATATCATTTCAATCCAATGAATCCAAGAGCAGAGATGATTTATCCATAACAAGCATGATTTTCAATCAATAAAGGAAACACACCTCATTCAAGAAAATCACATGCCAATGCTTGTAATACAAAGAGAAATATAACAATTTGTTCAAGGTGTTACATTTTTTCTCAATTCTTCATTCCTTATTCATTTTCCAAGGAATTAAGCCTATTGTAATCCTTTCTTTAAATAAGTGTTCCCACTTTGCAGAGAATAGGTAAAGTTTTGGGTGATGTTGGGCCCCTAAAATATTGACTAAGTACACAAATATGCATAGACACACAAGACCTAAGTTGAAGAGTGGGAACACAACGAGAAGGCATGCAAGGAAAGGTTCTAAGAAGGTTTTAGAAGAACCCGTGTTACGCACCGATAAAACAAGGGCTTGGGACTTAGCCATATTTAGGATTTCAAGTAGAACACAAGAAAAGTGTTTCCGACTACACATGTAAAGTGGATAAGGTACCAACCTAGCAATAGGTTGTCCTAGGAAGTAATATGCTCTCAATGTAGGATTCTAGAAGGCCATCATGGCAAAGAGTGGAGAGCTCAGGCCTGAGGAGTATGCACCCATAGAGGACCACATTTAGACACTTGGCTCTGGATCTAAGGCTGTAGAAGGATGAGTTGGCACTTCGGGGTTCCTGTAAATACAAGCACTGCGAAGGAAAAGGTGTGTGTATGGGTGCTTGATAGAGTTGGTTAAGAATATAGATTAAAAGAGAGTGGAGCTCTGGAAATGGTTGTAACAATTCTATTGGGTTGGGTAGATAAACTATAGGAGATGGATGTATCAAGGGCTTAGGGTTATAAAATTTCTTTTTGAGAGCTACGAGAATGTGGATCCAAGTTATGATGTATGACTTTGGTCTCCCATACTTTGCGATGTTCTACGTAATGAATCTAATGGATGTAATGAGGTTACCAACTTATTTGAATATGATCATTAATGATTGTGGTCCATCCTTATATCTTCATAGTTTTATTTCATGTATGTTTATAAGATGAATATGAATCCCTATGCATTTTCCTTTCTGTTTTGATTCGATTATTTAAGTTTATTAAAGTATCTCTGTCTGTAATGATCAGTAATAGTCTAGAGCTATTCTAAGCTCTATGATGTTTACTGTGTCTCATTCCCACTCACTTTCTTTAGTTTGGATCATAGATGATGTTTTCTCACTCAACTCATATAAAGAGAGACTCAACACCCGTGCATGCCTCGGGTGAGCGCAGAACACCCATTGGGTGATAGGCTATCACGCATGGGGTTCCCTTATTCTTTAGTGGGTGTAAAAATGACTACATGCCATGTCACCGATCCCTCTACCATTTTACATGACCCATCCACGTTTGTCCTCAATCATTGGATGAGTTTTTTTCCTTCTACTGCACCATCCAAATTTGTCTCCCTGTCATCACATTGATCTAATGATCTTATCCACCTTGATGTGGATGATTCCACATTGAATGGGGAAAAAATAAATGAGGTCTTAATATAGCCCAAGGGAGATAAACTATATCATTGTAATGGCCATATTCTCCATTTTTTTGCCACACAATTATAAGTAGCTAGATGAGTCGTTGAGATAGTTCACCCCCTAACTCAATACATGTTTCGATGTAAAACTCAGTAAAAAAATTGAACTTGCCAATGTATATAGCTCACCAAGCTAAATATAACTTGCTTGAGTTGACTAATGGGGAAAAATGGTGGCAGGCCATGTGGTGGCCTGAGGACCCACCACGTGGCACAAAAACTTTTCCAATTACTAACAAAAATCATGAGATGAAGACCAGAGGCATAAAACTTTGACCCATACTTATCGCCTTTATACAATCTTTTTTTTTGCCACTTGTTCTCTCGAAATGTCCTCTGGATCATTTCCCCTAAACTTGGGATTGATGAATTGGAAGGGAATCAATCACTAGTTTGAAAGAGATAGATGTAGGATGAGACTAGGTGAGATGATTCCTAAGACAAGGTATAGAAAAAGATAGGTTCTATCATAAAATCAAGTGATAGGGGAGCTAAAGGGTTTATGTCCTATAGACGTATGAATTAATGATAGAAAGGGAAAATAAGGATGTTTTGATAAGGTCAAAGGACCGTTGATTGATGATGCCATAAAAGGTGGCATTATGAGGCCAAGAAGTAGAGTGATATAGGAACAAAAGGGTTCATTTCCTATAGACATATGACTTAAAAAAAAAAGGTGATGTTTTGACAAGGTCAAGGGACCAAAAATTGATGTTTCCACAAAGGTGGGCTTACGATACTAGGAAGTCAAGTGATACGAGAACCAAAGGGTTTGTGTCCGATAAACATATGACTTAACAATGATGAGGGAATGAAATGATGATTAGATGAGATCAAAGGACCTTGATTTGATATTGCCAAAAGGGTGGGATTTTAAGGACTAGATGGGGTCCTAATGATGATTAGAGGTGTAGTACTCGAGGAGGTAGCTAGTTGAAAGAATTCAATTTTATCGAATAGTTTGATGTTTTTGATGTAACAATGGAATATTGATATGTGTTGAGGATTGTGTGGATATTGATAGATTTTGATGTGGTAGGGTTGACAACTGTTAAAGTTATGTTTTAGACCATCCTAGCTGACCCATTGCCTTTCAAGACCTATAACATGTTGTACGAGCCCAATGATGTACTTGTCCCAATCAAGGCATATGTCATTACCCCCACTTCACCTTCATCCACAACCCCCTCCACCAGGATTTCCACCACCTCTTAGGCATCTAATGCTGCTATCCCTACCGCCATCGTAACCTCTACTGCTGACTCACCTACTTCTCCATCATCTAGAGAGTTGTCTATCCCTTCTATGCACATATCGACTACCAATCCCTTAGAGGGTGTTTTTCAATGTGTCACTCTAGGGAATACCACCTATACAATATCGACACATTCTTCACTCCATAAGAGTATGGGAACTCACACAAGACTCCTAGTTATGACATCCATGTAGGTGAAGTTTTTCCTTATGTTCCTCCCCACCTTCACACTAATATAATGTATGGAAAACTTGATATTTCCACTTATAAACCTGAACCTCCATCCCAAACACAACCATTTTCTTCCAACCTAAACTCTCTCACTAACCACCACTTCACTCACACTTTTCTCCACCGGTGTGCATGGAAAGGATTTGGCTTAGGATTTTATGAACAAGGTCACCATACTATCATTTCTTGTACCACTTGTAAACATAATGACAATAGTGGCATTGGATTTGATGCACCACCTCCCAAAAAGTCACGTGTCAACCTCATTAAGGAAGAAACTACCTCTCCACCTCATTCACTCATGTCACCATCTTCAGCCATGGAGTCCATAGATCCTAAATCTATTCCTCCTAACATTTTTTTTGTAAACACAATTTCTCTGGGACCTCTAACCTATTAACACGATGGCGAGGCCCCTCTTCTCTCCCATTAATGTATCTTGACATGATTGATGATGATACACCTTTTATTAATGTTGTTCAATGTCAAGTTGATGAATCCATCCCCATTTACTTGGGTACGGAATATTCTTATATCCACTAGTCGTTACCTTCGCGATGTAAACAATGTTGAATGAATCAACCGTTGAAATCAAAATTAACACTCAAAATAACTCATACATTCTAAAGATAGGACAATCTTTAGATGATACTAAACAAGAAGATTTTACCTCTTTCCTTTGGGACCATAACAATGATTTTTCTTGGTCCTTTGCGATATACCTGGTATTGAACAAAAAATCATGGTCCATAATATCATAACCATTCCTGATGCCAAACCCATCAAACAAAATCTATGGAAAATGCATCCTTGCATTGCCCTTCTAGTCAAAGAAGAGCTTCAACGCCTTCTCTCGGTTTCCTTCATCCTACCCATTGACTATCCCTAATGGATTTCTAACATCGTTCCTATCACAAAGGTGATAGGGGACTCTACATTTACATGGATTTCCGTGACCTCAACCTAGCTTGTCCCAAAGATGATTTTCCCCTACCAAGCATTGATCAACTAGTTGATCTCACCGCTAGCCATGAAATGCTTTCACTCATGGATGGTTTCTTGAGTTACAATCAAATATTACTAGCTCCGAATATTAACATAAGATTACCTTCATCACCCTTGGGGTACCTTATTCTATTGAGTCACTCCTTTTGGCCTTAAAAATGTCGGTGCTACATACCAACGAGCCATGACTTACATCTTCTATATCATCATGCATCACATATTGGAAGATTACGTCGATGATATGGTTGTAAAATTTAAACATCAAAATGAACACCGACCATCATTAAGGTCATCTTTAACTACCTCATCAAGTATTGTGTCCATCTTCAACCAAAGAAGTGTGTCTTTGCAAAGACTTTCAGAAAATTCCTTGGTTTCATCATTTCTTTACATGGCATAGAAGTTAATCTTGCTAAAGTCAAGGCTATTCTGGAAATGCCTCTTCCCACTAATCTCTATCAACTTTGAATCCTACAAGGTAGGTTGTAATCCATTCATCATTTTATCTATAGCTTTCCACCACTATCAACCATTCCATCAACTTCTCAAGAAGGACGTTTTGTTCAAATGGGATGATGAATGCCATAAAGCCTTTGAAGCCTTAAAACAATACCTCATTCAACCACCATTGCTCATTCCTCCTAAGGATGACCATCTCTTTTACCTATATATTCCCGCCACCGACTACTCTTTTTTAGGTGTCATGCTTGCTCATCGTGATGAGTAGCATAGAGAAAAAGAGGTTTATTACATAAGTTATACCCTTCTGGACTATGAAACTAGATATACCCACACCGAAAACTCTGCATAGCCGTAGTTTTCATCACTACCAAAATTCACCATTACCTACTCAACCAAAAAACCTTCATTATTACTAATAATGACCCCTTACACTATATGAATGCTAAACCCTATCAAAGCATCAACATGCTACACGTTGGCTCATGATTCTTTCCGACCTCGATCTTGAATTCATTCATCAAAAGTCCATCAAGGGCCAAGATATCGCTGACCAACTAGAAGATGTACCTATTTCCGAGAATCTACTCTCTAACTTCAATTTCCCAGATGAATCCATAATTATCCTCTCCTTAGATGAACCCTCTTACCAAATGACATTGTTCTTTGATGGTTCCAAGTGTCACTTTGGGAGGTAGGGCTGGTGTCATCCTCATTCCTCTTGATGGTGAACCTATGCCTTTGTATTTTAAATTTTATTTTGATTATAAAAAAAATATTTCTGAATACGAAGCACTCGTATTGAACCTCCAGGCTACTTATGCCTTAGATGTTAAGTCCATCAATATCTTTGGTGATTCCCATCTAGTTATAAACCAAGTCAATGGTATATATTAGTGTCTTAGTGACATAATTCAAAAGTATAAACATCACATAGATATACTTTTGACCACCTTTGATCTTACAAACTTCAAACCACCCCACATTCTACCAATAAATTTATGGATACCATGGCCTGCTTGGCTTCTCAGATACTTGTTTCACCCACTGAATATAAAATATTTTTCACAATACAAAGGCTACAATCACCCTCTTATTTACCTTGTGAGGTCTACTCTATCGGAACCGTTGCACCTGACCCACATGACCTTTGGTATAAGAAATATGTAGACTATCTGTCCCTTTCTATTTTACCCATTGATCTCACTTGTAATGGAAAATATGCCTTTCTTAAAAGTGTCTCTTATTATGTCATCATGGGTGGTATCCTTTATAAGTGTGGCTTTAACGATATTCTCTTATGATGCCTTACAAGTTCTGAAATTCCTTACACCATTAAGGAAGTCCATGATGGAATTTGTGGAGGTCACTTTAGTGGTTTAGTTGTCATAAAAGGAATTATTTTTTCTTGGATATTATTGGCCACCCTAAACCACAATTGTTGTGGCATCGTGTCAAGCGTTGTGTGAAATTCTAGCAACATTCTAATCTTCATCACACACCTATTCATGCTTTACAGTCGCGCATGAGACCTTTGGCCTTTCCTCAATGGGGTTTGGATCTTTTGATGAGATCAATCCCCATTCTTCACAACACCAC
Source organism: Taxus wallichiana var. yunnanensis (assembly GCA_018340775.1). Lineage (NCBI taxonomy): Eukaryota > Viridiplantae > Streptophyta > Pinopsida > Cupressales > Taxaceae > Taxus > Taxus wallichiana. The sequence continues at coordinate 42,843,002 of CM031235.1, forward strand.
CAATGGATCATAACCACTACTGAATATTACACTAAAGGGGTAGAGGTCATTCCTCACATTTCTAAAAAGCCCAAGAAATTATGTGAATTCAACAACCATCACATCATTTGTCCCTTTGGTGTTCCTCACCGCCTCAACACTAATAATGGAAAACAATTAAAAAACAAAACCATACGTAACCTATGTGATGTTTTGGCATCCAATTAATTTTCTCATCACCGTATTACCTGCAAAACCAATGGCCAATTTGAATTAACCAATAAAACCTTGAACAAAATTCTTATGAAAGTAGTCATCAATGCTAAGAAGGATTAGCATACACACATTACTTTCACCTTGTGGGCTTATCACACTAGTATTCACACTTCGACTATTGCCACACCTTTTTCTCTGGTCTATAATACTAAGGTTGTCTTACCTCTCGAAGTCTAGATTCCATGTATCTTCATCTCACTACAAGAAATGCACCACGATGATGAATTTCACCAACATTATTTGGCATAACTTGAGTTATTAGATGAATGTCATCTCAATGCTCTTGACCATCTCCAAATCTACTAAAAATGTATCAAACGTGTCTATGACAAATGTGTTCATGAACGAACCTTTCAAGTCGGTGACCTTGTCCTAGAGGAAAATCAACATGTAACCAAAGAAGATAAAATTAAGCGGGCAATTTTTCTCCGAATTAGCTTGGACCCTATATCAATACCCATGCCTATGGATCATGTGCTTATCATTTGTCTTCACTTGTAGTTAAACCCGAACTCGAGACCCTCAATGCCTTGCATCTTCAACCATTTAATTTGTTGACATCAAGTCTTATATCACTTTCTATCGGTTGATCTCTCATCCCTTGAGTGCTACTCACCTTCCATATTGATGTAGCCTAGAATTTACTAGATAACACCCTAGTCACACTGGCACATCACTCAGCCTTGACTGAGCACTCACCCGAAGTGTACAAGGTACTAGGTCCCTCTTTAGGGTTGCTGTAGTAGGATGTTAGCGTGATGAAGGAAGAAACATATAGATTCATAACTAATCTATCATTTTACAATGTATGCTACATTCAAATCTATGACAGAACAATCTTTAAACAATAATCATGATTGAATCAATAACATGTACTACTCAATTCCACACAGGAATGACACTTAGGTTCAGCCAATATCTTCCATCTATTAATAAACACAAGCTCCTTACAATATCTATACCAATGCGCATATGGATATGATACCATAATTTAGTCATATGTGTATATCTCTATATATCCATACATCCATTACACTCATATCATACCATTATGTACCTCACACATATATATAGGGTAGGAATTTCCCTTCACCACTTATCTATTATAGAAATAGGTTGCATGCTATTAATAGCCATGTGCCGTTCACAGGCATAACCACACATGTAAGTATTCTATCTATAGACCTCTTATAGTTAACTAAAGTTTCAATCCTATTCTTATCTCATCTCCATAAAAAATGATTCGATCTGATCCTTTGAAGATAGATAATTCATATTGCACATGTCTCTATATCGTTGGTGTGTTCCACACGTCATCTTCTAAAAATAGGTCATCATGCTCAAAATTAGCTAAGTCTTGAATGTTGAACTTACCTTCCGCACATGGGTCCTTCCTATCCCTCTGCACCCTTGATCCTGGCCTTCTCTCCCACGTGGAATCCTTATGTGTTCTCTAACAAGTATTCTCTCGATCAACACATATTTCCCATTTTGAGGATCCCTTACTAAATAAGAATCATGTGATTACCCATCACCTTTAAGCCTTGTCTTCAATATGAGTACCACATCTCTACTCATAGCATGATTCTCATGGATACTTTTCATCTTCTCAAGGTCGAATCCATGGTCGCTCATCACCAAAACCACATCTTTCATATTTAACCTATGTGTACTAAAGTTTTGTCCTCCGAACAAGAACCTAATCTTCCTCTATAGTCTTGTCCATGACTTAAAACATCCAAAAAAATGGGATGCAACTCCTTCACTCAAACTTCCAAGTAAAAGATGACTCCCTCAAAAGGGACATCTCTTCACTATATTTCCACTTGCTATGAATAGACTCTTTTCTTGAAGGACAACTATATAAAGTCATTTCAAAAATATAATAAACATATCCAAAAGCTTCCTGCATTGATCAGCTTCACAAATACCTCAAGGAGATAATATACTCATCCCATATAGACTTCCCGCATCGATCAGTCTATTAAAAACAAACAATTGAAGAAAATGATGAAATTTTTGTCATGGACTTGCCTATTTTTGATCCTAGGTTTCTTGCTATGAAAAACACGTTGTCGTACACTAAGTTATGCTAAACCACTCAATCTCACCTCATTGCATTTTCATCTTAATTTCCTCTTTACTTAAGGGACTTACTATAACCATGACATTTCATGAGTATGTGACTTTCTTCACCCTTAGAATGGTCCATTATGCAATGCCTTTAGGGTCTTACATTCATAAGTCCATCTTGGGTACAATAGACTCATTAGAGTTCTTATCAATTGAGCGGCTCTTTTTCCACTGTTACCATTCACCTTCCTCATTACTTATTGATTATCCTATATAGGAACAAATCATCGAAACCTATATTTAAAACCACTCAACCATGTCTATAAACTCCATTCACCCATACCTAAAACCTACCAACCCATTCCTCTACTTAATCATAATCTTCCTAGCTTACGGAGAACTACATCATCCTGAGGCCCATTTTTGTTGGGGCTATGTAGGTAGTACTTAGAGGGCATGGGGCCCTTGGAGGTTAGCTCAGCCATGCTTTACCCTAACCAATTCCACTCTCAATTTCCTATTCACATCCTACCTTAGTTTCCATTTTATATCAAATAACTAGAAATTAAAATAAACAAGCATCAATTAATACAAATTGTTACCACATCATCAAACCATTCATTTATCATTTTCACATTTCCATTATGGCACATATTTGGAAATTTAAACCATAACCTACATATACATCACCATTTTCCCCCATGTTACCAATAACTTGGAAATTAAATCAACCTAACTCAATAATGCCTAAATCAACTTGACTCTACCATGCCCAAATTAACTTTGACTCAAAAATGTCTAAATCAACTCAAAACAAACATGCCTAAATCAACCTAGCCTCTACACCGTGAGTGTAGGACCTGGTCCTCTCACTCAAACTCGTTGTGCTCTATACTCAGCATAAGATGGGACATCTATCCCTATGGCCATCAAGTGGTCCTGATAATATCATGCCTCACCCAAGGCATCCCCAGAACCTACCATAGGTACTGCCTATGGTGGTTCCATCACCTCTAACCCCGTACCTTTACTTGAGGGATCCTATCCACCCTATCTATAAAATGGGACCCTCTCCCTAAGCTTGTGTGGGTTCCTATGCATGTACCTATCCTTGTGCTCCATGAGCGTATGTGTGTGCTGTCTGATACAAGTACTTGTCCATGTGCTACTCGAGCTGTCTAGCGCCTATGTAGGTACTGTCTTGTGCTACCTAGGCTTGTAGGGTTACAACATGTGCCTGAAATATAGCAACCTATGCCTTTGGCCCTATCAATTATCCCTGCACTATCCTCAACTATGTGACTAGAGTTACCACCTATCCCTATAGGGTGTCTCTATGAATCGTGATGGTAGCCAGTCCGGCTGCCCCGACTTTGGTGGTATTGCTCGTAGATATGCTACCCACCATTGTGCTCTGTACTATCTGTAACTCTAGAATCATCAATCCACCGATCTACCACTCGCTTCTCCTGCTCTGTAGGCATTTATCAACTATGGTAGAGGCATATGCCTCTCCACGTCGTCCCTCCTATACTATGGAAATGGTGGTGGTATATCCTGGGGAAATCCCAACTATCACCTAACCCTATCAATGAGGATCATCTCATGCTCGCCACAAAGATGACGCCCCTCTATCCATATCACCAGTTGTAATCCATCTAGCTCCATTGCCATCTACTTATATGAAAGGAAGCCCACATATGGCCTCTAAATAATGTCCATGCCGACAACCCCTCTAGTAAACACATGTAATAAGCTACATCATGTGTAGCCCTTGCAGCTCGGCACTCTCCAACTACAAGTACCCATCACCTGTAGCCCACCCGACAAAAACTAGCTCAAATACATCAAGTCGGGAATGCCCACTGGACACACACACATGATGTGCTCATAATCCCAGCAATGTTATACGAAGGTGCAACACAGGGTAAACTACCGTAGTCACCCATAAGCCCATAACTCTCTATACAACTACACTAAGAAGTTTGGTGCCCATGCAAACTAGGTCCTATCCTCCATCATATCATGTAAAACCCCATCAATGATCGTGGGAATCTCCCACCCTCTTTATCGATCGCTGAAAAACAACACACTACCTCCATCATCAGAACTACTAGCCTCATCTCCTTTGGATGGGCTCAGTATATATCTCCATAACTCATGCTAATGCTATGGAACCTCAACTCGCCAACCTCTCACCAAACACTGTTAGCATCAGCTCATCAAATGCCTCTGAAGAAATTGAATACACCTTCATCCCTACTATTGGCAGCCATAAGATCCTATACACATCCTCCGGGTGGTGATGTTCATCTCACCTATCAGAAAACAAAGCGTGTTGGTTACCAAATCCCATCTGTCGATGAGGGAGACCATCAAACTTAGCTCCCAGACTACATGTCAGTAACATCTAACCCCAATAAGGCCTACCTTGGCCAAATTTTCCCACTCCTTAGATATCGTGTTCCCTCATACTACTACTAATAGGGGTGATATCCTATCACGCATCTATAACTAGTCCCTCGCCTACATCCAATAAACCATCACATTATTAAACTTTAACCATACCCGCATTCACCCTTGATCCCCACCTATAACTATTACCCTGCCTATTTTCATTCAAAAATATCTTCCTATCTCACCCAACCACCCTTCCTCATCTCCTAGCCCATTTTTCTTTCAATGTCAACTGACATCAATTAGTCTTAGTGGAACCGGTCTCCCAAAACCGGCATCAGTCACCCTCGGTGACCGATGCCAACTAACTTCCACCGACGTCGCCTAACCCTTAAACAACGTTGATCACCGTCGTGGAAAAAATCCATGAAAACCCTACCTTATTTCTCCCAAAATTCCCCATTTATCCCTAACTACCCACCCATTCCTAAAAAAATTTCCCTAAACCCCGCCCCACCCTCATTCACCTAACTACACCTTCCCGCATTCATATTTCACCCATTTTCTTCCGAAATTCAAATTAAATTTTCCCTCTAAAGCCCATTTTACCCTACCTCGATTTCTATAAAAAAATCTACCTAACAAACAAGGAATGGGATCAAATCTTACCTTGTTGCAATGCCATCTTTGTCGGGCACGTCTAGCTATTGTCTTTGATGGTCCACTTGAACTATCTCCCACCTCTTCCATTCTAAAATATACCTCGAATCTCTCCACCAATCAAATTACTCCTCCGATCTCTGGACCTATCAACTTAGCTCCTCTCACCAACCGTGAGATATCTCCACCTCACCGGAGTACAAAGTCCCTCATACTATTCCTCTCAAAATGCGCCAAAATTCAAATGGCTCTATCATTTTCTCCAACGGTACAATACAACAATGATTCTAAAAATATGGAATTTTTTTTTATAAACCCAACCCGACCTAACCAACGTCGGTCCTATTTCTGCCCTAGCCAATTGACGTCGGTCACCCCTATAACCAACATCAATTAAGCCTTATAATTGTTTGTTTTTGCTAGACTTCCTTTTCCTACGCAACCATTCATGCCCACTATAGACACTAAAATTAGGTCACACTCCCCTTTGGTCCCTCAACAAATAAACACCCTTCATCACATTAACCTAGCCATTGCCCCTTCACTCCACTAATATTAATTTAATTAATTAAATTAAATTAATTCATTATCCTCACCATATTTATTATTTAAATATCTTAATTAGGGATAATGTCCACATACATCTCACCTAGACACCTCATCAAGCCAACTCACCCTAAGACCTATTCTTATTAAGTTGCCATAACTAACTAAGACTTACCCAAACCCTAAAAATAAATTCCTACATTCCCTCTAACCACATTCCCACATGCTTACAAGAAGCTTCCAGTCTAATCCATAGGTGAGCAACACGAGATCCTAGAAAATTAAGGGGATCTACCTAGTTTAGTAAACCTAGGAAATCCTGCCTTGACCGACTCCGGTTACACCTAACCATTACTAGTTAAGCCGGAACCACCGTCGGTCACCTTTTAATCGCAAAAAAACCTTATTTTTTAGGTTGGCAAACATTAGCACATTCTTGAGAGATATCGCATCTTCTCAGAATGAATTTCAGTGAGAACACGCATGTAAGGAAGGAGATCAAGAATTTTCTCTTGCATAACCATCCAGTACTCACCCAGAAAGGATTTGCTCCAACCAAGCAAAAAGGAATGCACATGCATCCTATGTATAAGCTTTCTTTATGATTGGAGATCCTCTGTGGCCTTCAACTCTTACCGCAGTGCCTTCATTCCTCACTTGCAGTGCAGCTAGAACTAGGTTCCAAGTAAGTAGAATGTTGTACTCCTTTGGTTCATTGGTTTCATCATTAACCTCCATTCATACTCACCCCTCCACATACACATTAAAACTTCACCAAATCCCACCCAATCCACCTAATACCTCATTTTGGCCAATCAGGTCCTTTGTGCAATCACAAGGGAGACCCAAAACTCATTATGTGGAATTCCCAGTTTTCCACAAGAATCGCACCGCTTAAACCCAACCATCGTCGGTCACCCTTAACGACATCAGTCTGTATTCACCAATACAAACTTAGAAACAAATGACCTATCCTCCTATTTCCACATTACCTTTTTTTTCATCTCGTGATCTTCCCGAGACCACTTTCATATCTATAGAGACCCGTAACCCGTTACTTGACCTTTGGATCTTATTTTAACTTAGCCTATTAGATTATATATTTCTTATTGTATTTTGGATGAGATACCCAAATCATTTCAATTACAATAGGATTTACTTTATTATCCACATTAAATTGTTTTAAATAGTGGACTGACAACCATCTAGGAAGTATCACACTTCCTAGATCTAGCACACGCTAGGTAGTTCACTACACATATTGTTTAACTCTTTCTGGTGGTCTTGCTTTTCATTACAAGTAGTTCCCGTTGATGCAAAATCACAAAGCACTTCGGATGCGATCAGGCTTCTAGGTTGATCACTCAGGCATCCAGTGTGATTGCACAACATTGAATCCTTTCTCCAGGTGTGGGACCTATAAAATGAGAAAGGAATCTCCAGAGAAGGCTGGTTCCTGCTCCTAAACTACCTGCCACAAGCTATTCCAGTGCAGGCAAGCTAATCTAATCCTAATCTAACCATGCCAAGGAGACAGAGAGAGAGAGAGAAGGAAAAAAAAAGAAAAGCCTACACTAAAACGGTGATACACTGTAGAAGGAGAATGTTGAACCTCTATCAAAACTGCCATGGGACAAAGAGAGGTGAGCAATGGGAAGGATGGACAGATGCATCACAGGCCCAAGGATAGATTTCACACAGAAAATGTCCCAAAACTCCATGAACACAGCTCCAGACCTGCAATGAACATTCAAACATGCACAAATACCTGCAATGAAGAGAGGCAAGAGGAAAACAAGCGAAGAACGAGCAAGGATGGACAGATGCATCACAAAACATGTTTTTGTTGCTCCAGAAGTTTGCACAGAACATCATTTCATTAGTAAAAGGCAAAAATGCCATTACAGAGCAGGGAGGAGGTTCGAGCTCCATTTTCAACCCTAGAGAAGAAAAGAAGGGAGGGCAGAGCAGAAAAGATGAACAACTTGTTATGTCCCCCTTTTGAAAGAAGCCCCTCTGTACAATATATAGGAAGAAAGAGAGAGGGAAGAGAGGAAATTCGAAACTACCACAACCACTTCTAGGTCACATTTTAAATCATCTCATTATGGTAGAAGTGGCGGATCCTGGCAAAACGGTGGGCTGTCTGCTGCATTAAAGCTGGTTGTTGAAGCGTCACTTCTGGCATTACCATGCGTCAGAGCCGTTTCTTAACTTTCTCTCTCCAGACTACACCAAAATGGAAGATTGATCCTAGAATCATGTAGAGAATTTCAACAGATTTCCGTTGATATAAAGAACGTGCAAATCCGAGCTCTGGATCAAAAGATATGATGATCTGAAGATTTAGGGCACGGAACAGACCAAAACGGATTTTGAAATATTTTCCCACACTTCGCCACCTAGATGACACGTGGCAGGCTCTGATTCGCTGAATAATTCTCTCTCCTCCACCTTTCCGCGGGCTTTCCTTTGAAATTTCCTTGTGGGCCCTAGCCGGGACACGTGGCACTATCCCATTGGTTTGGGCTGACCCTTCAAAACTCGCCCTTTGACTTTTTGACCTTTTCCCTTGTGACACGTGTCATGATTTGATTGGTCTGTGGGCCTGCCGGCTCTTTCGTGCCTTTCGCATCTTTTTGTCCCGGATGTCCCAGTGCTGTTTGGGATAGAAACCTCTGATCCACCCGAAATGGGCTTCCTTGTCCCTTATTTGTCGATGACATGGCGCAATCTGATTGGCTCTCGGCTTTTTCGGCTATCCGCATCCCTACGGCCTAGATGTCCCAAAGTCGAAAGTTTCCGCCTGGTCGAATCGCCGGTTCGCGTCTTTCACATCCATTTGTCCCAGATGTCCCTTTGTTGCTTGGGACAAATTCTTCCGAACCGCCCGAAATGGGCTTCCCTTGCTTCACCGCTTCGCCTTTTCATGCCCTTCGCGCCCTCGCGGCCCGATTGTTCCTTTGCGAAAATTCTCTGTTTCGGGTGAACCGGCCGATTCGCGCCCTTCGCGTCCCTCTGTTCCAATTGTCCCAAAGGCGACCTTGAGCAGGACTTAGCCAATTTTCATGATTTTTCCTGGATCAATCTACATGCTTGGAACTGCAAAACTCTGATACATGTTATCGAAATTTACCCTGGGGTGAAATTTTGACAACAGTTTTGACGACTCAGCGGGGTCACCTGCCTGCTAGGTGAATGATCAGTAGCCTGAAGCAATCCATTGGGCATGGAGTCATAAGCAAGCCTGAAAACTGATCTGAACTTTGAAAACTTCCCTCTGAGCCACTTGAATCCCACCGGACATGGAGTTGTTCTCACCAAAATGCCACTGAAACGAACTGTGCAAGAGCAGAACCGGCAACACCAAAACTATGTACAGAACTAAAAATCATACATGCTCCAAATGGAACATGCAGAGTGTGCACAAGCACTTCTTCTACTGAAAGCAAACCTAGCTACTCTACTCTAACTGGAAGCAAAGGCAAGCTAAACAAACCCTGCAACTGGTTGTGAGAAATAGCTTCCTTTCTTCAAAATTGGCAGCCATGCAATTGATTTGGAGCTGATCATGGTTGTTAGGATGAGTGGAAAATCAACAAAAAGCTGGTATTCCACACAAATCATCAAGGTATCAGCTGAAGGCAAATTCAATACCTCTTTTAGTTGCTCTGCATTTGGGTTGAAGAGGTATGACAGCTGATCCTTGATACTTTGTAGCTCACCCTCATGCTCAGAAGCAAGCATGACTGGTTGTGACTTCTCCTTTGGCTCCAATGAAGCCAAATACCTGATTGGGCAAGGTCTGATCAGTTTGATATGCCCATAGCTCTGATTTTCAACTCCAAGAATGGAGTCTTCTTGTAGACCTTGAATGGATGGTGTGGAAGCAATGGTAGAACCCTTCTGCCCTTTCTCTTCCTCCAATGAAGAACATGAAAGATTAAAATCTTCCAATCTTGATTCCGAAGAGCTGTTATAAGATGCAGGCTGCTGCAAATGAATGTTCTCCTTCAGACAATGCAGACTCTTGTGTTTGGAATCGGATGATGAAAGAGAGAATGGTGGAAACTCAACCGGCTCTTCTCCATCAAAACAGTCCTCCAAATCTGACAGATAAACTACCTCATGGCTGTCCTGCTGCAAATGTTCAACTTCCTCCATGGTGTCCTCTTGATCTGTAACTTGACCACCATGGTTTCTTTCTCCCTCCAACATTGATTTTGAGAGGTCAAACTCCTCTTCAGCACTGGAACTTGAGAGAGGTGAAGTAGAAAGAAGAACTGAAGGTTCTCCTGTAGCCTGCTTTGTGCTCAGAGCTCTTGGATCTGCAACTTTCTCCTCCACAGCTAGAATGTGCTCCTCTGCTGCTGGATCTGGAGCAGCTTCTCCTTCATCCAATGTTCGAAGACAATCTTGCTCTTGAATGAGCTCCTCCTCCAGCATGAAGTTTGTCAAGTCAAACTCTTCAATCTGCTGCTCTAGAGGACAAGTTGGGACTGCAAGATCTTCTTCTTCTGCTGCAACAGAATCAGTCCTGACCACCATTTGTTCTCCAACCTTAGCCTCTTCTGTAGGCTTAACCATCAAGGGGATCTTTGTCATACCAAACTTGGCAGCCAAACTTACTAAGCTCTTAATCATTTCTTCTTTTCTTGGCTCTTCCTCTTGCTGTCCTTGATGACTGATTTTTTCAATTTCTTCTTCCCCACATGGAATTGGGAATGCAAGAGGAGGGGTGGGTTGCAACTCAATTGATTTGGAAATTTTTTGTGGTGGTAAAGGAGATGAAATATCTTGTTTCTTTAGAGGAGGGGGGATTTCTTTTAGCTCTTGTGGAGAGGATGACTGTTTGGAAGGAAAAAGGAAAGAAGAATTGAGGTGTGGTGGAAGACTGAGAGGTGGAGACATGGGATCAACATTTGGGACAGCAGATGGAGAGTTTAAAATTTGCAAGTCCAAATGAGATGATGCTGCTTGAGTAATGGGAAGAGAAAAACCAGATGATGGTGTAGAACTTACCCATTGACAAGGTTGTTCAACACCGAATGTATAGGCCTCTATTTCTGCTGTCCATTGTGCAAGTTGGGGCAGCATCTTTATCATGAAGTCCAGCTTCTCTTGAGGGCTGAAGTGTCTTGGAAAAGGGCCTCCCCATGGACAAGGAGTCCTGTAACCAATTCTGAAAGCTCTCATCTGAGCTGTTGCTCTGGACTGCACCATCTTTGCCTCCATCTTTTGGATTTTCTCCAACAGACCAGCATCTTGGATCTGATGGTCTTCATTGTATGCATACTCTTGCTCTTGGAAGGCTCCATAGCCAAACTAACTTTGGCACTGCTGCTCATATGGGTATGCATACTGATCTTGAATCTGCTCAAAATGTTGATTTGGAGGATTTGTAAAACATGTTGGAGGTGGAATATACTGCTGTTGTTGATGTGAATTCCATGATGGAAATGAAGTCATGATTGCACAACCTCATGGAATGGGAAAGAATGAAAGAGATGGAAAGAAGGATGAATGGGAATGGATGGAAAATGGGTCTGCAACTTCAGAAATGGGTTGCTGATCAGATGGAGTCGCCAGATGTGTTTGCAAGTGCCTCCAAAGGTTGAAATCTTCACAGGAACACACCAACCTACAAAAGATGAAGTGGAAGACCTCTAAGGTCCCACCGGCATGCCAAAACTGTTGATGCAAAATCACAGCACCCCTAGATGCAGATCAGGCTTCTAGGTTGATCACTCAGGCATCCAGTGTGATTGCACAACATTGAATCCTTTCTCCAGGTGTGGGACCTGTAAAATGAGAAAGGAATCTCCAGAGAAGGCTGGTTCCTGCTCCTAAACTACCTGCCACAAGCTATTCCAGTGCAGGCAAGCTAATCTAATCCTAATCTAACCATGCCAAGGAGACAGAGAGAGAGAGAGAGAAGGGAAAAACAAAAAAAGCCTACACTAAAATGGTGATACACCAGAGAAGGAGAATGTTGAACCTCTATCAAAACTACCATGGGACAAAGAGAGGTGAGCAATGGGAAGGATGGACAGATGCATCACAGGCCCAAGGATAGATTTCACATAGAAAATGTCCCAAAACTCCATGAACATAGCTCCAGACCTGTAATGAACATTTAAACATGCACAAATACCTGCAATGAAGAGAGATAAGAGGAAAACAAGCGAAGAACGAGCAAGGATGGACATATGCATCACAAAACACGTTTTTTGTTGCTCCAAAAGTTTGCACAGAACATCATTTCATTAGTACAAGGAAAAAATGCCATTACAGAGCAGGGAGGAGGTTCGAGCTCCATTTTCAACCCTAGAGAAGAAAAGAAGGGAGGGCAGAGCAGAAAAGATGAACAACTTGTTATGTCCTCCTTTTGAAAGAAGCCCCTCTTTACAATATATAGGAAGAAAGAGAGAGGGAAGAGAGGAAATTCAAAACTACCACAACCACTTCTAGGTCGCATTTTAAATCATCTCATTATGGTAGAAGCGCGGATCTCCGGAAAAAGCGGTACATCTGCTGCATTAAAGCTGGTTGTTGAAGCGTCACTTCTGGCATTACCATGCGTCAGAGCTGTTTCTTAACTTTATCTCTCCAGAATACACCAAAATGGAAGATTTATCCTAGAATCATGTAGAGAATTTCAACAGCTTTTTGTTGATATAAAGAACGTGCAAATCCGAGCTCTGGATCAAAAGATATGACGATCTGAAGATTTAGGGCGCGGAAGAGACCAAAACGGATTTTGAAATATTTTCCCGCACTTCACCACCTGGACGACATGTGGCAGGCTTTGATTCGCTGAATAATTCTCTCTCCTCCACCTTTCCATGGGCTTTCCTTTGAAATTTCCTTCGGGCCCTAAGCCCAGAGACACGTGGCACTATCCCATGATTTGATTGGTCTGTGGGCTCGCCGCTTTTTCGCACCTTTCGCGTCTTTTTGTCCCGGATGTCCCAGTGCTGTTTGGGACAGAAACCTTTGATCCACCCGAAATGGGCTTCCTTGTCCCTTATCTACCGATGACGTGGCACAATCTGATTGGCTCTCGACTTTTCGCTATCTCGCGTCCTCGCGCCCCGGATGTCCCAGGTCGCGAAAGTTTCCGTTCCGGCCGAACCAGCCCGGTTCACGTCTTTCACGTCCATTTGTCCTAGATGTCCCTTTGCTGCTTGGGACAAATTCTTCTAAACCACCCGAAATGGGCTTCCCTTGCTTCACCGCTTCGCCTTTTCGTGCCCTCGCAGCCCAATTGTTCCTTTGCGAAAATTCTCTGTTTCGCAAACCGCCGATTCATGCCCTTCGTGTCCCTCTGTTCCAATTGTCCCAAAGGCGACCTTGAGTAGCACTTAGCCAATTTTCACGATTTTTCCTGGATCAATCTACATGCTTGGAACTGCAAAACTCTGATACATGTTATCGAAATTTACCCTGGGGGGTGAAATTTTGACAACAGTTCCTCCTAGCCAAAAGTAAGCTCTCATGATCAACTATGGATTCAGAAGTTATATGCGCGCAACAACCAACCAACCAACATTTAAATAGGTATTCCTCCCATGCCCGTTACCCTATCTGTTTCGTCAATATTTCAAAGAAACATCTAAGAATTAGGTGAAACATTTTGGCATGCCCGATGGGACCCATTCGGGGTTCTTTGCATTTTATTCATTCTTAGGAAAAGTTTTGTGTTTGTTTCCCTTTTGAAAAGCATACACATTAATTTTCTTCCTTCGTAACCCTCTTTTTCTTTCTATTTGCTCTAAAATAAACCTTTCTTTTGGTGTACTTAAAAAGAATCATTTCTTCTTGTTTTCTGCATTTTAGTGAAAGAGCATCCCTCTTCTTATTCATCCATTTGTGTCATCAAACTTCATATTTCAATTTGGGCTTAAAATAAGTGCATTACATTCTGATTTATCATATTAGCTCACATTAATTGAGGGAAACCTATATGATGGAAGTCATTCCCAGCTGATGGTTTAAAAATGAATCATAGAAAGCACATCTCTCTCTCTCTCTCTCTCTCTCTGAATTTTGCCACATTGCACAAATTCAAAACAAATACATATTCTTAAACAACATCTTTCTTGGGAATTCTGTCACATGATCACACCGATCGAGGGTTGGTAGGTACTTCCCATCTTGCTAAACAAACATAATAGAAAATTCACTCTTAAGATCACATTTTTCTTAGTGTTTCTACTTGGCTTGTGTTTTGAGGTGAGAGGTCACATTCTTCATTCTTCTTGTTTATCCTTGCATGCTCCTCATCATAGTTGGTGTATTCTGGCTTCATCTAAGGGTGCCTGGACCATATTCTCATCATTCCTAGAATTCTAGGTCTGATTCCACATCAGATTTTAATTCACAACCATTTTCCTTTCATCACTGTTTCAATTTCACAGTGACCGGTGTTAGTCCAGCTGACCATCGTTAGTTACTCCCTGACCATTTTCAGTTATACCCAACCGGTGTTGGTTCACTTTGTCATTTTGGTTAACCTACCCAAAAGGACATTTATTCACCTTCTTCAACTTTTTAGAGTCCCTATCACTATTACCATTCCCATTGACCTTGTAAAACTCATCAGGTTTGGCATACCTATCAGATTTGACCTTACACCTTGTTTTTGACTCACTATCCATTTCCCACAGTGATGCCATGGTTACCTATGACCGGCGTCGGTTTACCCTAACTAGCATCGGTTAGCCTATGTCATTTTCTAGTCAACATTTGGTACCTAGTCCACTTTTTTCTCGCTTGTTTCACCTGTTCTTGTTATTTTTCTATGTCATTTGTAGAGAAGCGGCCTAACCTAATCAATAATGGTTCACATGGTGTTGACCCGAAGACAAGTAAACACACTTGTATTCCATGCAAGTTATCAACCTTGCTCCCACCTAGTCCTTCACCGCCTTCCATTTTATCACCCACCATGGATCGTATCCAACCTATCACTATCACTACGAGAGATGAGGAGTTTGCATGACTCCTTGATCAAAACCCTGTCACCTTGTAGTTTTATCTTTTCCACTCATCCACCTGAGATGCCTCGGGTCAGTTGATATATGACATGCCCATATCTATTTCCCTGAATTTCTCTCCCATTCTTACGTCAACCCAAATGCTCCGCATTTCCTGCATCTACCTTACCCCTAGTCATTTTGTAGTTATGTCCTATACCCGCTATGACCGCCACATCTCTTCTACCTCCATTGTACCCACTACATCTACCACACCTTTGACAACCACCCAAAATGCAACCTCATCCACCCCTAATGTCTTGTATATACCCATAGATACATTACTACCTTCGGTATCGGTTATCCCTACCCTTTTCGAATGTGGTCCTTTCCATTCCACAATCGTTAGTCCCCATTGCCAATAGGGTTACCATGACCCTTCCACCCCCATATACGTACTATCAGTAGCCTCCCATTTCATCTATTATTCACTTTGGGTACATACCCCTTGTTTCACTACCTTCTTCTCAATCAACCTACACAAAAGTGCCATATACTGGAGTGCCACCCCGTTATATGCCCAAAACCAACCCTCTCATGCTATAGGAGGCACCCAATCATCGCAACCTACCAATGACCTAATCAAATTAATGTTGGACAAGATGCAGACATTGGAGGCATCAGTTTCTGGCTCCCACAACACTCTCACCTACGACGAGATTTACAACAAGCCCATCCACCCATCCATTCCTATTTTTCCATACCCCGTACATTGGGAGATGCCTAAATTCAACCGCTTCAATAGCAAGGAAGACCCAAAACAACATTTGCGGTCATTAAAACATGGGTGCTACTAATCGCGTATAATGATGCTTTCCTCTTAAGGACCTTTCCCATGTCTTTGATTGGACCTGCATTAGATTGGTATAGTGGGTTACCTAGACACTCTATATTTTCATTTAATTAGGTAGCCCAAGCCTTCTGGATCATTTCTCCATCAATATCATCAAGAAAGTTACCATGACTGACCTATACTCCACGTATCAGTATGAGGATGAATCTATCGTAGATTTTGTTACTTGTTGGCATAGCCTGATTAATCAGCTCACCTTCCAACTACCATAAACAAAACTCATCGAGATCTTCACATGGGCTTGTGCCAAACATATCTCAATGACCTGTAGGTCCAAAATTTTTGAACCTTCAATGAAGCATTCACCATGGCACAAAGCTATAGATTCGAGCCATCGAAGAGAAGAAAATCCAATTACGCAATGAGAATTCGACATTCAAGTCGAATGATACCTCTTCTTCTTCCAAAAGTAAGAACAATTATTCAAATGCCAAGGGTACCACTAACGCAGTGGTACTCAAGGTTGGCCCACTCATTCATCAAACCAAGCTACCCCCTCATCTAATCCCTCACCGTCTCCTGAATTTTCAATTTAGATGAGAACAATAGAAATACACCCCAATCGGGAGCCTTACTCTTCTATCTTAGGAAATATTATCAAAGTCAGGGCCACCGCCCTTCCCCCCATAAAACCACACATTGGTTTTGACCCTGCTCGCCCCATGCCCACATGGTATAAAGAGCATCATCAAGTAAAGTTTCATAGTGGCGGTAATTACATCACGTTCAAAAACATTGTCCAATAAATGCTCGAGAAAGGCAAGTTAACTATGGATAATCCTAATGCACCTACCAACCAAAACCTACACATCTTCAAGAAACCATTTCCTAAATCATGCCCCTTCATATGATCAAACCAGTGAGGCCTCAACTCATAATACCCATACCCATGAGGTCCATGCTATTTTTAGTGATGCACTTGTTACTTCCTGGTTACCCCATATTCCATCCAATTCTAGCCGAAAATCCTCCTTTCACATCGGAACCAACCTCCCCTCTGTTCCTTCACCCACAAAGGAACACCTTTCACCTCCTTCCTAAACTATGGAGGAGTCTTTTGCTAACATCAAGACCATTTCACCTTTGGCTTCTCCACCCATATAGGAGCTCCCATCATCTCCTCCACCCACAAAGGATATCCCATCATCTCCACCTCCTATAAAGGAGCACCTATCATCTCCTCCACTTATCATAGACCTAGTTGAGATACCTTTGCCTTGTGTGGTGAGCATTCTCCATCAGCTACCCAAGATCCTACAGACCTAATTATGGTTCTCTTACCCACGGAAGCTGAAGCTAGCCAATTCCCCATCTCTAAGACACATTTTATGGGAATAGCCATTAGGTCCTCATCAACTCCACCTTCAAACATGCCATTGTCACATTTGGCTGATCACTTAGATTATGTGGATAGGGCCTTACTTTGGGGGCACATTTTGCTTCCTGTCTTAATGAAAATGTAGATATCATTTGCTGATACCTCCACTACCTACCCAAAAATATTTTGACCAATTGAAATGAACACAACCACCTCTATCACAACTTCTTCCACAAGACACATCATAGCTCAACATACACCCTTACCGATAACCCAAACTACATCTAAACCAAAACCCACACCTACAACATCTGCCTCAACTAAACCTATTACCACCTTAGGGGTCACCCCAACCACCAGCCTTACTCATCCACCTATCAAATTGGATTTAGCTATATCTTCCAAAGTCAACACCACATCTAATCCATCACCCAAACAAAATAACCAAATCCATAGAACTCTTACTCCGGCTATGTAAATCAGACTTGCACCAGTCCCATCCATCTTAGGACCTTAGCTTCCTAGCACGATTAAGAAACTTCCACCCATCAATAAACCAAAAACACAACAACCCACTCCTTCCTCACAAACCTCTAACCTACCCAAGCACCCGACATGACTTACACCTACACCTGCAACATCTTTACCACCCATACCCCCAATACTCTCCGTAACTTCTTCACTACCCACTACACTTCAGTCTTTATCTCTCACACCCCTACTCGACCCACATCATCTACCTTCATAGCACCTCTGTTATCCCCATGGGTAACTTTCCCTCTTCCCCCATCTACTTTTCCCTCTAGACCTCATACACCCATATCACCTTTACCCAAGAAGGTGCAACACAAAAACAAAAATCCGCAACCCTCCAATAAGATAGTCAAAACAACCATACACCCTCCTGCCCATTCATCTACCATACCCCTACCCAAACAAACATGACCACCCAAAACCATGACTCAACCCACTCCCCTCTTGCATGACCATTCCACAACAATCAGCCATACCTACACCCAAACCCACTTTCACTTCCCATTGCGATCCATTAGTGGGGTCCTATACCAAAATATTAGCGAACTCCTTGAGACTTATGTTATCACATTACCGCCACTCGGACCTTATGATCCCCTCAAACCCAAGCCAAAAGGGTTTGATGACACTAAAATTTGTGCCTACTATCATATGCTAGGGCACAATGTGGAGAACTACAAGGCCTTGAAAACTATCCTTACCTAGTTCTATCCTTCGGAAGCCAACTTTGATGATGATGACCTTCTCAATGAGGACAACTGCTTCACCAACACCCATTCCGATAGTCCTTACCTCATTGCCCACTCAACAACAATGAACTCCATCACCATAACTCCTAGAACCACCTCCAATATTTGAAATTAACATGGTTTACATAAGAAAACTTACCACACCATCACCCAAATGTCACCGCACCTAGCTCACCTCATGGGGTTTTCTCCTCCGGTAGGTTTTTACCGTCATGTCGTTATACCACTCACCCTACACCTTCTCTATTTTCTAACTCCCCTAAGATAAACATGATCCATGTTACTACCCATGCTCAGAAGGATAAAGGTAAAGAAAAGGTGACTAAACCACCAACCAATCCTATACCCAACATACCATCTACGCCCATACCTAAAATAACTATTTACAGCCCCATATACCCCATTTATAATGGAGTCACACATCGCACCATGCTCAAACAATTACACCAAAATCCCCTAAAATTTCCTTATATGACTTCATCCAAACCTCGAAATCT
Organism: Taxus wallichiana var. yunnanensis; assembly: GCA_018340775.1. NCBI lineage: Eukaryota > Viridiplantae > Streptophyta > Pinopsida > Cupressales > Taxaceae > Taxus > Taxus wallichiana. The sequence continues at coordinate 42,861,922 of CM031235.1, forward strand.
CATCATTAAGCTTTCATGGAGGTTCTTCAATCTATTGAGATTTTACCCAATGACCCTACACCCATAGCCAACATTATCACACCCCATCATGTAGCCTCTCTCAAAAATTGTTACCTTTATCCACACCGCACCCTACTCACCAAGTAGCCTCCCTTATCTTCTCAGAGGAAGAGATCACACCACACCAAATGGATGACCCAGACCTAGCCCTCTTCATCTCTGTCCACATCGATGATATATGTGTACGACATGTAATGATTGATGGGGGACTAGTATTAATATCATTTCATCCCATGCATTCACTCAAATGTGCATACCCGACAACTGCATGCATAAACATCCTGTCATGTTGCATTCATTCAATGACACTATCACCTCCACATTAGGCACTGTCATCCTCCACATTCATGTGGGCCCCCACACTATCCCAAAATTATTTTACGTCTTGGAGGGGGAATTTCAATATAATTTCTTTCTTGGTAGACCTTGGACTCATGTCATGGGATGCATTCCTTCCATTTTACATCATTTTGTAAAGTTTGAACATGAAGGAAACACCTATAGCATTCCAAATAATCCATCACCTTTCAAAACATGCAACATGCTTTACCGACCTAATGATTTTCTTATACCCATTAAAGCATCTACCTCCACAACCGCTACCACTTCACCTACACTTTTGCTCACCAGTATAGTTGCCACCTCCACCACACATACCTCTTCCACTCCTACTACCGCCAAAACCTCCATGGCCAACCCATCAGTCTCTCAATCCATTAAATCCACCTCCACATTGACTTCTGACACATCATCTATTCCCACTACCCACATACCTACCACTAATCCCTTAGAAGGTGGTTTTCAATGCCTCGCTGCTGGGAATACTGCTTATATAGTGTCAACACATTCCTTACTCCATAAGAGTATGGAAGTCTTCACAAACACCCTTGTTATGATCACCACATAGGAGAACACCTCCTTTAAGGTCCTCCTCATCTTTGTACTAGTCTCACCTATGGGGGACTTGATACTAACACGTAGACACCGAACCACCATCACAAACCTGCCACTTTTCCACTGACTTCCAGTTGCTTACCAATCACCATTTTTCCAACACCTTCTTGCACCGATGTACATGGAAGGGTTTTGGTTTTGAATTTTAAAACCAAGGCCGCCATACCATTATTCCATGTAGCACTTGCAAACATAATGACCGTAGTGGTATCGGTTTTCCTAAACCACCTACCAAACAAGCCCACATTGAACTCATCAAGGACATCAGCCCTTCTCCACCCTCTTCACCCGCTCCACCTTCATCACCACCTTCACCGATGGAGTCGATGGATCTTGAATCTATCCCTCCTAATTTTTTTTTTCATAAACACCATTTCATTAGGGCCTTTGACTTATCAATGCGAGGGTGAGGCTCCTTCCTCTCTTCCCTTCCTGTATCTTGAAATGATTGATGATGATACACCTTCAATTAATGTCATCTAATGTCAAGATGATGAATCCATACTCACCTACCTTGGTGCAAAAGAATCATATATTCATCGGTCATTACCCTCTAAGACGTAAACCATGTTGAATGAATCGACTATCGAGATCAACATTCATACTCAAGACGACCCACACATCCTAAAGATCGGTCAATCTTTAGATGCTGTTGAGTAGGAAGCCATCACTTATTTTCTCAAAGATCATAACCATGTTTTTGCTTGGTCTTATGCAGACATGCCTAGTATTGACCCCACCATAGTGGTCCACAATATTGTAACCATTCCCGATGCCTAAACCCATCAAACAAAAGTTGAGGAAAATGCACTCTCACATTTTCCTTCTCATCAAAGAAGAACTTTAGCACATTTTTTCTATTTCCTTCATATTACCCATTGATTATCCTCGCTAGATTTCTAACATTGTCTTGGTCACTAAGGTGACAGGGGGACTCTGCATTTGCATAGATTTCCATGACCTCAACCTAGCCTACCAAAAAATGACTTCCCCTTACCTGGAATTGACCAATTAGTCAACCTTGCTGCTGGTCATGAGATGCTATCACTCATGGATGGCTTCTCGGGTTATAACCAAATCCTACTTGCCCTAGAGGATCAACATAAAACCGCATTCATCACCCCTTGGGGGACCTTCTACTATTGCATCATGCCTTTTGGCCTTAAAAACGTTGGTGCCACATATCAACGGGCTATGACTTACATCTTCCATGATATCATGCATCATATATTAGAAGATTACATGGACGATCTCTTGGCCAAATCTAAATGCCGCTCGAGCACCTTTCCATCCTCAAAACCATTTTTGACCATCTCATTAAATATTGTGTTCACCTTCAGCCTAAGAAGTGCATTTTCACGGTCCTCTCAGGAAAAATCTTGGGCTTTATCATTTCCCTACATGGTATAGAATTTGACCCTACTAAAGTCAAGGCCATTCTCAAAATGCCTCTACCCACTAACCTTAGACAACTTCATAGCCTGCAAGGTAAGTTGCAGTCTATTCATCGTTTCATTTCACAATTATCTTGATCGGTGTCAACCATTTCATCATCTACTCAAGAAGGATGTTTCCTTTAAATGGGATGATGACTGCCACAAAGCTTTTGAGGCCCTAAAACAATACCTCCTCCAACCACCCATACTCATTCCACCTAAAGACGATCAACCTTTCTACCTATACATCTCAGCTACCGATCACTCCTCTGGGAGCCATGCTTGCACATCGCGATGAACAACACAGGGAGTAGGCGTTTATTACATAAGCCATACTCTTTTGGATTACGAAACCTAATACACCCATCCCAAAAATATTTCTTAGCCTTAGTTTTCATTGCCACCAAAATACACCATTATCTACTCAACCACAAAACCTATGTTGTGACCAACACCGACCCCTTACACTTCATGTATGCCAAACCTTACCAAAATCAGCGTGCTAAACATTGGCTTATGATTTTAGGTAACCTTGACTTCAAATTCATTCATCAAAAGTCCATCAAGGGCCAACATCCATCACCGACCAATTGGCCAATGCACCTATTTCTCGGGGATCAACCCTCTAATTTTGACTTTCTAGATGAGTCAATTGCTACACTTTCCCTAGATGAACCCCCTACCAAATGACAATCTTCTTCGATGGTTCAAAGTATCGCGTGGGGGTGGGGTAGGTATTATCCTCATTCTACTTGATGGTGAGCCCATGCCTTTGTCTTTCAAACTCAATTTTGAATGCACAAACAATATCACCAAATACGAAGCACTTGTATTAGGTCTTCAAGCCGCCTATACCCTAGATGTCAAATCAATTAAGATCTTTGTTAATTCTCAATGGTTGTAAACCAAGTCAATGGTGTATACCAATGTTGTAACAAGATACTTCAAAATTATAAACATCATGTAAATATACTTTTGACCACCTTTGATAGTTACGCCCTTCAAACCATCCCACGTTCAACCAACAAATTTGTAGATACCATGGCCTGCTTCACTTCCCGAATACCCGCTTTACCCACCGATTCTAATATCTTTGTTAACATAAAATGACTCCAATCACCTTCTTATCTACCTCACGAAGTTTACTCTATTAAACTTTATCCCGACTCGAGCGACCTATGGTATAAACAATACTTTGACTATCTTTCTCTCTCCATCTTACCCCCTGATCTCACCCATAATGGACAACATACCTTCCTTAACAAGGTCTCTTATTATGTCATCATGGGGGCATACTCTGTAAGCACGTGGATTTTATGGTATTATCTTATGATGCCTCACAAGTTCTGAAATTCCTTATACCATTAAAGAAGTTCATGATGGCATATGTGGAGGTCACTTCAGTGGCCTTGTTGTTGCTTAGTGTATCCTTCACCTAGGTTATTACTAGCTGAACCTTAACCTTGATTGTTGCAACTATGTCAAATGTTGTGTAAAATGCCAACAACATGCCAACCTTCATCACACACCCAGTCATGCCTTACAGTCATCTCGACCTTTGGCCCTTCTCTTAATGGGTTTTGGATCTTGTAGAAGAAATCAATCCCCATTCTTCCTAAGGACATCAATGGATCATCACTACTACTGAATACTATACAAAATGGGTTGAAGCCATACCACTCATCTCCATGAAATCTGAGAAAATATGTGAGTTGATTAATCATCACATCATTTGTCACTTTGGTGTTCCTCATTGCCTCATCACTAACAATGGAAAACATTGCATTAAAAACTTTGTGACCCCTTCGGTATTTAGCTTAGTTTCTCATCACCTTATTACCCACAAACCAACGGCTAAATTGAATCCACTAACAAAACCTTAAACAAAATCCTCATGAAAGTGGTTAATGATACTAGGAAGGACTGGCATACACACATTCCTTTTTCCCTATGGGCATACTACACTAGTATTCGCACTTCCACTACCACAACACCATTTTCTCTGGTCTATGGTATAGAGGCTGTTCTACCTCTCGAAGTCCAGATTCCCTCACTCTACATTTCTCTCCATGACATGCTTAATGATGATGAATTTTGTCAGGACTGTTTAGCACAGCTTGAGTTATTAGATGAACGTCATCTTAACGCTCTTGATCACCTTCAAGTTTACCAAAAACGTATCAAATGTGCCTACAAAAATGTGTCCATGAACGAACCTTCCAAGTTGGTGACCTTGTCCTGAAAGAAAATCAACATGTAACCAAAGCAGAAAAAAGTAAACGGGAAAATTTTCTCCTAATTGGCTTGGACCATACATCGTGACTCATACTTATGGATCAAGTGCTTATCATTTATCTTCACTCGATGGTAAACCTGAACCTAAACCCCTTAACACCTTGCATCTTTGACCATTCTATTGTTGAATTTTAGTCCTACCTCACCTTTTTCTTCTTTCCATGCTCATCCCTTGAGCACTATCCACTTCATACACCTCACCAAAATTAAACAAGAATCATGTGAGTACCCGTCACATGTTATCTTCTCTTGAATGTGTGTACCACGGCGCTACACATAGCATGATTCTCATGGATAATTTTCATCTACCTTTAGATGAGATCCCATGGTCATTTCACCCTACTTTCTGAACAAGAATCCTATTCTTCACCTTGGTCTTGTCCATGACTTCAAATCCCCACATGGGACCCAACTCCTTAAGTCAAACTTCTAACAAAAATATGACTCCCTCAAAAGGACATCTTCCTCTCCACAATCACTATTGTAAATAGACTGCTCCCTCAAAGGACAACTATGTAAAGTGTTTCAAAAAAAAAAAAAAGAAAGTGAGAGAATTTGAAGCTTCCCGCATCAATCAACTTCACGAAGACCTCAAGGAGTTAAATTCATCATCCCATATAGACTTCCCACATTGATCAGTCTATCTCAAATACAAGTCAAAATAGAGAAATTTTTAGTCATGGACTTGCCCATTGTGACCTCGGATCTCTTGCCCAAAGAGCATGCCACCTCATACCATATAAAAAATTAACCACCTTTCACCTTTCTCACCATTCCCACTCCCATTTTCTACCGCCTCAAGGGACCTCTTGGAAACCAAGACATTTGGTGATCATGTGACTACTTTTCACCTTAGAACAATCGATCATGCAATGTCTTTAGGGTCTTACGTTCATCACCTCCTCCAAGGTATGATCTACTCGGTATGATCCTAACCAATCAGGTGGCTTTATTTCCCCCTCTTATCTTTTGACCATCTTTATTTACGTTTTGATTACCTTATACAGGATTTGGTCCTCGACACTTACCTTTGGGGTATTCTTCTTCTTTTTCCACAATCGACATCACCTATATCACTTTACCTATAACCCACCCACACCTAACAAACCTCAACCCACAACATGCCTAAAACCTACTAACTCATTCTCATACCTCATCATATTCTTCCCTAGCTCATGGGAGAACTACATCGGCCTGAGGTCCCTTTTCACCGGGACTATGTAGGCAAAGCACTCCGAGGGCATGGGGCCCTTGGAGGTTAGCTCGGCCACTCTCTACCCTAACCAATCCATCTTTCATCTTCCTAAAATACATTCTACCCCACTTAGTTTCCTCTTTATATCAACAATTGAAAATCAAACCAAACAGACAACAAGTTGCTTAACATTTTTATCATCATCACAACATACATTTCTTATGACTACTATTTCTCTACCATCATCATACATATATTATAAAGCATCTTAACAATAGCCCATATTATCATTCATTATACAAATTAATGAATCACAACCCCAACCACTTTAAAAATCAATCATGCCTAAACAAACCTGACTCAACCATGCCTAAACAAACCTAACTCCACCATGCCTAAACAAACCTGACTCAATCCATGCCTATGACCTAACTCAACCATGCCTAAAACATGACCTGACTTGATCCATGCCTATGACCTAACTCAATCCATGCCTAAACCAAACTTGACTTCATCATGCCTAACTCACCTAATTTCCATCCATATCAATAACAAAAATCAAAAGTCTCATCCAAACATCAACAAATAAAAATATCATGTATCTCATCATATAAATAAATGTGTATCTAAATACAACATACATGGCTATCCCATCATTTCCATCATCTCATTTCCATCATCTCAAAATCATCGGAATGTAGGCGGTCTCATATACAATAAAATAATGAACCAATACAAAATCTCTTTGGCGCGTAGGTCGGTATATGCTCAAAATATACAACAAAAACTCTCATACATCCTCACTATCTTTAGCACGTAGGCCGGTATATATCAAAAAATGACTATAATACATCAAAATCAAAAGCCACATATCAGGTGTCTCGGTGGATATCCTCCATCTCTATATCACATATACCCTCTGCCTCCTCTCCCCTATTTGGCGACCTACTAGCATCTCCCCACCCATCATAGGTGGTGGCTGAGTCCCCACTTTGGCACTCACCTAGAGAGCTAGTCTCTGTGTGCTGGTAGCCTCTCCCTGATCTGGCCTCGGAGCTCGATGGCCCCCTATGCTCTCCACACTGTGAGTGTGGGATCTAGTCCTCTCACTCAATGCCTGTTGTGCCTAGGTACTCTCCATAGGATAGAAAGTCTATCCCGACTGCTATCAGCTGGTCATGGTAGTATTTGGCCTCACGTAGGGCATCCTGTAACATGGAAATAGGCATGGTCTGTGGTGACCCCATAGGCCTTGGCCCTATACTGCCTCGCGGGACCTGTCCCACTCCTACTTATGAACTGGGACCCAGTCCCGGTGCCTGTGGTGGTGCCCTCTATCCCTATGCATGTAACTAGGCTTGTAAGGCCCCTAATTTGTGCCTCGATCTCTGGCCAACTGACCTACCAACCCTATCACCTATTCCTATAAGGCTACCACATGACCATCATCTCCTTCCCCATCTCCATTCCCACCACTAACCATCTGGGTTTGCAAACTAGCCACCTGTACATGTAGCTATGCTACCTCTGCCTCTAAGCTTGCCGAAGTATATCTATACCATACCCAACTAGGTAATTAGAGTAGCCACCTACCCTTATAGGGCATCTCTTTGCATCATGATGGTGGCTAGATCGGGTTGCCAGTGCAGGTGGTATGGCTCATAAATGGGTCACCCACCACTTTATCTATACCTATCTATGACCCCGACATCATCTATCCATCGGTCCACTACCTACTCCTCCTGCCCTGTGGGCACTATTGGTTGTGGTAGAGGTAAAGGCCTCTCCATTTTGTCTCTCTCTGATGCTATGTGGGAAGGGCGGAGGTATGTCCTATAATAGCCCAAACTACCACCTGACTCTATCAACTGGGATCATCTCATGCTCCTTGCACGGTGACCCTATATCCATCTCAATAGCTGGAGCTCAGCTAGCTCCTCATGCATATGCCTATATGAGGGGAATCCCACATACGACCTCCATATAATGTCTACTCTAGAAAACCCCTCTAATAACCATTGCAAAAATAGGCCACATCATGTGTGGGCTTGTCTGATCTCCACTCTCTAATAACATGCACCATCGCTTTGTATCCCACTGCACCACTCTTTGATGGAAATGCATCTTCTCGGGCATCCCTACTAGCTACACACAAACTATGTGCTCATAAGCCCAATAGTGTAGTAAGAAGGTACAACATAGGTAGAACCTGCATAGCCACCCATATGCCCATAACTCTCTATACAACTGCACCAGGAATTTTGGTACCCAAGAAAAGTAGGTCTCATCTATCATCATGTCATGGAGTACCCCCATCAATGATCAAGGAAAAGATCCACCTATACATCATCGCGGTCAAAGCGAAGACACCGCCTCCATCAAAATAACCACTAGCCTCGTCTCCTCCAAAGGGCTAGGTACATCTCTCCATAGAAAATACTAGCACTATGGAATGTCAGCTTGGCCATCCCCTCACTAAACACGGTCAAGCATCAGCTCCTCCAAGGCCTCGAAGGAGATAGAGTAGACTGCATATACCCAATATGGGTAGTCGTAGAATCCTAAACATGTCCTCTAGGGTGACAATGATCTCACCTATCGGTAGGTGGAACATGTTGGTCGTGGAATCCCATCTATCGATAAGCATGACCATCAAACTAGGCTACTAGACTACATGTTGATAGCATCAGACTCCACTCAAGCCCACCACCTCCACATGTTGTAGCTCCTCGGGGTCAGCTGCACCATGCACTATCACGAGTAGGGGTGGAACCCTATCCTACATACGTAGCTGATCTCTCCCCTACATCCAATACGAACAACACATTAATCTACATTTTTATACCCATACTTTCCCCCTATCATTTCCCAACACCCTATTTTACCCCTACCCATCTTAATCCCCAACTTATGGAACTTTTGACCCCTTTCTCTCCACATCCTAACCAGTGTCGGTTATCTCTAACTGACCCCAATCACCCCTTAACCAGCATCGGTCACCTGTTTAGTGACCAATACCGGTTCAACCCTACCGATGCTAGCCAAACTTGACCGACATCGGTCACTGTCGCGGTGAAAACCCGACCCCAAACCCCCTTTTCTCAAAAACTACCCACCTTGACCCTTTTACCCCCTAAAAACACCTACACCTCCCTTCCACCTCATCCCCTCCCTTCCTCTCCCATTTATTTCTCTCCCCATTCCTATTTTACCCACTTTCCCTCTCATTTCCAAATTTAATTTTTTTCACCCACCCAAAAACAAAAACTACAACAACAATTTGCAAATCACCTAATCTATCTACCAAATACAACTAGAGTTGGATGCTTACCTCATCATGTTGCCATCATCTTGGTGGCACGTCTGCCACTACACCGGTGGCCCACCTAATCCTTCTCCTGGCCTCTGCCATCACTAAATCTCCACCCACATCTCCAATCAATCGAATCACATGCACCAATCCTATGGACCCACCTCTCACCAACCAATCACCCACCATTCACACCACCAACTCAATGCTCCATTCCATCTAGCCACTTTTTTTCCTTTTTCTTTTTTTTTTTCTCAATTCGTTAAATGATAAATGAATAATAAAAACATGGATTTTTTGTTTTTATAACAAACCCGACCTAACGACGCTAGTTTTACCCTCATCGACATCGGTCATGTGCCCTACCTTACCATGGTTGGTTTCACTCTACCAGGCGTCAGTTACCCTTAACCAACATTGGTCACCCTATCTAGCACAAAACCCAACATTTTACCCTATTACCCCACCTATCCCTCCTTTTTTTCCACACCTACCCTTTACCCTGACCATTTACCTCACCTAACCTTTACCATGACTACTTACTCCACCTTCCTGACCTTATCATTTACTACCTACCTTTGTCCTCCTTTGGGGACTCCTTATTTTACCCCTCCTCTGCCTTACCCGTGCCATGAACTAAATATTTTTGGCCCTGGATCATCATTAATGACCTTTGACCTCATGTTTTTGCTATACCTTGCGGCACTTTATTACTGTGTTGTTGACCTAATGACCTTACCTAACCTATTATCTTGACCGTTTATCCCGACCTACCTTTGGTGTACCGAACATACCTAAACATTCCTGCACCTAACCTATGTTGTGTTTTTCCACCATATCCTATACCTTGGATACCAAAATCATTTCGACCTTGTTTGGATAAACCTATCAACCTTAGACAATGTAGAGTTTGACTACTCTTTAACCCAGTAGCATGCTGCAGTTTATACGTGTGCATGTGTTTGATTATTACTACCTTTTACCCTGACCCATTACCTAGATTTCCCGAGTAGACCTTTAACCTTTTTTCCCCGTTCCCCACCTTCCTTTTATCACATTTACCTTTTATCAAACCACTCACCGATTCTGCCTCTTGCCTCTTCAACTCCTAGTTTGAGGGGATCACCTTCACACACACATGGGGCAACCACATCTTATTTTTTTTAGCATCGCTTACCAATACAAGCTACGCAACAAAAAGGGGCAAAATGTAGACACTAAAATTAGGTCACACTCCCCTTTGGTCCCTCGACAAATAAACACCCTTCATCACATTAACCTAGCCATGGCCCCCTTCACTCCACTAATATTAATTTAATTAAATTAATTCATTATCCTCACCATATTTATTATTTAAATATCTTAATTAGGGATAATGTCCACATACATCTCACCTAGACACCTCATCAAGCCAACTCACCCTAAGACCTATTCTTAGTAAGTTGTCATAACTAACTAAGACTTACCCAAACCCTAAAAATAAATGCCTACATTCCCTCTAACCACATTCCCACATGCTTACAAGAAGCTTCCAGTCTAATCCATGGGTGAGTGACACAAGATCCCGAAAATCAAGGGGATCTACCTAGTTTAGTAAACCTAGGAAATCCCACCTTGACCAACGCCGGTTACCCCTAACCATCAAAGGTTAAGTTCCCGAAACTACCATCGGTCACCTTTTCATCCCAAAAAACCTTATTTTCAAGGTTGGAAAATATTGGCACATTCTGAGAGATATCGCATCTTTTGAGAACAAATTTCAGTGAGAACACGCATGCAAGGAAGGAGATCAAGCATTTTCTCTTACACAACCATCCAATACTCACCCAACAAAGATTTACTCGAACCAAGAAAAAGGAATGCACATGCAACCCATTCAGAAGCTTTCCTATGATTGGTGATCCTTTACAGCCTTCAACCTCTTACCAACACCTTCATTCCTCACTCACAGGTGTCCAGAACCAGGTTCCAAGTAAGTAGAACATTGTACTCCTTTGGTTCATTGGTTTCATCATTATATTGTCATCCTTTGTTTCCTTAGCCACCCATTGACCTCCATTCATACTCACCCCTCCACATACCCATTAAAACTTCACCAAATCCCACCCAATCCACCTAATACCTCATTCCAACCAATCAGGTCCTTTGTGTAATCACAAGGGAGACCTAAAACTCATTCTGTGGCATTCCCAATTTTCCACAGTAACCGGCACCGGTTACACCCAACCACCGTCGGTCACCCTTAACCAGCATCGGTCTCTATATTCACCAATACAACCTAGAATAGTGACCTATCCACCTATTCCCACATTACCTTTGTTCATCTGTGATCTTCCTGAGACCTCTGTCAGACCTACAGAGACCCAGAACCAATTACTTGACCTTCGGATCTTATTTTAACTTAGCCTATTAGATTAGATCTTTCTTATTGTATTTTGGATGAGATACCCAAATCATTTTAATTACAATAGGGTTTACTTTATTATCCGCATTAAATTGTTTTAAATAGTGGACTGAAACCATCTAGGAAGTATCACACTTCCCGGATCTAGCACACGCTAGGTAGTTCACTACACATATTGTTTAACTCTTTTTGGTGGTCTTTCTTTTCATTACAAGTAGTTCCTCCTAGCCAAAAGGAAGATCTCATGATCAACTATGGATTCAGAAGTTATACACGTGCAACAACCAACCAACCAACATTTAAACAGGTATTCCTCCTATGCCCGTTACCCTATCTATTTTGTCAATATTTCAAAGAAATGTCTAAGAATCAGGTGAAACATTTTGGCATGCCTAGTGGGACCCATCCGGGGTTCTTTACATTTTATTCATTCCTAGGAAAATTTGTGTGTTTGTTTCCCTTCTGAAAAGCATACACATTAATTTTCTTCCTTGGTAACCCTCTTTTTCTTTCTATTTTCTCTAAAAGAAACCTTTCTTTTGGTGTACTTAAAAAGAATCATTTCTTCTTGTTTTCTGCATTTTAGTGAAAGAGCATCCCTCTTCCTATTCATCCATTTGTGTCATCAAACTTCATATTTCAATTTGGGCTTAAAATAAGTGCATTGCATTCTGATTTATCACATTAGCTCACATTAATTGAGGGCAACCTATATGCTGGAAGTCATTCCTAGCTGATGGTTGACAAACGAATCATAGAAAGCACATCTCTCTCTCTCTCTCTCCAAGTCTTGCCACATTGCACAAATTCAAAACAAATACATATTCTTAAACAACATCTTTCTTGGGAATGCCTATCAACAATCACACTGATATGAGGATTGGCAGGTACTCCCCACTTCTTGCTCTGTCAAGTCATACTTCAGAGCGAAGCCCACCCCCACCATAACATACCTAAAACCTCACCTTTTAGATCTCCTTCTTTGTAGGAAGCCATCCTCACCAAAAATTATATTCTACAGTTCATGAGTTAGTCCTTAAATAGCAAAAGCTAAAAAAACATAATAGAAAAGGAACTCTTAGGATCATATTTTTCTTAGTGTTTCTGCTTGGCTTGCATTTTGAGGTGAGAGGTCACATTCTTCATTCTTCTTATTTATCCTTACATGCTCCTCATCATAGTTGGTGTATTCTGGCTTCATCTGAGGGTGTCTAGACCATATTCTTATCATTCCTGCACTGCAGGTCCGATTCCACATCAAAATTTAATTCACAACCATTTTACTTTGATCACTATTTCAATTTCACAATCCACCGATGTTGGTCCAGGTGACCATCATTAGTTACCCCTCGACCGTCATCGGTTATACCCAACGGGTGTCGGTTCACTGTCATTTTGGTTAACCTATCGAAAAGGACATTTATTCACCTTCTTCAACTTTTTAGAGTCCTGTCACTATTACCATTCCCATTGACCTTGTAAAACTCATCAAGTTTGGCATACTTGTCAGATTTGACCTTACACCTTATTTTTGACTCACTGTCCATTTTCCACAGTGATCGGCCGTGGTTACCTGTGACTGGCATCGAGTTTACCCTAACTAGCATCGGTTATCTTGTGTCATTTTCCAGTCAACATTTTATACCTAGTCCACTTTTTACCACCTGTTTCACCTGTTCGTTGTTTTTATGTGTCATTTATAGAGAAGCAGCCTAACTTGATTAGTATTGGTTCACATGGTGCTGACCTGAAGACAAGCAAGCGCACTCATATTCCACGCAAGTTGTCAACCGCTCCCACCTAGTCCTTCACCACCTTCCATTTTATCACCTGTCATGGATCCTATCCAACCTATCACTATCGCTACTTCAGAGATGAGGAGTTCACACGACTCCTTGACCAAAACCCTGTCACCTTGTAGTTTTATCTTTCCCACTCATCTACCTAAGATGCCTTGGGTCAATTGATATACGACATGCCCGTATCTATCCCCCAACTCTCACTCCAACTCTTGCATCAACCCCAACTGTCTCCACGTTGTCCACATCTACCTTACCCCCATTTTTTTGTAGCTAGGTCCCAGTAGTGCCCATTCAAAGAAACCACTTGAGACCTAAGAAACAACCCAGGGTTAGCTAGAAAAATTATGGGATAATTTTTTTAATTTGAAGTGTCTACAACCAGTGTCAGCAAGACATTCATTTTCACTAATAGGTTCTAGAACAAGACCAATTTTCCACAACATATGTTCCCATAATTAACTAACAACAAGTTCACATGGTTCAAATTTTAGGGTTAGATGTTTTAGTTAGGTTCAGGGATTAATTTACCCCCATACCCACTCTCTAGCAGGCTCTAAGTTTTAACTATAATTTTCTCATAATTAATGCTTCCAAAATTTCACCAAACCATTCCCATTAGATAGGAAATTTTATCACCTTTCTGGTGATATAAATAAGTCCTCCTAACTCCTTATATTTCTCAAGATATGGCTAGGAAGAGTTTTTAGGTCAAATTTTCCCCTAGGGGGACACGTGTCATGCAGGGGTGAAATCCCCTTTGGTGGGTTAGCGGGTCACGGGGGCTCCATCCTTTTTCCCCATGTAGGCACAAAATAAAAAAATTCTCCCGTGCCTCTCGCAGGGTCCCGGTGGACACATGTCGGCATCGGAGATGTCATTGGCAAAAGGGAAGGGGGAGGGCAGAGCGACGAAAGGATTTGGGGCATTTCACCCAAGAAAAAGAAACAAAATAAATAGTGCTCTTGTGCCCGTGGGTCCACTTGGGGACATGTGGTGCCCCATGGTTGGCTACAGGGAGAAGAGAGAAGGAGGGGTGTGGAGCGGTGGGGGTTTTTGTGCAATTGTACTTGACATAAGGAAAAAGGAAGAAGGGGATGCGCAGATCAATGCACGCCATGGAAGAAGAAAATCTTGAGGTCGGGGCAGTGATACGGGGCCATGGGGAACTTTGTAAAAATTTTCCCAAGGCTAAAAATCCAACAAACAAAGGGGTCCTTCCTCCCCGCCGCCACCCCAAGGTGCCACATGGCACCTTCTCATTGGCTGCAGGCCGGTGGGGCTAAGATGGAAATTTTTCAAAAAAATTCAAAAAGGCTAAGGGTAAAAGAAAATGACGTGCCTCTCCCACCGCCTCATGAGGACATGTGGCAGCCTCTGATTGGCTACAGGTCATGCGGAGAAAAAGGTTAAAATTTTCCCAAGCCAAAATTTTCAAAAAAATTCGAAGGATTTTAAAAAGGGAAAATTTCGGTCGTCATGGGCCGCCAGGAAAATTTTCCCAAATTTTCCCGACAAGGCCCAAAAACTTCAAAGTTCCATAAATTTTTCTAGAAAGCTCAGTTTTGGGAAACAAGGACTTTTTGGAAAGATCTCAATGCCCTCTTTACACAGAAACATAAATTTTACATTTTGATAAGTTTTTAAGGGTCAATTTTGCAAAAAGGATCTACAAGAAGCTAAAATTAGTGAACTGGCAATTTACAACTTCTCAATTTGGTTACATTAAATCTCCTCCTTCACTCAACATGTCAAACAAACATGGAGGACTGGTCTAGGGAGGGTTTAGAGTGTTTTTGGAGAGTTGATTTATCTAATTGACTCAAGTTTGTATTTTTCTATCAAATGATAGGAAAATGACTGTTAGAGGGATTGTATTCGAATTTGCTATGGTGAAGTTATTTTCTTAAGTTTTCTTTGTCAAATTGAATTCCTTAGTGTCTTAGCATGCTATTCCATAACATTTTTAAGTTGATTATTAAGTGCAGGTCTGAACTGTGCATTTTGTTTAGATTTACCAGTTTTAGAATTTACAATGCTAGTGATCAAATTTTTAAGGGATCTATTTATCAATTCCATCATTTGAATGCAACAACTTATTTCTAATATAGTTTAATACATTCTGCTGATTCTAACAATTCATTCCCAAGTCAAAATTACAAATTTTGATTTCAATTTTAATATAGTTCCAAGGATGTAAAAATATATACTTCCTTCCTATGTATTCTTCTTTTCAACAGAGATTTCATCCTTTAACAACAATCAAATCCAATACACAATACAATCTTGAGAACTAATGCAATCCTTTATTCATTTCCAATACAACTTTACAATTTTCTCTTTTCCATTTGATTTCTAAATACATAATGCACTGCATATAACATCTTTTCACATTTCCTTTCAAAATAGAGAGTAGAATATAACTTCTTTACATTTCACATTACAATTCAATCTTCCATTTTCAATACAAATATCTTCACATTACAAATGGCTATACAATTCATCCACACCAAGGTGGGAAGGATTACAATAACTTGTTCAAAAGAAAGGATTGTTAAACTGTATATTCTTCTTGCTCCAAAACAACAACATCCTAGTTTCTTCATCTTTTCATCTTGATCACAACAAGGAAGGGGGAAAGACAACACTCTCCATCCAGCCAATATATCCAATGTGTAGGGAGAAGCCATCCTTCCTCATTCACCCCGAGCACCAACTATATTGATAAGAGATGCACTACAAAACATGGCAACAAATGCTTCCACAAAAACATGCAACATTTCTCATTCAAGACACATTTCAAGAAGAATGTAGTTCACAACTACATTAAACAAGTGCAAACAAAAACCGAGGCTTCATCAAACAAGCCAACAAGAGCAAAGATCTATGGGGGAAGATACTTATGCCTCCCAATTAGGAATTGGACATCCACCAATAATCATACCACCAATATAACATATCATATCCCATAAACATTATGCCTCCCAACCCATCCTTATGCCCCCAAATTTTCTCCCTTATACCCCCAAGAGTAAGAAATGCAAGCTATTTATTTTCCATGGTGGATCCCAATCCCAAACTCCCTCCACAATAAAACTGATGCCATTAGCATTCCCTTATTCCCCCCATTTGAAATCCTCATAGCCTTCTCCTACACCATGTCCTAAGCAGTCTACCCAACTAGCCAACACACACGAATAACAATAATCATAATTTCATACATACATGCAAGAGAAAGAAAACATTTTAAAAAGGCTCAAGTTCCTACCTCTCCATAATGTATTTTGTTCCAATATCAACAAGCTTCACAATGCCATAATAATAGTCCATAAATCAGCAACACACAAGCATGCAATGGTCTCCAATCTCCTTCCTCAAGCAATACTCAAAACAACAAGAAATTTTCACCCAAGGAAAGTATGAAAAGTTTCAACAACCTCAAACAAGCAAGGAGTTCAAATTTAAAGGAGAGGGAAGAGGAGAGGGTGATGTGGATCCATATGGGATGCCACATCATTCTTCCTCAACCCCAAGAACAAAGTCAACATCATTCACCTAAACTTAATAAATAAAATGACAATATAACTTACACACTCCAAATTGACCCATAGTCCAAAAGGAATGAATTTAAAACATGTAAGAAAAGTGGAATTAAAAATTACAATTAGTCATTTAAAAATGCATTAAAAAGGCCTAAATTTAACCTCTAAACCATAGGTATGGTTGGTGAATAATTTTAAGAGGTGTGGGACAAGTTTAACTTGTCCCACAAGCCTCCAAATATAGCCTCCAAGGAAAAATTCGAATTTCCCAAGAGGATGAAGTGTTTCACACTCCAAATCTATCTTACATATTTCTTACACATTCTTACAACCTTTCTTACACACTCTTACAATATTACATTTAAGAGTAACAACTTTATTTATTACATTCCTATGACATATTGATTTATTTATTTTAACACATGATTATTCACAACATTAACACAACATATATAACTAATGAAAAGGGTAACACATCACAAAATAAACACATGCAAACATTAATAAAGAAACCACACTAATAAATACACAACCCCATGGTCACATACAAAGGTGATTTCCCCCATGGGAATCCCTAACATAACACAACACACACACACACACAAAACATGTTGCCATGGTGACCTTGTTACATTCACCTAGAATTCCAATATGGTTAGTCTCCAATCCCTCAAAAATTTTGTGATATTTTAACCTGTAAAACAAAAATACCTCCTTCAGCCTCGTGGCCATATCAGAACATCCAAAATGATATAAATATACTAACAAAACCATCTATTCATATGAATCACAACAACATCAAGAAATCAACATTATCATTTTCAGTTTAATTAATCAACTATATCATCATCAATTAATTCTCATGCTAGTTCTATTCACATTATCCAATATCACATGTCTAAACAATTATCCATCACATATCCATGTCAAATAGTATACCATCATCCACATATAAAAATGTCTCTAATAATCATCATGCATAATAATTGAATCCAGATCAATAATAATCCATGATCTAACATCTATCCATCATACTAAAACAAAACATAATAGTGTCCATAATAAGATCAACAATATCAAGATCAGTATCTAAAAGTGTCAAAGGGAAGTGGGCACTACATCCCCTCCCCTTAGACTCAACTTCCTCCTAGAAGTCACTGAACAAATGTGGAAACTATACTCGTAATATTGTGGCATCCTCCCAAGTGGCTGCAATCTTGTAGTATCTGTCCCACTGCACCCATACCTAATCAATCTCTCTACCTCGAAGGCCCAGGGTCCTACGATCTATGATATGGATGGGCTCCACCATCACCTACCCCTGATCCTGCACCTGCAATGATGTCCAATCCAACACATGAGAAGGATCTATAATATATCTCCTAAGAACCAAAACATGAAACACATCATGTACGTGAGACAAGATGGGTGGCAACACTAGATGGTAGGCCAAAGGGCCGATACGCTCCAAGATCTCAAAAGTTCCAAAAATATAGGAGCTAACTTAGAACCTTTTCCATAATGGATAGGGCTCTTGTGTGGCCTAACATGAAGGAACACCTTCATGCCCACATCAAAACTACGGTCGATCCTATGCTGATCCGCATACTTCTTCCGCCTCTCCCTGCCTCTTGTAATCTCTTTAAATCAACACTACCTACTACTCCATGTCCTATAGAAGAGATTGTCCAAGAGATACTCTATCCTCTAACATGTCCCAGCTAAGAGGTGTCTTGCACTCTCTACCATACAAATCCTGAAAAGGAGCCATGCCTATAGAACTCTAAAAACAATTATTGTAGGAAAACTCCACTAAGTACAGGTACTCCTCCCACTTAGACTACTGATCTATCACATACATCTTGAGCATATCCTCTAAAATCTGATTCACTCACTCGGTCTATCCATCTATCTCAAGGTGATATGCTATGCTAAAGTTGATCCTCATCCCGAGGACATACTGCATGGTAGTCCAGAAATGTGATGTGTATAAAGGATCGCAATCACAAATGATCTTCCACGGAATCCCATGCAACCTGACAATCTCATCCAAATATACTCGTGCCACTACTCTAGTTATATAAGTGGTCTTCACTAGATAAAAGTGAGCCACTTTTGTCAATTTATCAATCATGACCATAATGGCATCGTGGTGATATCTCAACATCGGTAGCCCAATAATGAAATCCATGGAAAAGGTGTCCCACTTCCATTCTAGTATGGCATGAGGATAAAGAAGTCCTACTAGATTTTGATGCTCGGCCTTAACCCTATGGCACTCTAAACACCATGACAAAAATAGATCCACATCCTGACGAAGTCCTCTCCAATGATAAAACTATCGCAAAGTAGTGTGCATCTTCTTCACATCAGGATGGGTTGAATAGGGTGCATGATGTGCCTCTACCAAGATGTCCTACCTTAAGCCTCCATCTATGTGAACATATATCTAGCCTCTGTTCTTGAGAAGGCCATCTTCCTTTAAGGATAACCCATCAAACATCCCCTTAAGGGGTCTTTGTGACTTGATCTCTACTCATACTGCAACGTAGAAGTTGTCAAGAGGAAGTTGCTAAAGAATCCTGCTCTGTAAATCTGTGCTCACTTTGTAGTTTCCATAGCCACATGTCTCTATCTACTGAGAGTGTCTACTACCACATTATCCTTCCCCTTCACATGCTTGATCTCCATGTCATACTCACAAAGTAACTCCATCTAACGCCGCTTAATGAGTGCTAGATTAAGCTATGTGAAGAGGTTGAAGACTCAAATGATCTATTTTGAGTGTGAATCTCCATCCAAGAATAAAATGTCTCCATCTAACCAAATCATGAAAAACTACCACAAGCTCAAGATCATGGGTCAGATAATTAATCTCATGATATTTGAGTTTGTGAGACTCAAAATCTACTACTCTACCATCCTGCATCAACACACCTCCAAGTCCTACCAATGAAGCATCTGTGTAAACAAAGAACTCACCATGTGGATCTAACACTACAAGAATGGGTGTTGTAGTGAGGCACTCCTTTAGTGTCCTAAAGGCCTACTCACATATGTCTGACCAAACAAACTTCTTCCCTTTCCTCTGAAGGGAAGTGATAGGGTGCACAATCCGAGAGAAGTCCTGAACAAATCTCTGTAGTATCCTACTAATCCCATGAAGCTGCACACCTCGGTCACTATAGTGGGTGTTGACCAATCCATAATGGATCTAATCTTGGAAGGATTAACTATGATACCTTCCCCAAAAATGATATGACCTAAGTACTACACCTCTATCTAAAAGAAAGCACACTTCTCCAAGTTCCCGTAAAGTTGCTGCTCATGAAGACATTGAAGAACTTGATGAAGGTGCCCCTTGTGCTCCTCACGTGTATGCAAATATATCAAAATGTCATCAAGGAAGATGAGCATGAAGTGATCTAATAAGGTCCTGAATACCCCATTCATCAAAATCATAAACACTATAGGTGTATTCGTCAAACCAAAATGCACCACTGTGAACTCATAGTGTCCATATCTCGTGTGGAAGGCGGTCTTATGAATGCCCGCCTCCGAGATCCTCAACTGATGGTACCCTGACTTGAGATCAATCTTAGAGAAAATAGTGGCTCCCTTCATCTGATCAAACAATTCATCAATGTGAGGAAGAGGATAACAATTCTTGATCATTACCTTGTTCAACTTGTGGTAATCAATACAAAACCACAAGGATCCATTCTTCTTTTTCAAAGATCACCGTGGTGCACCCCAAGGGGATACACTAGGAAAGATAAAGACATTCTCTAAAAGGTCCTCAAGCTACAACTTGAGATCACAGAGCTCTGGGGTGGTCATCCAATAAGGTTCTTGTGAGATATGCTCACTCAGAACTAGGTCTATATGAAAATAAATCTCATGTGGGGTGGTAACCTGGTAGCTCCCAGGGAAAAACATTAGAAAACTATCTCAAGATGGGATGATCATCTAGCGATGGTCCACAAGACCCATCCTCTAATCTGTCACTAACCGTAACGGCATCTCATCTAATAACCACAGCACACACCTTAAGTTGTATAGCGGAGATGGTGTGAATGAAAATGAGTCTCCCGATCCCCGAGATCACTAACTCAACTCCCAAATCATCTACACAAGCTATAGTCTTATGATAATAATCCATCTTGGCCCTGTGTATAGATAACCAATCCATGCCCAAAATGACTCCATACGAGCCCAAAGGAAGAATACGGAGATCTGAGGTAGTGGTGAAAGGTCCCAAATCCACTACACACTCCTTAACTAAGGAGTATACAAAGATCTTGGCTCTAGAAGCCATCTTGACATCCCAACTAAGACCTTTCCTAACTACCACCAACCTACATCGCTCTACTAAAGATGGTGCAATGAAAGAATCAGAAGAACCAGAATCAAACAATACAAAGGTAGGAATACCACCAATGCTACCTGTGGTCTCAATGACTGCTGCTCGATGCTTTTCTTGGTAGTTCTCAACTATCTTACATAAATCCTATGGCTGATCCAATGTCACCAACAAATCGACTCTAAAATCTGTGCCTTACCCTTGTTAGGGTTATGAGGGAAATCTCTCTAAAAATGTCCCATAACTCCACATCCAAAGCAACCACCTGATCCTCTCCAAGGAGTAGCACCTCCAGTAGGTGCCCTGAAAGTCTATGGTGTGGATCTTGATGATCCAACCGTGGTCTGCTGTGGCCTCTACTAGCAAGCTCCCGTTGACTGAGATCTAGGTCCACCTTGTGTCCTAATGGGACCCCTAGGAGGAGGCCCCATACTTCAACCTCTCTGTGCATCAACTCTCTGTGGAGGTCTATGAGGTGGGCGGGACTACTATTGCTATTGTTGTGGCCTAAAGGATGACTATGTGCTATACCCTAGCCACCATGAGGAAGAGGTACTAAACCCCTCGATCTACCATCCTGCATCTGCTGAATGCGGCTCCTGACTTGGTCTCTAGCTTGTTGGATCTTACCCCGAAGTCTTCTCTCGTAATATAGGCCTTCTCGATGGCCTCTGCTAATGTCTGTGGACATTGAATGTGCACCGCACCTCAAATATCCAAATTCAGGCCTTGAATGAACTTTGTGAATCTACACTCATCATCCTGCATATACTCTACATACTAGAGTAGATCTAGAAATCTACTCTCATACTCTACTACTAAAAGAGAAGCATGTCGGAGGTCATGGAACTCATCAATCCTCTGTTGGATGAACCTCTGTGATAAATTCCTGCTC
Source organism: Taxus wallichiana var. yunnanensis (assembly GCA_018340775.1). Taxonomy (NCBI): domain Eukaryota; kingdom Viridiplantae; phylum Streptophyta; class Pinopsida; order Cupressales; family Taxaceae; genus Taxus; species Taxus wallichiana. The sequence goes on from CM031235.1 coordinate 42,884,175, forward strand.
CTGAATCTCTCCTCAAATATCTCCTAGGTCATTGTCTCTAAATCTACATGGAGTTTTTGCTCCTCTGTCCTCCACCACACTCCTACTCCATCCCTCAGTAGATGGATCGCAACACAAGATTTTGTGTTTCTAGAACAAGGACAAAGCTTGAAGAAATTTCTCAAGCTCACTATCTAGGCCTCTACCTAAAATCCACCTATATCACCCAAGTAATGTGAGGGCCGAAGCTTCAGGATCTCCCTGATATGATCCACTACTGTGGTCTATCGGTCTCTAGGTCTCTCAATACACTCATCCCTAAGCCTAGGGCTCTGAGACCTCTCTATATGCTCTGGAACTCTGTCACCCTACCTCTTAGGTGGTGACTCTACTTGGGCTAACTTTGCATGGGAGTTCTCTCCTCTATGCTCCTCACTAAGTCAAGGAGATACTTGACCCTCGATAGAAGGGGCTCTATCATGACTAGTTGCATGTCCTCCTCCTAATCCTCCGCGTAGAGCGGCATTGACATCCTGAAGGGTCTATAGAATCTGAGGTAGAATGGCTACCACACCCTGATCCAGTGGTGGTGGGGGTGGTGGTGAGTTTGAGTCTCTTTAAAGGTTCCTCATTCTCTGTCCCGATCCTCCTACACACGACCAAGGTGAGGATTAGTTCATTTTGCTAAGTTTATACAACTTCCATGTTTACTAAACATACAAATTCTTGCTAAGTTGTTTTCTAGATTTACAAGTGTACTAGGTTTAAGTTTTCATGTCTCAAGTTTTCTAGTGTGCCCAATGGTCCAAGCCTTTGAACCACTACTCTGATACCAAACTGTAGTGCCCATTCAAACAAACCACTTGAGACCCAAGAAACAACCTAGGGTTAGCTAGAAAAATTATGGGATAATTTTTTTATTTGAAGTGTCTACAACTAGGTTGCAAGACATTAGTTTTCACTAATAGGTTTTGGAACAAGACCAATGTACCACAACATATGTTCCCTTCATTAACTAATAACAAGTTCACAAGGTTCAAATTTTAGGGTTAGATGTTTTAGTTAGGTTCAAGGAGTAATTTACCCCCATACCCACTCTCTAGTAGGCTCTGAGTTTCAACTATAATTTTCTCATACTTAATGCTTCCAAAATTTCCCTAAACCATTCCCATTGGATAGGAAATTTTCTCACCTTTCCAGTGATATAAATAAGTCCTCCTAACTCCTTATATTTCTCAAGATATGGCCAGGTGGAGTTTTTAGGTCAAATTTTCCCCTAGGGGGACATGTCATGCAGGGGTGAAATCCCCTTTGGCGGGTTGGCACGTTGGGGTGGCTCTATATTTTTTCCCATGCGAGCACAAAAGAAAATTTTATCCCATGCCTCTACGAGTCCTCGGTGGACACATGTCAGCCTCAGAGATGTCATCAGCAAAAGGGAAGGGGGAGGGCAAAGTGGCGGAAGGATTTGGGGCATTTCGCCCCGAAAAAGGAAAATAAATAAATAGCGCTCCCACGCTCGCGGTCCACTTGGGGACACATGGTGCCCCATGGATGCTTGTGGGGAGAAGAGAGAAATAGGGTCATGGAGTGGTTGGGGTTTTTGTGTAATTGCGCAGACATAAGGAAAAAAAGAAGAAGGGGACACGCGGGTCTCGACGCCCACGGAAGAAGAAAAGAGAAAGGTGGGGGTGGTGATGCGGGGCCACGGGAATTTTGTAAAAATTTTCCCAAGGCCAAAAACTCCAAGAAACAAAGGGGTCCTTCCTCCCCGCCACCACCCCAAGGTGCCACGTGGCACCTTCTCATTGGCTGCGGGTCGGCGGGGCTAAGATGGAAATTTTTCAAAAAATTTCAAAAAGGCTAAGGGTAAAAGAAAATGCCGCGCCTCCGCCGCTACCTCGTGAGGACACGTGGTAGCCTCTAATTGGCTATAGGCCGGTGGAGGAAAAGGTGAAAATTTTCCCGAGCCAAAATTTTCAAAAATTTTCCTAAGGATTTTTAAAAGGGAAAATTCTAAGTAGTGGGCCCATTAGGGAAAATTTTCCCAAATTTTCCCACCAAGGCCCAAAAACTTCAAAGTGCCATAACTTTTGCTAGGAAGCTCAGTTTTGGGAAAACAAGGACTTTTAGAAATCTCTCGATGCCCTCTTTACACAAAAAACATAAATTTTACATTTTGATAAGTTTTTAAGGGTCAATTTTGCAAAAAGGATCTACAAGCTTAAAATTAGTGAACTGGCAATTTACAACTTCTCAATTTGGTTAAATTAGATCTCCTCCTTCACTCAACATGTCAAACAGACATGGAGGATTGATCTAGGGAGGGTTTAGAGTGTTTTTGGAGAGTTTATTTGTCTAATTGACTCAAGTTTGTATTTTTCTGTCAAATGACAGGAAAATGACTATTAGAGGGATTGTATTTGAATTTGCTATGGTGAAGTTGTTTTCTTAAGTTTTCTTTGTCAAATTGAATTCCTTAGTGTCTTAGCATGCTATTCCATAACATTTTTAAGTTGATTATTAAGTGCAAGTCTGAACTATGCATTTTGTTTAGATTTACCAGTTTTAGAATTTACAATGCCAGTGATCAAATTTTTAAAGGATCTATTTATCAATTCCATCATTTAAATGTAACAACTTATTTCTAATATAGTCTAATACATTCTGTTGATTCTAACAATTCATTCCCAAGTCAAAATTACAAATTCTGATTTCAATTTTAATATAGTTCCAAGGATGCAAAAACAATATACTTCCTTCCTACGCATTCTTCTTTTCAACAGAGATTTCATCCTTTAACAACAATCAAATCCAATACACAATACAATCTTGAGAACTAATGCAATCCTTTATTCATTTCCAATACAACTTTACAATTTTCTCTTTTCCATTTGATTTCTAAATACAGAATGCACTTGCATATAACATCTTTTCACATTTCCTTTCAAAACAGAGAGTAGAATATAACTTCTTTACATTTCACATTACAATTCAATCTTCCATTTTCAATACAAATATCTTCACATTACAAATGGCTATACAATTCATCCACTCCAAAGTGGGAAGGATTACAATAACTTGTTCAAAAGAAAGGACTATCAAACTGTATATTCCTCTTGCTCCAAAACAACAACATGCTAGTTTCTTCATCTTTTCATCTTGATCAAAACAAGGAAGGGGAAAGGCAATGCTCTCCACCCAACCAATACATCTAATGAGAAGGGAGAATCCATCCTTCCTCATTAGCCCCCAAGCCCCAACCATATTGAAATAAGAGATGCAATACAACACATGGAAACAAAGGCTTCCACAACAAACATGCAGCATTTCACATTCAAAACACATTTCAAGAAGAATGTAGTTCACAACTACATTAAACAAGTGCAAACAAAACTGAGGCTTCATCAAGCAAGCCAACAAGAGCAAGGATCTATGGGGAAGCTACTTATGCCTCCCAATTGGGAATTGGGCATCCACCAATAATCATACCACCAATATAACATATCATATCCCATAAACCTTATGCCTCCCAACCCCTCCTTATGCCCCCCTTATGCCCCAAGAGTAAGAAATGCAAGCTATTTCTTTTCCATGGTGGATCCCAATCCCAAACTCCCTCCATAATAAAACTGATGCCATTGGCATTCCCTTATGCCCCCATCTAAAATCTTGATATGCTTCTCCTACACCATGTCCTAAGTAGTCTACCCAACCAACCAACACACACATAACAGCAATCACCATTTCATACATGCATGCAAGAGAAAGAAATCATTTTAAAAAGGCTCAAGTTCCTACCTCTCCATAATGGAGTTTGTTCCAAGATTAACAAGTTTCCCAATGCCATAATAACAGTCCATAAATCAGCAACACACAAGCATGTAATGGTCTCCAATTTCCTTCCCCAAGCAAGACTCAAAACACCAAGAAATTTGCCCCCAAGGAAAGTATGCAAAGTTTCAACAACCTCAAACAAGCAAGGAGTTTGAATTTAAAGGAGAGGGAAGAGGACAGGGTGATGTGGATCCATATGGGATGCCACATCATTCTTCCTCAACCCCAAGAACAAAGTCGACTTCATTCACCTAAACTTCATAAATAAAATGACAATATAACTTACACACTTCAAAATGACCCATACTACAAAAGGAATGAATTTAAAACATGTAAGAGAAGTGCAATTAAAACTTACAATTAGTCATTTCAAAATGCATTAAAAAGGCCTAAATTTAACCTCTAAACCATAGGTATGGTTGTGAATAATATTAAGAGGTGTGGGAAAATTTTAACTTGTCCCATAAGCCTCCAAATATAGCCTCCAAGGACAAATTCGAATTTCCCAAGAGGATGAAGTGTTTCACACTCCAAATCTATCTTACATATTTCTTACACATTCTTACAACATTTCTTACACACTCTTACAATATTACATTTAAGAGTAACAACTTTATTTATTACATTCCTATGACATATTGATTTATTTATTTTAACACATGATTATTCACAACATTAACACAACATATATAACTAATGAAAAGGGTAACACATCACAAAATAAACACATGCAAACATTAATAAAGAAACCACACTAATAAATACACAACCCCATGGTCACATAAAAAGGTGATTCCCCCATGGGAATCCCTAACATAACACAACACACACACACACAAAAACATGTTGCCATGGTGACCTTGTTGCATTCACCTAGAATTCCAATATGGTTAGTCTCCAGTCCCCCAACATTGTTGTGATATTTTAACCTATAAAATGTAAATACCTCCTTCGGCCTTGTGGCCATATCAGAACATCTAAAATGATATAAATATACTAACAACACCATCTATTCATATGAATCACAACAACATCATCATTTTTAATTTAATTAATCAACTATATCATCATCAATTAATTCTCATGCTTGTTCTATTCACATTATCCCATATCACATGTCTGAACAATTATACATCACATATCCATGTCAAATAGTATACCATCATCCACACATAAAAAATTCTCTAATAATCATCATGCATAATAATTGAATCCAAATCAATAGTAATCCATGATCTAACATCTATTCATCATAATAAAACAAAACATAATAGCGTGCATAATAAGATCAACGATGATCAAGATCGGTATCTAAAAGTGTCAAAGGGAAGTGGTCACTACATGTCCTATACCACTTATGATGCCGTGTCTGCTACCTCCATTGCACCCGCCACATCTACCATACCTTCAAGAACCACCCAAAACGCAACCTCATCTCGCCCTAATGTCTCGCGTATACCCATAGCTAAATTACCACCTCGTGTCGCTTATCCCTACCCCTTTTTATAATGTGGTCCTTTCCATTCCAAAATTGTGAGCCCCATTACCACTAGGGTTACCATGACCCTTACACCCCGTATATGTACTATCGTAGCCTCTCGTTTCATCTATTATTCATTCTAGGTAAGTACCCCTGTTTCACTACCTTCTTCTCAATCAACCTACATGGAAGAACCATATACTAGAGTGACACCCCGTTATATGCCCAAAACCAACCCTCTCATGGTACATGAGGCACCTAATCATTGCAACCTACCTACCACGACCTAATCAAATTGATGATGGACAAGATGCAGACATTGGAGGCATTGGTTTCCACTTACTGCACAACACTCTCACCTATGACAAGATTTACAACGAGCTTGTCCACCCATCCATTTCTATTCATCCATACCATGTACGGTGGGATATTCCTACATTCAACTACTTCAATAGAAAGGAAGACCCACAACAACATTTGTGGTCATTCAAACATGGGTGCTACCTAATCGTGCACGATGATGCTTTTCTCTTGAGGACCTTTCCCATGTCTCTGACTGGACCTGCGTTAGATTGGTATAGTGGGTTACCTAGACACTCTATATTTTAATTTAATTAGGTAGCCCAAGCCTTCTTGGATCATTTATCCATCAATATCGTCAAGAAGGTTACCATGACTGACCTATACTCCACACGTCAGTATGAGGATGAATCTATCATAGATTTTTTTGCTCACTGGCGTAGCTTTGATTAATCACTCACCTTCCAATTACCACAAATAGAACTCATCAAGGTCTTTATGTGGGCTTGCACCAGACATATCTCAATGAAGTTGTAGGTCCAAACTTTCTAAACCTTCATGAAGCATTCACCACACATAAAAAAAGCTAGAGATTCAGTCCATCGAAGAGAAGAAAATCTAATTACGTAATAAGAATTCGACATTCAAGTCGAATGATACCTCTTTCTCTTCCAAAAACAAAACAATTATTCAAAGGCCAAGGGAACCATTAACGTAGTGGTACTCAAGGTCAGCCTAACTCATCCATTAAATCAGGCTACCCCTCATCTAATCTCTCACCCGTCAAGACTTTTCAATTCACATGAGAACAACGGAAATACACCCCAATAGGGGAGCCTTACTCTTTTATCTTAGAAAAACTTATCAAAATCGGGGCCATCACCCTTCCACCCATAAAACCACACACTGGTTTTGACCCTACTCACCCCATGCCCGCATGGTATAATGAACATGACTTCGTAACTATCATCAAGTAAAGGTTCATCGACGGTAATTGCATCACTTTCAATTTTTTTTTGAAGAAATGATTGAGAAAGGTGAGTTAACCGTGGATAATCCCAACGAACCTACCAAAAAAACCTACACATCTTCAAGAAACCATTTCCTAATCATGCCCCTTCATCTGATCAAACCAGTGAGGCCTCAACTCATGATACCCATACCCATGAGGTCCACACTATTTTTAGTGACACACCTGTTGCTTCCCAATTACCCCATATTCCATCCATAGAGGAGATTCTAGCTTGAAATCCTCCTTCCACATCGGAACCAACCTCCCCTGTTCCTTCACCCACAGAGGAACACCTTTCACCTCCTTCCTCACCTATGGAGGAGTCTTCCGCTAACATCAAGACCATTTCACCTTTGGCTTCTCCACTTAGAGAACCGATACCCACAATACTTCTTCAGTTCATGGAGGATACTTGTTTGCCTCCTCCACCCACAGAGGAGCTCCCATCATCTCCTCCACCTATAGAGGAGCACCTATCATCTCCTCCACCTATCATAGACCCAGTTGAGATACCTTTTCCTCTTGGTGAGCATTCTCCATCAGCTACCCAAGATCCTGCAGACCTACTTTTGGCTCTCTTACCCACGGAAGCTGAAGCTAGCCAATTCCCCATCTCTAAGACACATTTTATGGGAATATCCATTAGGTCCTCATCAACTCCACCTACAGACATGCCATTCTCACATTTGGCCAATCGCTTAGATTATGTGGATAGGGCCTTACTTTGGGGGTGCCTTTTACTTCCTATCTCAATGCAGATGTAGATGTCACTTGCTGATACCTCCACTATCTACCCAAAAATATTTTGACCAATCGAAACAAACACAACTACCTCTATCACAACTTCTTCCATGACACCCATCATAGCTCAACATACACCCTTACCCATAACCCAAACTACATCTAAACCCAAACCCACACCTACAACATCTACCTCGACTAAACCTATTACCACCTTAGGGGTCACCCCAACCACTAACCTTACTCATCCACCTATCAAACTAGATTTAGCTACATCTTCCAAAGTCAACACCACACCTACTCCATCACCCAAACAAAAGAACCAAATCCATAGAACTCATACTCCGGCTATGCCAATCACACCTGCACCGGTCCCATCCGTCTTAGGACCTCATCTTCCCAGCACGGTTAAGAAAATTCCACCCATCAATAAACCAAAAACACAACAGCCCACTCCTTCCTCACAAACCTCTAACCTACCCAAGCACCTGACATGACTTACACCTACACCTACAACATCTTTACCACCCATACCTCCAATACTCTCCACAACTTCTTCACTACCCACTACACTTCAGTCTTTGTCTCTCACACCCCCTGCTCAACCCGCATCATCTACCTTCATAGCACCTTTGTTATCCCCATGGGTAACTCACCCTCTTCCCCATCTAATTTTCCCTCTAGATCTCATACACCCATATCACCTTTACCCAAGAAGGTGCAACACAAAAACAAAAATCCACAACCCTCCAATAAGGTAGTCAAAGCAACCATACACCCTCCTACCCATTCATCTACCATACCCCTACCCAAACAAACATGACCAACACCCAAGACTACTCCAACACCCAAAACCATGGCTCAACCCACTCCCCCTCCTGCAAGGACCGTTCCTCAACAATCAACCATACCTACACCCAAACCCACTTTCACTTCCCATTGCGATCCACTAGTGGGGTCCTATGCCAAAATATTAACCAACCTCCTTGAGACTTCTATTATCACATTACTGCCACTCAGACCTTACGAATCCCTCAAACCCAAGCCAAAAAGGTTTGATGACACTAAAATATATGCCTACCATCATGTGCCAGGGAATGATGTGGAGAACTCGCAAGGCCTTAAAACCATCCTTATACGATTCACGTCCTCTAGAAGCCAACTTTGATGATGACGACCTTCTCGATGAGGACACTGCTTTACCAACACCCATTCCCATAGTCCTTCCCTCACTACCCACTTAACAACAATGACCTCCATCACCATAGCTCTAAGAACCACCTCCAAGAGTTGAAATTAACATGGTTTGTATTATAGAACCTACCACACCATCACTCAAATGTCTTTGTGCCCAACTCACCTCACGGGGTTTTCTCCTCTGGTAATTTTTTGCCCATCATGTCATTATACCACTCACCCTACACCTTCTCCATTTGCCAACTCCCCTCAGATCAACATGATCCACGTTACTACCCATTCTTAGAAGGATAAAGGTAAAGAAAAGGTGATTGACCCACTAACCAATCCTATACCCAATATACCATCTACACCCATACCTAAAATCACTATCCGCAGCCCCACATACCCCATTTCTAATGGAGTCACACATCACACCATGCTCAAACAATTACACCAATCTCCCCTCAAAATGTCCTTATATGACCTCATCCAAACCTTAGAATCCCATCGTTAAGCTCTCATGGAGGTTCTTCAATCTATTGAGGTTTTACCCAATGACCCTACACCTGTAGCCTCCATTATCACACCCCATCATGTAGCCTCTCTCACCAAATTGCCACCTTTATCCACATTGCACCCTACTCACCAAGTAGCCTCCCTTAGCTTCTCAGAGGAAGAGATCACACCACACCAAATGGATGACCCAGACCCAGCCCTCTTCATCTCTATCCACATGGATGATATACATGTACGGTGTGTAATGATTGATGGGGGTACTAGTATTAATATCATTTCATCGACACATTTTCTCAAATGCACATAATCGACAACTACATGCATAACAATCCTTTCATGTTGTGTTCATTCAATGATGCTATCACCTCCACATTAGGAACTTTCATCCTCCACATTCACGTGGGCACCCGCGTTATCCCGAATTATTTTACATCTTGGAGGGGGAATTTCATTATAACTTATTACTTGGTAGACCCTGGATTCGTGTCATGGGTTACATTCCTTCCACTTTGCATCATTGTGTAAAGTTTGAACATGAAGGAAACACCTATACCATTCTAGCTAATCCATCACCTTTTAAAACATGCAACATGCTTTACTGACCTAATGACATGCTTATACCCATTAAGGCATCTACCTCCACAACTACTACTACTTCACCTACACTTCTTCTTACCAGTACAGTCACCACCTCCACCACACATACCTCTTCCACTCCTACCGCCACCACAACCTCCATGACCAACCCATCAGTCTCCCAATCTATTAACTCCACCTCCACATCGACCTTTGACACATCATCTATTCCTGCTACCCACATACCAACCATTGATCCCTTGGAAGGTGTTTTTCAATGCCTCACTCTGGGGGAATACCACCTATATAGTGTCAACACATTCCTTACTCCACAAGAGTATGGAAGTCTTCACCAACACCCTTGCTATGATCATTACATAGGAGAATGCCTCCTTTATGGTCCTCCTCATCTTTGTACTAGTCTCACCTATGGGGGACTTGATACTACCACATACACACCCGAACCACCGTCACAAACCCACCCATTTTCCGCCGACTTCCAGTCTCTTACCAATCATTATTTTGCCCACACCTTTGTGCACCGATGTTCGTGGAAGGGTTTTGGTTTTGTATATTATGAGCAAGGCCGCCATACCATTATTCCATGTACCACCCAAAAACATAACGACCATAGTGGTATCGCTTTTCCTGAACCACCTACCAAACAGCCTGCATTGAACTCATCAAGGACATCAACCCTTCTCCACCCTCTTCACCCGCTCCACCTTCATCACCACCTTTCACTGACGGAGTCGATGGATCTTGAATCTATCCCTCCTAGAAAAATTTGTTCATAAACACCATTTCATTGGGGCCTTTGACTTATCAATGCGAGGGTAAGGATCCTTCCTCTCTTCCCTTCATGTATCTTGAAATGATCGATGATAATACACCTTCAATTAACATCATCCAATGTCAGGATAATGAATCCATACTCACCTACCTTGGTGCAAAAGACTCATATATTCATCGTTCCTTACCCTCTAAGATGTAAAGCTTGTTGAATGAATTGACTATTGAGATCAACATTCATACTCGGGATGACCCGCAAATCCTAAATATCACCAATCTTTAGATGTTGATGAGAAGGAACCCATAACTTCTTTTCTCGAAAGATCATAACCATGCTTTTGCTTGGTCTTATGCAAACATGCCTAGTATTGACCCCACCATAGTGGTCCATAATATTGTAACCATTCCCGATGCCAAACCCATCAAACAAAAGCTGAGGAAAATGCACCCTCACATTGCCCTTCTCGTCAAAGAAGAACTTCAGTGCCTTCTTTATGTTTCCTTCATATTACCCATTGATTATCCTCATTAGATTTATAACATTTTCCCGAGTCACTAAGGTGACTAGGGGAATCCTCATTGCATGTATTTACGTGACCTCAACCTAGCCTACCTAAAAGATGACTTCCCCTTACCTGGCATTGACCAACTAGTCTACCTTACCACTTGTCACAAGATGCTATCACTAATGGATGGCTTCGCAGGTTATAACCAAATCCTACTTGCCCTAGAGGATCAACATAAAACCAGATTCATCACCCCTTGAGGGACCTTTTGCTATCGCGTCATGGCTTTTGGCCTTAAAAATTTTGTGTCACATATCAACAGGATATGACTTACATCTTCCATGATATCATGCATTGTATATTGGAAGATTATGTGGACGATATCTTGGCCAAATCTAAACACCACTTCAACATCCTACCATCGTCAAAACCATTTTTAGCATCTCATTAAATATTATGTTCACCTTCAGCCTAAGAAGTGCGTTTTCATAGTCCTCTCAGGAAAACTCCTAGGATTTACCATTTCCTACGTGGTATATAAGTTGACCCTGCTAAATTCAAGGCCATTCTCAAAATTCCTCCCCACTAACCTTAGACAACTTCGTAACCTACAAGGTAAGTTACTGATCTATTCACCATTTCATTTCACAATTATCTCGATTGTTGCCAACCATTTCATAATCTACTCAAGAAGGATGTTTCCTTTAATCGGGATGATGACGCCACAAAGATTTTGAGGCCTAAAACAATACCTCCTCCAACCACTCATACTCATTCCACCTAAAGATGATCAACCTTTCTACCTATACATCTCAAATACTGATCACTCCCTAAGAGCCATGCTCGCACATCATGATGAACAACATAAGGAGCAGGTAGTTTATTACATAAGCCATATTCTTTTGGATTATGAAACATGATACACCCAACCTGAAAAACTTTTCTTCACCTTAGTTTTCATTGCCACCAAAATCCACCATTACCTACTTAACAACAAAACCTATGTTGTGACCAACACCGACACCTTACACTTCATGTATACCAAACCTTACCAAAATTAGTGTGCCGAACACCGGCTTATGCTTTTAATCGACCTTGACTTCAAATTCATTCATCAAAAGTCCATCAAGGGCCAAACCATCACCGACCAATTGGCGATACACCTATTTTCGGGATCAACCCTCTAATTTTGACTTTCTAGATGAGTCAATTACTACCCTTTCTCTAGATGAACCCCCTACCAAATGACACTCTTCTACGATGGTTCAAAGTGTTAGCACTGGGGGTGCAGCTGGTATTATCCTCATTTCAATTGATGGTGAGCCCATGCATATCTTTCAAACTCAATTTTTAATGCACAAATAATATCGCTGAATACTGAAGCACTCGTATTAGGTCTCCAAGCCACCTATGCCCTAGATGTCAAATTAGTAAACATCTTTGGTGATTCTCAATTAGTTGTAAAACAATTCAATGGTGTATACCAATATCGTAACAAGATACTTCAAAAGTATAAACATCATGTAGACATAATTTTGACCACCTTTGACCGTTACACCCTTCAAACCATGCCATGTTCAACCAAAATTTTGTACATACCATAGCCTACCTAGCTTCCCAAATACCGCTTCACCCGCCGATTCTAAAATATTTGTCACCATAAAATGACTCCAATCACCTTCTTATCTACCTCACAAACTTTACTCTATTAGAACCACTACCCCCGACCTGAGCGACCTGTGGTATAAACAATACTTTGACTATCTTTCTCTCTCCATCTTACCCCCTAATATCACTCATAACGGACAATGTGCCTTCCTTAAAAAGGTCTCTCATTATGTCATCATGGGGGCCTCCTCTATAAGCATGGCTTTGATGGTATTATCTTACGATGCCTCACAAGTTCTAAAATTCCTTATACCATTAAAGAAGTTCATGATGGCATATGTGGAGGTCACTTCAGTGGCCTTGTTATTGCTAAGCGTATCCTTCACCTAGGCTATTACTGGCCAACCCTTAACCTTGATTGTTGCAACTATGTCAAACATTGTGTAAAATTCCAACAACATGCCAACCTTCATCACACACCTAGTCATGCCTTACAGGTCACTCGTGACCTTTGGCCCTTCTCTCAATGGGGTTTGGATCTTGTCGGAGAAATCAATCCCCATTCTTCCCAATGACATCAATGGATCATCACTACTACCGAATACTATACAAAATGGGTTGAAGCCATACCACTCATCTCCATGAAAGATGAGAAAATATGTGAGTTCATCAATCATCACATCATTTTTCACTTTGGTGTTCCTCATCGCCTCATCACTGATAATGGAAAACAATTCAAAAATAAAACATTGCAAAAACTTTGTGATGCCTTTGGTATTCAGCTCAGTTTCTCATCACCTTATTACCCACAAACCAATGGCCAAGCCGAATCCACTAACAAAACCTTAAACAAAATCCTCATGAAAGTGAATACCGATCTGGGAAGGACTGGCATATGCACATTCCTTTTGCTCTATCGGCATACCACACTAGTATTCACACTTCCATTGCCACAACACCATTTTCTCTTGTCTATGGTACAGAGGCTGTTCTACCTCTTGAAGTCCAGATTCCCTCACTCTACATTTCTCTCCATGACATGCTCAATGATAATGAATTTTTTCAGGACCATTTAGCACAGCTTGAGTTATTAGACAAACATCATCTTAACGCTCTTGATCACCTTCAATTTTACCAAAAATGTATCAAACGTGCCTACGACAAACGTGTCCATGAACGAACCTTCCAAGTTGGTGACCTTTTCTGAAAGAAAATCAACATGTAACCAAAGCAAAAAAAAAAGCAAACGGGAAAAATTACTGCTAATTTGCTTGGACCATACATCGTGACTCATATTTATCTTCACTCGATGGTAAACCCAAACTCCAGAACCCCTTAATGCCTTGCATCTTCAACCATTCTATTGTTGATTTTTTTCCTACCTCACCTTTTTCTTCTTTCTATGCTTTTCCCTTGAGTGCTATCCACTTCATACACCTCACAAATTATTTAACAAGAATCATGTGATTACCCGTCACATGTTATCTTCTCTTTAATGTGTGTACCACGATGCTACACATAGCATGAATCTCAAGGATAATTTTAATCTACCTTTAGATGCGATCTATTGTCATTTCACCCTAATTTCGAACAAGAATCCTATTCTTCACCTTGGTCTTTTCCATGACTTTAAATCCCCACATGGGACCCAACTCCTTAAGTCAAACTTCTAATAAAAATATGACTCCCCTGAAAAGGACATCTTCCACTCCACAATCATTGTTGTAAATAGACTTCTCCCTCAAAGGAAAGCCATGTAAAGTGTTTCAAAAAAATGAGAGAATATGAAGCTTCCCACATCAATCAGCTTCACAAAGACCTCAAGGAGTTAAATTCATCATCCCATATAGACTTCCCACATTGATCAGTCTATCTCCAATACAAGTCAAAATAGAGAACTTTTTAGTCATGGACTTGCCCATTGTGACCTCGTATCTCTTACCCAAAGAGCATGCCACCTCATACCATATAAAAAATTAACCACCTTTCACCTTTCTCACCATTCCCACTCCCATTTTCTACTACCTCAAGGGACCTCTTAGAAACCAAGACATTTGGTGATCATGTGACTACTTTTCACCTTAGAACAATCATTCATGCAATGTATTTAGGGTCTTACATTCATCACCTCCTCCAAGGTATGATCTACTCGGTATGATCCTAACCAATCAGTGGCTTTATTGCCCCCTCTTATCTTTTGACCATCTTTATTTACATTTTGATTACCTTATATAGGATTTGGTCCTTGACACTTACCTTTGGGGTAATCTTCTCCTTTTGCCATAATAGACATAACCTATATCACTTTACCTCTAACCCACCCACACCTAACAGAGCTCAACCCACAACATGCCTAAAACCTGCTAACTCATTCTCATACCTCATCGTATTCTTCCCTAGATCATGGGAGAACTACATTGGCCTAAGGTTCCTTTTCACCGGGACTATGTAGGCAGCACTCCGAGGGCATAGGGCCCTTAGAGGTTAGCTCGGCTACTCTCTACCCTAACCAATCCATATTTCATCTTCCTAAAATACATTCTACCCCACTTAGTTTCCTCTTTATATTAACAATTAAAAATCAAACCAAACAGACAACAAGTTTCTTAACATTTTTATCATCATCGAACATACATTTCTTATGACTACTATTTCTCTACCATAATCATACATATATTCTAAAGCATATTAACAATATCCCACATTATCATTCATTATATAAATTAATGAATCACAACCCCAACCACTTTAAAAATCAATCATGCCTAAACAAACCTGACTCAACCATGCCTAAACAAACTGAATCCACCATACCCAACAAACCTGACTTGATCCATGCCTATGACCTAACTCAACCATGCCTAAAACATGACCTGACTCGATCCATGCCTATGACCTGACTCAATCCATGCCTAAACCAAACCTAACTTCATCATGCCTAACTCACCTAATTTCCATCCATATCAAAACAACAAATCAAAAGTCTCATCCAAACATCAACAAATCAAAAATCTCATGTATCTCATCATATAAATAAATGTGTATCTCAATACAACATACATGGCTATCCCATCATGTCCATCATCTCAAAAATTTTGGCACGTAGGTCGATACTCAATACAAAATCTCTTTGGTGTGTAGGCGGTATATATCAAAAATGACTATAATATATCAAAAATAAAAAGCCACATATCGGGTGTTTGGCGATATCCTCCATCTTTGTATCATCTATACCCTCTACCTCCTCCGCCCCTGTCTAGTGACCTACTAGCATCTCCCCACCCATAATAGGTGGTGGCTGAGTCCCTGTTGGCACCTCACCTAGAGCTTGTCTACATGCACTAGTAGCCTCTCCCTGATCTAGCCTTAAAGTTCAATGGCCCCCTATTTTTTACACACTGTGAGTGTGGGATCTAGTCCTCTCACTCAACACCTACTATGCCCGATACTCTCCATAGGATATAAAGTCTATCCCGACCACTATCAGCTAGTCATGGTAGTATCTGGCCTCACCTAGGGCATCCCGTAACCTAGAAATAGGAATGGTCTATGGTGGCCCCATAGGCCTCGGCCCCTATACTGTCTTGCGAGACCCTATCCTGTGGGACCCTATCCCGCTCCTACATGCAAACTGGGACCCGATCCTGGTGCCTATGGTGGTGCCCTCTGTCCCTGTGCCTATATTTGGGCTTGTAAGGACCCAATCTATGCCTGAGATATGGCCAACCAACACTGTAACCACTCACTTGTGCACAGTAAGGCTGCCACCCGACCATCATCTCCATCCCCATCTCCATCCCCACCACCGACCATTTGGGTCTACAGACTAGCCACCTGTACATGTAGCTCTACTACCTCTGCCTTTGAGCTCTCAAGTTATGTCATGTACCATACCCAACGCAGTAATCAAAGTAGCCACTTTCCCTTGTAGGGCATCTCTCTACATCGTGATGGTAGCTAGATCCAGCTACCCCGGTTTAGGTGGTATGGCTCATAAATGTTCCACCCACCACTATCTGTACATTTCTATGACCCCGACATCATCTATCTTCCATTCCACTACCTACACCTCCTACCCTGTGGGCACTGTCGGCTATGGTAGAGGTAAAGGCCTCTTCACGTCATCTCTCCGATACTGTGGGAAGGGTGGAGGCATGTCCTATAATAGCCCAAACTGCCACCTAACTCTGTCTACTAGGATCATCTCATGCTCCCGACACGGTGACCTTATATCCATATCAATAGCTGGAGCTCACTATCTCCTCATACATATGCCTATATGAGGGGAATCCCACATACGGACTCCATTTAATGTCTACTCTAGATAACCCCTCCAATAACCACCAGGAAATAGGCCACATCATGTGTGGGCCTATCTGATCTCCACTCTCTAATAGTAGGCACCCATCACCTATATCCCACCAAGCTTTCGCACCGAATGGTTCGGTTCCTATAATAGAGTTGCTTCTATCCTTTCATTCTCTTGAGAAACAGAGATAAGGGTTAGGGCTAGGAGGAATACCATTGAATTTTTGGAGGGTGTGTGCGTACGGTAGAGAGAGATCGGATCGATTACGAAGAACTCCTTTTTGTCTAGGAAGGACTACCTGCAAGTAAGAATACAAGACCACTAGATTCTAATTAGACAATAAATGAGGGAACTACCTTAGGCCCAGGAAATATTGGACTTCCTTTCGAAGGTGGTCAGTTCCCCTGCTAATACGAATTAACACAAATTCTAATGAAGAAGTTATTGCTAAATTACAATTTAATTGTCGTTAAAACAATAGAGGAAAGGCTGGTTTTGGTTTTGAGTCACGAGTGACGATGCTTATCATCGACACCAATACCGGTTTCTAATAACCGATATCGGTAGGGGTAGTGATTTAGGGGCTTTTAGTGAAGGTTGGCTATAAGGTAGCTATGATGTTTATTAGGTTGGTAAATGATTGGGGATAGGTAATGGGGTGATGGAGAAGACTCGAGAGAATATGGGGGTTGTTCTTGGGGTAATATAAGGGTAGAGGAGGTATAATTAGATGTAGGGTGTTACCGGGTAGTGGATCCGGAGTAGACTTATAATAAGCGTGATTCAAGTCCAAGAAATGTTGTTAAAAGAATGTACCAGACACTACTTACTAGTTCCTGATGAAGATACAGGTCCAAGGACTGTGATGACAAAGGCAGGGTTCAGGTAGGATGATCTGACAATCCAAGATGAGCTATCTTCTCTCCCAATGCTTGGATGAGTGTCACTGAGCTCTGGTTACTCAGTTGCAGTCTTGGGCTTGATTTCCTTCCCTACAAAACTCTTCTCTTTCCTTCACTTGTCTCTGCTCTGTCAAGTGAATTTCAGATCCTTCCAATGACTTCCGATCCTTTGTTTTTGGTTGGGGGAGGTCATTTATAGAGAACCGATGGCAGTTATGTAACCGATGGCGGTCGAGTAGGAACCGATGTCGGTTAAGTCAAAGTGGGCTATTATTAGTAAAATAGCCAACCTTCCTTCCTTTTCTCCCGAGGAATTAGTTGCGGGCTTGGTCAAGTCATTATTAGGTTGGTTTTGGTGTAAGTGAGGAGTAATTAGTCATGGGTGTGGATGTAGACCAAGTTATAGGTCTTAATTAGGTTAGTTTAGGATTAGGGCTAGGTCATGATGAGGTGGCAAAATGAGGTGGCAGGTTTGAAAATGTGGATTTATTAATTATAAGGTAATTAATAAATAATTGTGCAAGGTTTAGGTGGTGAGGTTAGGTTGCGAAATGAGATGCGGGGCACAGGGTGTCATGAGACACAAATTTGGTGTCTACATTAGCCCCTTATTGTCATGTAGCTTGTCTTGTAAAGCTGCACTGACAATAATAAGAAGTGGTTACTCCCGTTAAGGGTATAGGTAATCCCCCTCAAATCTATCATAGATTGAGGCGACGTGAAATCAGGGATAGGGTTGATAAAGGGTGAATGGTGTTGAGATGATGGTAAGATGGTGGGGTAAGTTCAAGGAAGCAGACGCACATTGAAATGCAGTAGTGCGACCAGGGTACATGATTTGAAGAGCAAACAAGAAATTCATAGGCAAAGGTTGATAGTTTATCCAAACAAGGGTGATATAATCTTGGTATCCAAGGCATAGGAAGTAGCTCCAGGGGATATAACGGGTAAGGTACAGGAATGTTTAGGCATGTTCGGCAGTACCAAATGGTTGGTTTGGTTGAGATAAACGTCACGGTCTCGGTCTAGGAAAAGTTGGTCAACTGATCAAGTCAAGTACCCTAATCATGCTAAAACATGAATAAGTGAGCTCGATTGAACAAAAAGCTACATGATGGGTGGATAAAATTGTAATTTACGGGTTTTGGGCAAGGTACTTAATTGGTGTGGCCTTGGGTCGGGCCAATTGATGAGTGAGGGCCTTGGGTTGGGTCTGATTGGTGGGGTGTGGCCTTGGGTCGGGCCGGATTGGGTGGTTGCGGCCTTGGGTCGGGCCTAATGGTTGGTTGCGGCCTTGGGTTGGGCCAAATGATTGGGTGGGTGTGGCCTTGGGTCGGGCCTGATTGGTTGGTTGCGGTTTGGGTGGGCCCAATTGGTTGGGTGCGGCCTTGGGTCGGGCCTGATTGGTTGGTTGCGGCCGTGAATTGGGCCAATGAAGTCAAAAAGGCTATTTAGCAAAGGAGGGTATAGGCGATGTGGTGAGAAAGGGAGATTGGTGAATAAGGGTAGAAATTGTGGTGAAATAGGTATGAAACCGATATCGGTTAGCTATGACCGGTAGCGGTTAGATGACCGATATTGGTGTTTTAGGGCACAATATAACCGATATCGGTTATAGGTAAAAAACCTATAAAAAGAAAAATACGGCCTGTCATTGTCACATTGTCAATTTGATAACCAATACGGCTTGTCTGGGTTTAAAATTGATTTTGTTGAGTTTGTAGGCTGAGTTGGTAGTAGTTGAGTGGAGGAGTGAGTGATTGGTAGACCCCAGCGAGTAGGAGGTAGAATTTGATTGGTGGAGGACCCAGCTGAGGAGATTTGGAGCCATGGCATAGCCGGGGAGCCGGAGGAGCTGGACCACCACCACCTATCCCACTATAATGATGTGTAGTCGTACCGGTAGGCTCTAACCCCTACTTATGTGAATTTAATGGTTTTAAGCTAGATGTGGGTTTTGGGTAGGAATCCAAAATTTTAATAAAATAATGAATAAATTGAAGTAATTTGTAAAATGGAGTGGGTAGGTAGGTTAGTTAGGCTAAAACGGTAGGGTGGGTAGGTTTGTAGGGTTTTCCTGTGGGTAAAAGGGGAAAAATAGGCAAAAAGGTGTTTTGGGGGCCGCGTCGGGTTCGGCTCGGGATTGGACAGTGACCGATGTCGGTCACTAGGCGACCGACATCGGTCACCGAATATTTTGTGCAAATCATTTGTTATGTAGACCGGCGTCGGTCGTAGGTTGACTTGCAGGCGGTGCATAGAATATCTTTGAGGGAGGACCGGTGGTGGTCGAGGGTGACCGGTACAGTCATCATTTAGGTTTTGGTTTGTTTGTTGTTTGTTTGTTTGTTGTTGTTGTTGTTTTGTTTGTTGTTTGTTTGCTTTTTTTTTTTTAATTGTATTGTTGGTTGGTTTTTGTGTTTGGGGGTGAAGGGGGAGGGGGTAGAGTTGATAGGAAAGGTGATCGGGGTGGGGGAAATGGTGTGGTTGTGTAGTTGGTTTGAGTAGGATAGAGTAGGTGTTGGGTATGAAGTAGGAGGTGTTAAATTGGCGGGGGTATAGGTAGATGGCTAGAGTATATCGGGGTGGTTGGTTGGTTGGTTGGTGGTAAAGGGGATGTGTAGGGTGAGTGTAGATGTGTGTTATAGAGTCGGGTGTGGTTGGGTGGGTAAGTGGGTTAAGGTAGTTATTATTGTAAAGGGTAGGCCTGATGAAGTGGGTTGTTTTTGCAGGCATGCCAGCAGCTTACGATGTGGGATCGGATGCCCCTTCTATTGAGATGGATGTGGCCACATGTGTCCGGAACGCATTGGGCCATTATGCGAGAGGTGGGACTCGGTGGAGTCCAGTGGTATAGGGCTGTGGATAGGGACCATAGCCTGATGGTTGCCCTCATCAAGAGATGGGATCCGAAACCAACGTCTTCCATCTCCCTACTGGAGAGATGATGATTACCCTAGAGGATGTGTATCGCATCCTGAGACTGCCGATCGTAGGGGAGGCAGTGTTCCAGGTAGATGCGAGATGGCGATGGATAGCATTCTTCAGGTATTTGGGGATGCAGCCGCATTATTGACCTATCACAGCATGAGCATTGCCTATGGCGACATGTATCGCGCACACAGACATGAGACACGGCTTGTCGTGTTGATGATGATAGGTATCACATGCTTCGCCCTCCCGGACTCAGAGGGAGGCCGCTTCCCATGGGCTTTGATGGGAGTGTTGCACGAGATGGTAGAGGAGCATACATGCTATGCCTGGGCACCAGTGTATCTGGTGCAGCTATACAGAGAGCTGTGGGGTTATCACTGGATGAGGTGATTTGGTATTTTCTCTACATTTTTGTTACATTGCTGGGTATACAAGTACATTATCTGTATAAGTCCAGTAGGGCTGCCCCAGCAGCCAGGGCCATAGATCGTCTACAGATATGGATTTCAGAGGTGGTTGGGGGTCATGGGCTAGCCACGAGCGGTGCTCGCAGGATGGGATGTGACCTACTACCATCATTTGTTAGAGGGCTTGACCACACTGGACATTGTATGGAGGCCCTATAGAGGCCATCAGCCCCGAGGAGGAGCCCGAGCATAGATGCGCTGGATCTAGTATAGTTTCTAGATAGCTGGATGGAGGCCTCGGAGAGTATGAGCGGATACCCCTAGAGAGGGTATGACGGCAGTTGGGCTTGAGACAGGATGAGCCACCTCCCTTCCCACAGTACTGGAGGGATGATGTAGAGGCCCCACTACCCGCACCGCAGCCCGTTGACCCAGATTGGGTAGTAGAGAGGCCAGCTGATGATACTGTGGATGACGCCGAGTGACAGGGGCCTTTTTGGTTTGGTGGGTAGGGGAGAGAGCAGCTAGGAGAGCACAGCCCGCATAGCCATAGATTTAGCGGCTGTTATAGTAGAGAGGGACCGGCTCATAAGACAGTGCGGTTATTACGAGGGCATCTTCTTGCTGCTGCAGCAGCACAGTTAGGGTGCTACAGGGGTAGTTAGCCCAGCACGAGCACAGGCACCGGTATAGCCACAGGCACCATCACAGCACGCAGTACCGCCGCACTAAGCAGCGCAGTACGAGCACCGTCGCAGCATCGACACAGTACAAGCACCACCAGCAGCACCGGCATAGGTATAGGCACAGGGTGTACCGGCAGGACAAGGGCCACTACTTGTTAGGAGTCGGGGGACCAGCCCTAGTAGCCATGGTGGCACGGGCCCGTTATATGGAGGCGAGAGCAGAGGCCCGGTATTATCAGGATGTCCTTGATGGTACCGGGCTAACTATCAACCATATGCGGCACAAGACGAGCCAAGACATCCCATAGCTAGAGATCCCAGGGGGCGCAGCCACAGCCGGTGGGTCGGTGACAGGGAGGAGGCGAGAGCCAGCATAGGGACCAGCAGGGAGAGGGGCTGAGGGTGGTGGGGAGAGCTGAGACATCCCTGGAGTGGAGATGGGTTTTGGATACTAGAGTATATATTTACTGAGCTGCGTGCCCACACATGATTTATTTATTCATTCTTGTTGTATATACCGCGCGAGCCGAGTACAGGTTGTATAGTTGATACCGGCCTGCGAGCCAAGTATATTTTTGACATGAGAGACTAGCCTGCGAGCCGAGTCGAGATTTTGATAGTGATTGCGGCCTGCGTGCCGGCTTTGTATTATTTTGAGCTGACAGAGGCCCCCATGCAGGGGAAGTTGTATATTTAAACATTGATATATATATATATAGATGATGATTTTGATCCACATGGTGTGTATAAAAATATTTTATGTGTTTTGTCGATGGTTTTTGAAATTGAATGTATATAGATGATGAGTTTGATCCACATGGTGTGTATACTGATGGGTTTGATGTATATATTAAAATGTCGTATGTATTTTGTCGATGGTTGTTTTAATGTAGATAGATGATGTTGATGAAATTGTGATGATATATATATATGTGTTGATGTGATTCTGATGACAAATAGTGATAATGGTGTAGTTATGCAGGAAAAAGAGGCGGGTGCCACAAAAATTTGCAAAAAATAAAGAAAAGGCCCAGGTTTAAGAAAAAGGAGGCATGTGACCGATATCGGTTAGCTAACCGACGTCGGTAGATTATGGACCGATATCGGTTAGGTAACCGATACCGGTTATGCCAAAATGAGATTTTCTAAAAATAGAAAAGCTTGGGTGGCAACTTAAGTTCTTATTTTTAGAGTCATGCAACAAGTTAAATACGCGAATGCGACGCTGTTTGATGACTGATACAGGTAATTGCATGAGAGAATTGAGTGATAAGGAGGAAAGAGACAGGTAAAGTGAGTGTGGGCTGAGATTAAGAAGGCAGAAAGGCAAGTTATATTTGAAGAGGGTGGTGAACATGGCTGAATGAGGAGAAGCATCCAGTAGGCAGGGACGAGAGGGAAGACAGGTTCCACCCCAAGCTACTGCATCCCAAGAGGTAAACTATTTGGTTGTATTTTAATTCTTGCATGTTTTGATGAATAGGATAAGAGAAGGTAAGAGGGTAGAGATGAGAAAGAAAAGGTGATAGGAAAGGGTTTGGGGTAGAGTGAGTGTTATGGGGTAGGTAAGCAGGGTTTCACGTATGTTTGTAGGTACAAAGAGGGGTAAACGAGCAAATAATTATCGTAGGGGATATTTTTAAGTAGGTTGTATAAGATTGACAGTGACCGATATCATTTAGAGGTAACCGTATCGATTAGAAACTGGTATTGGTTATACAGAAACGATACTAAGCTTATCGTATGAAATTCCAGAATGTGAGGAACAACACTTGGGGATTTGAGTTATTGAATGGTTGTGTGTCGTTTTGATGTATGCAGTCAGAGGCAGGGCTGAGGATGAATGATAGTGTGCCAGCTTTGTTGTCAAGAGTCTGAGTGGATGTAACACTAGTTGAATGGGCATTGATAAATCATGTGGGGTTAAGTGGAATCCGCTATTATTCACAAATTACACGCAATCATGCTATGTTGCAAGCATTGATTGAGAGGTGGAATCCGGAAAATAATACCTTCTATCTGCCAACAGGGGAGATTACAGTGACGTTGGAAGATGTGTTTAGAATTTTGAGGCTCCCAATTACAGGAAGACCGATGTATCGTGTGTTGCCTAACGCGCGTGCGGGAGAAATAACATTAGTATTTGGTTCAACCGCATGAGATTTGACATAAATGAGGTTTGACATTCACTTATGGTACAATGTATGCAACACACCCTGAGGAAACAAGGTTGGCAGTGGTATTAATGATAGCGGTGGGGTATTATGCATTACCGAGGGTAGATGGGGGAAGATTTCCAAAAGCATTGATGTGTATTATTTGGGAAATGATAGAAAGGAGCGTGACTTTCGCATGGGCACCCGCATATCTGGCGGAGCTATACAGGGTTTATGGGCCTGCAAGTGAAATCACAGGATGACACTTTGGATTGTGCATACTTATTACATTGTTGGGCCTATGAGCACATTGTGTGTGTGCGACCAATAGGCCGACCAATCCAGGAAAGAGAGACAGGAGTGCAGAGGTTGGGATTCAGATGATGGGTCCAGACAGAACAAGAGGCGAGATCCCAGGCCATGATAGATGACATCGAGTATTATAGGCAGGTATGGGAGATGGTGACGATTGTGGATATTTTTGGAGGCCTTACGGGAACTATATGGTAACAGAGAACATAGCTGAGGAGTTGAGGGGTGTAGAGCGATTGAGGTGGATCACAGGGCACAGGCCGGGTGAGTATGAGAGGATTCCTCTAGATCGCGTGCGGTGACAATTTGGATTTGTTCAGGATATACCTATGGCTTATAGACCATACATGAGGATCGACGCCGAGGCATTATTCTCACCTCCCCAGCTGACACCTCCAGAAGGGCCAAAAGAGATAGCAGTCACCGATCGCAGGGTAATGGATGTGGGAGCGACAGAGGCTTATAGATTATGGTGGGTAGCAGAGAGCAGCGGGTTTACATGAGAGGGCGATCATCCCGACATAGCTATGATTATAGTGGAGAGAGACCACCTACAGGATTTGGTTCACCAGCTTCAAACACAGGTGAATGAGACAATAGGATTGTTAGAGGTTTCACAGTTACGAGTGGAGAGACTAGAGGTAAGATTCCTCCACGCGAGAGGACGTATTCGTATGTTACAGGAGATGTTGGCGGATCAATGGGAGGAACCAATAGCAGTGGCACCTTTGAGGATGGAGAGGCCAAGTGAGTGGCATCGACGATCATGATCACCACCTGATTCGGGAGGAGGCGCAAGGGTCTAAGTGAATTTCATAGGAGTATAAGAATAAATAAGGATGCCGACCTACACGTCGATGATAGAGAAGATGTATTTGTTTAACATCTAAATAAAACTAAATATGTATGTTGATTTGAGTGATGATAATAATAAGAATGGTTGTGTTTTGAATGTTTTTTTTTGAAAAAGGATAAAGATGAATGTTATCAAATAGAAATACACAAAAATATTTATATTTACAACCCATGATAGGTTATGGTAGGGGATGGTCGAGCTAACCTTGGGAGACCCCATTTCTCTCTAAGTGCTACCTACATAGCCCATTGCACAAAGCAAGGAGGGGCCTTAAACCGATGTAGTTCTCCCTTAGGACCAGGGAGAGGTGAATTCAGGCAATTTGGTTGTGGTTAGGCAATTTGTTGGTTGGTAAAAAAATATTGATATTGGTCGGATAATGTTGTTGGTGTTGGTAAGGGATTGGTGATGTTGGTGTAGGTATAGGTGAAGCAAAGTTAGTTTACCCAAGTAGTAGGGAACCGTATCCTGATTAAGGTCAACACATAATCCTAGATTCGAGTAAAAGAGGCAAAAGTGTCCCGTAGTTGAGAAGAGCTAAACAAACCACATATTAACATAGGATGATCTTGAATCCCTAGGTGCCTTGCATAGGCGAGAAGGCGATAGGTGAAAAGAGTTGTATAATCACAATATATCATATATATGTCACGTCCCTTGAGTTTTGTTGCTTTGACGAATGGTGAGGTGAGGTGGTTGATATAGTCGGGGTGCATAGAACTTGTTATAAGGTGATTATTCTGACAAAAGAGAACCAAACCTAAATAGACAAGCCCATGACTCAAAAGTGCTTTGAATACTACTTTTTACTTTTCTCGGATATAGACGATCAATGCGGGAAGTCTACATGGGATATGTATTTTTTGTTCTTGAGGTCTTCACGAAGCTGAGCAATGTGAGAAGCTTCTGATAGAGGCTAACTTTGTATAGCTGTCCTTCAAGGGAGTAGTCTATTTATAGTAGCAGATGCGGCTTTTGTGCGTAGCTGTCCTTCGAGGGAGTAGTCTATTCAAAAATAGCAAATGTGGCTTTGCACGTAGCTATCCTTCGAGGGAGCAGTCTATGTAGAACTTAGAGGTCTAGATGTCCGGTTGGCATGAAGCATCTAGTTTTGTAGGAAGTTTGACTCAAGAATATCCCATAAGCGTATAATTGAGAACATGTTATTTTGATACTTTTAAGTCATGGACTAGACTAATAAGGGGAAGGAATCTTTAAGGGGAGATTATGACCAAACCATGTGAGCTTGATTTTATTTTGAGATGCATAAAACAAAGTGTATGAGGTGGTAAATGAGCTCAAGGGACAAGCGCAAGGTAGATAAGAAGTGATATATAACACTAAATTCAACAATAGAATAGTCGAAGATGCAAGAAATTAAGGGGTTCAGGCTTGAGTTTACCATTAAGTGAAGCTAAACGATAAGTGCCTGATCCGTAAATGTGAGTGATAATGTAAGGCCCAATCCAATTTGGAGCAAATTTGCCACGTTTGCTCTTTTCTAGTTTGGTTACATGTTGATTCTCTTTGAGGAAAAGATCACCAACCTTAAAGGTACACTCATGAAGTCACTTATCATAAGCACGCTTGATGTGCTTTTGATAGATTTGAAGGTGGTCAAGAGCTATAAGACGATGCTCGTCAAGAAGCTCCAATTGGGCTAACCGCTCTTGGCGGAAATCATCATTGGTGAGAATATCCTGAAGAGATATTCTTAGGGAGGGTATTTGTATTTCGAGAGGTAAGACAGCCTCGGTACCATATACCAAAGAAAATGGGGTGGCATTAGTGGAGGTGCGAATGCTAGTCCGATAAGCCCAAAGGGCAAAGGGGATGTGATCAGGCCAATTGCTTCCAGAATCGTTAACAACTTTCATGAGGATTTTGGTTAGGGTTTTATTAGAAGAATCGGCTTGACCATTTTCTTGTGGATAATAAGGTGATGAGAAGTTAAGTTTGATACCAAAGTTGTCATAAAGGTCTTATAACAACTTATTTTTGAAAGATTTTCCATTATCTGTTATCAGGCGATGAGGAACACCAAAACGACAGATAATGTGATGGTTGATGAACTCTACAATTTTTTCTTTTTTGGTTGAAATGAGTGGAATGGCCTCCACTCATTTAGTGTAATATTGGGTTGCTGTGATTATCCAACGGTGATGTTGTGAAGAGGGCGGGTGAATCTCACCAATAAGGTCTAAACCCCATTGTGAGAAAGGCCAAAGATCTCGTGCGACGTGTAGTGGATGGCTAGGAGTATGTTGAAGGTTGGCATGTTGTTGACACATAACACAATGCTTAACATATTTGTAGTAGTCGTTATTAAGAGTAGGTCAATAATAGCCTAGGTGAAGGATCTGTTTGGCCACGGCAAGGCCACTAAAATGTCCACCACAAATATTGTCATGGACTTGTTGGATGGTATAGGTGACCTCCGCACCGGTTAGACATCGAAGGAGGATGCCATCAAAGCCACGTTTATAGAGGAGTCCCCCCATGATGACATAACGAGAAACACTTTTAAGAAAAACACGTTTCCATTACTAGTAAGGTCAGGTGGGAGAACAGAGGTTGTAAGGTAGTCGTGAAATTGGTGATACTAGGTATCCTGCGAATTAGCAGACACATTATTTATCATACAAACATCCGGGCTGAGTAAGATGGGGCAAAGAGTTGTTGGACCAAGATGAATATGTCAGAGTCAGTTGGTGAGGTAGGAATTTACGAGGCTAAGTAAGCCATAGTATCCGTAAATTTGTTAGTGGAGCGGGGAATGGTTTGGATAGAATAATGAGTAAATAAGGTCAAAAGTGAATCCACGTAATGTTTGTACTTTTGAAGTTCCTCATTTTTACATTGGTAGATGCCCATAACTTGATTGACTACCAATTGAGAGTCACCGAAAATATTAATAGATTTTACACCTAAGTGTAACACAACCTGGAGACCCAAAACAAGGGCCTCGTATTCCATTGTATTATTAGTGCAGGGGAAATCGAGCCGGAATGAAAGAGGCATAGGCTCAAATCAAGAGGAATGAGAACAATGCCGGCTCCTCTACCACGCTGACATTTGGATCCATCGAAGAAGAGGGTCATTGGATATGACTCCTCACTGAGTGAAAGAGTGGCGATGAGTTCGTCGGGGAAATTAAAATTGGTAAATTGTTCCCCAGGTAAAGGGGCTTCCACGAGTTGGTCAACAATAGTTTGTCCTTTTATTGATTTTTGGTGTACAAATTCAAGGTCGAGGTTGGAAAGGAGCATAAGCCATCAGGTGATGTGTTGGTTCAGATGTGGTTTAGTGTACATATAATGAATGGGGTTTGTGTTGGTGATGAAAAAAGTTTTGTGATTCAGGAGGTAGTGTCGGAGTTTGGTGGCTACGAATGATAGGGCTAGGCACAACTTTTCGCATGTGTATACCTAGTCTCATAATCCATGAGAGTATGACTTATGTAATAAATGGCTTGTTCTCGATGCTCGAGTCACGATGTGTGAGCATGGCTCCTACAGCATGGTCAGTGGCGGAAAGGTAAAGGTAGAAAGGGCGATTGTCCTAAGGTGGGATAAGCACAGGTGGTTGCAAGAGATAGGTTTTAAGAGCCTCAAAGGCTTGGTAGCACTCTTTGCTCCAGTGAAAGGCAATGTCATTTTTAAGGAGATGATGGAAAGGTTGACATCGATCTGAGAGTTGAGAGATGAAACGCCGGATAGATTGGAGTTTACCTTGCAAACTACGCAATTGTTTGAGGTTAGTAGGTGGGGGCATTTCTAGGATAGCTTTGAATTTAGCTGGATCGACCTCAATGCCACGCAAAGAGATGATAAAACCAAGGAGTTTTCCCAAAAGGACACCAAAGACACATTTCTTTGGTTGAAGACGAACACAATATTGTAACAGGCGATCGAAAATAATGGTTAAAACATCGAGATGTTCACTGCGATGTTTAGATTTGCCAAGAAGATCATCGACATAATCCTCAAGGATAGTGTGCATAATTTCATGAAAAATGTAAGTCATAGCCCACTAATAGGTCGCACCAGCATTCTTAAGGCCAAACGACATGACACGATAACAGAAGGTTCCCCAAGGAGTTATGAAGGTAGTTTTATGTTGATCGGCCGGGCTACCAAAATTTGATTGTATCCCGAGAAGCCATCCATGAGAGAAAGCATCTCATGGCCCATAATGAGATCAACAAGTTGATCAATACTTGGGAGGGGGAAGTCATCCTTCGGGAAAGCGAGGTTAAGGTCCCGGAAATCATGCATATCCGAAGTCCCCCCGTTGCTTTAGTAACAGGTACGATGTTAGAGATCCATTGAGGATAGTCAATAGGTAAGATGAAGGAAACAGAAAGGAGTCATTGAAGCTCTTCTTTGACCAAGAGGGCAATGTGTGGATGCATTTTTCTCAGTTTCTGTTTAACTAGTTTGGCATCAGGTTTTAAGGTAATGTTATGGACAACAATGTCAGGATCAATTCCTGGCATGTCAGCGTAGGACCAAGCGAAAGCTTGGTTGCGGCACGGAGGAAGGTAGTGAAGGCAGTTTGTTCTGATGCGGTAAGAGATTGTCCGATCTTCACAATGTGAGGATCATCCTCGGTGTGGATGTTGATTTCTATAGTCGACTCATTCAACATGGTTTGAGTGTCAGATGGCAAGGCGCGTTGAATATAAGAGTCGTCCGCACCAAGGTAAGTGAGGATGGAGTCGTCATCCTGGCACTCAACAACATTAATTGAAGGTGAGTCCTCTTCGATCATGTCTGGATACAGTAGGGGTAGAGAAGATGGGTCTTCATTATCACGTTGATAAGTGAGAGGACCCAAGAAGATAGCGTTTATGAAAAAAAAGTTAGGAGGGATAGATTCAGGGTTTATCGAATCTGTGGGTGACGATGGAAAAATGGGTGATGATGGTTCGGAAGGGGTGACTTTGTCATCTTCCTGGATACAATGGATATGTGGTGTTTTTAGTGTAGGTGGTTTAGAGAATCCAAGACCACGACGATCTTTGTGTTTGCGTGTAGTTACGGGAATGATCGTATGTCGGCCTTGTTCATAAAGACCAAAACCAAAGCCCTTCCAAGCACAACACGTCAAGAAGGTGAGGGCAAAACGACGATTAGTTAGATATTGAAAATCATATTGGAAGGGAACCACACCAAGGGGAGGTTTAGGGGTGATAGAGGATGTATCGACACCCCCATATGTTAGGTTGGTGCGGCAATTAGGTGGTCCATAGGAGATTACTTCCCCCACACGATGGTCGTAGGTAGGATACGCATGTAACTGTCCGTACTCCTGTGGGGTATGGAATGTGCTAATGTTATATAGGCGATACTCCCCCAGCGTAAGGTGTTGAAAGACATCTACTAAGGGATCTGAGGTTGGGATATTGTCTGCGGGAAAGGAAGTGGTATTTGCAACGGTGGTTTCATTGGTTGAAGGTGTAGGTGCGGTTGAGGTGGATGGTTGAGGTGTGGTTGAAGTGGATGGTTGGGTTGGATGAATGGGTGTCTTGACTGGTACAAGCACATCATTAGGGCGATATAACATATTGCAGGTTTTGAAGGGGGGAGGGTCAGCTTTTATGGTGTAGGACTTCCCCTCGTACTCAAATTTTATGCATCTATGTAAGGTAGAGGGAACACATCCCATAGCCCGGATCCAAGGGTGGCCTAACAACATGTTGTATTGGAATTCACCCTCAAGGACATAGAAGAGTTCGGGTAAGGTACGTGGCCCTACACGAATGTTAAGGATCATAGTACCTAAGGTAGAAGTAATAGCATCATTCAATGAACGCAAAGATGGTGGGGTTACGCACACATGTAGCTAGAGGGGATATTCATTTGTTGAAAGGATTTGGAAGAGATGATGTTTAGGCTAGCGCCCCCTTCAATCATAACACGACGCACCCGAATGTCCCAGACGTAAGCTAAGATGAAAAGAGTGGGGTCAGGATCTTCTGCACCAAAGTCAACAATTTCATCTTCAGAGAAACTGACAGCAGCGGTTTGTTGTACAGGGACGGAAGTGATAGATTGTTTGGTGAGAGAAGCAACATGGTTGGGTGTTAAGATGGAGGTAACGGAAAGGTTTCATTAGGTAAGACCTCTATCCCTTGAAGGATTTCAATGAGAGCTTGTCGATGAGATTCAAAGGTTTGAATGAGATCATACAATGTCATTTTTATAGGTGATTGGTGAAGTTGTTTGATCATGGTTCGGTGGGCAACTCCATCAGAGACAGGGTAGGTAGGTCCATGAATAACCACTTTAGGTGGTGGTGCGATCGGGATGGTGGACGGAGAAAGAGAGGCCGCAGGTGTGCTTTCTTTAGCTTTCCCATTATTTTTCTACCCTCGAGTAGCAACACTAATCATGTTGATCTCGTGAACACGAGAGGAGGAAGACGGTAGGGTATAAGTCATGGTCTTCGAGAGGTGGGGTTGTAATAATGATAGATCTTGGTGAGACGGGGACAGGTGCTAAGGAGAGGGGATTGAAGCTAAAGGTTTCTCCCTTCGTAAGTTGTCTTTCTTAACCTTTCTATCCGAGAGAGGTGACTGACGAAGTATGGCTTTCAATGCTTTGCATCCCTCTACATCATGTCCTGGTGTGTGGTGGTAAGTGCAGATTTTAGACTCATCATAACCTATAGGTCAAGGTTTAGATGGATCATAGGGTCTAAGTGGGGGTAGGGAAATGGTCGCATTCTCCACCAACATAGCAAGGATTTTGGCGTAAGACCCTTTGAGTGGGTCAAAGTTAGAGGAAGATGAGGCTATTGACTGGGTGGGTTTCGGTAATGACTGGGTATGGTTGATTCGTACGGGTGGTGGCTTAGCCAAGGGGTTTTGATAATTAGATTTAACTAAACATGGCTTCTTCGGTGTAGAAGTTATGTTTAGCTGGTCAGATGACGTGGTAGCAGAAAACAACCATGGAGAAAGAGGAGTGACAGTAAACAAATCCTTTGATGGTGGAGTTTGTTTAGGGTTGATAGGTGGATAGGATACTTGGGGTGATGGTGTTGATACACCCGTGGATCTCTGTATGGGTGTAAAAGATGCAGGTCTTTTTAAAGAAAACACCTAAGGTATGATGTAGTGAGGCAAGGTGGAGGGGTGAGGTCCTAATATAGAAGGTAGGTGTGACGGCGAGGGTTTTAGTTGTGACAGAGGCATAGATTGGACTTGGGCTTTAGGGGATCGAGTTTGTCTCTTAGGTGGATGGACGGCTTTATTTTTGGATAAATCTAACCATTTAGGTGGGTGTGTTAGGCTGGGTATTGGTAGATTCCCAAGCATAGGGAAAGGTTTTGTTAGGTTAGTAAAGGTGGATGAGGTATTTGGTAGAGATGAGGGGGGTGAAGATGATGATATAGGCATTTTGAGCTTTTGTAAATACTTCGGGTATATGGTAGAGGCGTCTAGATCGGTCATCTGTATTTGAGTAGAATATGGTGTACTCAAATGTTCCCATAGGACTCATCTATCTTCTGAGGGTTGACAATCCTCACGTGTGAATAGGAACTTTTATATGAAAGAAAGGTGGGTTGTGATTCCGGTCCACTGTGGGTGTGATACAGGGGGTAAATGAGGCACTGTATCAATGGGCATTAAGAGGTCAACCGGTCACTGAAAAGATTTAGGCGATGAAGAAGTAATAGGTAGGAGGGAATGTTTGAGAGGATCCGTCATGATTAAAGAATTTGGTGATGTCGGTTCAAGGGGTTTCTCGTCTAAGGATGACAAAAAAGTGGTGAGCCTTCCTCTTGTACAACAAGAGTGGTAGAAGGAGATGTTTGGGAAATAGATAAGTTAGATAACATCCGCTCACAGTCTTGCAAGGATGTGGTGTAAGAAGGCTCATCTGTGAGAAGAGAACTCTGGGTGGTTAATTCCTTTATGGGTAAAGGAACGACAAGGATTTCGTCTTGTCTTGATGGTGGTGAAGGGGGTTCGGGTTCCTGCGTTAGTGAAGAGGCTTGATTCAAAATTTTCTCGATAGAGGCTTTTGGTTGGGAGTTGAAGATCGCATGGATTTCATGAACACTCTCCTCGGCTAAGATATCTTGGTTTATGTTACTGTTAGATGAGTGGTTCGGGAATGGTTTGTTGAAGATTTTCAAATTTCGGTTAGCAGGGGCATTAGGATTATCGAGGGTTATATCCCCTGCATCAACCATTTCCTGCACTATATTTTTCAACATCTTACAGTTTTGTGACTGTGTCCCTTCACACGGTGAAAGTTACAGAAGTCATTTTCTTTGTACCAAGAAGGTATAGCGTGGGTGGAATCAAACCCGGAGTGAGGTTTAACAGGAGGCAAGGTAATAGCTCCTGCTTTGAGCAATTTTTCCAAGATGACACCATAAGTTTCTCCCAAGGGAGTGTAATTGATGGGCTCGGCTTTATACTTATAGGTGGTTTTTGGCAGAGTATTAGACGGTGCTTGGGATTTGACCATCACCGCGTGGACAACTCCTTTTGATTTCGAAGCAGTCAATGCGTGAGAATTGGTGGTGTTGGGTTTGTTGGTGGAGTCTTGGGTTCGAAAATTAGGGTTTTTGTTGCGCAACCACAATTTCTCTTCCTCTAAGGCTTGAATTTCTAGTTTCCGAGCCATAGTAAAGGCCTCATCAAAGGTGCGGAAAGTTTGAATTTGGAGGGTAGGAGAAATGTGCTTAACACAGGCCCACGTAAAGAGTTCGATGAGCTTGGCTTGAGGTAAGGCATAAGTAAGTTGGTTGATAAGGCCCCACCATCGTCCAACGAAATCTGCGATAGATTCGTCTTCAAATTTTCGGATGGCATAGAGGTCGGTGATAGATACTTTCTTAGCAATATTAATGGAGAAATGATCCAAGAAATATTGGGCTAATTGGTTAAAAGAGAAGATTGAGTGCTGGGTTAAAGCACTGTACCACTCCAAGGTGGGTCCTGATAAGGACATGGGAAAGGTGCGGAGTAGTAAAGCATCGTCATGAGCAATCAGATAACAGGCATGTCTAAATGATCGCAAGTGTTGTTGAGGATCCTCCTTACTATTAAAACGAGTAAATTTTGGTAATTCCCATTGAGGAGGATATGAATGAAGGGGGACAAGAAGGATGAATAGGCTCCCACAAACTTGTTCGTATGTCAGGGTGCTACGGCTTCCTGAAACAGAAGCCTCCAGATTTTGCATCTTGTCCATCATTTGTTTGATTAAATCAGTGGTTGGATGAGATGATGGTGCGGTTGCCGTAAATGGAGGAGGATTGGGCCAAGGGCCACCACTAGACAATGGTGGGGTTAAATGTTGATAAGGTATTGAGGATGAATATGTTGAGGTGACCGAATAGGGATGTCCTATATAAGATGTTGAAGTCACCGGATACGTGTGTGGAAATGAAAAGGTGGGCGGAGCTTGAGAAGGAAAGCTTGTGTGGATAGGTGGCAGAGAGCAAGTTATGAAAGGAGCGCCAGTTTGAGAGAGAGAGGTAGGCAGCGATTAGCGGAATGATATGTTGGGCCCTAGATTAACCAAAGGAAAGCCAATCTGCCCGTATGAACCCCGAAGCCACCGAGTTGGGAGACGGGGCTAAGGATGAAGAAGGCAAGGTGGAGTTATCGTGTGGGGAAGGAGAGAAGTGAACAGCTATACTAATAGGCATGCCAACAAGGAGTTGACCATTAGGTGTACGGTCGGGGCATGAGACAAATAGTACTATACAGTGCTAGGATTAGCGTCTAAAAATTTCACAAATTCCTTATCTCCTACAGGGATTTTGGGAACCTCGCTGGTGTCCGTAGGATTCCCCATAGGATGTGAAGGGGGTGATTCAGGCAAAGGCACAGAGCAGGCCTGTGAAACCATGGTTGCGGCTTGTTTCCAAGTGATAACAACCATGGAAAAGAGTACATAGTAGGGATGCAATCTATCAGGAACAAAAGCAGCAACAAAATGTTGGAATTGGTAGGTTGCTGGTTTTGGGAACTATGAAAGATAGTAACCGATATTGGTCAGGTAACCGATGTCGGTCAGACTATAGCCGGCGTCGGTAAGCTAACCGATGTCGGTATAATAGGACCGGTGTAAGAAGCTGTAAGAAGTTGTTGATTTGGGGTTAACGATGCTTAGTATGCCTACCCAACTATTTTGAAGTGATCACTGAAATAGTGTATGACAGAGAAACAGAACTAAAAACAAGCAAGATGCACAAGCAAATCAAGAGACTAACCCGAGGATTAATTTTAATTATTGTGGGCTTATGCCTTAGATGCAAGATGATGTCAATCCTAAACAAAAGACTTAGGGGAAATGTCAAGTTTGTTTTGGCTTATAAGGTTACCTCAATCGGGCGGAGGAATACCGCAGAAAAGGGGGATGTTTAAGCTGTTGTGTTAATTTATGATGTGATTTGGCGTGTGTTGTGCGGTGAAAGTAAGATTAATTTCTTGTCAATACCACGATATCACCCCCACATGTACGACCTGTTACTTAATCTATGTTCACTAGAATTGAAAACGGCAAGCAAGAATGTGATGCACGTGTTTTAAACCCAAATCGAAAATGATATTCGATGAAGCAAAGGAGATGACTTTCACTAATGCAAAGATGTGAAAGCAAGACAAATTATTTTACCAAAATGACAAAATATTTTGTGAATACTTAGCAGAAACAAACAGCAAGTATGCTCCCTATATGAAAGCAAGCAAGAAAGAAAGAAACCCAAAATGGGTCCCACCGGTGTGCCAAAATGTTTCACACAGAATGGTTCAGTTCCTAGAATAGAGTTGCTTCTATCCTTTCATTCTCTTGAGAAACAGATAAGGGTTAGGGCTAGGAGGAATACCTGTTGAATGTTTGGAGGGTGTGCGCATACCGTAGAGAGAGATCAGATCGATTGCGAAGAACTCCTTTTTGTCTAGGAAGGACTACCTGCAAGTAAGAATACAAGACCACCAAATTCTAATTAGACAATAAATGAGGGAACTACCTTAGGCCCAGGAAATATTAGACTTCCTTTCGAAGGTGGTCAGTTCCCCTACTAATACGAATTAACACAAATTCTAACAAAGAAGTTATTGCAAAATTACAATTTAATTGCCTCGTTAAAACAATAGAGGAAAAGGCTGGTTTTGGTTTTGAGTCACAGTGACCGATGCTGGTCACTGTCACCGGTACCGGTTTCTGATAACCGATATCGGTAGGGGCAGTGATTTAGGGGCTTTTAGTGAAGGTTGGCTATAAGGTGGCTATGGTGTTTATTAGGCTGGTAAATGATTGGGGATAGGTAATGGGGTGATGGAGAAGACTCAGAGAATATGGGGGCTGTTCTTGGGGCAATGTAAGGGTAGAGGAGGTACAGTTAGATGTAGGGTGTTACCGGGTAGTGGATCTGGGAGTAGACTTATAATAACTGTGATTCAGAAGTCCAAGAAATGTTATTAAAAGAACGTACCAGACACTACTTACTAGTTCCTGATGAAGATACAGGTCCAAGGACTGTGATGACGAAGGCAGGGTTCAGGTAGGATGATCTGACAATCCAAGATGAGCTATCTTCTCTCCCAATGCTTGGATGAGTGTCACTGAGCTCTGGTTACTCAGTTGCAGTCTTGGGCTTGATGTCCTTCCCTGCAAAACTCTTCTCTTTCCTTCACTTGTCTCTGCTCTGTCAAGTGAATTTTGGATCCTTCCAATGACTTCCGATCCTTTCTTTTTGGTTGGGGGAGGTCATTTACAGAGAACCGATGGCGGTTACGTAACCGACGGTGGTCGAGTAGGAACCGATGTCGGTTAAGTCAAAGTGGGCTATTTTTAGTAAAATAGCCAACCTTCCCTCCTTTTCTCTCAAGGAATTAGTTGTGGGCTTGGTCAAGTCATTATTAGGTTGGTTTTGGTGCGGGTGAGGAGTAATTAGTCATGGGTGTGGATGTAGACCAAGTTATAGGTCTTAATTAGGTTAGTTTAGGATTAGGGCTAGGTCATGATGAGGTGGCGAAATGAGGTGGCAGGTTTGAAAATGTGGATTTATTAATTATAAGGTAATTAATAAATAATTGTGTAAGGTTTAGGTGGTGAGGTTAGGTTGCGAAATGAGATGCGGGCACAGGGTTTCGTGAGACACAAATTTGGTGTCTACATTAGCCCCTTGTTGTCGTGTAGCTTGTCTTGTAAAGCTGCACTGACAATAATAAGAAGTGGTTACTCCTGTTAAGGGTATAGGTAATCCCCCTCAAATCTATCATAGATTGAGGCAACGTGAAATTAGGGATAGGGTTGATAAAGGGTGAATGGTGTTGAGATGATGGTAAGATGGTGGGGTAAGTTCAAGGAAGTAGACGCACGTTGAAATGCAGTAGTGCGACCAGGGTACATGATTTGAAGAGCAAACAAGCAATTCATAGGCAAAGGTCGATAGTTTATCCAAACAAGGGTGATATAATCCTGGTATCCAAGGCATAGGAAGTAGCTCTAGGGGATATAACGGGTAAGGTACAGGAACATTTAGGCATGTTCGGCAGTACCAAATGGTTGGTTTGGTTGAGATAAATGTCACGGTCTCGGTCTAGGAAAATTTGGTCGATCCGATCAAGTCAAGTACCTAATCATGCTAAAACACAAACAGTGAGCTCGATTGAACAAAAATCTACATGATGGGTGGATAAAATTGTAATTTGCGGGTTTTAAGTGAGGTACTTAATTAGTGCGGCCTTGGGTCAGGCTAATTGATGAGTGAGGGCCTTGGGTCGGGTCTGATTGGTGGGGTGCGGCCTTGGGTTGGGCCGGATTGGCCGCGCGCCTTGGGTCGGGCCAATGGTTGGGTGCGGCCTTGGGTGGGGCCAAATGGTTGGGTGTGGCCTTGGGTGGGCCTGATTGGTTGGTTGTGGGTTTGGGTGGGCCCAATTGGTGAGTGCGGCCTTGGGTCGGGCCGATTGGTTAGGTGCGGCCTTGGGTCGGGCTGATTGGTTGGTTGCGGCCGTGAATTGGGCAAATGAAGTCAAAAAAGGCTATTTAGCAAAGGAGGGTATATGCGATGTGGTGAGAAAGGGAGATTGGTGAATAAGGGTAGAAATTGTGGTGAAATAGGTAGTAAACCAATATCGGTTAGCTATGACAGTAATGCGGTTAGATGACCGATATCGGTGTTTTAGGGCACAATATAACCGATATCGGTTATAGGTAAAAACCTATAAAAAGAAAAATACAACACATCATTGTCACATTGTTAATTTGATAACCAATACCGCTTGTCTGGGTTTAAAATTGATTTTTTTGAGTTTGTAGGCTGAGTTGGCAGTAGTTGAGTGGAGGAGTGAGTGATTGGTAGACCCCAGTGAGTAGGAGGCAGAATTTGATTGGTGGAGGACCCAGCTGAGGAGATTTGGAGCCATGGCACAGCCAGGAGGAGCAGGAGGTGCTGGAGGAGCTGGACCACCGCCACCTATCCCACCACGATGACGTGTAGTCGTACCGGTAGGCTCGAACCTCTACTTATGTGAATTTAATGGTTTTAAGCTAGATGTGGGTTTTGGGTAGGAATCCAAAATTTTAATAAAATAATGAATAAATTGAAGTAATTTGTAAAATGGAGTGGGTAGGTAGGTTAGTTAGGCTAAAACGGTAGGGTGGGTAGGTTTGTAGGGTTTTCCTGTGGGTAAAAGGGGAAAAAATAGGCAAAAAGGTGTTTTGGGGCGCGTCGGGTTCGGCTCGGGATTAGGCAAAGCCGATGTCGGTCACTAGGCGACCGAGCATCGGTCACCGAATATTTTGTGCAAATCATTTGTTATGTAGACCGGCGTCGGTCGTAGGTCGACCGCGCCGGTGCATAGAATATGTTGGGGGGACCGGTGGCGGTCGAGGGTGACCGGTACCGGTCATCATTTAGGTTTTGGTTTGTTTGTTGTTTGTTTGTTTGTTGTTATTGTTGTTTTTGTTTGTTTTTTTATTTTTATTTTTTTCAGAATTGTATTGTTGGTTGGTTTTTGTGTTTGGGGGTGAAGGGGAGGGTAGAGTTAATAGGAAAGGTGATCGGGGTGTGGGGGGAAATGGTGTGGTTGTGTAGTTGGTTTGCATAGGATAGAGTAGGTGTTGGGTATGAAGTAGGAGGTGTTTAATTGGTGGGGGTATAGGTAGATGGCTAGACTATATTAGGGTGGTTGGTTGGTTGGTTGGTGGTAAAGGGGATGTGTAGGGTAAGTGTAGATGTGTGTTATAGAGTCGGGGTGTGGTTGGGTGGGTAAGCGGGTTAAGGTAGTTATTTTTGTAAAGGGTAGGCCTGATGAAGTGGGTTGTTTTTGCAGGCACGCCAGCAACTTACGATGTGGGATCGGATGCCCCTGCTATTGAGACGGATGCGGCCACATGTGTCCATAGCACATTGGGCCATTATGCGAGAGGTGGGACTCGGTGGAGTCCAGCGGTATAGGGTTGTGGATAGGGACCATAGCTTGATGGTTTCCCTCATTGAGAGATGGGATCCGAAACCAACGTCTTCCATCTCCCTACTGGAGAGATGACGATTACCCTAGAGGATGTGTATCGCATCCTGAGACTGCCGATCGTAGGGGAGGCAGTGTTCTAGGTAGATGCGAAGATGGCGATGGACAACATTCTTCAGGTATTTGGGGATGCAGTCGTATTATTGACCTATCACAGCGCGAGCATTGCCTATGGTGACATGTATCGCGCACACAAACATGAGACACGGCTTGCCGTGTTGATGATGATAGGTATCACATGCTTCGCCCTCCCGGACTCAGAGGGAGGCCGCTTCCCATGGGCTTTGATGGGCGTGTTGCACAAGATGGTAGAGGAGCATACATGTTATGCCAGGCACCAAGTGTGTATCTCGGTGCTGACTATACAAAGAGTCAGGGGTTATCGCTGGATGAGGTGATTTGGTATTTGCTCTACATTTTTGTTACACTGCTGGGCGTACGAGCACATTATCTGTATATGTCCAGTAGGGCTGCCCCAGTAGCTAGGGCCATAGATCGTCTATAGATATGGATTTCAGAGGTGGTTGGGGGTCGTGGGCCAGCCATGAGCGGTGCTCGCAGGACGGGATGTGGCCTACTACCGTCATCTGTTAGAGGGCTTGACCACACTAGACATTGTATGGAGGCCCTACAGAGGCCATCAGCCCCGAGGAGGAGCCCGAGCATAGATGCGCTGGATCCAGTATAGTTTCTGGATAGCTGGACGGAGGCCCGGAGAGTATGAGCGGATACCCCTAGAGAGGGTATGACGGCAGTTGGGCTTGAGACAGGATGAGCCACCTCCCTTCCCACAGTACCGGAGGGATGATGTAGAGGCCCCACTACCCACACCGCAGCCCGTTGACCCAGATTGGGTAGCAGAGAGGCCAGTGATGATACAGTGGATGATGCCGGAGTGACAGGGGCCTTTTTGGTTTGGTGGGCAGGGGAGAGAGCAGCTAGGAGAGCACACCGCAGCATCACGAGTAGGGGTAAAACCCTATCCAACATACGTATCTCGATGTCTCCCCGCATCCAATATGAACAACACATTAATCTACATTTTTATAACCATACTTTTTCCCTATCATTTCCCAACACCCTATTTTACCCCTACCCATCTTGATCCCCCAACTTATGGCACTTTTGACCCCTTTCTCTCCACATCCTCCCGACCGGTGTTGGTTATCTCTAACCGACCCCGGTCACCCCTTAACCGGCATCGGTCACATATTTAGTGACCGATACCAGTCAAACCTTTCGATGCCGCCAAACTTGACTAATTCAGGTCACTTTTAAAAAACCCACGACCCCTAAACCCCAATTTTCTCAAAACTACCCACCTTGACCCTTTTACCCCCTAAAGACACCTATACCTCCCTTCTACCTCAACCTCTCCATTCCTCTCCCATTTATTTCTCTCCCCATTTCTATTTTACCCACTTTCCCTCTCATTTCCAAATTTAATTTTTTTTCACCCACCCAAAAACAAAAACTACAACAACAAGTTGCGAATCACCTAATCTATCCGACCAAATAAAACTAGAGTTATATGCTTACCTCATTGTGCTTTCGTTGTCTCGGTGGCATGTTTAGACATTGTACCGATGGCCCACCCGATCCTTCTTTGGCCTTTGTCATCACTAAATCTCCACCCGCGTCTCCAATCAATCGAATCACATGCACCGATCCTGTGGACCCGCCTCTCACCAACCAATCACCTCTGGTTTACACCGCTAACTCAATGATCTATTCCATCTCGGCCACTTTTTCCTCTTTTCTCTCTCTTTTTTCATTTTCTCAATTCGTTAAATGACAAATGAATAACAAAAAACATGGATTTTTTGTTTTTATAACAAACCCGACCTAACCGACACTAGTTTTACCCTCACCGGCATCGGTCGCATGCCCTACCTTACCATGGTCGGTTTCACTCTATTGGCATCAGTTACCCTTAATTGGCATTGGTCACCCTATCTAGCACAAAACCCAACATTTTACCCTATTACTCTTCCTATCCCTCCTTTTTTTCCATACCTACACTTTACCTTGACCATTTACCTCACCTAACCTTTACCATGACTACTTACTCCACCCTCCTGACCTTATCATTTACTACCTACCTTTTTCCTCCTTTGGGGACTCCTTATTTTACCCCTCCCTCGGCCTTACCCGTGCCATGAACTAGATTTTTTTTGGCCCTAGACCATCGCTAGTGACCTTTGACCTCACGTGTTCACTATACCTTATTTGGATAAACTTTGTGTTATTGACCTAATGACCATACCTAGCTTATTGCCATCACCATTTATCTTGACCCTAACTTTGGTGTACCTGAACATACCTTAAAATTCCTACACCTAACCTACATTGTGTTTACTAACCATATCCTATACCTTGAATACCAAAATCATTTCGAACTTGTTTGGATAAACCTATCGACCTTAGAAAATGTCGAGTTTGATGCTCTTCAACCCGGTAGCATGCTACAGTTTATATGTGTACGTGTGTTTGACTATTAATACCTTTGACCCTGACCCATCACCTAGATTTCCTAAGTAGACCCTTAAC
Source organism: Taxus wallichiana var. yunnanensis (assembly GCA_018340775.1). Lineage (NCBI taxonomy): Eukaryota > Viridiplantae > Streptophyta > Pinopsida > Cupressales > Taxaceae > Taxus > Taxus wallichiana. The sequence continues at coordinate 42,926,322 of CM031235.1, forward strand.
CCCTTTTTTCCCATTCCCCACCTTCCCTTTTATCATATTTACCTTTTATCAAACCACTCATCAATTCCGCCTCCTTCCTCTTCGGTTCCTAGTTTGAGGGGAATCACCTTCACCCACACATGGGGCAAGCACATCTTATTTTTGTTAGCGTCACTTACCATAAAAGATACGAAAAATAAAGGGGCAAAATGTACACACTAAAATTAGGTCACACTCCCCTTTTGTTGCATGACAAATAAACACCCTTCATCACATTAACCTAGCCATGGCCCCCTTCACTCCACTAATATTAATTTAATTAAGTTAATTAAATTAATTCATTATCCTCACCATATTTATTATTTAAATATCTTAATTAGGGATAATGTCCACATACATCTCACCTAAACTCCTCATCAAGCCAACTCGCCCTAAGACCTATTCTTAGTAAGTTTCCATAACTAACTAAGATTTACCCAAACCCTAAAAATCAATGCCTACATTCCCTCTAACCACATTCCCACATGCTTACAAGAAGCTTCCAGTCTAATCCATGGGTGATAAACATGAGATCCCATAAAATCAAGGGGATCTACCTAGTTTAGTAAACCTAGGAAATCCCACTTTGACCGAAATGCTGGTTACCCCTAACCATTACCACCGATCTGAACCGCCATTGGTCACCTTTTAATCCCCAAAACAACCTTATTTTTTTGAGGTTGTAAAATATTGCACATTCCCGAGAGATATCACATCTTCTAAGAATGAACTTGAGTGAGAACATGCATGCAAGGAAGGAGATCAAGAATTTTCTCTTACATAGCCATCTAGTACTCACTCCACCAACAATTTTCTCCAACCAAGAAAAAAAAGAATGCACATGAAGCCCATGCAGAAGCTTTCCTATGATTGGTGATCCTCTGTAGCCTTCAACCTCTTACCAGCACCTTCATTCCTCACTCACAGGCATCCAGAACCAGGTTCCAAGTAAGTAGAATGTTGTACTCCTTTGGTTCATTGGTTTCATCATTATATTGTCATCCTTTGTTTCCTTAGCCACCCATTGACCTCCATTCATACTCACCCCTCCACATACCCATTAAAACTTCACCAAATCCCACCCAATCCACCTAATACCTCGTTCCGGCCAATCAAGTCCTTTGTGCAATCACAAGGGAGACCCAAAACTCATTCTGTGGCATTCCCAGTTTTCCACAGTAACCGGCACCAGTTACACCCAACCACCGTCGGTCACCCTTAACTCGGCATTGGTCTCTGTATTCACTAATACAGCCTAGAATAGTGACCTATCCACCTATTTCCACATTACCTTTGTTCATCTCTCGATCTGGCGCTCCGAGACCTCTCCAGTCGACTTGTAGAGACCTAAAAAAGCATACTTGACCTTCGGATCTTATTTTAACTTATCCTATTAGATTAGATCTTTCTTATTGTATTTTGGATGAGATACCCAAATCATTTTAATTATAATAGGGTTTACTTTATTATCAGCATTAAATAGTTTTAAATAGTGGACTAATAACCGTCTAGGAAGTATCACTAACACGCTAGGCAATTCGGTGCACATATTGTTTAATTCTTTTTGTGGTCTTTCTTTTCATCACGCTTAGTTCCTCTTAGCTAAAAGGAATCTCTCGAGATCAGCTATGGATTTAGAATTTATATGTGTGAAACAAACAACCAACCATCATTTAAACATGTATTCCTCCTACACCCATTACCCTATCTATTTTGTCAATATTTCAATAAAACATCTAAGAATTAGGTGAAACACCCACATCCCTTTTTATCATCCCGCACACCCATTGAGCCATACCTATAAACCCACCTACCCCTACATTTCCTTTTTTGCTTCTTAGGAGTTGTTATTTTACCTATACCTTTGCCCTACCCATGTCGTTACCTATATACCTTGATCCGACCCACTTTTTGTGACCTTTGAGCCTTTGTGCTTGTTGTTCTTTCTGCAACACATTACCCGTGTTATTCAAAGACACCAACCTTACCTTTGCCTTACCCGTGTTGTTACCTATATACCTTGACCCGACCCACTTTTTGTGACCTTTAACCCTAACCCATCACCTAGATTTCCAGTAGACCCTCAACCCCTTTTTCCCATTCCCCACATTCCCTTTTATCACATTTACCTTTTATCAAACCACTCATCAATTCTGCCTCCTTCCTCTTCGCTTCCTAGTTTGAGGGGAATAACCTTCAGCCACACATGGGGCAAGCACATCTTATTTTTGTTGGCATCACTTACCATACAAGATATGTAAAATAAAGGGAAAAAATTTAGACACTAAAATTAGGTCACACTCCCTTTTGTTGCACAACAAATAAACACCCTTCATCACATTAACCTAGCCATGGCCCCCTTCACTCCACTAATATTAATTTAATTAATTTAATTAAATTAATTCATTATCCTCACCATATTTATTATTTAAATATCTTAATTAGGGATAATGTCCACATACATCTCACCTAGACACCTCATCAAGCCAACTCACCTTAAGACCTATTCTTAGTAAGTTTCCATAACTAACTAAGACTTACCCAAACCCTAAAAATAAATGCCTACATTCCCTCTAACCACATTCCCACATGCTTACAAGAAGCTTCTAGTCTAATCCACGGGTGAGCAACATGAGATCCCAGAAAATCAAGGGGATCTACCTAGTTTAGTAAACCTAGGAAATCCCACCTTGACCGACGCCGGTTACCCCTAACCATTACTAGTTAAGCCGGAACCACCATCGGTCACCTTTTAATCCCCAAAACAACCTTATTTTTGAGGTTGGAAAACATTGGCACATTCTGAGAGATATCACATCTTCTGAGAATGAATTTCAATGAGAACATGCATGCAAGGAAGGAGATCAAGCATTTTCTCTTACATAGCCATCCAGTACTCACCCCAGCAAGGATTTTCTCCAACCAAGAAAAAAGGAATGCACATGCAGCCCATGCAGAAGCTTTCCTATGATTGGTGATCCTCTGTAGCCTTCAACCTCTTACCAGCACCTTCATTCCTCACTCACAGGCATCCAGAACCAGGTTCTAAGTAAGTAGAATGTTGTACTCCTTTAGTTCATTGGTTTCATCGTTATCTGTCATCCTTTGTTTCCTTAGCAACCCATTCACCTCCATTCATAATCACCCCTCCACATACCCATTAAAACTTCATGAAATCCCACCCAATCCACCTAATACCTCGTTACGCCAATCAAGTCCTTCGTGCAATCACAAGGGAGACCCAAAACTCATTCTCATGTCATTCCCATTTTTCCACTCAGAATCGCACCGCTACACCCAAACACCGTCGATCACCCTTAACTAGAATCGGTTTCTTTATTCACTAATACAACCTAGAATAGTGACCTATCCGCCTATTCCCACATTACCTTTGTTCATCTCTACGATCTCGTCTGAGACCTCTGCGAGACTTGTAGAGACCTAGAACCAATTACTTGACCTTCGGATCTTATTTTAACTTATCCTATTAGATTAGATCTCTCTTATTATATTTTGGATGAGATACCCAAATCATTTTAATTATAATAGGGTTTACTTTGTTATCCACATTAAATAGTTTTAAATAGTGGACTAATAACCGTCTAGGAAGTATCACACTTCCCGGATCTAGCACATGCTTCAGCGATTCGATACACATATTGTTTAATTTTTTTTTGGGTCTTCTTGCTTTTCATTACAGGTAGTTCCTCTTAGCTAAAAGGAATCTCTCGGGATCAGTGTGGATTCGAAGTTATACGTGTGAAACATATAACCAACCATCATTTAAACATGTATTCCTCCTACACCCATTACCCTATCTCGTTTTGTGAATATTTCAATAAAACATCTAAGAATTAGGTGAAACACGCACATCCCTTTTTATCATCCCGGACACCCATTGAGCCATACCTATAAACCCAACCTACCCCTACATTTCCTTTTCTTCTTCTTCGGAGTTGTTATTTTACCTATACCTTTGCCCTACCCATCTTTTACCTATATACCTTGATCCGACCCACTTTTTGTGACCTTTAAGCCTCCGTGCTTGTTTTTCCTTAAACACGCTTACCCGTGTTATTCACACACACTATCCTTACCTTTGCCTTACCCTTGTTGTTACCTATATACCTTGACCCGACCCACTTTTTGTGACCTTTGACCCGACCCATCACCTCGATTTCCCGAGTAGACCCTTAACCCCTTTTTTCTTGTTCGCCACCTTCCCTTTTATCACATTTACCTTTTATCAAACCACTCATCAATTCTGCCTCCTTCCTCTCCAGGTTCCTAGTTTGATGGAAATCACCTTCACCCACACATGGGGCAAGCACATCTTATTTTTGTTAGCATCACTTAAGATACAAGATACATAAAATAAAGGGGAAAAATGTAGTCACTAAAATTAGGTCACACTCCCTTTTGTTGCACAAAAATAAACACCCTTCACACATTAACCTAACCATGGCCCCCTTCACTCCACTAATATTAATTTAGTTAAGTTAATTAAATTAATTCATTATCCTCACCATATTTATTATTTAAATATCTTAATTAGGGATAATTTCCACATACATCTCACCTAGACACCTCATCAAGCCAACTCGCCCTAAGACCTATTCTTAGTAAGTTTCCATAACTAACTAAGATTTACCCAAACCCTAAAAATCAATGTCCTGGATTCCCTCTAACCACATTCCTACATGCTTACAAGAAGCTTCCATTCTAATCCATAGGTGAGCAACATGAGATCCCAGAAAATCAAGGGGATCTACCTAGTTTAGTAAACCTAGGAAATCCCACCTTGACCGATGCCGGTTACCCCTAACTTACTACTGGTGATCCAGAACCACCATTGGTCACCTTTTAATCCCTAAAACAACCTTATTTTGGAGGTTAGAAAACATTGGCACATTCCTGAGAGATATCACATCTTCTGAGAATGAATTTCAGTGAGAACATGCATGCAAGGAAGGAGATCAAGCATTTTCTCTTACATAGCCATCTAGTACTCACTCCACCAACAATTTTCTCCAACCAAGAAAAAAAGAATGGACATGCAGCCCATGCAGAAGTATTCCTATGATTGGTGATCCTCTGTAGCCTTTAACCTCTTACCAGCACCTTCATTCCTCACTCACAGGCATCCGTAGCGGGTTCTAAGTAAGTAGAGTGTTGTACTCCTTTAGTGTATTGGTTTCATCATTATATTGTCATCCTTTGTTTCCTTAGCCACCCATTGACCTCCATTCATACTCACCCCTCCACATACCCATTAAAACTTCACCAAATCCCACCCAATCCACCTAATACCTCATTCCGGCCAATCAAGTCCTTTGTGCAATCACAAGGGAGACCCAAAACTCATTCTGTGGCATTCCCATTTTTCCACAGTAATCGGCACCGGTTACACCCAACCACCATCAGTCACCCTTAACTAGCATCGGTCTCTGTATTCACTAATACAGCCTAGAATAGTGACCTATCCACCTATTCCCACATTACCTTTGTTCATCTGTGATCTGCCTAAGACCTTTGTCAAACTTGTAGAGACCTGAACCAATTCTGGACCTTCGGATCTTATTTTAACTTATCCTATTAGATCAGATCTGTCTTATCATATTTTGGATGAGATACCCAAATCACTTTAATTATAATAGGGTTTAATTTATTATCTACAATAAATAGTTTTAAATAGTGGACTAATAACTATCTAGGAAGTTCACACTTCCCGAGATCTAGCACACGCTAGGCGATTCGAAAGCACATATTGTTTAATTCTTTTTGGTGGTCTTACTTTTCATTACGGGTAGTTCCTCTTAGCTAAAAGGAATCTCTCGGGATCAGTTGTGGATTCAGAATTTATACGTGAGAAACAAACAACCAACCATCATTTAAACATGTATTCCTCCTACACCCATTACCCTATTTGTTTTGTCAATATTTCAATAAAACATCTAAGAATTAGGTGAAACACCCACATCCCTTTTTATCATCCTGGACACCCATTGAGCCATACCTATAAACCCAACCTACCCCTACATTTCCTTTTTTGCTTCTTAGGAGTTGTTATTTTACCTATACCTTTTCCCTACCCATGCCGTTACCTATATACCTTGATCCGACCCACTTTTTGTGACCTTTGAGCCTCCGTGCTTGTTGTTCCTTGCAACAGGTTACCCGTGTTATTCAAAGACACCAACCTTACCTTTGCCTTACTCGTGTTGTTACCTATATACCTTGACCCAACCCACTTTTTGTGACCTTTGACACTCTGTGCTTAATGTACCTTGTGACGTGGTTACCTGTGTTGTTTGGCCTACCGAATTTACATTGCCTATTGCCATGATTTTTATCTTGACCTAACCTTTAGTGTACTAGAACATGCCTAAAAATTCCTACACCTGACCTCTATTGTGTTTCCTCACCATACCCTATTCCTTGGATACCGAAATCACTTCAACCTTATTTGGATAGACCTATCGACCTTAGCCGATGTAGATTTTAAAATCTTTTCAACTTGTTACCTTGTTATAGTTTCCAACATGTGTGTACATTCAACTACCACTACCTTTGACCCTATCCCATTTACTTATTTACCTGATTTGACCTTTTTCCCTTACCCAATATTCCCAATGATCTTCATTTTCCCACCTCCTCATTTTATCAAACCACTCACCACTTCCATCTCTCACCTCATCGGTTCTTAGTTTGAGGGGGGTTACCTTCACCCACGCTTGGGGCAACACCACCCTCACTTACACTCGACACAACCATTTCCTTTTTTTTCAATGCCACTTACCAATAAAATCCATGTGACAAAAAGGGGAAAAATATAGACAAAATTGGGTCACACTCCCCTTGGTCCCCTTTTGAATAACCAACTTAAACACATTCACCTAACCATGACCTTTATACCCCACATTAATATTAATTTAATTATTTACAATTAAATTAATACCCATCCTCACCCCATTATTAATTTAATTACTTTAATTAAATGGATGCCCACCTCACCTAGACACCTCACCATATACCTATTCATAACATGTTTCCATAAATGAATAAGACTTAGTTCAACCCTAAAAATCAAAGCCTATTATTCCTCTAACTACCTTCCCACTCATAAAAACATAACATCCATTCCGATCCATGAATAAATGAACAAACTTGACCCAAACGATGTGAGATCTACTTTTTTTTAGTAAACCTAAGGAATATTACCTTAACTCAATCTGGTCATCCCGAAACCAATGTCAATAAACTAGGAACCATTGTTAGTTACCATTTATTCACCTTGGCAACCTTTTTTTTGGGTTGGCACATTATGAGATCAAGGAGACGAGAAGAGAACTACATGCAAGTAGAACCGAGCCTTTTTATACCTACAGACATCCATAACCAGCACACCAAGACAAATCCAGAGGTATTACACTCACCGTGACATTTTAGAAAGCATCACTATGGCACCAAGCTTACTTTCCCGTAAACCCAACTAGTCCTCCATCCATACCATAAAACCACCTATACCCGACCTCTGTACATTTCTCGGTGTTCGTAATATCCCCAATACACCTTGTTTTTCCTTTTGTCATCTCATTCCAACCTCAGCTCAAACCCCATTAGAAAATCTTGTTGAATCTTATCGGCCCACCTCTATCGACGCCGATTACCCATAACCATCGTTGGTTCTACCTAAGCTTGATCGGTCATACCTCGTCTAATGTTGGTCTCTGTGTTTTACAATAATTTGTAAAACAACAACCACCCACCTATCAAAACAACCCAAAACACCTCACCTAACTCTACTAAGACCCTTTCTATGACTGCAAACCACCCGAACAACTCGTAAATTTGACTTGCATATTTTTAGTATTTAATTGGATCGACACTGATAGTGATCTGAGGTACCCAAATCAAAATACTAGCACTAGATTCATTTATGTACACATTTCAGTTATTTCATATTTTTTTAATAAAAACAGTGGATTGACAGCCTTCTAGGAAGTATCACACTTCCTAGATCTAGCACACGCTAGGCAGTCCATTGTCATATATTTTTTAAGTCTTCTTTGGTGGTCTTGTTTTCTATTTCAGGTAGTTCCTCCCAGCTAAAAGGAATCTCTCATAATTAGTTTCAGTTAAGAATTCGAATGTGTGTATCAAACCAACCAACACAATGGGTATTCCTCCTTGGCCCTTACCCTTATCTATTTCGTTGCATTCCAAAAACGTAAAGAAAATGGTGAAACTGTTTTCTTGGGCCATTGGTTGAGTATATCACATCATTTGGATGCTAAGAAGTCTTTGATTCATGTTTGAATGTAATATAACTATATGAAATCAAAATGATCAACCTAGATAAAGAGTTATAAAATTGTATATAAGGTAACCGATGATGGTTAAGGTGATCATCATTGATTAAGGGATAACCAACATTAGCTAGGGCGGGAAATCCTAGGTTTACAAAAAATAGGTAGATCTTTACTATTTTTGGCATGCTCTTGATTCAATCCACTTAGGGAAGTGGAGTTCACGTAAGAGAAGGTAGGAAGGTCATAGAAGAATTCCAATTAGGTTTTTGGTAGAATTATCAGTTAGTTAGGTTAAGTGGTGACTTAGCACTGGGCATGACGACTCGGTGTTGAGTGATTACTTGGTCACTATGAGTTAAATGCCCCTGGAATGGGTCCAAGGGTGAGGTGTCTAGGCGATGTGTAAATTAACTTAATTAAATTAATTAATAATGTGCGAGATGAACATTAATTCAATTTTAAGTAATTAAATTAATATGAATGTGGGTTAAAGGGGTCATGGTTAGGTGAACACATTACGTTAATTGATTGAAGGGGACACAGGGGTGTGACCCAAATTTGGTGTCTACACCAAGAGCTTCATATCAAGAAGTTTATACCAAGACTCCTCATTAAGAAAAATGTAAAGAGTCATATGAGGAGTTATACACAAATAATAACGGTGGTGAAATAGCTAGACTTAACCGCTTATATAGGCCAACACCACCTACATAGGGAAACTCTTTGACTAAGAGTGGTTATCCATGAAGAATGCCCTTACTACTTTACAAGAAGGCAATGTAGGCCATAGTAAAAGTATCAGTTTGAGGAGTTATGCCCATATCCCTTTGATAGGGATATGTTGCAAGTAATTTTCCTCATTACTTTGATTGTCCCAAGTTTAAAAATACAAGGGAAAAGGTGATCCAAGAGACCACATTAAATAATTTTACATGGCATGTCAAGAGGTAACTTTTAGTGATAATTATCTCATTCACCTTTTCCCATAGAGTCTAGGGGTCAAACACTCAAATGGTTTTTACATATACCTAAAGGGTCCATTTCTACATGGCCAAAATTAGCAGAACACTTTGTGCATCACTTCTCCTTTAACATGGAAAATGATGTTACCATGATAGATTTGTGTAATGTGAAACAACGAAACAATGAAAACTTTGCTAGTTTCTTACAAAGGTGGCGAGGGCTAGCTAGTCATTTCCCTTGCTCCATACTAGAAGAAAATATGGTCAACATATTTGTACCTAACTTACACCTCGAGATTTCTTTCCACTTGCAGATGCATTGTGGAAACACATTTGAAGAGGTCATAGAAAAAGGTAGTCAAATTGAAAAGAATTGTTAGCAAAAGGGACTTTAAAACCCTTCTCACACGATAATCATGATTCAAAGCCTAACGAAAAACCAAAGTTCATTCCAAAAAAGAACAAGAACATCATAGGTGATGGTATAATAGACTCTAAAAAATTACAGGCTGTTCAAAACCATGCTCCTTTAAAACTTACTAAGGGACCTTTGGCTCTTGAATACAAACGATGTGCTTTTACCCCTCTATTTGACTCTATGTCGTCAATATTAAAACAATTAGAGGTGGTCAACATGGTTAAATACCCAGAAACTATACCCTATGGAGATGATGCACCTAAGCCATCATGGTTTAGAGAAAATTAATATTGCGGGTTTCATTGTGTCAAGGGTCACAAAACTGATAAGTGTTTGAAGTTGAAACACTTCATCTAGGACTTAATTGATAGTGGTGATGTGGAAATGGATTCCTCTACCCCTAATAAAATACCAATGTAAATTTGGGAATTTATAAAGAACCTTTCCCCAAGCATAACAAAGGAAAGGAAAATTTGGATCAAGGACAGTCGTCCCAAATAAAAATGCCAACTATGTTGCAAAAGGATAATCATTTTGATGCCCTAATTGGTTGTGTTAACCCACATTTTGAGCATATCAACACCATTAATATTAAAATGAAGGAGTGTGTCATGGAAATGTGACATGATCACCTTGTTATCTTAGAACCTCCTTTGTCTACCCCTTAAGATATTCATTATGATGTTTTAGAGCAACTTGAGAAAACTATTGCTAATATTTTGATCTTAGATCTTCTCAAAATCTCTAATGTTCACAAGGACATCCTTTGTAAAACATTACAGGGGTCAGGAGTGTCAGTTGATATTGACCCTACATGCTTCCAAGCCATGGTCATGCAGATTTCTCTAATGGAGCACATAACCTTTAGTCATGAAGAGATTCCTAAAGAGGATCCTACCCATAACTTACCCTTACACATTGAGGTCATTATCAATCATAAGAAGATAAAAAGGGTGCTTGTGGATGGTAGATCGGGCTTGAACATTTGTACTTTGAAACTGGTTCAACAACTAGGTCATATTGAGGCTGATATAGAAACTAAGGTCATTACCATCAAGGAATATGACAATGAACAATTGAAATTAGCTTACACGATCAATTTCTCCTCGGGATTAGGTCCTACTACTCATGATACTAAGTTCCATGTTTTAGACTTAGATCTTCCTTACAACATACTACTTGGTCACCCATGGATTCACACCATTTGGGCCATACCTTCTACGTATCATCATTATTTGAAGTTATATCATGAAGGAAAAATATCACTATTCAAGGGGATCCTCAACCCTTTTCTCATTGTAGAGAATTTTCAGGTTATTTTCCCACCACTTATGAATTCCCTTCTATGGAGATGGTTGTTCCAATTCAATCAAAGGCTCTCACCTCATGAGTTGATCCAGATACCTTGTTTTCTAATGATAATGGTTCTTCTACATCGGAATCTCCCTTTGCTTCATGGGAGATGATTTTTTTGCAAATGGTTATGGAGAATATGATCTCCAACAGGAATTTTTATTTTCTAAACTCCCCTATTTCCCAAGACATGGGGTAGGCCTAGCCAAAAATATCAATGATCCCGGGAGAATTGTAACATCAACACTTTTACTCTTGGTGGTTTATTAGTAAATGAGAAGCTACTTAACAATATTGTATCCTGACCTTTGGATGATGAAATGGATCCATGTTATCAATCACCCAAGTTTATTATCCCAAATAAAATTATGTATGTTATGGGATAAAAAGGATATGGTTGTGACATACACAAATAAGGTATGTGGTAAGCTCTTCTGATACCACATCAAAATGTTTGTAAATATGGTATTGGAGTTCATTTGCATGGGTCTCATCCCCGAAGGATGAAGCTTCCTCTTCCGAACTCAAAGATAGTTCATTTGATTATGAAATTGAAACATATTTTTGGTGTAGTCTTTATGAATACCTTACCTCCATGAGCCTCTTTTCGATGTGGCTATCTTGCCTATAAACCCTAACATATCCCCTAACGTTATAGTATTAAATATTTTTTATCCTTCCCTTTTCCATTAGGACCAACAACAACATGTATTAATTGACATTTTTGAAAATGATGAAGCAATTTGTGAGTTTATGGGTCTCCATGATGTATTCCAGTTAGTGATCGTAATAATGGCTTCTCCATTAATCTTTACACATGCGCATACTTTAGGGCAGAGGTTGAGCTTCATGGTCAAAAAAATCAAAATAAAAAAAGGGAAATATATCCACAGAAAAGCCTTGTACAAAGAAAAATTCCAAGTCCTATAGTGAAAACCTCTTTGAGGCACTTACGAAAAAACAAATAGAAAAATCACTTGGACATAAAAAGTGACCATGCTAAAGGTGAAAATATCATTAAGATGCCCTTAGAAGAAGAAGATCTCAATCTCCCCCGATCCTACACACATGGAGAAATAATATAAGTTTCTTGTGGAGAAGACCATATATGTAAAAATTTATACAGAGGAAACACCTAGAATGTTCTAGTTGGGAGCTTCACTCTCATCCCAAGAACAAGACCTTTGTGCTACTTTTGCATGAATTTTCAGATATCTTTGTTTGGTCCTACGTAGACATGCCAAGGTGTTGGGCCCCTAAGATATTGGCTAAGTACAAAAGGGCGCATAGGTGCATAAGGCCTAGTTGAAGAAAAGCATGCACGGCATGGTTCAGAGAAGGTTTTAAAGAAACCCATGGTGCACGCGCAGACAAAACCAAGGGTTTAGGACTTATCCATTTTAGGTTTTTTGGTAGAACATGTGAAAAGCATGACTTGATTGTGCATGCAGAGTGGATAAGGCACCAACCTAGTGACAGAGTGGCCCAAGAAGGAGCATGCCTGGGGTAGAAGCTTCTAGAAGCTCATCATGGTAAAAGATGGAAAGCTCATACCTGGAGGAGCATGCCAACATGGAGGACCACATTCAGACACTTGGCATGAGTTTAGAGGCCGCTGGAGGATGAGTTGGCAGCCTAGAAAGCCTATATATACAAGCACTTGTAGAAGGAAAAAACAACCAGAGAGTGGGTGGAGCTCTGTAGAAATACTGCAAGAACTCTGTTAGCTTGGGAAATTATGCTTAGGGAAGGATGTATCAAGGGTATGGTGTTATAAATTTATTTTTGAGCCTGAGTCAAAATATAATGCATGATTGTGGTATGTTTATCTGTAACATTTTGTAATGAATCCATGAATATAAGGAGGTTACCAGTTTATAATGAATATGAACATTGATGATTCTAATGCATACATCTTTCTCAAAATTCTCTTGCATTTATATTTATGTTTAAGTATGAGTGTTTATACAACTTCTTTCTATTTTGGTATAAGCTATCCATTATGTTAAGAATTTTCTCTGGAATGATTGCGAGGATCTATAATTCATCCCGAGCTCTATGATGCTTGTATTCTTTACTCATTAAAAACCCTTGAATATGGATCATAGATGATGTTTCCCACTAAACTCACATAAAAGAGAGACTCGGCTCCCGTGCATGCCTCGGGTGAGCACCCAACTCTGCTGGGTGATAGGATGACATGCGTGGGGTACCTTTATTTTGTGATAAGGGTAAAAATGACTACATCTTGGGTCCATTTCTAGGACCTCTTTTCTAAGTTGTAGTGGGAAATGGCATACATCATGATCTGGGTAATGAGTAATGATAGAACATTTAACTCTACAAAGTGTTGAATCATGGTTCAAGAGAACAGATGATGAATTTTCTTGGAGATTCAACATTGGGCCTGAGTTTGATGCATGTAAATGGGTAGAAGAGAACTTCTAACATGATTTATATGAAACATTTTTTTGTTGTTTCCTAGTAGGGCTATATGAATGGCTCTCAGCGTATGCATCTAGATCAAGTAGGTATTCTATATCATGTGTGTTGACCCAAGAAGATTAATAGAGGAGGTAGGATGCGAGATCGATGTGGACTCATGTTGTGGATCGTTGGTGGGAAGGTGTGTTGACTAGCTACACTCTGGAGTACACTATTTCCACATATTCTTGCCCGAGAAGTTGCTGAGTTTGAATTTATGTGGGAGCCCAGAGGATCATTTCTACGTGCTATCCCTCTGGAAATGAAGATCTTGGTTGTTACTTTGGGTTTAGAGGCATTTCCAATGGCCGGCTAAACCATTCTGAGCACTGGGTGAGGGAGCTAGGGTGGAGGAAGATGGTAGATATTATGACAGAGAAGGAAAGGGAGGAGAGACGGATCAAGTATAGTGAAGCATGTGAAAGGGATATTACTAGATGACATGAGGCTGTAAGTGTGATGGATCTATGGAGACAGACATTATGGGAAAGAGTTGAGGTTCACACGGAGGACATGGAACTGATAAGTTTGTGCTACCCCATCTTGGCAAGTGCATAAGAGAGACCCCTTCAGCTTCTGATGAGAGTTCATCACGTGGAGAAAGAAGAGTCGTTGGCACGTATCTAAACCCACCTAGTGACCAAACCCTAGTGCTTGGTTTTCTAGAACAAGGAAGAAGTATCATTAACCTAGTTGGAATTAGTGGAAGTGATAGATCTGTGCCTAGGAGGTACAATTTTTCAGTTCCCACTTCTATGGCTACACATATCCCTATATTTGGAGGATTCTTTAGATAAGGAGCAAGTATACAAGCCTTGGGTCTCACGTCTGGAAGTGGTGTGGGGTGCAATAGTGGTAGTGGGGCATTATCACAGATCATTGGTGCACAGTTTAGTGGAACCTTGGGGGCACTTGGCACAACTCCTACAAGACCTAGTGGACATAGTGGCTCTGGTGGATCTGGTGGCTTAGGAGGCATAGGACCGGTGGACCTAGTGGATCTAGCGATGGAGGGAACACCAAAGGAAACCAAGGCTCTGGCTTAGGAGGACAAGGGCCCCAACCACCCCCTCAGGTATTCTTTGAGATGTTGTTACACTTTCCATATTACAGAGGTATTAAGGATGCTATGGAGCATGTTCACAAATGTGAGCTGCTATGGCGTGTAAAGGGGATCACAACCTCGAGTGGAAGGCTAGTCAATTTGTAACAACATTGTAGGGATGCATGCATAGCTGGTATAGGAAATATGACCCCCATCAAACGGTGGTGGATTACACTACTTTAAAGAATGCCTTCTTGGTAGAATTCCACATCCCTGAGTTTGAATAGAAGAGCATCAGCACCCTGAAGGAAATTCAATAGGGAATGACAGAGAGTGTGCGGGAGTATGATGCATGCTTTAAAAATCTCTTTTCTAATTTATCATATAATATTCACCCTTCACAATATGCTCAGTGATTTTTTGGAGGATTTATCACCCCTTTTAGAAGGGCCTTATCTCATAAAATGTTCACAAACCCGCGTGAAGCATTGGAAGCTGCTATATGTGCCGAGGTTATTGGTAGTGTTGATACTAGAGTTAGCCCATTCCTAGAGGCTCAAATTTTTGCTATGGCTAAGTAGCTGGAGAAATTATCTGCAAACTTAGCCCATGAGACTCACATTGGTTTATGGTGCACAGATTGTGAAGTAGAGGGGCATGTTAAGGGTAGTTTTCCCCAGAGGGTAGTACGCACCATGATAGTAGACTATGAAATTTTTCATGGGGACCATGATGCAAGTAGGTGCCCCTTATTACAGCACACAATCCGGAAGAATGTGTCTTGCTACTACAAAATTTGCACTTCTATAACCCATGATACCAAGGACTGTAGGCTCATTGATCAGATCCATGAGGCCATTGATCATGGGGTGCACCAAACCAACATTGCCAACAATTCTAAGGGTGATGGTCACCGCTGGCGAGGAGTGCGCGGATGGTGGCATGTGCGGAAGGGGATTTTGTGGAGGATTTCGTGGTCATGGTTACCATGGAAGAGGAAGGAGTGAGTTCCCGTGTGGGAATATTTTAATTGTGGGTCTAAAAACATTATAAATGGGAGTGCCCATATCTATTTCAATTCTCATGGTGTAGAAAGAAACACAAGTATGAGGAATCCCCATAATTGTTTGAGCACATGAATCCACAAAGAATGAAAAGATAAGGGTGTTACAATGGTAAGCATCAAGAAGACAAACACATAATGGATGTCATTGGTGACACATGATGTAGGTTTATAACCTATTTTAGTAATAATAAGAGTAGAGGTTATGCACACAAAGGAAATACCAAGGCAAAGGACCCTAGTTCAAGAGAGGAAGTAGTTCATGGGAAGTACCTAGACCTCGCATATCAAAAGGAAGTATTCAAAGTTTACAAGGAGAAATCAAGTGCCTAAAGGAGCAGTCCATGAGGGAGGAGAAAAGGAGAAAGGTTGAGGCACAAAAAGATGACCTGGATGAGGTCAAGGAAGTATGTAAAATGCTAAGGTAGGAAAATTTTATTCCCTTGCTAGGGGCATGGTTAAGGGAGAAGGTACCATGCACTAGATAAGAGTGCAAGAGACAAATCCTACATGCAAACCTTCCCCCTCATAGCCTTGACTATGACAAGGAGATCACATTAGATGCAGTCGTAGATGGATGTCTCCTTAGTAATATCCTCATTGACACAGTGCAAAGGTCCATGTTCTCACATTGGATGCTTGGCATCAGATGGGAAGTCCCGCATTACATCCATCTTCGAATGTACTATCTATGGAAAAAAAATGAGGGTTATGCCCATTGGTGTCTTAAGGGATGCAGGTATCACTATCCAAGGAGCTAAGTTTACTGGGTACTTTGAAGTCTTGGTGCTCACTGAGGCGGACAATTCCCAACACTACTTGGGTGCCCATGGTGTTACAAGAACAATGTTGACCTTTGGTTCAACAAGGGTTAATCAGCTTTGAAAATAAAGAGGAGTGGGTTATTATACCCCTGGAAGATGGGAAGTCAACACCCTATACCGAACCTTTGGGGGAATAAGTTCTAGATAGGATATATGTGCACTCAATTAGGGATCCGATATAATCCATCCTATGAATGAAGTTATCCGGTTGAGGATGCTCAGTTAGTAAGTGACACCACTAGCCTAGCATGTGATAATTGGGCACATGGGACTTATGAATTGATCAAACGGTAGTTGAGAGGATCGGTAACAAAAGTAACAAAGGTGCACATGGTCCGGTGCCTAGGAGGAAAAAAATTACCTAAGTATTCAGGAGGGGCCTTCCCTGAGATCTTTTTATAGGAGATGGAAGCTTAGTGGAAGGAGGAGAAGGAATGAAGAGGGATGTTAAGTTATGTCTTGCTCAACACAATGGCACGGTGGTGGGCTACACATCAGGAGAGCCTTTTGGAATGGCACAAGGTGAGAATTTCTCTCTGTCAGAGTTTTCTAGAAGCAACATGCCCACCGCCATCAAGGACTACCATGGTAAGGAACCCACCTCTTTCCACATCCAAGCTTGTGAGAAGGTTTGGAGAGAAGGCACGAAAGCTTTGCCACCATCCCTTTGGGTACACAAGTTGTATTCTACACTACAGGGTTACGTGCGTGCATGGTACATACATTCTGAGACATGCCGCCAAATAGGAAATTGGTGAACTCATTCAAATGTTTGAATATCAAAGTACCAAGCCATCAGTTGATAAGGCATTGCAAGTTGTTAAGTGCCTTACCATGGGGGATAGTGCCATGGCAGAAGATAGGTTGTTGGAACTACTAGGTGAACTAGGTTTGGAGGTGCACTTTAAAGAAGAAGTAGAAGAAGCAGAAGAGATCCAGCTTGAGCGCGCATGCTTAGAAAAGGAGAAAGGGAAATTAGTATATGTCATTAATAAAGAGGAAGTAGAGAGCCTAGATGTTAACCATTATGTGGGGACACGTGAGGTAGTGGATAGTGTTGATGCTCACATGCATGCCTACCATGAGCCTTTAAAGACAAAGAAGGTTAACATCGGCTCAGAAGAGGAACCTAAGGAAGCTATCATTGGAGATTACTAGTTGGAGAAGGAAGTCTCTAAGGTCATAGATCTTTTATATGAATTTGAGGATTTATTCCCACGTAGGTACCATGAGCTCAAAGGCATCCACCATTCCTTGGGGAAATGAGGATAAAGTTGAAGGATGGTGCATGCCTATTCAAGAAGAGACCCTACCAGATGAATCTGAATTTACACGTACAAGTAAAGGAAGAGATATAAAAAATTATAGCTTTAGGAATCATTGAAGTTGTGGAAGAATCAGAATGGATAAGTCCGATGGTGATAAGCATCAAGAAGGATGGGCAGATTAGGATATGCAAGGACTATAGGGAGATGAACATGGTTTGTTTCATCAATCCTTTTCCAACCCCATTCACTGAAGAAATTTTTGAGGGAGTCACTGGGCACAAAATCTATTCCTTTACGGATGGATTTTTGGGGTACCACCAAGTACGGATTGTAAAAGAAGACCAGTAGAAGAAAAATTTTGCCACTAAATGGGGAAGTTTTTCATACATGGTCATGCCCTTTGGGTTAAGAATGCACCTCGCTAGTTTTTGTGAATAGTGGTTCATGCGTTCGAAAGATTTCATCCACAAATTCCTTTAGGTTTATCTGGATGATTGACAAGATATGGGCTAGTAAAAGACCACTGTGATAATTTGAGGCTGATGTTTGAGAGATGTTGGTAGTTGAGGATATCTCTCAACATTAAAA
This sequence comes from Taxus wallichiana var. yunnanensis, assembly GCA_018340775.1. Taxonomy (NCBI): domain Eukaryota; kingdom Viridiplantae; phylum Streptophyta; class Pinopsida; order Cupressales; family Taxaceae; genus Taxus; species Taxus wallichiana. Next base: position 42,944,657 of record CM031235.1, read on the forward strand.
AGTGTGTCTTTGCTACACCCTTTGGGACTTTATTGGGGCACATCATATGCAAGGAGGGCTTGCTAGTAGATCCTGCCAAGGTTGCAGTTATTATGGGATTGGGGGAACCTACTAGCCAAAGCGTAGTGTGTGGATTTCTTGGGCATACAAGTTATTATAGAAAATTCATCAAGGGGTATGCCAAGATAGCCGCACCTCTAGAAGAATTGCTCAGACATAAAAGTGCCTTCCATTGGGGAGAGGCGCAGTAGAAGGCATTTGACACATTAAAGGATAGGCTTATCACCGTGCCTATATTATGTTTTCCCTCTTGGGATAAGCCCTTCCATGTTCATGTAGATGCCTTATGAATTGTCATTGGAGTAGTGCTTATGCATCCAGGTGAAGGAATTATTGATCACCCTCTATGTTTCGCAAGTAGGAAGTTGACACCAGTAGAGTAGAATTACACCATGACTGAGCGTGAGGCATTGTCAATGATCTACACACTTTTCAAGTTAAGTTAGCATCTATTGGAAAAACCCTTTGTATTCTACACTGACCACATGGTGTTAAAGTATTTAGTGAACAAGCCCATTCTACAAGGGCGCATATGTTGGTGGGTGTTATTATTTCAAGAGTTTGAGTTTACGGTAGTTGTGAAGCTTAGAAAAAGTAATTGTGGACCTGATCATCTGTCAAGGATTAATTCAAGGGAGGATGCGCAGAGTATTGAAGAGGCTATGCTAGACATGCAATTTTTTAGGTTATGGTGCATGCCCTCGATTTAGAGGAGATTTTGGTATTCCTATAAGAAGGTGTGGTGCCGTAAGGGATGAAGGAATTAAAAAGAAAGCAACTAGCTATACGTGTCGTGCCCTACATGTTGATCAGTGGGGACTTAAACAAGTTAGGGCGTGATGATGTTTTGTGCGATGTTTACTAGAGCATGAGTTCCTCGTCATAATAGAGGAGGTACATGAAGGAATTGCAGGTGGACATTATGCAAGTGATGCCACTGTGCATAAAATGTTAATGGCAGGATTATGGTGGGAAACTCTATATAAGGATTGTAGAAGACTATCAGTAAAGCGTGTGACCATTGTTAGCACATTGGAAAGCTAGGAAAGAGAGATGAAATTCCTTTCTACCCTATCCCTAGTGCTAAAGCTTTTGAGAAATGGGCAATAGAATTTGTAGGCCCTATTGCACTAACAAAGCATAGGACCGGATCATGCTATGTAATTGTTATCCAAAATAAGCCCCATGCTTTTTTTTTTGGTTAAGTCCTCCTTCTTCTCCTTTTCTGCACTTAAATGAATTTTTGCATGCTTTAAGGACTCAACATATTTTGGAAATGATCCCATCAGGTAGGATTTTTCCTCACCTTTCTAGAAAGGTAAAATTTTCCTCCTAACTCCAAATATTTTGAAAGTTATGGCCCACTGGAGTTTTCTGGGGAAAATTTCCTTAACAGCCCATGGCCAATGAGGAGGTGCCATGTGGCGGGGAAGAGGTTAGAGGCGTAAAAGGATTTGGTGACATTTTCCAAAGTGGTCAAAAGGGCGCAAAGGAAGAAATTGGCCCACAGGCCCACCAAGGCGGAAATGAAATTTTTGTTAAATCCCCGCAGACCAATGGGAGGATGACACGTGTCTTATTTTCGGCAGAGGTTAGGGTGCGGAGAGAATTTGGAAAATTTTCCAAAGTGGTTAGTGGTGTCAAAGGAAAAATTTGGAGTGCGTTCTTGCAGTGAATAGGGTGGTGACACATGTCCCGAAGAGGGGGGGCGTGGAGGAATTTTGGAATTTCCCAAATTCAAAAAGCGCAGAAGGACCGTTAGAACCCGCGGACCAATGGGATGATGACATGTGGTAGTGGGGTAGAAGGGCATGGGGATCTTTGGAAAAAAATTCCCAAATTCAAAAAACTGAAAATTTTAAAGTTTCGGCCTGCCAATCCATTTTTGCCCTAATTCTGACCTAAATCTTCAGAGGGCCATAAATTTTGATCCAGAGCTCAGATTTTTTCATTTTTGGTGTCATTAGAAATCTAGTCAAATTCTCTACATGATGGCGTGATCAATTTTGAATTTTGATGGAGTTTTGTGAGTGAAAATAGAGAAAATTCTTTGGCATGGGAAAAATGTAGAAATGACATCCAACCACCAAAAATTAATGCAGTATGGCAACCATTCTTCTCTAGCATGGCTCGAATGCATTGGGAAGTGGATTTTCAGAGGTTCCCTTGCATTTTTAATGAATCTTGTCGGTGGTTGAAGTAGAAAAATAATATTTTCCCGAGTTTTTGCCTTTCTTCATTTGGCTCGATGGTTAAAATCCAATTTTGGCTCATTTGTAGCAGGTGGTTATTCATCATTCCTCTTTTCCCTCCCTTTTTTCTTCTCCAGGTTGAAAATGGAGTTAGAACCTCCTCTCATGCTCTGTAATGGAATTTTTTTCCTCTTACCAGCTAAATGATGTTCATGTAAACTTCTAGAGCAATGGAAAATGTGTTTTGTGATGCATTTTTCCATCCTTGTGTTTCACCTTTTCCTTAGATTGTTTCTTTGAATTGTTGACGAAACAGATAGGGTAACGAGCGTAGGAGGAATACCTATTCAAGTGTCGGTTGATGGGTTGTTGCATGTGTATGACTTCTGAATCCACGCTTTCTTTGTGAGAGCTTCCTTTGGCTATGATGAACTACTTGTAATAAAAGCAAGACCACAAAAATAATTAAACAATATGGACAGTGAACTGCCTAGCGTAAGCTAGATCCAAGAAGTATGATGCTTCCTAGATGGCTATCAGTCCACTATTTTAAACAAATTAATGTTGTAAACAAAGTAAATCCTATTGTTATTTTAAAATTATTTAGGTATCTCACTTAAAACACAATAAGAAATAGATCTAATCTAACAGGCTAAGCTAGAATAGAATCCATAGGTCAAATGGTTGATTTTGGGTTTTGTAGGTCTAATAAAGGTGTTAGGTAGGTCACAGGTGAGTGAGGGTGAGGTAAGATGGAATGGATAGGTATTTGTTTAAGGTTGTGTGGGCAAACATAGAGACTAGCGTTGGTCGGGGGTGACCGAACATGGTTAGGTATAATCGGCACCAGCCATCTTGTGAGATCTGGGAATGTCATAGAGCGGGGTTTTGGTCTCCTTTATGATTGCACAAAGGATTTTGGTTGGTTGGGAGGAGGCAATGGGTGACTGGAGTAGGTTTTGGAAAGGTTCTGCTAGGTCTATGGAGGTGAAAAGTGTTGGAGATGGTCAATAAGGAGCAAGATAAACAATGGGTGATAAAACAATGATGAAATGAAATAACCAGGAAAGTATGATATTGTACTTACTTGGATTTCATTCCTGAAGGCTTGTGTGTGATGGATGGAGGTGCCGATGGTGGGTTTGAAGGCTGCAAGTGATCACCAACTGAAGAAAAGCTTCTGCATGGGCTGCATGCACACTCCTCTTTTGCTTGGATAGTTCAGAAGGTGGTTGGGATGGTTGTGCAGGAGAAGATGTTCAATCTCCTTCCTTGGATGTCAGTTCTTGCTGGAATTGGCTCTCTGAAGATGCGTTATCTTTTTGAGATCCCATTCTTTCTCATCAAATTTCTTTCTTTCAACTTCCAGTTCCAACCTTGAGAAATAAGGTTGTTTTGGGTTAAAAGGGGTAACCAACGATGGTCCGGCTTAGCCGGTGATGGTTAGGGGAAACCAACGTTAGTTAAGGTAGGATTTTATAGGTTTACCAAACTTAGGGAGATCCTCTTAATTTCCTTAGATCTCATATCGTTATCCTAGAGATTAGACTGGGAGCTTCTGTGAGCATGTGGGAATGTGGTTAGAGGGAGTGTAGGCATTGATTTTTAGGGTTTGGGTAAGTCTTAGTTAGTTATGGTAACTTGCTAAGAATAGGTCTTAAGGTGAGTTAGCTTGATGAGGTGTCTGGGTGAAGTGTTTATGTGGATATTATCTAAATTAGAAGATTTAAATAATAAATATGGTGAGGATAATGAATTAATTAAATTAAATTAATATTATTGAGGTGAAGGGGGTCATGGCTAGGTGAATGCGATGAAGGGTGCTTATTGGTTGAGGTACGAAAGGGGAGTGTGACCTGATTTTAGTGTCAAAATTTTTCCCCTTTTTGTTGTGTGGCTTGTATTGGTAAGCGATGCTAACAAAAATAAGGTGTGGTTGCCCCATGTGGGGGTGAAGGTGATCCCCCTCAAACTAGGAATTGATGAAGTAGCAAGTTGAAGCGGTGAGTGGTTTGATAAAAGGTAAATGTGAGGAAAAGGGAAGTGGGTGCAAGAGAAGAGGGTGAAAGGTCTACGTAGGAAATCTAGGTAATGGGTCAAGTTCAAAGTAGCGAGTCAAACACATGCACATGTATAAATTGTAGCACGCTACCAAAGCTAAAAGAGCAGTAAAACTCTACATCATCCAAGTTTGATAGGTTTATCCAAACAAGGGTGAAGTGAATCTAGTATCCAAGGTATAGGATAAGGTCAGAAACACCACATAGGTTAGTTACGGGACCGTTTATGTATGTTCTGCACACCAAAGGTAGGGTCAGGATAAATGGTCATGGTAATAGGCTAGGTAAGGTCATTAGGTCAACAACACAAGTAACAGTGCCGTAAGGTATAGCGAACACATGAGGTCAAAGGTCACTAGCAATGGTCCAGGTCTAAATATCAAGATCATGGCATGGGTAAGGCCGAGGTAGGGGTAAAATAAGAAGGCATCAACAATGAATGCAAGGAGGTTGAAGAGGGTTTCGGGCTAGAGGTGAAGGTAAAGTGGTCTAGGTAGGTGTATGGAGGGAAAAAGAAAAGGGAGGTAAGGAAAGTGAGGTAAATGTGAGGGAATGAGTATGAAGGTTAACCGACATCGGTCGTAATGAACCAATGACTATGTAGGGTAACCGACGGCGGTATTCTAGGGTAGCAAATTGGCATCGGTCAATGGGTTAACCGATGTCACTGGGTCGGGTAGGGTATAAAAGTGGAAAACCCACATTTTAAAATTCATTTGTGCATGTGATAAGTAGAAAAGAACAAGAAGAGAGAAAAGAGGAAAAGGACAAGGGAGTATAATAGAGAGCTTGGTTGGTGAGCCACATAGGTGTGATTGAGTGATTGAGAGGTGGGGCCGCAGAGAAGGTGGCACAATTCGTGTGGCCGAGGATTATTTGTGCATTGGAGGATGGCGAGAGACCGGAGAGGGGTTAGGTGGTCCACCCATATAGTAGATAGAGATACCGCCATGGCGGCGGTAGAGGATGAGGTAAGATCCACACCATTGCTTAACGATTGAATGGATTAAGTAGGCTAAAATATGGGTTATAATAAAAATGTGGGGGAGGTTTGAATTTTGGATTGGGAGCTAAATTGGATATAATTAAGGTGGGGGAGGTTGGAATGTTGGTCCATAGGAGTGGGAAGGGAAGAAGGGAAGGTTTATAGAGATTTGGTGGGTAGTTAGGTTTATTTGCTCAAAATTGAAAAAAATGGGTTGGGGTTTCAGCATTGTGCAAAGACCACAAAGTGATCAAGCGGTCACGGTAGGCCAACGTTGGTCATGTAGAAGGGCATCAGTCATGACATAGGTGACCGATGGTAGTTAAAGGCTACCATGACGGTTATGGGTAGTTGAGTCGGTGTGGTAAAATAAGGAAATGGGGCCGAAATAGGCAAAAATGGGTTAGGCAACGGAAATGGATGGTCAATGGGTACGGTAAGATATGTAAAGGTGTGGGTGGGTTGGTTAAGGATTAGGGTAGAGGGGTGAATAAGTGGTTAGGGGTGAACACAAGGGAATTTGGAATAGGCATACTAATATATAGTGTTGGTTGGTGTGTAGGCCCGGGATGAGCTGTGGATGAGGGACTGGAGCCGCTTATATTGCTAGAGCTACATGGACATGTGACTTTCGAGCAGTGGAGCCACATTGATGATTTCAGTTTGATTGGGATCAACCATTATGGGTGGGTTGTGAGAGAGAAGAGTTTGATGGTCACACTCATCGAGAGAAGAGTTTGATGGTCACACTCATCGAGAGATGGGATTCGGTGACTAACACCTTCCACTTACCGACAGGGGAGATGAACATCACCCTAGAGGATATATATAGGATATTGAGACTATCGATTAGTGGAGACCAGGTGTACTCAGTGACATCCAAGGTCACAACGAGGTGTATAGATGAGGTATTTGGAGAGAGAGTAGGAAAGTTACGTTACCACAGTGTCAGCTTGAGTTACAAAGAGGTATATGCTACCCATCCTGAGGAGATGAGGTTGATAGTGTTGATGATGGAGGTGATCGGGTGCTATGCATTGCCAGATTCAGAGGGTGGGAGATTCCCATGGTCACTGATGGGTGTCCTTTAGGACATGATGATTGATCATACCAGTTTTGCATGGGCACCGAATTTCTTGGTGTAGTTATATAGAGAGTTGTGGGCCTACAGCGATTGCGGAGATATAGTCATGTTGTATTTTCCTTCTACACTGTTGGGCTTATGAGCACATTGTGTGTGTGTGACTGATGGGCCTACCTTGGGTAGATGCATTTGAGTGGGGAGTCATTCGAGTTGGTTGTAGGCGATGGGTGCCGGAGGGTAGTATAGAGAGCCCGGGCTACATACGATGTAGTGTATTATAGACAGAGACTGGAGAGCCTGTCTAGTGTGGATATAGTTTAGAGACCCTATGTGATCTATTCCTCTTACAAAGGGATGTATGCAGAGCTGGAGGGACTATAATTACAAAGGTGGATAAAGGGATGCCGTGCTGGGGAGCATGAGATGATACCATCAACCAAGTGAGGCTACGATTTGGTTTAGTGTAGGATGTGTCCCCACCCTTCCCACGGTATAGGAGAGATGAGGTGGAGAGACCTTTGTCTCCACCCCATCCAATAGAGTTGACAGGGGGAGGAGGAGAGCCCATTGATCTGCTACACGTATGATGTGGGGGTGACAGTGGCATACAACTATTCGTGGGCCGTACAAAGGGGGTCGGTCGCAGGATAAGCGGGAGGCGGGGACCATAGGTATAGGCTAAGAGGTCGAGCCACGAGATACATGTAGAGAGGTGAAAGCCTCGAGTGCAGTGCACGGGAGGAGGATCCCGAGCTGCTGATATTAGTAGATGGTGTAATGAGACCACCACAGACAATCTCAAGTGAGTATACATAGTCTTGCATGTATAGTGCCGAGAGTGTAGGTGGCCAACGAGCCAAAAGAAGAGAGCAGAGGACATCGAGCAATGCACGGGGGTCAGCGTCAGATGTCGGGCTATCTATTGGTAGATGAGGTAGCTATGTTATAGGAGATGGGAGATAGTATATCACCTATCTTTGTATTTTTTTTATTTTGGATGTATACCAGGCACGGGAGTCGAAGAGATATTGTATTTACTTTTTGTACATGATACCAGCCTGCGAGTGAAGACATTTTTGTATTAGATAGCGTCCTATGAGCCGATGATTATTATTTTGAAGATACACATTTATGTGATACGAGATGTACATTTGTATTGATACACACGTGTATATATAAGGAGAGAGATGATATTCAGTGATGCTATTTGTGTGTATGATTTTTACTTTACTTATGATATGGATGGAAAAATATATGAGCTAGGCATGGTAGAGTTAGGTCATAGGCATGGATCGAGTCAGGTCGGTTTAGGCATGGATCGAGTTAGGTCGGTTTAGGCATGGATCAAGTTAGGTAGGTTTAGGAATGGTTGAGTTAGGTTGTTTTAGGCATGGATTGAGTCATTTCGGTATTTTGATAACAAATGGTAATATAAATACATGAGATAGTGTAAAATGTGGAAACTGTTAGTTATGTTATGAAAATGTGAAATAATATAAGTGGTAAAATTTATGTGGTATATGGTTTAGATGTCAAGGTTTTTATATGAACAGGAAATCGAGTAAAGGTGGGAAAATGGTTAGGGTAAAGAGTGGTCGAGCTAATCATCCAGACCCCATGCCCTAGAAGTGTTGCCTACATAGTCCTGATGAAAAATTGACCTCGACCGATGTATTTCTCCCATAAGCTAGGGAATAATATGACAAGATCGAAGAATATGTAGTGTGGTTGATAGTTAGAGTGGTATTCGAGGTTGTAAGTATGATGAGATCAAGGTCGATTAGGTGAGGTGGAATATAGGTAGATAGGTATGGGTGATTTTGGGGTATAATTACGTTGAGGGCATTAATGTTGAAGTTTGAAAATAAGTAGATAGGTAAAGGTGATTTGGTTGTGGTGGGATAAGAGGGGCAAGAAAGCCACCCAATTGGAAAGGATCAAAATGTACGAAACACATATTTAGATAGGCTAATAAATGTAAGACCCTACAAACATTTCATGATTGATTATTCTAAGAGTGACAAATAGTCTCATGATCACCAAATGTCATAGGTTCAGCAGGTCCCTTGAGGTATGACATGAAAAAACAATGGGTAATGAGGTGACGATAATTGGGTCATAAAATGGGAAGTAGAATGCCTTGGGTAATAGAGCCAAGATCACAATAGGCAAGTCCATGACGAAAAAGATTTTTTTTTTTGACTTTTAGATAGACTGATCAATGCGGGAAGTCTATATGGGAAGAATATATGTCTCCTTGAGGTCTTCGTGAAGTTGATCGATGCGGGAAGCTTCTGAATTTTGATTTTGAGAAATAATAGTCTTCTTTTTGAAAAACTATGTAGAGAGTTGTGATATTTTTATAGCTTTCCTTTGAGGGAGAAGTCTACTTATAGTAACAATTGAAGGTGGAAGATGTCCTTTGAGGGATTTATCTTGTGGTTTTTGTTTTTGGCTTTTAAGTCATGGACAAGACTATAATGAAGCATTTGGTTCTTGTTGAGAAGGCAAGGGTGAATGACCATGGGATCTCATCTAAAAGAAGATGAAAATTATCCATGAGAATCATGCCATGCACAGAGCCATGGTGCACATATTTAAGATAAGGCAAAAGGGTGATGGGTAATCACATGATCCTTGTTTAGTCATTGGAGATGAGGTGTGGAAAAGGTAAATGGTGCTCAAGGGATGAGCATGAACTAGATAAATAGTGATGTAGGACTAGAAGTCAACAATAGAACGGTTAAAGATGTAATGCGTTAAGGGGCTTAGGTTTGGGTTTACCCTCAAGCAAGGACAAATGATAGGCACCTGATCCATAGGTATGAGTTACGATGTATGGTCCAAGCTAATTAGGAGAAAATTTTCCCGTTTGCTTTTCTCTACTTTGGTTACATGTTTATTTTCTTTCAAAACAAGGTCACCAACTTGGAAGGTTCGTTCATGAACACATTTTCATAAGCACGTTTGATACGTTGTTGATAAACTTGAAGGTGATCTAGAGCAGTAAGACGATGTTCATCTAATAACTCTAGTTTTGCTAAGCGGTCCTGAAAAAATTCATCATAAGTAAGCATGTCATGGAGAGAAATGTAGAGTGATGGGATTTGGACTTTGAGAGGAAAAAAGCCTCTGCACCATAGACCGAGAAAAGGGTGTGGCTATAGTGGAGGTGTGAATACTAGTGCGGTATGCCCATAGGGTGAAAGGAATGTGCGTATGCCAATCCTTCCCATTATCGTCAACCACTTTCATGAGAATTTTGTTGAGGGTTTTGTTAGTTTATTTGGCCTAGCCGTTGGTTTGTGGGTAATAAGGTGATGAGAAACTAAGTTGAATGCAAAGGCATTGCAAAGTTTTGCAGTGTTTTGTTTTAGAATTGTTTTCCATTGTCACGTGATGAAGTGATGAGGGACACCAAAGTGACAAATGATGTGATGGTTAATAAAGTCACATATTTTCTTAGCTTTCATTGAAATGAGTGGTATGGCTTCTACAAATTTTTGTAGTATTTAGTAGTAGTTATGATCCATTGATGGCATTGGGAAGAATGAGGATTTATTTCTCCGACAAGATCCAAACCCCGCTGAGAGAACGGCCAAAGGTCATGAGTCACCCGTAAGGCATGACTAGGTGTATGATGAAGGTTGGAATGTTGTTGACATTTCACATAGCGTTTGACATAGTCACAAAAATCATGATTAAGGTTCAGCCCGATAATAGCCTAGGTGAATAATATGCTTAGCAAAAGTAAGGCCATTGAATTGACCTTCACATATGCCATCTCAAACTTCTTTAATGGTATAGGGGATTTCAGAGATGGTGAGGCATTGTAAGAGAATACCATCAAAGCCTCATTTATAGAGAAGGCCACTCATGATGACATAACAAGAGGCCTTTTTGAGAAAGGTGCACTATCCATTACATATGAGATCGAAGGCAATATAGCAAGGGAAAGGTAGTCCATAAGCTACTTATACCAAAGATCTTGTGTGTTCAGTGAGGTAGTTTGGATGAGGTTAATACAACAAGATTTATAAGAAGGTATCAATATGCATTTTATGGTAACAAAGATGTTTGAATCGTCAGGTGAAGCGGGTATTTGAGAAGCGAGGTAGGCCATGGTATCCATAAATTTATTGGTGGATCACAAAATGGTTTGAATTTTATAGCAGTCAAAGGTAGTCAACATGATGCCAACATAGCATTTGTATTCTTGAAGTATTTCATTATGACACTGATAAACACCATTGATTTGGTTTACTACTAGTTGAGAATCACCAAAGATATTAATGTACTTAATGTCCAAGGCATAGGAAGTCATGAGACCCAATACGAGTGCTTCTTAATCGGCCATATTATTGGTGCATTCAAAGTCAAGTTTAAATGATAAGGGCATGGGTTCACCATCAACAAGAATGAGGATAATTCCTACACCATCCCCACGTTGACATTTGGAACCGTCAAAGAATAAGGTCATCTAGTAAGAGTCGTCATCCAAAGAGAGGTTAGTAATGGATTCTTCAAGGAAATCAAAGTTCAAGGGTTGGTCCTTGGCAATAGTTGCATCATCCAAATTGGTCGGCAATATTCTAGCCCTTAATGGACTTTTGGTGAATTAATTTGAGGTCAAGATTAGCTAAAGCATAAGCCACCGCGTGGTGCAATGATTTTTATATGGTTTAGCGTACGATGTGTAAAGGGTCGGTGTTGATCACAACATAGGTTTTGTGGTTGAGTAGGTAATGGCGGAGTTTGGTGGCAATGAAAACTAAGGCTAAGCACAGTTTTTTAGGGTGAGTGTATTGGGTTTTGTAGTCCAGAAGGGTATGGCTTATATAATAAACTGCCTGCTCCCTATGTTGTTCATCACGATGAGCGAGCATGGCTCCCAAGGAGTGATCGGTAGCTGATATGTATAGGTAAAAAGGTTGGTCATCTTTAGGTGGGGTAAGTACAGTGGTTGGAGAAGGTAATTTTTTAAGGCCTCAAAATCTTTGTGACAGTCATCATCCCATTTAAAGGAGACATCCTTCCTAAGCAGATGATGAAACGGTTGACACCGGTCGGATAATTATGAAATAAATCGGTGAATGAACTACAATTTACCTTGTAAGATACAAAGTTGTTTGAGGTTTGTGGGTGGAGGCATTTCTAGAATGGCCTTGACTTCAGCTGGGTCAACTTCTATACCATGTAAGGAAATGATAAATCCTAGGAGCTTTCCTAAGAGAACCACGAAGACGCACTTTTTAGGCTGAAGGTGGACACAATATTTAATGAGGCGGTCAAAGATGGTTTTGAGGATAGTGAGGTGCTTTTCGTGGCATTTAGAATTAGCCAAGAGATCATCCACGTAATCTTCCAATATGTGATGCATGATATCATGGAAGATGTAAGTCATAACTAGCTAATATGTAGTACCATCATTTTTAAAGCCAAGAGGCATGACTCGATAGCAAAAGGTCTCCTATGGGGTAATGAATGCGGTCTTATGTTGATCCTCTGGGGCAAGAAAAATTTGGTTATAACCCAAGAAACCATCCATGAGGGAGAGCATCTCGTGACCCACGGTGAGGTCTACCAGTTGATCAATACTAGGCAAGGGAAATTCATCTTTCATGCAGGTGAGGTTGAGGTCCTAGAAGTCTATAAAAATGCGGAGTCCCCCTGTTGCTTTAGTGATAGGGACAATTTTATAAATCCAACAAGCATAATCAATGGGTAAGATGAAGGAAATGGAAAGAAGGTGCTGAAGTTCTTCTTTGATGAGAAGAGCAATGTGAGGGTGCATTTTCCTCAACTTTTTTTTATAGGTTTGGTATCGAGAACGGTTACAATATTGTGGACCTCTATGGTGGGGTCAGTACTAGGAATTTCTATGTAAGACCAAGTGAAAGTGTGGTTATGCTCTCATAGAAAAGAAGGGATGGCTTCCTGTTCAGTAGCATCTAAAGATTGTTTGATCTTTAGGATGTGCGGGTCGTCCTGAGTATGAATGTTGATCTCAATAGTTGATTCATTCAACATGGTTTACATCTTAGAGGGTAACAACCGATGAATATATGAGTCTTCTACACTAAGGTAGGTGAGTATGGAGTCATCATCCTGATATTAAACAACATTAATGGTCGGTGTGTCGTTGTTGATCATCTCAGGATACATGAATGGAAGAGTGGAAGGGGCCTCGCCTTCACGTTGATAAGTTAAAGGCGCCAAGGAAATGGTGTTTATGAAAAAAAAAAGTTATGAGGGATAGATTTAGGATCCATCAACTCCATCGGTGAGGTGGTGATGAAGGTGGAGAAGGGCTAGGGTCCTCAATGAATTCAATGCGGGTCTGTTTGGTAGGAGGTTCGGGGAAGCCGATACCACTACGGTAATTATGTTTATGGGTGGTACATGGAATAATGGTATGATGACCTTGCTTGTAGAATCCAAAACCAAAACCCTTCCACACATAGCGGTGTAGGAAGGTGTGGGCGAAACGATGATTGGTAAGTGATTAGAAGTCCGTGAAAATGGGCGGGGTTATGATGGTGGTTCGGTGTGTAGGTAGTAGTATCAATTCCCCATAGGTGAGACTAGTACGAAGATGAGGAGGACCATAAAGGAAGTGTTATCCTATGTGGTGATCATAGCAATGGTGTTGGTGAAGGCTTCCATACTCATGCAGAGTAAGGAATGTGTTGATGCTATATAGGCGGTACTCCCCCAGAGTGAGGCATTGAAAAACACCTTCGAAGGGATTAGTGGTTGGTATGTGGGTAGCTGGTATGACGAATGTGTCGGATGTCGATGCGGAGGTGGTGTTAACAGATTGGGAAGCTAATGGGTCAACCATGGAGGTTATAGTAGCAGTAGGAATGGAGGAGGTATGTGCGGTGAAAGTAGTGGTTGTCTTGGTAGGTGTGGGTGTAGGTGTAGGTGAAGTGGTATTGGTTGCGGAAGTAGACAGCTTGACCGGTATGAACACATTATTGGGTCGATAAAAGCATGTTGCATGTTTTGAAAGGTGATGGGTCACTGGAATGGTATAAGTGTGTCCTTCATGTTCAAACTTTACACAACGATGCAAAGTGGAAAGACCACAACCCATGACATGGATCTAGGGTCTACCAAGCAACAAGTTATATTGGAATTCCCCTTCCAAAACATAAAACAATTTTGGAGTAGTGTGAGGGCCCACGCAAACATGCAGGATACGATAGTGCCTAGTGTGGAGGTGATAGCATCATTGAATGAATGCAACATGACTAGATCTTTGTGCATGTAATTGTTAGGTATGCGCATTTGAGCAAATGCATGGGATAAAATGATGTTAATTCTCGTGCCTCCATCAATCATCACATAACATACCCGTATGTCATGAATGTGGATAGAGATGAAGAGTGTTCGGTCCAGTCCTCATTTTGGTATGGCACAATCTCCTCCTCTAAGAAGCTAAGGGAGGCCACTTGGTGAGAAAGGTGAGGTGAAGATAAATGTGGCAACTTGGTGAGGAAGCTACATGATGGGGTGTGATAATGGAGGCTACGGGTGTAGGGTCATTGGGTAAAACCTTGATAGATTGAAGAACCTCTATGAGGGCTTGATGATGGGATTCTGAGGTTTGGATGAGGTCATATAAGGACATTTTGAGGGAGATTGGTGTAATTGTTTGAGCATGGTGCAATGTGTGACACCATTAGAAATGGGGTATGTGGGGCCGTGGATAGTTATCTTAGGTATGGGTGTAGATGGTATGTTGGGTATAGGATTGGTTGGTGGGTTAGTTTGCCTTTTCTTTACCCTTCTGCACATGTGTAGTGACATGTACCATGTTGATTTGAGGGAATTTGTCAAATGGAGAGGGTGTAGGGTAAGTGGTATAACGACATGAAGGGAAAAAACCTACGGGAGGAGAAAAGCCCTGTGAGGTCAGTTGGGCACAATGACATTTGGGTGGTGGTGTGGCAAGTTCTCTAATGTAAACCATGTTAATTTCAAATTTTGTGTGTGGTTCTGGGAGTTGTGAGGGTGGAGGTTGTGGTTGTTGAGTATGTAGTGTGGGAATGGGGGTAGGTGAAGCAAGATCCTCATCAAGAAGGTCATTGTCATCAAAGTTGGTTTCAGGTGGACACAATTGGATAAGGATGGTTTTCAAGGCCTTACAGTTCTCCACATCGTGCCCTGGCACATGATGATATGCACAAATTTTGGTATCATCAAACCCTTTTGGCTTGGGTTTGAGGGGGTCATAAGGTCGGAGTGGCGGTAATGTGATAACAGAAGTCTCGAGGAGGTTGGTTAAAATTTTGGAATATGACCTGCTAGTGGATCACATTGGGAAGTAAATGTGGTTTTGGGTGTAGGTGTGGTTGGTTGTCGGGAATTGTTTTTGGAATTTTAGTAAGGGGTTGAGCCATAGATTTAGGTTTCATATGGTTTGAGGTATCTATCGGGTTTGTTTGGGTAGGGGTATAGTAGATGGATAGAAAGGAGGGTGTGGTTTTGTTTTGACTACCTTGTTGTGGGGTAGTGGGGTTTTGTTTTTGGGGTGCACCTTCTTGGGTAAAGGTGATGTGGGTGTACGAGGTCTATGAGGGAAAGTAGATAAAGGAAGAGAGTGAGTTACCCATGGGGATAACGGGTGTGATGAAGGTATATGATGCAGGTCGTGCTTGTGGTGAGAGGGACAATGACCGAAGTGTAGTAGGTAGTGAAGCAAGGACTGAAGGTGTCGAGGTATTGGTGGTAAAGACCGTGTAGGTGCGGGTATGAGTTTTGTTGTGTGATGGGGTAGGTTAGAGATTTGTGAAGCGAAATGGGTGGTTGTGTTATTGGGTTATGAGTGGGTGAGGGGTGCTTGACCTATTGGGCGTGATGAGGTCTTAAGGTAGATGCGACAAGTGTGGGTGTGATTGGTGTTGTAGGGGTATAAGGCCGATGAGTTTGTTTCTTTATCTTGGGTGTTAGAGTAGGTGTGGTTTTAACGTTGGAGGATGTACCTAAATCTAGTGTAATAGGTGGATGAGTGAGGCTAGTGGTTAGGTAACTCCTAAAGTGGTAATAGGTTTAGTGAAGGTAAATATTGTGGGTATGGGTTTGGGTTTAGGCATAGGCTAGGTTATAGGTAAGGGTGTGGTGTGAGTGCTAACGGGTATTGTGGAAGGGGTTGCAAACAAATGTGGTTGTGTTTGGTTTAATGGGTGTAAATTTGTTTGGGTAAATAGTGGAGTTTTCATCGAGGAGCTCTGCATTTGTGTTGAGATAGGGAGTAAGAGGTGCCCCCATAACAAGGCTCTATCCACATACTCTAAGTGGTCACCAAACATGAAAATGGCATGTTTGTGGGTGGATTTGGTGAGGAACTAATGGGAATTCTCATAAAATGAATCTTGCAGATGGGGAATCAGTTGGATTCACTTCCATGGGTAAGAGAGCTGAAAGTAGGTTTGTTGGATGTCGAGTAGCGGATGGAGAATGTTCACTATGAGGTAAAGGTATCTCCACTGGGGTCTATGATGGGTGGAGGAGATGATGGGATCTCTTTCATGAGTGGAGGAACCGATAGGTGCTCCTCTCGTGGGTGGAGGAGGTAATGGGTGCTCCTCTATGGGTGAAGGAATTACGGTAGGTAAAGGTTTGCTTGAGTGGAGAAGATAGGGGTGAGAGGGTCTCAATATCGCCAGAAGACTCCTTTGTAAGTGATGAATGGTGCTCTTTTATTGGTGAAGGAACAATGATTTTGGTTCTAACGTGGAAGGAGGATTTCGAGCTAGGATTTCCTCTATGGAAGGGATGTAAGGTAATTGAGATGCAACAGGACCTCGTTAAAGATTGCATGAACCTCCCGAGTATGGGTATCATGAGTAGATGTCTCACCGGTTTGATTAGATGAAGGGGCATGATTGGGAAATGGTTTTTAAAGATTTGTAGATTTTGATTAGGGGTGGTGTTGGGATTATCCATAGTGAACTCACCTTTTTGAAGAATTTCCTAGATAATATTCTTAAAATTGATGCGATTGCCATCATTATGACCCTTCACTCGGTGATAGTTATAGAAATCTTGTTCCTTCTACCACATGGGCATGGGGTAAGCGGGGTCAAAACCTTTGTGTGGTTTTATGGGTGGAAGGGTGATGGCACCAACTTTGATAAGATTTTATAAAATATAAGAGTAAGGTTCCCTAATTGGGGTATATTTTCGTTGCTCTTATGTGAATTGAAAATCTGTACAGTGATAGATTAGATGAGGGTGTGGTTTGATTGGATGGATGAGTGGTCTGGCCTTGAGTACCACTATGTTAGTGGTACCTTTAGCCTTTGAATAATTGGTAGGTGGTTTAGAAGAAGAGGTTTAGGTCAACTTGAATATCGAGTTCTTATTTCATTATTAGATTTTCTTCTCTCAATAGCCCAAATTTCTAACTTTTGTGCCATAGTAAATGCCTCATCGAATGTTATGAAATTTTGGACCTGCAAGGTCAGCGAGATATGTCTAGAGCAAGCTCTTATGAAGATATCGATGAGTTTAGTTTGTGGTAGTTGAGAGGTAAGTTGATTGATCGGACTATGACAACGAGTGACAAAATCTATGATAGATTCGTCCTTGTCTTGACGTGTGGAATATAGATCAGTCATGGTAACTTTCTTGGCGATGTTGATAGAAAAATGATCCAAGAAATCTTGGGCTACCTGATTGAATGAAAATATGGAGTGTTTGGGTAACCCACTATACCATTCTAATGCAGTCTAGTGAGGGACATGGGAAAAGTTCTCAAAAGTAAGGCGTCATCGTGAGAAATCAAATAAAATCCATTTTTAAACGAGTGCAAATGTTGTTGTGGGTCTTCTTTACTATTGAAGTGGTTAAATTTAGGAATTTCCCAATGCACAGGGTATGAATGGATGGGAATGGATGGGTGAATAGGCTCGTTGCAAATCTCATTATAAGTGAGAGTGTTGTGGGAGCTAGAAACCAATGCTTCCTATGTTTACATCTTATCTATCATCAATCTAATTAGGTCATTAGTGGGTTGTGATGATTGGATGCCTCCTATAGCGTGAGGAGGTTGATTTTGGGTGTATAATGGGTGTGACATTCTAGTGTATGGGGCTGCCATGTAAGGTGGTGAAGAAGAAGGTAATGAAATAGGGGGTACATACCCAAAATGAACAATAGATGAAACAGAGAGGTTGTTAGTAGTACGTATATTTGGGAGGAAGGGTTGTGGTTACCCTAGTGGTAATAGGGGCTAGTGATTGTGGAATGGAAATAACTACATTCTAAAATGGGGTAGGGGTCACCGACACTGGAGGTGGGAATGTAGCTATAGGTATATGTGAGACATGAGGGATGGATGAGGTTGTGTTTGGGGTAATCATCGAGGGTATGGTAGATGTAATGGGTGCTATAGGGGTAATAGACGTGGCAGTCATAGTGGGTATAGGACCTAACTATGAAATAACTAGGGGTAAAGTGGAAGCAGGTAGCATGGAGCCAGATGGGGCTGAGGTAGAAGTGGGTGTAAGTGTCAGGGGGATAGATATGGGCATGTTGTATATCAACTGACCCGAGGCATCTCGAGTGGACAAATGGGAGAGGTAAAACTACAAGGCAGTAGGGTTCTAGTCAAGGAGTCATGCGAACTCCTCATCTCTGGTAGTGATATTGGTAGGCTGGATGGGATCCATGGTTGGTGATAGAATAGAGGGTGGTGAAGGACTAGGGGGAGTGGTTGGCGACTAGCATGGAACATGAGGGTGTTCGCTTGTCTTTGGGTCAGTACCATGTGAACTAGTACTGATCAAGTGATGTTGCTTCTTTGTAAATAATATAGAGAATAGCAGAACAGTGATAAAAAAAATGAATGAAGTAACAAATGGTGCGTGGAATGTGAAATAGGGTAACTGATGCGCTTTAGGGAGAACTAACGTCAATCGGGGTAACCACTACACCGTTCTTGTGGAAAATAGACAGTGAGTAAACAAAGAAGCGTAAGGAAAAATATAACACAAGTATGCCAAATCGGGATGTGTAAAATGTTAATGGGAAAAGTAACAGTGAAAGAGACTGTGGAAAGTGGAAGAAAGTGAAGTGAAACTGTCCTTTTGAATAAGTTAGCAAAATGACCCAGAACCGATGGTAGTTTGGCGTAACCGATGATGCGATCGAGGTAATGAGATGATGGTCACTATGAAATTGAAACAGTGATGAGAAAAAGTGGTTGTGAATTAGAATTTGATGTAGAATCGACCTGCACTGCAGGAATGATGGTGATATGGCCCAAGCACACTCAAGTGGAGATGGAATACACTAGCTATGATGGGGAGTGTGCAAGGAAATACAAAAAATAATAATGATCGAAAGCTCTCACCTTAAAACACAAATCAAACAAAACACTAAGAAAGAACGTTCCTAGAGTGCCTATTCTATTACGTTTGTTCAACTTATGCTATTTAGGAACTGACACATGAATTTTGAATTAGAATTTTTGGTGAGGATGGCTTCCTACAAAGAAGGAGATCTAAAGGGTGAGGTTTCAGGTATGTTATGGTGGGGGTGGGCTATGCTCAAGTATGACTCGACAGAGCAGTGAGCTGGGTGCCCACTATATGGTGATCGTGTGATCACCTACAGCTTCTTCTAGGTTAGATGTTGTTTAAGAATGTATGTATTTTGAATTTTTGTGTGGTTTGGTAAGACTTAGAGAAAGAGAAAAGGATAAAAGTGCTTTTCTATGATTCGTTTGTCAACCATTAGCTGGCAATGAATTCTAGCGTATAGGTTGCCATTAATTAATGTGAGCTAATGCAGAAAATTAGAATGAAATGCAATGATTTTTAAACCCAAATCAAAAATATGACATTGGATGACATAATAAGATGAAAATTAAGAGGGATGCTCTTTCACTAAAATGTAGAAAACATGAAGAAATGATTCTTTTAAATACACCAAAAGAAAATTTTCCTTTAGAGAAAATAGAAAGGAGTAGATTACTAGGGAAGAAATTTAGTGTGTATGCTTTTTAGAAGGGAAACAAACACAAAAAATTTTCCTAGGAATGAATGAAATGCAAGGAACCCTGATGGGTCCCATCGGGCATGCCAAAATGTTTCACCTTTTCCTTATATTGTTTCTTTGAATTGTTGATGAAATAGATAGGGTCGCGAGCATAGGAGGAATACATGTTCAAGTGTCGGGTTGATGGGTTGTTGCACGCGTATGACTTTTGAATCCATATCTGACCGTGAGAGCTTCATTTTGGCTATGAGGAACTACTCGAATGAAAGAATGACCAGCATAAAGAATTAAACAATATGGGCAATGAACTCCTAGCGTAAGCTAGATCTAGAAGTATGATGCTTCCTAGATGGCGATTAGTCCACTATTTTAAACAAATTAATGTTGTAAACAAAGTAAATCCTATTTTTATTTTAAAATGATTTAGGTATCTCACTTAAAACACAATAAGAAATAGATCTAATCTATCGAGGCTAAGCTAGAATAGAATCCATAGGTCAAATGGTTGCGTTGGGTTCTGCAGTCCGATAAAGGTGTTGGGTAGGTCACAAGTGAGTGAGGGTGAGGTAAGATGGAATGGATAGGTCTTTTTTTAAGGCGGTGTGGGAAAATATAGAGACCGGCATCGGTCAAGGGTGCCCGACCGTGGTTAGGTATAACCGGCGCCGCCATTCTTGTGAGATCCGGGAATGTCATAAAGAGAGGTTTTGGTCTCCTTTATGATTGCACAAAAGATTTTGGTTTCTTAGGAGGAGACAATGCATGACTAGATTAGGTTTTGGCAAGGTTCTGCTTTGGGTCTATGGAGGTGAAAAGTGTTGGAGATGGTCAATAAGGAGTAAGATAAACAATGTGTGTTAAAAATAATGATAAAAAGAAATAACCAGGAAAGTATGATATTGTACTTACTTGGATTTCATTCCTAAAGGCTTGTGTGTGATGAATGGAGGTGTCGATGGTGGGTTTGAAGGCTAAAAGTGATCACCAACTAAAGAAAATATTCTACATGGGCTGCATGCACACTCCTCTTTTGCTTGGATAGTTCAGAAGGTGGCTGGGATGGCTGTGTAGGAGAAGATGTTCAATCTCCTTCTTTGGATGTCAGTTCTTGCTGGAATTGGCTCTCTGAAGATGTGTTATCTTTTTGAGATCCTGTTCTTGCTTGTCAAATTTATTTCCTTCAACTTCTAGGTTCCAACCTTGAGAAATAAGGTTGTTTTGGGTTAAAAGGGGTAACCGATGTTGGTCCGGCTTAACCAAAGAATGGTTAGGGGAAACCGATGTTGGTCAAGGTGGGATTTTCTAGGTTTACCAAACTTAGGGAGATCCTCTTGATTTCCTTGATCTCGTGTCATTATCCCATGGATTATACTGGGAGATTCTGTAAGCATGCGGGAATGTGGTTAGAGGGAGTGTAGGCATTGATTTTTAGGGTTTGGGTAAGTCTTAGTTAGTTATGGTAACTTGCTAAGAATAGGTCTTAAGGTGAGTTAGCTTGATGAGGTGTCTGGGTGAAGTGTTTGTGTGGATATTATCTAAATTAGAATATTTAAATAATAAATATGGTGAGGATAATGAATTAATTTAATTAAATTAATTAAATTAATACTAGTGAGGTGAAGGGGGCCATGGCTAGGTGAATGTGATGAAGGGTGCTTATTGGTCAAGGTACGAAAGGGGAGTATGACCTAATTTTAGTGTCTACGCCTTGCTCATTTTTTTCTTGTTTTCTTCTTGCCTCTCTTCATTATAGGTATTTGTGCATGTGTGGATGTTCATTGCAGGTTTTGGAGCTATGTTCATGGAGTTTTGGGACATTTTTTGTGTGAAATTTATCCTTGGTTTTGTGATGCACTTGTCCATCCTTTCCATTGCTCACCTCTTCTTGTTCCATGGTAGTTTTGATATATGTTCAGCATTGTCCTTCTTTGGTGTATCACCATTTTACCGTAGGCTTTGTTTTTCCCTCTTTTCTCTCTCTCTTTATCTCCTTGGCATAGTTAGATTAGAATTAGATTAGTTTTCCCGCATTGAAATAGCTTGTGGCGTGTAGTTTAGGAAGAGGAACCAAACTTCTCTGGAGAGATTTCCCCATTTGTAAAGGTCCCACACTTTGGGAAGGCTCAATGTTTTCCATTCACACCAAATGACATTGCCTTAGAAAAGAAGATCCACAAGTCATTTTGGGGTGCTGTGAATTTGCAAACTCCATCTAATAAATAACTCATTCTCTGAGTTACAGACCTATTTTCCATTCATTTTCATTCATTCTTCTTTCCATCCCTTTCACTCTTTTCCATTCCATGAAGTTTTGCAATCATGACTTCATTTCCATCATGGAATTCACATTTACAACAGCAGCAATGTTTTCTACCTCCAACATGTTTTACAAATCCTCCAAATCAACATTTTGATCAAGTTCAAGATCAACATGCATACCCATATGAGCAGCAGTGCCAAAATCAGTTTGGCTATGAAGCATGTCAAGCACAAGGGTATGCTGATTGTGAGGGAAGTCAAGAAGAAAATGCAGATCTACTAGAGAAAATCCAAAAGATGGAGGTAAACATGGTGCAATCCAGGGCTCAATCACAAATGAAAGCATTTGGAATCGGTTGCAGAGCACCTTGCCCATGGGTGGGACCTTTTCCAAGGCATTACAACCCTCAAGAGAAGCTTGACTTCATGATTGCAATGCTGCCATTGCTTGCAAAGTGGACTAAAGGAATAGAGGTGTATGAGAGGAGTATTCAGCAACCTTGTCAATGGGTAAGCACACCATCTCATGCCTTTTCTTTTCCTCTTTCCCAATCTATTTTACCTCATCAGTGTCAAGCTTTAAACTCTCCATCTGTTGTCCCAAAAATTAATTCCATTTCTCCATCCCCTAGTCTTCCACCCCATCTCAATTCTTCTGTCCTTTTCCCTTCCAAATAGTCATCCCCTCCACAAGAGCTAAAAGAAATACCTTCCACTCCAAGGGAACAAGAGGTTTCATCTCCTCCACCACCAAGAAAAATACTAAATCAATTAAACTCCAACCCACCCCTCCTCTTGCATTCCCAATTCCATGTGGGGAAGAAGAAATTGCAAAAATCAGTCATCAAGGACAACAAGAGGAAGAGCCAAGCAAAGAAGGAATGATTAAGAGCTTAGTAAGTTTGGCTCTTAAATATGGAATTGAGAAGATCCCTTTGCTGGTAAAGCCTACAGAAGAGGCCAAGGTTGAACAAATGGTGGTCAGGACTGATTTTGTTGCAGCAGAAGAAGAGCAAAAGGAAGAAGTAGATCAATAATCAGTTTGCTCAGAATGTAGTGTCCATGTTGGCACTCTATTTGAAGGAAATGCTGATCCAATTCAAGTTGCACAATCAGCCATAGAAGAAGAAGATCTTGCAGCCCCAACTTGTCCTCTAGAGTAGTAGATTGAAGAGTTTGATTTGAAAAACTTCATGCTAGAGGGAGAGTTTAATCAAGAGCAATATTGTCTTCAAGTTGTGGAAAAGGAAGAAAAACTAGCTCCAAATCCCATTGAAGAGGAGAAAATGGATGAGATCAAGTCATTTTTACAACAGCAGAAGAAGGAAACATTATTGATACATTTTTAATTTCATTTGAAGGGGCTGATATGATTGATGAATCCATTATGGAGGTGAACAAAACAGGTTTAAATTGTGAGCAAGAGGCACAAGAAATTTCATGTTTCTCTCCCACTTCATCTCTCTAAAAATTTGGTTTTTTGGAAGAGTTTGGATTGACAAGTTTCATGTTTGAAAATGTAGATTTGGAGGCCACCATACAAGAAGGAGAGACCTTGTAGTAGCAGGACATTGAAGAGTTTGATTTTCCATCAGACTTAGAAGAATGTTTAGATGAAGAGCCAACTAAAACTACAATATTTTCTTCTTCACCATTCATTCTCCAACATCAAGAGCCTACTGCCACAAAGGAGAACATTGAAAAATAGCAACCTGTGTTTTGTGACAGCTCTTTGGAACCAACGTTGGAAGATATTAATCTTCCATGTTCTTCATTGGAAAAGGGAGGAAAAACAAAAGAAGTTCATCACTTCTTCCACTTCATCTATCCAAGAAGGTCTACAAGAGGAATCCATTTTTGGAGTTGAAAATCAGAGCTATGGGCATATCAAATGGATCGACCTTGCCCAATAAGGAATTTGGCTTCATTAGAGCCAAAGGAGAAGCCACAACCAATCATGCTTGCTTCTAAGCATGAGGATGAGCTACAAAGTACCAAGGATCAGCTGCCATACCTCTTCAACCCAAATGCAGAGCAACTGAAAGAGGTATTGGATTTGTTTTCAGTTGACACCTTGTTGATTTGGGTAGAAGACCAGCTTCTTGTTGATTTTCCACTCATCCAAGCAGCCATGATCAACTCCAAATCAATTGCATGGCTGCCCATTTTGAATAAAGGAAGCTATTTTGCACAACCAGTTACAGGGTTTGTTTAGCTTTCCTTTGCTTTCAGTTAGAGTAGAGTAGGTAGGTTTGCTTTCAGTAGAATAAGTTCTTGTGCACACTCTACATATCCCATTTGGGGTATGTATGATTTCCAATTTTGTACATAGTTTTGGGTGTTGCTGGTTTTTCTCTTGCACAGTCCATTGCAGTGGCATTTTGGTGAAAACAACTCCAGGTTCAGTGGGTTTCCAAGTGGCTCAGAGGTCATATTTTCATAGTTCAGATCAGAATCAGTTTATCAGGCTTGACTCCATGCCCAATGGATGCTTCAAAGGCCACTGATCATTCATTTAGCAAGCAGATGACCCCTGATAGTCACCAAAATTGTTATCCAAAATAATCCCCATGCTTATTTTTGACTAACTCCTCCTTGTTCTCCTTTTCTGGAACTTAAATGAATTTTTGGCATGCTTTAGGGACTTAAAATATTCTGGAAATGAGCCCATCAAGTAGGATGTTCCTCACCTTTCCAGAAAGGTAAAATTTTCCTCCTAACTCCAAATATTTTGAAAGTTATGGCCTGACGGAGTTTTCTAGGGAAAATTTCCCTTGACAGGCCCGTAGCAAATGAGGAGGTGCCATGTGGCAAGGGAGAGGTTGGAGGCATGGAAGGATTTGGTGAAATTTTCCAAAGTGGTCAAAAGGGCACAAAGGAAGAAATTGGCCCGCAGGCCCACCAAGGAGGAAATGGAAATTTTGGTTAAATCCCCACAAACCAATGGGAGGATGACATGTGTCCTATTTTTGGCGGAGAGGTTGGGGGTAAGGGGAGAATTTGGAAATTTTTCCAAAGTGGTCAGCAGTGTCAAAAAAATTTTTTTTTGGAGCGCGTGCATGCAGTGAATAGGGTGGTAACACATGTCTTAGAGTGGCGGGGGCACGGAGGAATTTTGGAAATGTTTCAAAAATTTAAAAAGGGAAGAAGCAGGGGTTTAAACTAACAGACCAATGGGATTATGACACATGGAAATGGGGAGATGGGGCATGGGGATCTTTGGAAAAAAATTCCCAAATTCAAAAAGGGAAAATTTTAAAGTTTTGGCCCGCCAATCCATTTTTGCCCTAATTTTTCCCTAAATCTTCAAAAGGCCATAACTTTTGATCCAAAGCTCATATTTTTGCGTTCTTGGTGTCATTGGAAAGCTGGTGAAATTATCTACATGATGGGGTGCTCAATTTTGAATTTTTATGGAGTTTTTGGGTGAAAAATTAGAAAAAATCTCCTGGCATGGGAAAATGTAGAAATGACATCCAACCACAAAAATTAATGCAGTATGGCACCCATCTTTCTCCAACATGGCTCGAATGCATTGGGAAGTGGATTTTTAGAGGTTCCCTTGCATTTTTAATGAATCTTGTCAGTGGTTGAAGTCAAAAAATCAGATTTTCCCACATTTTTTTCCTTTCTTCATTCGGCTCGATGGTTAAAAGCCAATTTTGGCTCATTTGTAATAGGTGGTTGTTCATCATTCTTCTCTTCCCTCCCTTCTTTTCTTCTCCAGGGTTGAAAATGGAGTTAGAACCTCCTCCCATGCTCTGTAATGGCATTTTTTTGCCTCTTACCGGCTAAATGATGTTCTGTGCAAACTTCTGGAGTAATAAAAAACATGTTTTGTGATGCATTTGTCCATCCTTGCTCATTTTTTTCTTGTTTTCTTCTTGCCTCTCTTCATTGCAGGTATTTATGCATGTTTGGATGTTCATTACAGGTTTTAGAGCTATGTTCATGGAGTTTTGGGACATTTTTTGTGTGAAATTTATCCTTGGTTTTTTGATGCACTTGTCCATCCTTTCCATTGCTCACCTCTTCTTGTTCCATGGTAGTTTTGATAGATGTTCAGCATTTTCCTTCTCTAGTGTATCACTATTTTAGTGTAGGCTCTATTTTTCCCTCTTTTCTCTCTCTTTGTCTCCTTGGCATAGTTATATTAGGATTAGATTAGCTTGTCTCGTAGTGAAATAGCTTGTGGCAGGTAGTTTAGGAAGAGGAACCAACCTTCTCTAGAGAGCTTTCCCCATTTTCAAAGGTCCCACACTTTGGGAAGGCTCAATGTTGTGCATTCACACCAAATGACATTTCCTTAGAAAAGTAGATCCACAAGTCATTTTGGGGGTGATGTTAATTTGCACTAACAAGAACCACCTAGGAAGATATTCTTTAGCAAGGAGTCCACTTTGGCCATTGTAAAAACAAGTGTTGAGTTGTGAGCCATCTTTTCATCACGAAATGTGTGACGCGTTACTTTAGCTTACTTTTTTACTTTCCTTAGGGCAAGGTGAAACTCTGCCAAGGTGAAGCTAGCATTTTTCATCCCCATTTTTATCTACTTCCTTCACGTTCTTTTGACACTTTGTTGATCAAAATAAAGGTGATTACCTTTGTGTTACCAATCAATTGTTTCTACCACTTTTTTGTCCGTTTATGCCCATCCATGTTTGCGAGATGGGTAAGTTAAACATCTAAAGTGTGTAGAGGTGTATTCATATCATTGGTGGCCTTTGTGATCTTGATACCCATGTCAGGATCGTCATTGTAGTTAGGCATGGTTCTTCATCTTGAACTTCCTTAGAAAGGTTACCTTGTTTGTATCATATCACTACAATTTTGGTATTTACATCTTGTTTCTTATGAACTTGACCTAAATATCTATATTATAAGGTTACACTACACACATTTTAACAATTCCTAGTTATACTCTAAGCTTTTAGTTTGACTCTATTATTACCTTGATTTTGAAGAGTGCTACATGTTACCACTTGTGCGTGTTATATCAATATAATCTTGATATCAATACCTTACTTTCTTGTAAATTTTGGTTAACATATCTTGGTGACATTGTTGTGTCACTCAAAAATTGTAACTAGCACTTTTTGGGATATAGGTCTTAATCAAATTTGAGCTCACTTCTAGTATACCTTGTTAGGAGGTCACATTAACTTCTTGTAGTTACTTACATCTTGTTCATTCTTTTAAACTTGGCATAAGTGAGAACATCTTGTTAATTATCTTTTGATACAAACTGCTTTGTTGAAACACAGTCTCAAAATTACTTCATTCATTTGACGTGCTTAGATACCAAATATTTGTGTCACTGTTGGTTTATCACTCTATCACATTGGTATTCTCACATTGTTATTCATTCATATTCTTGGCATTCATCTTGCATTTCACTTAGGTGTGAATACAATTTTTTAGCACATTTATAACTTACCCTAGTGAAACTACTACAAATCATGGCTCCCAAAACATGATTAGGACTCAAGAAACAAACATATGAGGAACAACAAGCACAAGCTTGGGAAGCCTCAAACAAACAAGGGTCAAACCCTTTCATTGGACATGATCTAGGGCCTCTTTTTCTGTGGAAAAGAGATAGAAGATATGGTCGATCATAGTGGTGATGAATTAGAATCCCCACACACAGAGTTTGACTTTGACCCTACTTTATTAGATGAGTTTCTTTTTAGAAATAAGGATAGGGTGCTAGCGCGGGTTGTAGAATTAGGGGCCAAAATGCCCACTGAAAATGAGACAATCCCACCTGCGAACAATGCTAATGAAGAAGAGCAACCCCTTATCAACATGGAGGATATTTTGACGCATGGACATGCTTCTACCTCCAACACAGGAAATGATAAAGTAGTGGGACATAGAATACCCTTTATCAAAGTGCCACGTAAAAATAGGTCAGGACATGAGAATGTTGAAGAACCTCCACAATACGAGGAAGAGGAGGAACCTTTAGAAGAAGAAACCACCATTCAACAATAGATTAGTAACCTAAGCTAAAAATTAGCTTTTCTAACCTCTCATGTACAAAAGGAAGCAAGAAAAAATGTTCAAAATTCAAGGCCTAAGGTCAAAATCAGTGAACTCCATAGAGAAAATCAAGGAGAAGATGATACGAGTATCATCGAGTATATATCCCCGCTTCTCCCACTAAAGAAAAATTTCTTGCACAAGAGGTATAGTCTATGAAAGAAACACTTGCAAGCCTTCAAGAGAGAAATATGGGGAGCATTAGAAAGTATCAATATGAAGAATTATGTCCCTATCCTTTTGACAAGACTATGACCCTTCAACCTTTTCCTAAGAAATTCGACATGCCAAAATTTGACAAATATAAAGGGAAGGGAGATCCACGGGATCATGTCAAATATTTCTATATGGCATGTCAAGAGGTGTCCTATAGTGATAATTATCTCATACGACTATTTCCCAAGAGTCTAGGAGGTCAAGCCTTGGAGTGGTTTACACGTTTACCTCGGGGATCAATTTTCACTTGGCCATAGAATGGCAAAAAGGTTTGTGTGTCACTTCTCATACAATATAGAGAGTGATGTCACCATGGCAGATTTATGTGGTGCCAAAAACACCCTAATGAGACTTTCACCAACTTCCTACAATAGTGGAGAGGGATAGCTAGCCGCTTCCCTTGTCGCTTCCCTGAAAAACAACTGGTAAGTATTTTTGTGCCCAACCTAAATCTGACATAGCCTTCCACCTCCAAATGCATTGTGTTTGCACTTTTGAGGAGGTCATTGAAAAATGGGTTCAAATAGAGAAATCTCTCATTGCCAAAGGAACTCTCAAGTCCCAATCTAGAGATAATCAAAATGTTAAACCCACGGAGAAGTGAAGGTATTTAACAAAAACAAAAACATGGTAGGAGATGGGATCACTGATTCCAAATGTGTACAAGTGGTTCAAACTGGTCAACCTTTTAAACTAACCAAAGGACCCATTCAACCACCACCCAAGTGGAGAATGTTCACCCCCCTCAATGAACCTTTTTAGTTATATTAAAACAATTGGATGTGGCTCACATGGTGACATATCCTATGACATAACCATTTGATGACAATGCTCCAAAACCATCATGGTACAAGGAGCATGAATATTGTGAAATGCATCGTGTCAAGGGACATAAGACAGAAAAATGTCTACAACTTCATCACTATATCCAAGACCTCATCAAAAATGGGGAGATAGAGGTGGAAAACCTAGAGAAAACTTAGACACCCAATGAAAAGATGGGGATATATAAAGAGCCATTCCCAAACATGATAAATCAAAAATTCAAAGCCGGATCGGGAGAGTCATCCCAAGGTTATAAAGCAGTGAATTACTTATACACCAAAAATACAACAATCATTATGATTCACTTATTGGATGTATTTGCTCTCCTACAGACCATGTCAACACCATCCAAATCAAGGGAAAGGATTACATCGCGGTAACAAGGTGTGCCCACCTCGTGATTATGAAACCTTCTCCATCAACCCCACAAAATGGTAAATACAACCTCTTAGAGAAACTTGAGAAGACATATGCTAAGATTTTGATCTTAGATCTTCTTAAAATATCAAATGTACACAAAGACATTCTATACCAAACTCTTTAGGGGTTAGGAGTGCCATTAGAGGTAGATCCTACACATCTTCAAGCTGTAGTAGCAAACATCGTACCAAATGAACACATTTCCTTCAATCATAGGGAGATCCCTACTAAAAATCCAACGCATAATCTTCCTTTGTATATTGAGGTAGTTGTTACCCATAGGAAGATCAAATGAGTGCTTGTGGACAATGGATTAGGGTTGAACATATGCATGCTAAAGTTGGTTAAGTAGCTAGGACATACTGAGGTAGATCTTGAGTCAAATATCATCACTATCACCACTTATGACAATGTGGAAAGGGATTTAGCAAGCACAATCACATTGCCCATGGAGGTGGGTCCCACTTGCCATCAAACAAAGTTTCATGTCTTGGACTTGGAACTTCCGTATAATATGCTTCTAGGCCGACCATGGATTCATGCCATGCAGGCCGTGCCATCGACGTTCCATTAGTGCATTAAATTGAAGCATGAGGGACACACCATTACAATACAAGGAGATTCAGAGCCCTTCGCTCACTTTGCAGATATCTCAATATTTTTACACATAAGGGCACATATGCATGTCCCTTTGCCGATATAGTTTTCCCTCTCTAATCTAAAGCCATGGAATCTCAGATAGATTCAGATTCTCTCAGTTCTTGCACCCATGGTGCATCTACATCAACCTCTCCTTTTGATTCATGGGAGATGAAGGTTCTAGAATACGACTATGGAGAATATAATGTGCAACAAGCCCTCTTGGTTTCAGACCTCTCATTGTCACCCAAGACTAGAGGTCGACCCAACTATCACTTTAGAAGACCTAGAAATGAACACACTATTGGGTCATTCTTACCTAGAGGCTTGTTGGCTAAAGAAAAATTGTTGGACCCACCTACAACTTGGGTCCCAGAGGATACTCACCAACTCTGTTATCAAACCCCTGAATATGAGAAATCCAATAAAATGATGTACTCCATGGGCTACAAGGGCCTAGGATGTGGAAGAAATGAGCAAGGACAATGAGAACCAATACCTCTCCCACATTTTAAAACAAAAAGATATGGCATTGGAATTTTCCCTTATGGGGCACACCCCAATGATCAAGATGCTACTTGCTCTAAACGTGAGGATAGCTCTAACTATCTAGACAGTGATATGGATTCCCACTGTAGCCAATATGAGGATCTTGCCTCCATGAACCTAATCATGAATACCATTGTCCTAACCATAACCCCTATGGAATCTACCCTTGGCCTTGTTTACCCTTCCCTTGTTGAATGGGACCAACAACATCATATGTCATTAGATCTATTTGAGAATGATGAAGCATCACGAGAATTGATGGGCTTTGAGATACAATTCCCATTGGAGACCACAAAAAGGGCTTCTATATTGAATTGGATACCTTCACCTACTTTGGTGAGGAGGCTGAGCTTTGTGGTTAGCAAAACTTAAGAAAAAGTGAGGGTAAAAGTTTGAATGTAAAGCCTCAGAAAAAATCAAAGTCTAAGTCACACACTGAAAAAATCTCTTTGAGGCAATCGCTAAAAACAAGTGCAAAAATCAAAGGACAATAAAAGTTACCACGCCAAGGATGAAAATCTCATGGAGACATCCTTGGACAAATATCTCAACCTTCCTCCCGATTCTATGCATATGGAGGACTTGTCAAAATTGCTAGTAGAGGAAACTATCGATGTCAACATTGGTACGAAGAGGACCCAAAAATAGTCAAATTGGGAGCATCACTCTCGGCATGGGAATAGAAAACATTCACTATGCTACTACAGGAGTTTATAGATGTATTCACATGGTCCTATAAGGACATGTCAGGCTTAGATCCAACTTTGGTCATGCATAACTTAGTTGTACATGTAGATACAAAGCCTATTAAATAAAAACTCAGAAAGATGCACCCAAGGGTAGCCCTACTGGTTAAAGAAGAATTAGAAAGATTTCTTGCAGCAGGATTCATTCAACCTATTGATTATTCTAAATGGATATCCAACATCATCCCTGTCCAAAAGAATCCTGTCGAGATCAAAATCTACATGGATTTTAGAGACATTAATAAGGCTTTCCCTAAGGATGATTTTCCACTACCAAATATTGATATGATTGTGGATTCAATAGCAGGATATGAGATGCTATCTCTTATGGATGGATTTTTAGGATACAACCAAATCAAGATAGCTGATGAAGATCAACACAAGATGGCTTTTACAACTCCTTGGGGTACCTTCTGTTATCAGGTAATGTCATTTGGGCTTAAAAATGTAGGAGCTACTTATCAAAGGGAAATGATGGTAATTTTCCATGATATCATGGAAGACTATGTGGATGAAATCCTCAGAAAATATAAGACAAGATAAGATCGCCCATTTATTTTGCAGCATATCTTTGAGTGCCTACAAGAGTACAAGGTCCGGTTGAACCCAAAGAAATGTGTATTCGGTGTGTTATTAGGAAAATTGTTGGGTTTCATTGTATCAAGAAGGGGAATTGAGGTAGACCATGCTAAATTATCTACTATTACTGAGATGCCTCCTCCTAAGAACATTAAGCAACTACGTAGCTTGTAACAAAAAATACAGGATATTCACCGCTTCATCTCCCAACTTGCAGATAAGTGTCATTCATTCACCCACCTGCTTAAAAAGGATGTCACCTTCATTTGGGGACCAGAGCAGTAGTAGGCCTTTGCCTTGCTTAAACAATACTTGGCCAATCTACCTATCCTCATGCCTCTAACTCCTGGTGAGCCACTCCTACTTTATATCTCTGCTACATAATTTTCTATTGGTGCACTACTCACCTAATATGACCTTGGTCACAAATAAAAAGTGGTGTACTACCTCAGTCGCACTCTCATCACTTATGAGCTCAACTATCCCCAAATTGAAAAGGCTTGTTTGGCTGTAGTTTTTACCTTTCAAAAACTTTTCCATTATCTATTGAATACCAAAACCAAGCTTATATCCAAAGTTGACCCACTCAAGTACTTGCTATCTAAACCCACCCTCACAGTAGAATGGCTAATTGGATCATTCTACTAAGTGAATTTGACATAAAATTTATGCATCAAAAGTTGGTTAAGGGACAAGTACTTGTAGATCAATTAGCAGAAGCACCTTTGTAAGGAACTAAACCTTTGAATCTGGATCTTCCAAATGCCTCATTACTATACATTGAAGAATATGTCATATGACAAATACACTTTGATGGGTCCTTTACTTTTCATGGTTTAGGAGTAGGTGTGGTCCTCATTACTCATTCTGTGACCCTATACTTCGTAGGAATTTTGCTTGGGTTTTCCTTGCACAAACAATATCACAAAGTATGAGGCACTTATCATAGGGATGAAGCTCACTATCAAATGGGACATCCATCATGTCAAGGTTGTGGGTGATTCTCAGTTAATTATCAAGCAAGTTAATGATGAATACAAGGTTAAGGATGAAAATATCATACCTTACAAAAAGTTGGTAGAAAATCTGAAAGATTACTTTGTGCGCATCACATTTGAACAAATCCCAAGAGCGTAAAATAGATCAGTAGATGCTATGGCAATAGTGGGTTCTATGCTTCGTATTCCACCAAGGAATAATGACATGCCATTCTTTGTGGAAAATTGATGTCATCTTGTGTACGACATGCCGTAAACCCGTCTCGGCTTGTGATGTTGTTGGTCCCAATTCCCCATGGTATGAGCCCATCTTTACCTATCTCAAAGACAACATGTTCCCTCCTAACATCTCCCATTCTGAGAAACAAATCCTAATTCACCAAATAGATCGTTATACCCTTTTAGGAGGTATGATTTATCATCATGGATATGATGGGAATCTATTACGGTGTCTTGATATGATGGAGTCGATCCAAGCGATCAAAGAAGTACATGAAGGGGTGTGCAGATCACATACTAATGGAATGGTTTTGGCCAAGAAATTTTTAAGAGTAGGATACTATTGGCCTACGATGGAAACCGATCATTGTTGAACTACTATGTCAAAAAAGGTGTACTTTTTCGGAAGTATGGAAATTTCATCCATGCTCCATCACAAACCATTACAACCCATCACTACCCCATGGCCATTTTCTAAATGGGGACTTGACTTGATAGGGAATATTACCCCTACCTCATCTAATGGTCATACCCACATCATCATGGCTACTGAGTACTTTACCAAGTGGGTGGAAGTTGTTCCCTTAACCTATGTAATAGGAGCTTAGATTTCCAAATTCATCATGAATCATATCATTTTCTCGGTATGGCATTCCTACAGCCATTGTTATTGATAATGGAAAGTCATTCAAGAATAAAATTGTAAAGGGTCTCTAACAACGGTTCCAAATCAGGTTAAAATGGTCTACACCATAGCATCCCCAAGGTAATGGACAGTAGAGGCCACAATAAGACTTTGGTGCGAATAATGGAGAAAATAGTCAAGAAAAACAGTCGTAATTGGCATTTGCAAATCCACCCAGCTCTTTGGGCTGACAGGACCTCCATTCACACTCCTATGGGTGCAACACCATATTCTCTAGTATTTGGGATGGAATCTATCATCCCACTATAAATTAAGCTCCCTTCCCTAAGAATCTCTCTTAGGGATTATCTAGATAAAAATGAAGATTACTTGGGTGGCTAGATCAATGGTGAGTTAGAACTCCTAGAAGAGAAGTTCATCCGTACCCTTAATCACCTCAAAGTGTATCAAAACAGAGTCTCCAAAAATTACAACAAGAGATTCATACCTCACCAGTTTGAGGTTGGTGATTTGGTCATGAAGGATAATCAGTTCAACACAAAGGTAGAGCGAGAAAAGAAAGGAAAGTTTGAACCACATTGGATAGGACCCTATGTTATTGTGGCCAAGTATGACACAAGAGCATACAAACTTGCTCACCCCAATGGTGATGACCTATGTGAGTCCATGAATGTTAGGCATCTTAAGTGGTTCTATGCTTAAACGTGGTGCAAAATCAGAAAAGAAAAAAATAGAAAAAAGGTCATCCATAAGTGAAAACCATGCAATTGTGGCACTTTGGATAAGTCCTTGGGTGAAAATTGGTTTCGCACCTTGGGAGGATTCGTTATTCACAAGCATCTTGTATCTGAAGGGTATTTCTACTTAGCCTAGGGCTAGTTCCACGTCTACCTCTAAGATTCCCTATGGGCCCAATCCTGTCAAGCCTTGATCCAGCTTTGTCTCCTTTTATTAGCTTTGTGAGGGGCATGGTCTTGGCCTATTCCCCATCTTATGTTGGGGAATTTCTGCAACTTCACCTTCTTGTGTATAAGCGCGTGGCATCTGCCTTGTATATTCCCCATCTAACGCTGGGGCATCCACACTTTCTTGGTTACCTATGCATAGCTTTGGAAAACTATTAGGAAAACACAAAAATAATAGAAAATTGTTTCACAAACTATAAAAACATTCAAGATATCAAAAAACACAAAAATAATAGAAAAATTATTTCTCAAAAACCCTAAACAATAGGAAATTGTTTCAGAAAAACAAACTTGCAAAAACATTTACTTTAGTTTACTTACATTGTCTTGTTTCTTGCTTTGTTTGTTTTCTTGTATAGTTACTTCTTGTTTGTAATTTTTGTTGTTTTTTTCTTAGACATACTTTATTAGGATTCATCTTTTCTTGGTTAGATTAGATTTATTCTTACTTGTGCATATTGAAGTGTGTTTTTGCATGCTAGGTGGATCATGGTGTATTATTATGTTAATTCATTGTGTTCTTTGTTAGCATTTGATTGTGTTTGCTTGTTGCATGTGCATTGTTTTTTTATCACATCTTCACATTACCATAAATATCATCACATATAACATCATCTCTACATCATATATCATGAAAAATCTAAGTATACATCATACATGGACGTTAAGTTACTCATCGCATATCGTATCATCAAATGGGGGCAAGAGGGATCGCAAATATCAAAATCTATCCCCACCCGAACCCATATCATCATATCATCCCATCCACTAAGTATGGCACATCATATAAACAAATACATTTGATATACTCTACAAAGATCAATCATCTAGAAATAAAAACACATGCGATACATCAACAAAATCATGATACATGTACATGTGAAATCAAATCAACTAACATCATAAACACATTTTCTCTATCCATATACCCAATCAATAAGTGAAAACCAAATTTCCATCTCATAAACACATATGTCATGTCAAAAATGTCCATATAATACATGTGTGGTATATCTATGTCAAAAATGGATATACGTAACTACAGTACATCAAAAATGCCTTCATCTGAGGTGTACAAATAGATGATACCTATAACAAAGAATAAACAACCTTCATCAGAGGAATGTATCAAAACTAGAGTACATCACAAAAACAACCTTCATCAAGAGGCATATATGTCAATACAATACAATCAAGGCTGACTCGAGCCCTCAGAGGGGGTGGCTGGTCTATCTCATAGTGGTGGCATAGTGAGAACATCACTCGGTCACCCTAGCCGCCCCGTGGATCGCTCCACTAATGCCTCGAGGCCTCTCTAATCTAGTCCCTCTACTAGACTACTGGTTTTAGGAAGGTTCCCATCACTCAGCCAAAACTGCCTCAAAATATAAAGATCTGTAATAAGAGGCTCTGCCCTCGGCTGTAGCTAGATCTCATGTGTCCGAGCCATCACCGCAGTACCATCTGTGCGTTGGTAAGACATTATCTCTATTAAAACTTAGGCAAGCTCAACCTAGCCCACTATGCACTCTGCTCTGAGCCTATCTCACTCTAATATCATGAGCTATAGTTGGGCCTGTGTCTGCTGATATAGGCTCATCATCTAAGCCATCTGTGAGGCCATCTTTTGTATCTACTGAAAGTGTACAACACTATCACCTCCTAGGCCAGCCTAGGCTCGAGCCTGATCTCGTTTTGTTGATATCACAAAATATGATTCCAAGCTATCACACTCAAGGCTCAGGCCTTGTATCTCTACTACTGCGGCCGGTCTCTCTCTGCTAGAGCTTGTTGTAACTACTGCTGTAGGGTGGTTTTCTGTGCCACTAGAAATGCCACCAGACCGATCACTATGGCACTTTGTACGACTTACCCCGCTCTAGAACTTGGGGGCTAGAAGGTTGTGCAGATGCCTATCCTAGACCTTATACCTTTTGGTACCCTACTCATCTTGGGGTAATCCATCAAATGGATCCTCTGGGTCACGTCCTGTTGCACCCTCTCTCTAATCACCACCATGCCAAATCTCTCTCGATGGTTTGGCACCTGCTACCCAGGCCTCCTTTGGGATAGTCAAACATCAAGGTAAAATAGTCACATACCACGTCCACTAATCCGTGGTAGTCCTCGGATCTCTAGTTTGTAGTGTTGGGTCACATACCTATGGGGCCCCCTGTAAAAAAATTTCCCTGGCTTGGGTAACCTATAGACACGACCCCATTGTCTTCCATATGTCAGCCAGTGAAACCCCTATACCATGCCTAGTTGTCGCTAACATCCGCGATCCTGTATAGCTCGATGATATAGCTTTGACTGCTAAGGAGAAAATT
This sequence comes from Taxus wallichiana var. yunnanensis, assembly GCA_018340775.1. NCBI lineage: Eukaryota > Viridiplantae > Streptophyta > Pinopsida > Cupressales > Taxaceae > Taxus > Taxus wallichiana. Next base: position 42,981,485 of record CM031235.1, read on the forward strand.
CTCTACTATGTAAACACTAATCTCTATAGCATCCTCTAGCCACTGAATGTGCCTGTAGGGTCTCCATATGATATCTCTCTTGAACTCATCAAACTCTCACCGTACCTATATAAGTTGCCTAGGTGGCCTCGTACATCACCACCTACTGATACCCATGCCATGTAAGATGGCTCCTCTGGATCTCAAACATGAAGCATGCCCACAGGGCACCCGATAAAGAATGTGGTCCCATGACCAAATCTATAGTAGAGAGGAAGGCCCCACCATCTTCTGATGGTGGTAAGTAATAAGATGTAAGTCCCAATATAAGTGCACTAGTATACACTGTCCCCAGCAATAGCACTCACCACTAAAGATCCCCTATACCAATGTCATCAACCCTCATAGAAAAGATGTCCCAGTCTTATCAGTGAGTAAAAACCCACTGATAAGTGCCATAACATATAGGGGTCCTTGGTGTAGTGTAGGGTCGGTCGATGCACTCGTGAAACACAACCGTCATACCATCATGCAGTATATCATCTCAATCAAATAAATCTCAGATAGCTTCCCTAATCTTCTCGGCATCACAAGTGTACTCAATTAGTGTACCCAGGATGGGCATGCGGAGAATCCACCACACATCCTCCAAAGTAATGGTCATCTCTCTCATAGGGAGTCGGAAGCACTGACTCTCACTGTGCCACTGCTCGGCCAGTGTAGTAAGTAGACCATGTTCTAGCATGATGAAAGGCAGCCAAGACACGGGGCCGAGTCCCACTACATCCGAAGAATGGCTATTGTGTGAAAATATCACCAACACATGATCCCCTCTAGCTGGATGATCCGTGAATGACGCTCCCGCATCTGAAGCACTTGGTAATCATCTCTGTAAAAATCAATCCACTCGTCAGTCACTAACATTTCTTCTAAAATCTATATATCTTTTTTAGGGTTAACCCAAAAATCCTAAATTTTCTTCTAAATGCCATCTTTTTGGCATTTTCTTATCTATCCTCCATCGATTGGTGCACCGCATGCCCTTTTGGGCATGCGCGCCCTCCCTTTGGCACATGTGCATGTGGACAACTATCTCAAGGTGCTTGCACCATCAATCGTGTGCCTACGTGCCCTTTTGGGAGTGTGCACCACTCTTTCAGTGCTTGCACCATTAGTCGTATCCATGTGCATGCATAAGCCCTATGTGTGTGTGCTACCATTTTTGTGTGTGTGTGCATGCACATATGTGGCATAGGCACTTCCATGTGTGTACATTTGAGTGTACCTACGCATGCGCGCATCTGCCCTAAGGCACTTGCACCCCAATGAGATACCTGTGCCACCTTTAGCACACTTGCACCTATGTGCGCGCGTGCCCAACATGACTCCTAACCCTAATTCCTAATTCTAGGGCATTAATTACAAAATTTGAAAAGGAGGATTTGAGTACTCACAAAGATGCCATTGTCGGCGTGCCACCGGTATCCTCGGACTATGTCTTCTCATCTCAATTAGTCTTGTGCTATCGCCATCATCCTCATTGCTTTGTCGAGCCTCGTGGTAAAAAATCAATGGTGGTCGGTAAGAAATGAACTAGTCGTGGTGATTTACCCCCCCGGTGGGGTATATCAACCTATTTTTCACCGCCGTGAGTGCCTGGAGGCTCATTTTGACCATTGTTTTCTCCTCTGTTCACCGTTGAATAATTATTTTAATTAAATAATTATTTTTCTTTTATTTTCACCATCTTTGGGAATTTTTTTGCCATCTAGTACCCCCTTTCTTATCACTAGGACAATTTTATTGCTCCTAGGTGATTTTTCTTCTTAGCCACACTCTCGTAAATAACTATTTTAATATATATATATAAAATAATTATTTTAATAATTTTTCCACTATACAAGGACATTATTTGTCGCTTGTTGCTTCTTTCGTCCACCGGGCATTTTCTATTGCACCTAGGCCCTTCATTCTACTTCTTCTATTTTCTTCTACCGTCCACATCGCATTTCGTAAAATAGAAAACAAAAACTATATATATATATATATATATATATATATATATATATATATCACTTCAAAAATCCAAAAATAGGGCAAAAATTTTCATAAAATCCTAAAAAGTAAAAAAAAAACTACAAAAATAGGTAACCTACTTATTATGGCTGAAACTTGTGTCTTGTGCATGGTATTCTCTCCATATCCTACTGGTTTGTTTCACATCTTCCCCAATTAATATGACTCGCGGATCACCGGATTCACAACCATTCACAAAGCTAGCTACTTGCTTCGTCTTGTACTCTGGGGCATGTTTTGTTTCTTGGTGTTGTTTCATTATGCACAAATCTTTTTACTTGGACCCAGTGTCCATTATCATTTCCCCTTGCATATATCCTTGCTCGAGGCATCATTTTTAACCCTTGTTGTCAATCACAAACATGTGGATCTCTTTAGCTTGATAACAAAACATTTTTACAACTATCTTGACCATTGTTGGGTTGGATATGTGCGTTCGTACTTGTTTTCCCTGTTAAATGAGCTTGTTTCCTTCTCATATTGCATTGCATTGTTATATGTTGCATGGAGTTGGTGTTTTCAGCAATGGAAAATTGTTCATAGTATGGATTTTCATGTCATTCTACCTTTATCATATGCTTATATTTTTCATAAGGACCGATGATGTAGATCTTTTGGCAATATGATGATCTTGAAGTTGTTCCCATACAAAGGCTAGAGGCTATTTCTTCTCTCCACTTCTCCATATTTCTTCTACATCACTTTCCTCTTCCCACTATTCTTCTTCTTCACCTGGGGTATTCTACCCCTGCCCATTCTTCTATCTATTTCTCACCTTTTTCAATCGTCAATCATCTTCCTTCATCACCCCATCAAAACTCGAGGGGGCATCTCTCTATCCTACTAATTTTTCTTTTATCCCTTTAAAAATTTTATCTCATCAACTATCTTTGAAGTGGCATCACTTACACCACCCCAAAGAGGGGAAAATGTAGACACCCATCATTACGCCCGAGCAATTTAAATACTTGAATTATGCTAATTATCCCCTTTCCTGCAAATTGGTGACATATCACCAAAAGGGCTCATCTTCCCTCATATCATCATTAATTAATTACACTATGCTAATTAATTAAGTCACCTATCCAACAAATATCCTAATTAATGACCTTCCATTAATTAATCTCCCTTACTATCTAGACTAATTAATTATTATTAATTAATTAGCATCCCCTTTCATTTAACCAATAAATCAATATTCAATTGATTTAATCCCCTTCTATAGTCTAAATCATGCTAATATTCCTCTAAAATATTTTATAAGCTTGCACATCTATTAATTAAATCACCTTGATTAATTAAAAGGCCCCCTTTATCCACATGAGTCACTAAAGGACAAACAAACCCTCCTAAAGTTAACTCAACCCTATCTAAACCCCCCTTATCCACAACTAACTCAACATCCCTATTATCCCACATGCAAAGGGATGTAGTGGTTCCTTTATCCATTGGGCTATATAAAGATCCCTCCTCCTACCTTTACACTTACACCTAAATTCCTTGAGAAGACAAAAGCAAAGCACATAACAAATAGACTAAAATATTTCCTTTGTTATTCTTGAGAATTCACCACTTGAAGAGTTAAGCCTCTTTTTCTAGCCAAAGTGCTTGGGTCATATGGGAAGAGTCAAAAGGGTCTTGTAGCCCAACTTTGATAAGCTCCCATTCCTAGGTTCTTGGATATCAAAAACAACTAATTTGATTGCCATGGAGCCTACATAGGTCCATTTACTTATTTTTGGTAATCTAGAGAAGTAGAGGTTTAAATACTTTAGCATGTTAATTCAAAGTTAATGCATTATGCTTAGTATTAATCTTGTTTAGCTCTCATCTTTGATGGTGCTTAGATTTTGTCATTAGCTTTGTTATAGAACTATTTAGGTGGTAGTTCTTATTCATCTAACTTAGCTTAAGCACAAAACCATGCACATAGTTTCAACCATGATTATTCCTAGGTCTTGGACCTGCAATCAATCCCAATTTAACACATGTGATAAATCTGAAACACATTTCTTAAGTAAAGAAATATGGAAAATATCGGGCATTCGAGACAAAGCATGTGGTAATGGTAAACGATAAGCTACAAGATTGGTTACTTCAACTATTTGAATGGGTCCAACATAATGCGGTGATAACTTGGCTTCCTTTTCAAAGGTTATAGAACTCTTTTTGGCTTAACCTGTAAAAATACCTTTTCACCCAGCTTTAAATCTTTTATCAACCCTTTTCGAGATCTACATAACTTTTTTCTTATTTGTTGCTTCTTTTAAACTTTCACGGATCATTTTAACTTGTTGTTCCATTTTAATGAGGATCTCGGGTCCAATTACCTCTCTGTCTTCAATGTTATCCCAACTAATTGGAGTTCTACATTTCCTTCCATACAATGCTTTGAAAGCTTCCATTTTAAAATAGGTATGATATGTATTATTATAAGAAAATTTAACTAAAGGAAGTTATTCTTCCCATTTTTACTTTTGATCCATACAGTACATTTGTAACATATCTTCCAAAACCTGATTAACTCTCTCAGTTTGACCATATGTTTCTAGATGGCATGTTGAACTAAAATTCAGTTTAGTTTCTAAGGATGCATTAAGCATTTTCTAAAACTGATATTTCATTCTAGGGTCTCTATCTGATATAATCAATTTAGGTACTCCATGCATTCTAAAAGTTTCATACACAAATATTTTTGGTAAAACAAGTGAATCATCCTTAAGATTACCAACAATAAAATTTTCTACTTTTGTCAGTTTATCACAACAACTAAAATAACATCATGTTTATTTCTTGACATTGGCATCCCTTGAACAAAATCCATGCTAATTACCTACCACTTATATTGCGGTATGTTATGAGGATACAATAAGCTAGCTAGGTGCATATGCTCATCCTTAACATGCTGAAATTCCAAGTTGTGTGTCAAAAAATCAGTTATGCATATCTTCATCTCTTTACAAAAATATTGTTCTTTTATAGCAACAAGCATTTTTGTAATACCAGGATGTCCTGAGTAAGGTGAATTATGAAATTCCTCCATTAAATTTTTCCTTAACTTGTTTCACATAGGTATATACAATCATTTATCATATCTCAAGATTCCTTCATTATCAAAGTGAAAGCCTTTATATCTTGTGTCATTTAGATCTGCAACAAGTGTTTCTTTTACTTGTTGAAAGTATGAATCAGATTCCATGATACTCTTTACCTATTGATGATTATATTTACAGATGAACCATCATATTTGTTGGATACCTTAGGTTAGTGAGACGTGGACCCTAAGGTAACCTCCAAATTTTAAATAAGTTAGCTCTTCTCTAGTATGGGATAGGGTTAGGAGAAATATTTAAAAAACATAAAACTAACTAAAGCGATTCACTGAAGAAGATGCTAAAGAGATGGAGAGATTCCTAACAAGATTATGTAAAATAGTTTGAAGAGCATTATAGCATGATCCACCTATTTTAGAAATACCTTAGATTAATCATATTTTGAGGAGATGAAACACACGACAAACACAAATAATAGATAAATCAAAAACCCAAGGGTGCATGACATGATAGATTTCTTAAATTATCTAGAACTACTTAGCGAAAAGAAAGACTCAGAACATGAAATCCAAAGTGCACAGAACAAGGACCCTTATTTATAGAGAAAATGATACATAAGGCCGAAGTGGCATAGATTACAATTCCCTTGTATAACGAGTCTTGCTAAGGCTAGCTATTACAAAAATAAACCTCGAATCTAGTTTGAAACTTCTATTTGTTTTCTCCAAAAATCCCCCTTTTCCTTTTTGATCAAACATCCTTTTATAGATGTTCATGGCTCTTGCTTCAACATCTAGAATCAGAGCTTCTACTGGCAACATTCAATTTTCTTACATGATCCTTTCTTTCAGGGTTAATATCTCAACTACATGTTGAGATATTTGTTTTTCCTTTAATTCACCCAACTGTCCCTCCTAGAGTCGGTTATGATCCTTTCCTACCACATGAACATTGGATGCTTTTTTGAGGGACTTTTTGAAGTTTGATCCCTCAAAATATGCCTGAGAGACACATGATGGGTGCACACTAGTTTGGGGAGGCTTCCTCTTTTTCTCTATTTGAAAGTACACTCGGGAAACACATGGAGGCCTTGTTGCAACTTTGGTATGATTTTGAATTTTCAACCGGCCAGGGTAACCTTTATCGGGCCTAGAACACATGGAAAATGTGGCACAAGTTTGAGAGTCTTTCTTCTTTATCTTTATACCCTGGTTGTGCTAGTGAGACACCTGGACACCTTCCACATTCAAATTCATAATTATCCGATTTTTGGATGAGAAAATAAGGGAAACAAGGGCCGGGGTGAAAAAATATGGTGATCAAAAGAGTTTTATGAAAAAATAACTCTATAGTTATGGTGAATCACCTAGGGACTCTGTTCCAGTCATGGAAGAACCCGAAAATCCTTCTGATCAAAAATCAAAATGTGGCCCATAAATTTCCACTTAGAGCTATTGCACTCAAAGCTGCTACAAGGCACTGATATCCAAGCCATTCCACTTCCATTGGATAGGTCCTTCTTTACAAGGCTTAGAAGGCTTGATCCAACTTGATTATCTCCTTATGTGAGAAGTTTTGGAGGTTTTGTACTACTATGTGCAAGTGAAACTCCAATTGTACAATAGGATTTAGAATCACCTCCACTTCTGCAACACTTGAGCTCTCCTTTAAAGACTAAAAGATAGTCTTGTCTTGGCATTTGAAAACCAGGAGCTATTGAATTTGGTCCTTTATGAGGACTATAGAATCATCGGGGAAAGGGGAAGGGAAGCCTAACTGAACTAGTTCATTAATGCTCTGCTTCCTCTCTTTGATTCCCTAGTGGAGTTGCGCTAAGAGATTCGGCACTTGATGGAGGCCTTATTGTAACTTAGAATCTCATTGATTTTCACAGTGATCAACCACCTGTCAGTAATCCCTACCCCTTAAAGGGAAGAGTCTGAAGCATCATAAAGTTTCTGAATCAAGAGCATTGATTCAGGGACCTTGGTGGACACTACACTGGTGATGGTGGAAGTTATGGTTTCCACATTAGAGCACAATCCCTGAGCATCGGATATAAATCCAAGTGTGGGGGATAAATCCATTGCCTTAGTGGCAATTTGGTCACAACATGAAGCATATAGCTCTTGTACTAATGTTATAATTCCCCTTCTAGGATTGTTACCCCATTTTATTGGTTAAGTCTTTGATCACATCCTCAAATTATTTAAGATTTGTTTGGAGGCTGCCCCTTTCCACCTTGATGGCACACAGCTTGGCTTGGATTTTCACTACCTCCTCCTTGCTTAATTCGATCATCTGTTGGATTGCTCCCTTTTCTTATGTAAGTGAACTTACTGAGGCCTCGGATGTGGTGAGTTTGGTTGCTAGAGTATTAGTCTCCACCGAGAAGCCATAAGGGTGTCTGGGGATGGGGCTCCCTTTAATTCCTTGTAGATCTGTCTATTTCTCTACCTTTGGCCTTGATTATGACCATATGGCCATCAGTAGTGGCTTTGTACCTTTTCCAACTGATTTTGAGATTCGGGTAGTTTGCGGTGACTACCGCCATTATTTCATTCATTAGTTTGACCTTATCCTGAGGCTGGAACTCAAAAATGTCGACCACAACATCACTAATAGAATAGACATTAGGTTGCATCTGCTCAGTAGGTTTGGCTATTTGGGGAACAAGTCAAGTGATTGTTAAGGAGATCTATTGATGGTCATACAACGACCACATCTACTTCATTTCTCCTATTTCCGTTTCTTTTTTCTTCTATTTTTCCCTTCTTTGATCTTAGGAAGCCTTGGTGGACTTGGCTTGACTCAAAAATATGTTGAAGAATGGACCATTCCTCCTACGAATGGGAATTTGAGTGGAAGACCATAGGGAATAGTAACTTGTGATTAAGGCATTGAAGTTACTAGGGCCGAGGAAGGGGGTGTTACCATGTGGGGGAAAATTTTGGGATGATGGAAGAATATTGTGGAAAAAAGGGAGTGCCAAGCGGAGGGATATTTTGCAAAATGGTGATAGACAAGGGGATACTTCTAGAAGGGGAAAGTGGAGGTGGAAGGGAGGTTGGTTGAGGTGACTTGGGATGTCGCGGGGAAGAGGAGAAACATGAGTGTGACTGACTTTAAGTTCTTGCATGTTGGGATTAAGGTCGATTCTTTTGTAGTTTTCTCATCCGAAGGGATAACCGTAGGCTATAGTACTAGAGCCTAGACTGGAATATTTTGGCTTTGGGAATGGAACACGAGAGATAGAATAATAAATTATTGTGTTTGGGGACCAAAGGATTCTATAATCAATTTTCCAAACTACTCTTAAATGATTATGACCATATCCTCTCTCTCCTCATCAGAAGCATGATCTGTGCCCCAACATTCCTCCCACATTTCATGTCTAGAGATGGCCTCAAAATTCAAGGTGATTTGGATGATCTCTGACCTATTTACCAATAGGATTGAATTTTCGTTGCGCTCCAATCTCTTTTCTTTAGGGCTTCTCAGGATCCCTTAGTCATGGTGAGAGTGGGGTCATATTTTTGCTTTACCTGGTGGAATGCCTCCTAGCCTAGGGTCGGTTTGTCTTTGATCTCGACGAATATGTTGGGATACTTTTCATGGGGATTCATCCTTACTTCAAAAAATTTCCTCATCTCATGCTTGTAAGAGTCTATGACCTGTTAAGAACCAAAGTTACGGCCATCATCCCATCTGGGTCATACCTCCATGAGTCTTGAATTAAGTAAAACCCATAGGAGGCTAGCCTCTTTGCAAGGATATGATCCACCCTTCTCTCAATAGTGATTCCTCCCTTTCTCAAGGGGAGTTCATAAAGTGCCTTGTTTTTTTGGGTCGAGCCGAATTCAATGTCTAGGAGGAATAGCTTCTTGGTGACCTCGAGACCTACTAATTGATCCATGAGCACCCTAGGGAGCATAAAATATTCTCCTTTGAAACAATGGAGTAGAATCATGGAATTTCCTCTGGAAAAGAAATAATCGCAGAGGTGCGGGGGATATGAGAGGATGGATTAAATAGAGTCATTCATCCTATTGCTTATCGCTTTAGGATCAATCTTGAGCAAGAGGGGCTCCACAAAAGAATTAAAGAATTCATATACATCCGATGATCGAGATAGTATATGGGTCCATGTGGACACTAGAATGACTCTTTAAAGATCTACCTCTATGTCCTAGAGGGTCGGGGTCATGAATTGAAAAAATACTGGGAATTTTGATAAATGATTAGATGGAATAGATAGGATGAATACCTGAAGGTTAAGGTCACCAAGAATTGGTTGAGTTGTTCACACATGGATCTCATAATGACTTCAATGAAGTTGAAGTGATACACATTCTCCTTGGTGACAGACCTCATTTGGAACAAGGCTTTCATCTACCAATCCTTGATGCCTCTGTCTGAATCTTTCCCAAAGATGAATTCCAACATGGAACAAGAATCCCGAGAATCGATAAAAATGATTTTAATAGAATGGGAAATCCCACAGTTCCCAAATCTCTCGTATTTGCATGTCTCAGCTCTCTATTAAGGAATGAGGCTTTATTCTAACATTTTGCCAAGATATTTTGGAGCTTAGAAATATCATAGAAACTAGCCATTAGGTTGTGAGTCAGAGCCAACATGTCCCTAATAGCTTGTGGTGTAATCACCATCATTAAGTTCCTACCCTGAATGGTGTGGGTTCTTGAATTGAAATAGTCCACACACATTTGTATAAGTTCTAGGAATGGGTGCACAAGAGGCACCATGTATTGGGTGAGCATTGTACTCCAAATTCTAGAGCCAAAAGATTCTAAATCTCCCAGGTTGAGAAACTTGGCAAAGGTTGCCTCCCTCAGAGCTTTGGGATCCATATTGAGGACCGAGTCAAAGACATTATCAAAGCGGGTCGAAATCATAGTACTATCACCGAATTGAGACTCTCCATCAGGGAACTTCAATTTTGGTTGCAGAGGGTGAGGGGGAATGGGTTGTCCCACATAATATTTTGTTGGTGGTACAGAGTTGGAGGCTATCATGGCATTTTTCTAAATTAGGAGAAAGCTAGAATCCTTTTAGCTTTGACACTTAACTACTGATTCGGAGACTCTAGCATTTGAAATAAGCTTTTTGGATGCACCCAATATCTTAAATATCCACCCTCATTTTTAGGATTAATGGATTACATGTAAACATGGTCACTTCTTACAATGGCCCCTTTCTAATTAATGACCTCAAGTGCTAATTTCTACATTCTTTGAGAGATTTTTTTCAATTCAAATATTTTTCTCTCAAGTGTCAATGAAGTTGTTGGATCATTAATTTTGGAAAAATAGGAAGGTACACTCCCTCCAAAATTCCAAAAAGAGGTAAGGGGCATCATGAAGGACACGTGTCTAAGACACTTATTAAAAGGGAAACAACAGGCAAAGCAAAGAACAAAGAAAAGAAAAATATACATATGATACAACCCTTTACAAAGGGATTCACATGAAAGGCTTCAAGTGAATTCTATTCACCAAAATTTCTAAGGAGTCACCTTCCATTGTTTCGAGCTCAAATGTGTTGTGTTGCTTGCATGCGCTGATCCTAAAGGGTCCCGTCCATAGTGGGTTGAATTTTCCATGATTCCCATGCTTCTTGGCTCTTGCATCCCTTTTCATACTGTAGTTTTGACTTGGAAATTTGGTTCGACATCTTCTTATCAAACAAAGTCTTAATCACTTGTTAGTGACCAATCATGTCCTCACAGGGAAGATTCATGTTTCTCCTGGAGCTCTATTATCTCGGTGAGTCTTACTTGCATCACTCCATTCTCCTCTATCTCATCCTGTTTCAATAGTTGTAATGCAAGGATCTTAAGGTAAATTTTGATTACAGAGCTTTTCCCATAGACTATTTCATATGAAGAATTTTTATGATCTCGCTTGAGGTGATCCGATCAGCCCATAATTTTGTTTTGATATGTTCATTCCATAATATCTTATGTTCATTCCCCATTCACTTTATGAGTCTGATTAAGTTTTTATTGGTAGACTCTGCCAGACCATTTCCCTATGGGTAATAATTGGAGGACATTTTTAGGTATATCTCGTGTTTTATTGCAAAATTAGATACTTTAGCCTCCAAGAAATATTTAATATTATTAGATATAATAGAACGGTGGGAAGAAGGTAGTTATATCCTATAGGAGCCCTAAGATTACATTCTTAGTGGCCTCTTTAAGGGGGACTACCTCCACCCATTAGGTGAAGTAATCGGTTGTTGTGAGGATCCATTTTTGGTCAGTGCTCAAGGTTTGATTAACCATTCCGATGAATTCTAGACCCCATTGTGCGAAGGGTTCCTCAACTAGGATGGGGTTGAGAGGCAAGGTCATGTTTCTCGAAACTGGTGTAAACTTAGAAAACCTTGAATCTGTTTGTCTTTTCCTCGGATGTCGGTGAATAGGCATGGCCAAAAGTATCATGCTTGTAATATTTTCATGGATATGGTTTGGGCAGAAAAGTGGCCTCCCGAGCTCTTGTGGTGTAATTCGCATAAGACTCTTTCAACCTCTTCATTTTTCGGCATCTTAACATTATTCCATTAAAATTCCTTTTAAAAAGGAAATTGTTGATCATAGTAAAATTGGCCCCTTGTTGCCTATAATATCTCCTCTTTTTCAAGGGGAGATTATATACTTCCAGGTCTGCATAAAAACAGACCTTTTCTAAGACCCAACTATCTAAATCACTTTCATGGAGATATAGTATCTCCTCATGTTCATCTTCAATTAGGGGCATGGAGTCATGTGTTAAATATTGACATAAACCCCTACCCCTTATAAGCTTTGTGGGCTTTACCTCAATGTCATACTCAAGGATCTTAGTAATCCAATTTTATCTTTTATTAGTTATCTCACCCTCCATTATATATTCTTTGACACAGGAGTGAGCCACCATGACCTGGACTCTATTATGAGTGACAAGGTGTCAAAATTTCTTCAAGCCTTTAACTATGGCATAAGCCTATCTTTCTACAAAATTGTACCTTGTTTCATAGTCGTGGAGAGTCTTTGAAAAGAAGGTGAGCGGGTGTTCTTCCCCCGTGACTCTCTTTTACGTGTGCATAAAAATGTGATGTTGTGTTAACTTCCATATACATACATAATGAAATCCTTTTAAAAGTATAGATTATGCGCAAAGACTAGGCGGATGCAATGGATTTCTTTACCATCTCAAAGGATTGATGACCTTTAGTGGTCCACTTGAAATTAAGGTCCTTTCTGAGCATAAGGGTGATCAAGGAGATGGTTCCCGAGAAAAGTACGAAATGAACTTGTTGATGAAGTTGATTTTCCCTAAGAAGGATTGGACCAATTTCTTATTGATTAACAAGGGGAGCTCCATAATGGCCTTAATTCTTTTAGGGTCAATGGAGATTCCTTCCTTTGACACAATATGTCCTATGATCTTACCTTGGGCACTTCAAAGACACATTCCTTTGGGTTCAAAGAGATTATAAACTCTTGGCATTTTTGAGCACACCCTCCATGGCATTAAAATGATCCTCTGCTATTTTGGTGAACACCATGAGGTAATCAAGATATATTAGAATCACCTTGTTGATCAGTGCACCAAACACAAATTCCATGGCCCTTTGAAAGGTATCCTTGATGTTTTTGAGTCCAAAGGGAAGTTTTACATAAGAAAATGTTCCCCATTTGGTTGTGAACATCGTCTTGTGTTGATCCATTTCTGTGAGCCATATTTGATTATAGCTCAAAAAACCATCTAGTAGAGAAAACATCTTTGATCTTGCGACTGTCTGTAGTATTTTTTCCATAGAGGGAAAATGGCAGTGATCCTTTGGGGAGGCTCTATTTATGTCTCTGAAATGCACACAGAGCCAAATTTTTCCATCCTTCTTTCTTACTGGAACAAGATTTGAGACCCACATTGTGTGCTTGATAGGAGAGATTATATGGGATTCTAGGGGCTTTCTTAATTCCTCAACCATAAGGGATTCAATTTTGGTATTCAAAAGCCTTTACTTCTAGCACACATGCTTAGTCCCTTCCTCGAAATCAATGGTGTGTTGGATGATATCCTTATTATAGCCATGTAAGTCATCGTACGTCCAAGCCATCACCTTATCATACTTATGACATAGAGCCATGAGTCTCTCTCTTTCCTTTTGAGTCACCGATCTCCCGACCTTTAGTCTTCTCTCCTTAGTTACTTCCAATTTGACATAGTCCTCCTTTATTGCTACAAACTTCCTTCGGTCAGAACTAACATCATTTGAATAAAAAGATTCTCTAGGGTTATTAATCCTTTTGGAAGTTTATTTTTCTTCAATTAGATAAATTACCATTATTTTTTCCTTCCAAGTTACCTTTGAAAGTGGATTTAAATGTAATCTAGGAACTTATAGTTTGCTTAAGATATAATATAGGATATATATCTTGTTCATTCTTTAGAAATATTTTGTTATCTATTTTGTTGACTAATCCTATTGATTATTTGGGAAAAGATGCAAAGTCTTGTGTATGCAGCCATAAAGGAAAGATAATGCTAGTATTGGGAAAAGTGGAATTGATCATAGATGGTATATTTAAACTCAAATCTTATTTAATATTCAGATTCCTCTCAAAAAATTATGCAAGTTAAAAAAATCATCTCAATCCGAGATCGTATGCAAAAGTTATAGCTATTTAAAGTTATTTCCATAACTCACAGTGTTAGTTCCGAAACTCGTAGAGTTAGTTCCAGAACTCACAGATTTAGTTCTGGAATGTGCATCAAATAAGGACTATGAATAATCATAGATTCAAATGGAAAACATGAGAGAGTTTTTTGTTCATATAAATTTGGTTAACATAAACCTCTTTCGATTTGCTACGGGTTTTACCAATGAAGAGAAATCTAACTTTTAGTGAGTTGCAGTCTAAGGAAAAGTGTATCAAATGAGCACTAAACATTCCATAAACAAAAATATAAAAAGTAAAATGAAAACTTTGAGAGAGGTATTTATTCATATAAATGTGTTTAACAAAAACCTCATTCCAATTTGCTACAGGTTTTACCAATGAAGAGAGATCTAACTTTTAGTGAACTACACCAAGGAAAAGTTTATCAAATGAATGCTAAAAGCTCCATAAACAGAAATAGAAAAGTCAAATACAAAATACGAGAGAGGTTTTTGTTCATAGATTTTTTTTAAAAAAAACCTCATTTATATTTGCAATAGGTTTTACCAATGAAGATAAATCTAACTTTTAGTGAATTGCGATCAGGAAAAAGCGTCAAAAGTTCCACAATAAAAAACAACGAAGTCAAATGGAAAATCTGAGAAAGGTATTTGGTCAAAATCATATTTTGAGAAAAATCCTCCTTCCAATAATGTAGAAGAATAAAATCATTATGATTCTTGTTACCAAAAAGAAAGGAGAAGATTTGGGAGCAAATCTTCCTAAAATAAGTGAGATAAGACTTTGACTCCAATAATATATCTCTCTCCATATTTTGTGGAGATGGAGATCTTAGTTGTTAGGATTAGAATAAAGATAAGATCAGATTGTATCTTCAAAAATAAGGATTTGGTTGGATGCATAAATTATAAATGTAACCTTCCACACTCAGATATGAAATGTTTTTACCACCAAGAAATTAATTTATTCTTTTCTCTCTAATATTCTACAGTTTTAAGTTAAGATCTTGAGGCTTGGTTTAAATCCTCTTCCAAGGAATGATCTAGCCACTCATTCTAAGGAAGTTGGATTTGTATATTTTTGTTTTTATTATTTAATAATTTGTGTTTATTTATTTTTCTGTAATTATCATCTTGTTGTGTTGTTCTTCTCTTTGTATTATAACATTCAGTCTGTTGTAAACCTACAGTTTTTCATTTAATTTTGTTTATTTCCAATTCAACAATTTCAATTTATGCAAGTGTGTTTTATTCCTGCAAGTGTGATTTCCTTTATGCAAGTGTGTTTACATTTCTGCAAGTGTGCATTTAAATTTCCACATGTGTGCTTTCAATTTATGCAAGTTTGGATTGTGTTTAAGGGAGTTTCTTTCCAATATCTTCTTCTCTTAATGCATACATCCTTCAGACACCAACCCAGATTGACATTATTAATGGTGAGGATTGACAACCCTCATCATTTTAATGTCATTTCATGGAACATGGTGTTATTAGGAGATTCAGAGTTCTCTAAAAGAATATTATAGTGACAGTAGAATACCTTTTAGCAAATTATGTGACAGAAGCATTTGGTAAGTAGTTTCTTTAGACTTTTATTTCTTGCAAGTAGATTAAAATTTCATTTCTGCAATTAGGAATATTAGATTTTAAATATTTATCTCCCCACAAACTCACTCTATGTATAAGAAAATGACTGTGATTTTTTATCAAGAAGATATAATGGTATGAACAAAGAATTCAGATCCATAAATGGTAGAATATGATATTGAATCTGGAAGTAGATCCAGTTGATGAAATATCATATGTCATTCTTGATAACCACCACACTTTCCCCTTATATCAACTAATAGCTCAGTGATCTTATTACACACAACTTTAGTCAAAAACTAGCTTATCCTGTTTGTAATAATGAAGTGGTATCATTTCTAGTTAACTCCATCCATATTCAGGGATTTCATTAGAGCCAAAATAAAAACCCACTCATAATAAATCTACCCATCAAAATTATTTTTCATCACATAATAAAATTCAATCCCTGAACCATATCCATTAGAAAAATTTATTTTCATGTCTTTCAATTTCTTCATTTTTGTATATGCTTGTATAACATGAAGAAGTAATTATTGTGAATATCAAGACAAGAACTTTTTTCATGCTAACATCCACAAGAATTTCCAAAGTTGTTCTTGGTACCAACATGTAGATTTTTGCGCACCAACAATATCAACCAAGGAGCAGTTTGGAGGGACCCACGGATACATAACACAATCCATCTCCTGAGATCACTAGTTTGGGCTTTGAAGATTACTATGGTGATTCTGATTCAAGTTGGGCTTTGAAGACCTAGAAATTGTCTACACAATTTTTGGAAATCTTCTTAGAGTTACCAAGTATGTAAAAAGATTTTTATGAGATCTCAGACATTGCTTCCTATATTACACAAGTTGTACTTTGATGAATATAGTCTAATGATGGATCAATTTTTCTCTAATCCTTCTCATGCTATCATTTCAACAAAAATAGAAAAATCAAAAAACTTTGATTAGAAAACCACTTTCTGGCCAATCAAAGGGCAAAAAAAAAAAAAACTTTGATTGGAAAATTAGCTTGGTGGCCAATCAAAGACAAAAAAAAATCAAAAACTTTGATTGGAAAACCAGCTTGTTGGCCAATCAAAGGCAAAAAAGAAAAACAAATCAAAAATATTTGATTGGAAAACCAACTTGCTAGCCAATCAAAGGCAAAAAAACAACTTTGATTGGAAAACCAACTTGTTGGCCAATTAAAGACAAAAAAAAGGTGGCTCTTCTTCAAAAGTAATCAATTATTACCTGGTGGCTTTCTTCTCGACACTATTTGACCATGTTAACAATAGGATGACAAGGACAACTAGAGGTATGATCAAGTTATTTTATTCTACTATTTTATTTTTAAGCTTTATTGTAAGTTTTTTTATTACAACTAGATCCACTTTTAAAATCTCCAAGGAAGGAAAGATAAAATTCATATCTCCCCTACTTATATGAAAAATATGTGCACCTCTTTGCAATCAAACTTTTAGAGTCTAATTTATGGGCAGCCATGAATAAACAACATGCATGAGGACATGCATGAGCTTAAGTGTGGGAGAGAAGGAGAAGCACGAGGTATGCATTTTGATTTTAAATATGAGACACAATAGAAGAAGCTCCACATAAGAACCTGCTGTAAAAGAAAGGAGATCAAAAGTAGCAGAAGGAGATCCACATAAGAACCTAATGTACATGAAAGAAAATTAAAAATAGTAAAAGGAGATACATACAAGAACCTACATATGAAAGAAAATAAAAACAACAAAACTTGCACAAGAACCATTTGTCAGATAATTCCTCTAAAAAAATTACACAAGTTCAAAAAAAAGAATCATCTCAATCCAATATCATATGCAAAATTTATAGCTATTTTAAGATATTTCTGAACTCACAGAGTTAGTTCCGGAACTCGTAGAGTTAGTTCTAGAACTCGCAAACTTAGTTCGGAACTCGTAGAGTTAGTTCCGTAACTCACATATTTAGTTCTAGAAATTGCATCAAATAGGGACTGTGAATAATCAAATATTCGAATGGAAAATATGAGAGAGGTTTTTGTTCATAGAAATGTGTTTAACAAAAATTCATTCATATTTTCTAAAATTTTTACCAATAAAGAGAAATCTAACTTTTAGTGAGCTGTAGTTCGAGGGAAAGTGTATCAGACGAGCACTAAAAGTTCCATAAACAGAAATAGAAAAGTCAAATGGAAAATGAGAGAGGTTTTGTTCATAGTAATGTGTTTAACAAAAACCTCATTCATATTTGCTACAATTTTTACCAATGAAGAGAGATATAACTTTTAGTGAGCTGCAGTCTAAGGAAAAGTGTATCAGACAAGCGCTAAAAGTTCCATAAACAGAAATAGAAAAGTCAAACAAAAAATATGAGAGAGGTTTTTGTTCATAGCAATGTGTTTAACAAAAATATCATTCATATTTGCAACAGGTTTTACCAATGAAGATAAATCTAACTTTTAGTGAACTACATTCGAGGAAAAAGCATATCAAACAAGCGTCAAAAGTTCCACAATCAAAAACAACAAAGTCAAATGGAAAATCCAAGAAAAGTATTTAGTCAAAATCATATTTTGAGAAAAGTCCTCTTTCCAATAATGTAGAAGAATAAAATCATTATGATTCTTGTTACTGAAAATCAAGGAGAATATTTGGGAGCAAATATTCCTAAAATAAGTGAGATAAGACTTTGACTCCAATAATATATCTCTCTCCATATTTTGTGGAGATGGAGATCTTAGTTGTTAGGATTAGAATAAAGATAATATAAGATTGTATCTCCCAAAATAAGGGGTTGGTTGGACACATAAATTATAAATACAACCTTCCACACTCAGATATGTAATGTTTTTACCACCAAGAAATGAATTTATTTTTTTCTCTCTAATATTCTACGATTTTGGGTTAAGATCTCGAGGCGAGTTTAAATCCTCTTCCAAGGAATGAGCTAGCCACTTATTCTAAGGAAGATGGATCTATATATTTGTGTTTTTATTTTTTAATAATTTTTGTTTATTTACTTTTTTGTAATTATCATCTTGTTGTGTTGTTCTTCTCTTTGTATTCTAACATTCAATGTTGTAAACATGTAGGAGTTTCATTTATTTTTTCTTATTTCCAATTCATCAATTTCAATTTATGCAAGTGTGTTTTATTCTGCAAGTGTGATTTCCTTTATGCAAGTGTGTTTACATTTCTACAAGTGTGCATTTAAATTTCTACATGTGTGCTTTCAATTTATGCAAGTTCGGATTGTGTTTAAGGGAGTTTCTTCCCAAGATCTTCTTCTCTTAATGCATACAACCTTCAGACACCAACTTGGATTGACATTATTAATGGTGAGGATTGATGAACCTCATCACTTGGGGTGGATATGGTTCATAAATTGATCAAAACTACTGAAGGAAGTGTATAATTTTTGGTTTCTATTGAATACTTGCCAATGATCAAAGTTGTCAGGGATAGAGGGACAAATGATCAACTTTATGGTGCTCTCATTTGCTATTAAATCTTGAATTGGGTCAAATTGCGACCCTATCAGGGCCATCCTATTAGCTTTTGTATTCTACTCTCGAGGAATAACCTTGATGTTGAAAGATTCAAAATCATCTATGAGATCCCATACCCGATGCCGATAGGATCTCATCCTAGGATTCTTTATGGCGGAAGTGTTTCTCACTTGTGTTACTACCAACTCTGAGTCACCAAAGACTCTTAGTTGTTTGATGCCTTCTTTTTGGGTTGTGGTCAAGCCATGCACCAAGGCCTTATATTCCACCTCATTACTAGTACAAGAAAATTGGAAATAGAATGACTAGAGTATCTTTCTCCCACTTGGGGATAATAAGCACACTCCGGCTCTTGAGCCATTCTTGCTTTTGGCCCCATCGAAATGTAGGGTCCAGATTTGGGAATATTTGGGGGATTCCCCTTCTTTATGTTGTATCCTTTTTCTACCTTAGGGATCTCGGAATCTTCGTTGAAAATGATGTAAGTGCCTAAACCAGTGGAATCAAAATTCCCAAAAGGATCACCTAGAGGGAGGTTGGCTAAATGACCACTTGCATTGGGGGTCTTCATCTTCCATGTATAATTCTTCCTCTCTGGTGATCATAGCATGGGAAGCTTTGAATCCTGAAGCTTCCTGGTCGAGTTATATGTTCCTTGGTGAGGGGCTCGATAAGACCTTCATTTTAGACCCGTATTTGGTTCACAGAATCAAATGAGACCAATCAAGAGACATATAGCCTCCAATCTTAGCTATAAAATCATGAGATAGGAAAAATTTGAAAGATTGGAAGGACATAAATTACCATAATGGGAGTCCCTTAATAGATCCAATGGTTTTGAGAGACTTCATCATCTAGTTTCATGACTCCCTTCTTCAAGGGTTCATATTTAATACCCAAGGCATCTGTAATTGCCTTAGGCATGACTGATCTAGCTAGCACTAGAGTCTATCATAGAATTATGCAGTAATTTTTTTCCTATGATAAGAGTCATAAAAAAGGGTTGGGCCTTGGTTTACTCACCTCTCCCTTTTTATTCAATAGTACTACCTCTGTTGAGACTCGAGTGGATTTTACCCATTCCTTCTCCTTGTCGAGGTGGTTGGATCTTCGTTTGGTTTGAGCGCTTCTTGGAACAACTCCTTCTTCCCTAGAATGCTCAAGAGATCCCACAAGGATGTGTTAGCTGGTGATTTTTTGAGTTGTTGGACCACATTAATTGGTCCAGGTGGTAATAATTTAGATGATGACTAGTATTTTTTTCCCTCACTAGCAGGGTGGGATACATCTTGATTCTGAACAATTCTTCTTGGAGAAAATCCTTACTTTATGGTGATAGGTGGTGATAGGGCTATAATGGCTAGAGGCTCTTTCTGCATTTGGTCAGTCATACTTGGGATCAGAGCATCGACCTTTATGATCCTTTTCTTAAAATGAGTGTTATAATTAAACTAGATCAACTTTAAAGTAGATACCTCATTTGTAAATATGGATTCTTCTCCTTCTATCCAAGAGAAAAGAGCATTCTTCGATGTGATCTCTACTTCCTGTTCCAAGGACATCCCTTGAATTTGTGTGATGAGAGTGGAATTTTGGAATCCACGTGACTGATGCGATCTAGATGCATCCACATCATAACCTTCTCTTTATCGTTATTTGGCCACCTTTAGTTTTAATTTCCCTTGGGGGAAGTATCTTGGCATGTGGGAATTATTACAGGGAAGCACCACACATTGGGGTCTTCATCCAAATGGTTTTGGTCGGGTACCATCTCTCTTCCACTATTAGGTGGAATAGTTTGGAGTGGCATTGGTGTTAGGTTAACTAATTATGCATAGTATATATTAATTATATTAATTAAATAATGTTGTTATATGGTTTTTAAACCATATTTGTCTTATTCCATAGTTATAGGATTATTTGTTGCATAGTTGCAACTTAATCATTTGTTTATATTAATTTAATTGTTGCTTCCTGGATGTATTATGGAAGCTATTGTATTTTTTGTTGTACACTGTAACCTCTCTTTTGTCTACACATGACTGTATAATACCTATAAGTATTGTAGTCCATCTATTGTAACCTAGTTGATTCAGATTAATACAATCTATAGGCTTCCATCCATATTCTACATTTGGTACCAGAGTGAATTGAAGCTCCTAGCAAGGTTGGAGAGAGGTTGTAGAGGAAGAACAATAGTGGAGAAGAAATCTGCAAAACCAAAGAGCTAGTGTTGCCTCCAGCAGCTTCCCACATCTCCCTACAATCCCACAACCTCCTATGTGAATTCCAGGTAAACGTAAAGAAATTTTTTTGCCTTGGTGCCCTGCACTAGGAAAATTTGTTTCCTAGGGCTTACAAAATTAAAAAAATAAATTTCCCATCAAGGGTTTTGTATTTAAAATTGTCTAGTTACAGATAATTTATCTGTACTATCATATATCCTTGTATTGTTGTTGCATTGAGCATTCGAGTTGTTTCAAAGCTCTGCAAGCCAAACCCTCTCCAACATAAAAGGCATATCACGGTATAATATGGTGGCTCAGCGTATAATTGTATAAAGGGAGTGCATTCTTGCCTTGCATCTCACAAACCAAGCCACGTGAGACTTCCACGACCTGCACAAGGAGAAACCATGGTTAACAAACAACATATCAAAACCATGCACCTGTAGCAACAATGGATGAATAAAATGAAATATATATATATAGTAGATCCTACAAAAACAAACAAAATACGGTGGTTATCAATCCAAGTAGAGAGGATTACACTCAGTGAAGAGAGGATTAAAGGAGATCCACCACGAACCGCTCCACTACGCTCTCCAACCTGGCCACGGTGAGATCAACTACAACAAAATGTTGAAGCAGCCGTAGAGAATAATAAAAAAAATTTTTTTACAAATACAATAGCGTATACTAGCTATAAAGCGGCATAAGAAAGGAATTTGATCTGGTTTTGGTGCATGCAAAATCCCTAAACCGAGTTATCTGCCACGCAGACCTCTCCTCCAGGCTAGTTCTCCTCCAAGCTCATGCCACACAAGCTCCATACAAGCCTCCACTCTACCAGGTTACATTTTACAAAGGTGAGTCGAATTTGGCCTTATTTAAATACAATTTGTTCAATTTACATCACAAGTGTACAAGCGGCCAAGGCGGTTAGAGAGAAAGCTTTGGGTGTGGGAGGTTTGGGGTTCAAACCCCACCCCTAGCTTGTTTTTAAACCAATTTGATTTTAGAGGAAAATTTAGCAAAACCACCAAATTTGGAGGTAGATTTAGCAGAAAAACTACAGCTAAACCATTTAGTTATAACCAAATAGGTCTCTAAAAATTTAGAGAGAAAAACCCTAAATTTAGGGTAAACTTTTTTTTTTCCACTAGGCCTGTTTTTTCATTCTAGACATTTTTTGCTAAAGGAGGCCTATCCAAAAATTGCATTTTCAGCTATATTTTTGCAATTTTTGGTGTAGTGGGTCATTTTGGGCTCCGGAGGCCACTAGGGCCCGCAAAACAAAAAAATAATTGCCTACTATTCAATTTTTCTAGATTTTTGAATGTAATTGCATCTTTGTAATATATTGTATTAATTTTTAAATTACCATAAGTAACCTAAATTTTTGTAACTAATCGAAACTAGTAGAATTGTAATAAAAACAACAAAACAATTGGTTCGTAACACTCACAAGATCCTAGATCATTCATCGTAGCATTTGGTGTATATAGTGCCTCTGGAAGGAAGCACTTACGGATAAAGTTGTCGTGACTACTACTGCACGTAACACCTAATATAGTTGTATCAACATCATCTAGGCATCATCCCTATAAATCGATGGGGATTAATAAGGTCACAATGCACACACTATGAGCCATCCCATCATGCTCTGAACAATTGCATGACATAAATCCAGACTGAGAAATTATCCAAGTATATAGCAAAGTTACGCGTGCGTATGAGGATATTTCTTTGATCCGGTGTCAATAATCACACAGACCCCTTTCAGTATTGTCTTGGTACCACATATTGAATTCTTTCACGTACGTTAACATCTCTTTCATGTACCTCCGGGTATATACAAGGGCAATCTTCTTCCACGTACCGCCAGGTATATCGAAAGGGCGCGTATATAGAAAGGTTCGGTATATCAAACTGACGGTATATAGATTGGGAGACCTTATACCTAGAGTGATAAGAGCCAAACCCTATCACTGATCTCTAAAAAATTGGCACCAATTCCCCCAAATTTTTTCTTATGGATTCACAACTACTCAGAGGAAACAACTATGCTTTGCATGGAAGACAAATTTCAAGACAAAACTTAAGTTTGAAGAAATCTGCATGCTGTGAATGGTACTCTGACTAGATCAACTACTGATAGAACACAACAACAAAAATTTTATAAATCAGATTAGAAGGCCAAACTCATCATCTTGTTTGGAGTGTCCGACGATGTGTAACCCCACATTCGAGATGCCAAAACTACCAAAGAAGCATGGGATAAGTTGAGCACAATATACGAGGCCAAGAACAAGAATGTTATACTGATTTTGTAGATTCAGTTACACACATTAAATTTCAAGTAGAATGAAAAAAAAAAGCTTTCAAGAAGAGTTACAGAATTGAGGGCTTCACTTCTAGTCCAAGGATAAGTGGTCATAGATGATGCTCTCGTTCCCATTTTTCTAAGAGCACTCCCCTCTTCTTACCACATTTTTTCACACAACACTAAACATGTCGATATCTGATCTAGTTAGTTTTGACAAGTTGGTAAACCTACGCAACAAGAGGAAGCCATGCACAATAAGGATGATGAAGAAGAGCAAGACACTCTCTTTGCATCAAAAATGGAAAGGGAAAGGTAAAGGAAAACCTAATTCCTATCAAAATTCCCAAAATAAAAATCAGAATATAGGGACAGACAACAGAAGAAGCAATGTCCTATCTGCAAAAGAGGACATGACCTACAAGATTGTTGGTATAATACTTACAAGAAAGGTTCATCTAGCAACTCTAGACCTCAACAACAACAGTCTTACAAGGGACATTCTAACCACAATCATGGGAAAAAAAAGGGGAACTGGAAAAGAAGACCCCATCAGCAAGGAAATATTGTTGAGCAATAAGAACAGTTAGACAATGAAGACTACTTGTTCACTGCTTGATCAAGTGAACCATCCACGTCATCTAGTGATGTTTGGTATGTTGATTCGGGGGCCACTCAACACATGACCAGCCACAGAGACTGGTTTATTTCAATGAGGGACACGCCATCGAAAAATCATGTTTTGTTGGGAGATGATTCTTCATATATAGTTTAGGGGATTGGGAACATTTCTCTACCCCTTGGTTCATGCAACTGTAGACTTTCAGATGTCTTATATGTCCCTGGGTTGATAAAGAATCTACTTTCAATTAATCAACTCCTTGATCACAACCTAAAAATTTACTTTGATAGTCATTCTGACAAGAAAACATGTTTAATTCGAGATAAATCACAAGGCTCGAAAATAGTTACAAAAGCCTCCAATGTGGGGTGCATGTTCCAACTTGATTTTTTCACAGAGATGATCAAGCACTTGTGGCTAAGAACTCTACCTCAGCACGGTTATGGCATCAGAGACTTGGTCATGTAAGTTTCAAGTATCTCAAGATAGTTCACCGACACAATATGGTACATGGGCTACCATCTCTTGTAAGGATACAGACAAGTGTCCTCACTTCCTAAAGGGAAAACAACACGAGCTTCATTCCAAAGGAGTACATTTAGAGCTCATGGAAAATGTAGTGCCCACTTTCCTTTGGCACCTTTTATTACTGATCATGATACTGTAGACTATGACAAATATTTTAATAGTTTGATTTAGTATGGTGTTAGATGTCAGATCCTGGATTATTGTTGAATCTGATTATATATAATGCATGGTGATTATTAGAGACACTCATGTGTGGATGATGATATACTATTGGCATGGATGTTTAATGGAAGTTATTCAGACGTGTGATTTTGGAGATTATGAATAAACCTAGAAAAGGAAAAAAATATTTGATGATGACATAGTTGTCGATATAAATTGTAATTAATTTGTTTGATTGCCTTGATGACTATTGTGATTCATATGTATAGATGATTTCATGATTATATTATATATTCATTTTGGATGTTTTGATATGGCCACGAGGCTGAAGGAGGTATTTGTGTTTTGTAGGTTTAAAAATATCACAACAAAACATCGGGGATCGGAGACCAACCAAAATGGAATTCTGGGTGAATTCAACACGGTCACCATGGCAACTTGTTTTGTGTGTGTGTGTTGTATTTTGTTAGGGATTCCCATGGGGGATTACCTTTACATGTGACCATGGGTTTGTGTATTTTATTAATGTGTTTCCTTTTATTATTGTTGTATGTATTTTATTAAGTAATGTGTTCCTTTCCTTTAAATTAATTAAAATTGTGATGGATTAATGTGGGAATCATATAGTTAAACTTTAAATAAATCAAATTGGGATATGGGAAGTAATTATAAGAGTTGATGGCTATTGTATTTAATTTTGTAAGAGCTTGTGTAAGTCAGATTTGGAGTATGAAATACTCCACCTCCATGGAAATTCGAATTTGACCTTGGGGGCTGTTTTTGGAGACTTGTGGGACAAGTAAAACTTGTCCCATGCCTCTAAATTTATTATACCAACCATACTTATGGATGGAGATGTGATTTGTGACTTTTAAATGCATTTTATTCATCATGTTGCTTGTTTTGGATTGCACTCTCTTACATTTTATTAAATAGTTGTCCCTTGTGGTGTGGGCTCTTTTGGAGTGTGTAAGTTAATTTGTCATTTCATTTATTGTGCTTGGGAGAATGGAATTTTGTCTTTTGTGTTTGAATTGGAGGATGTGTGATGTGGCATCCTACATGGATCCACATCATCCTCTTCTCTCCCTCTTCTATTTAATTCAAACTCTCTTCTTGTTTTGGGTTGTTAAACCTTTTTGCATTCTTCCTTGGGGCACATTTTCTGGTGGGAGCTCTAGTTTTTGAAGGAAGTTTTGAAGATAGCTTTGCATGCTTGGGAGATTTCTATTTTGTACTATGTTTTGCATGCATCCTTGGGTGCATTTTTCTATGATTAGAGCTCTTGTTGATTTGGAGGAAATTGGAGAGCATTTGATACTTTGGCACTGCTGTTTTGGGACTGTGTTTTTGACATTCAAAGCTTGTTGTGTGGAGCAAATCCTTCCATGGAGAGGTAGGAGTTTATTTCTTCCTTATTGCTGTTATTTTCTTATTGTGTTGTGTGTATGGTGCATGCATTGTTTTATTTGTTGGCTGGTTGGGTAGACTACCTTAGGAATGGTGTAGGAGAAGGCTATGGGGAATTCTTGTGGGGGCATAAGGGAAATTCCATGGGCATCAAAATTTTGTGGAGGGAGTTTTGGGTTTGGGATCCACCATGGAAAATAAATAGCTTGCATTTCTTACTTGTGGGGGCATAAGGGAAAATTTGTGGGGGGGCATAAGGAGGGGTTGGGAGATATAAGGTTTATGGGTTATGATATGTTATATTAGCAGTATGATTTTTTGGTGGATGCCCAATTCCCAATTGGGAGGCATAAGTAGCTTCCCCCATAGTCCTTGCTCCTTTGGCTTGCATGATCAAGCCTGAGTTGTGATTGAATGTTTTTATATGTAGTTGTGAACTGTTGTTTTCTTTTGGTGTTGCTTTGTGTTTTAAAAAGGAAAATGTGTATGTGAAAGAATGTTGTGTGTGGAAGCCAGTTGTTGCCATGGTTGAATTACACCTTTTATTGCATCTTGGTTGGGGCTTGGGGCCAATGATGAAGGAAGGATTCTCCTTTCATTGGATGTCTTGGTTGGGTGGAGAGCATTTCCTTTCCCCCTCTTTGTTGTGATAAATTTGGAGAAAAAAAAAAATAAATGGAGCATGTTGCTGTTTTGAGCAAGAGGAAAATATAGTTTGACAATCCCTTCTTGTGAGAAATTTTATTGTATCCCTTCCCACTTTGATGTGGATGAATTGTATAATTAATTGCAATAAGAAAATACTTGTATTGATGAAGAAAGATTCACATGTAAATGTGAAATTTAAGGAGTTATATTCCATTCTTTGTTTTGAAAAGGAATGTGAAGAATTGTTATATGTATTGTATATTGTATTTTAGAAATCAAATGTAAAAGAGAAAATTGTAAAGAGTTATTGGAAAACAATAAAGGATTGCATTATTTTCTCAAAATTGTACTGGATATTGGATTTGAATGGCTTTGGTGAATTAAAATCTCTATTGGAAAGAAGAATGCGAAGGAAGGAAGTATATTGTTTTTGCATCCTTGGAATTACATTAAATTTGGAATCAGAACTTGTAATTTAACTTGGAAAGGATTTGTTTAGAAACAACTATATGCATTGGATTAATTTAGAAACTATATGCCACACTTAAATGATAAAATTGACAAATAGATCCTTTAAAAATTTGATCACTGGCATTGTGACTTTTAAAACTGGTAATTCTAAATAAAATGCATAGTTTGAACCAGCACTTAACAATCTACCTAGAAACCTTAAAATCCAACATGATATACTAGTAATGAACTCAAATTGACAAGAATATTTAAGAGAATAACTTGAACCATTGCAAATTCGAGCTTAATCTCCTTCTCAACCATTTCCTATCATTTGTTGGACAAAATCCCAAATTGGAATCAATTGTACAAAATTGACTTTCCTAAAACACTCTAAACTCTCCCTAGACCAATCCTCCATGTATTGGAATCAATTGTACAAAATTGACTTTCCTAAAACACTCTAAACTCTCCCTAGACCAATCCTCCATGTCTGTTTGACATGTTGAGTGAAGGAGGAGATATAATTTAATCAAAATTGAAAGTTGGAAACTTGTCAGTTGGCTAATTAAAAGCCTATAGATCCTTTTTATAAAATTGACCCCTTAAACTTCATCAAAAAGTAAAATTTGTGTTTCTTATGAAAAGAGGGCATCAAGATATTTCTAAAAAGTCCTTGTTTTCCCAAAACCAAGATTTCTAGCTCAAGTTATGGCACTTTGAAGTTTTTGTGCTTTGCGAGAAAAATTTGGGTAAAATTTTCACTAAGAGTTGCAACCCAAAAATTGCCCTTAGAAATTTTCAAAAATTTTGGCTCAGGAAAATTTTCATCTTTTTCTCCACCGCCCGTAGCCAATAAGAGGCTACCATGTGTCCTCACGGGGCAGCGGCGGAGGTGTGGCATCTTTTTGCCCTTTGATTTTTTTGAAAATTTTGGAAAAATTTCCATTTCACCCCACCGGCCCACAGCCAATCAGAGGGTGCCACATGGCACCTTGGGGGTGGCAGGTGGAGGTTCGGGAGAAATTTTTCTTTTGTGCCGCATGGGGAAAAATTTCAAAAATGACCCACAACCCACCAACCCATGAAAGGATATTTTCCCTCCTCTTGACACATGTCCCCTTGGGGAAAATTTGATCCCGAACTCTGTTTGGACCATATCTTGAGTTCCCGAAGGAGTTAGGAGGACTTCTTTATATCACCGAAAAGGTGAAAAAATTCCTATCCATTAGGAATAGTTTAGGGAAATTTTGGAAGTGTTAGGTATGATAAAAATCAAGTTGAAACTCTGAGCCTGTTAGAGAGTGGGTATGGGAGTAAAATTTCTCCCTGAACCTAACTAAAACTTATAGCTCTAATTTTTGGACCTTGTGACCTCTGAGAGTTGTTTTTAAGGGAGAAGTTTGTCCCAGTGAAATTGAATTACTCTGGAACCTATCAGTGGCAACTGTTGCTTTGTAACTTGGTGGTAGACACTCTAAATCAAGTTCTGGGAGTGGGTAAGTGAGACCTTACTCTGTTGATTTTAAGTATGTATTCCTTTCTCACTGTAATTAAACCATGCTCTAGTCTTGACCTTGTGGAATTAAATACCTAGGGTATTTAATTGTTTTGGGTCCCTTAACCCTAAAATTTTTAATCAAGGAATATTTAGCTAAATGTCAATGTAATCAGTAAACAAAGTAATCCCTAGAGAGATTTGAGCTAGGTGTGGACTTATTGCACTTGTTGCTCTATAATGTGAAATCAGTAATCATTATAATGGGAAAGGTTATTAGTTGAATTTAATTATCTTTGAGACTTTGGTTGTCAACTCCTAGCCCCTTAAAAAAATTATTTCATAATTTTCTAACTAAACCTAGGTGGTTCATGGTTCTCAAGTGGGTTGTTTTAACCTGGCATTACGAAAACCCGACTGGTTCATACTAATCTTTACGGTCTGATGCAACCAAGTCATTTTGGGTTCCAGTACTTTATGCTTTGTTTTGACAACTATTCAAGAAAAATGTGGATTTTCTATCTTCACAAGAAAAGTGAAGCATTTGAAAACTTCAAAAAGTTCAAATTAGTAGTTGAGAATGAAACTAGTCATCACATCAGAACACTCCACTCAAATTGAGGGGGGGAATTCACTAGTGATGAGTTCAGAGACTACCTACAAACTCACGGGATTCGTCAACAAATGCCTCCTCCACACAAACTGCAGCATAATGGTGTTGTTGAGAGAAGAAATCATACTATCATGGAAATGGTACGATGCATGATCGATGACTATGGACTTGCAAAGACATTCTGGGTAGAAGTAGCAAAGACAACAATGTAATTTTTGAATACAGTGCCCATAGTTGTTCTTGAAGGAGTAACACCACAAGAAGCATGGTCAAAATGGAAACCATCTATTGCACACCTTAGAGTATTCGGGTGTAAAGCAAGCATGCACATACCCAAGTAGAACAAAAATAAATTGGACATGAAGTCATAGAAACTTGTCTTCATTGGGTAAAGTGAATAGACTCTTAGATACATATTAATGGATCCTAAGACAAGAAAATTCTACACCAGCAGAGATGTTGATTTTTTCAATAAAAAGGAAGAAAAGTCTCCTCCTCCAGACTCACCATATGTATATTTTTATCTAGTTGTAAAAATTAAAGTTGATGTTCCCTCAGAAGATGAAAGTGACGATGGGGATGATGGTGTTGATCAGATAGAGCCACGACCCATGGGCAGTTCATCATTTTCCTAAATAGTGCACTAGTACATTACAAGATGCAAGAATGGATGCTCCACCAGATACATCCACCCCTAGACCATGGACTCACAATAAAGCAAGAGAATAAGTTAAATTTTCTTTGATGAGTAGAGTTATTGAATCTGATGAGCCCTCTATAGTCCAGGAAGCCCTATAGTCAAAAGCTTGGAAAGATGCCATGGATTATGAATACCAATCAATGATGAAAAATAACACTTGGTAGCTTGTTAATCTTCCACCAGGGAAGAAACCCATTGGATGCAGATGGATATTTAAAACAAAGTAAAAAGTAGATGGGACAATAGACAAGTATAAAGAAATACTTGTAGCAAAGGGGTACGCATAAAAGAAGGCATTGACTATGAGGAGACATTTTCTCCCATAGCTAAGATCAAAATGATCAGGATGATCTTTTCTCTAGCTACACAGTTTGGTGGAAAGTCCATCAAATGGATGTAAAAAGTGCTTTCCTAAATGGAGATCTACAAGAAGAAGTCTACATGACTCAACCTAAGGGATATGTAGTACCTGGTCAAGAAGCAAAGGTATGCAGACTCAAGAAATCTCTGTATGGCCTTAAACAGGCACCCCAGGGCATGGTACATCAAAATTGATGAGCATCTCATACAACATGGATTTGTTAGAAATCTATATGATCCCAATATTTACCTCAAAAAGTAAAGAGGGAAGATTGTGATTATCATTATTTATGTCAATGATGTATTCATCACTAGAAATTCGAATGAGGATGATCGATGCAAGGAAGCAAGATCTTAATCAATCGTTTGACATGACCGATCTCAGGTTGATGCACTATTATCTTGGATTAGAATTATGGTAGAAAGAGAATCACATTTTTGTTTCTCAGATGAAATATACCAAGAATATGCTCGAGAAATTCAGGATAATGGATTGCACACAATTTTCTACACCTATGGAGAACAAATTACAGTTATCTCATTCAGATCCATCTCCGAGGTAAGTGTCACTCTCTATCGGTAGGCTGATTGGGAGTCTCATTTACTCGACCTACACTAGACAAGATATCAGCTTTGCAATATGCTATCTATCTAGGTTCATGCAAGAACCCAAAGTGCGTCATTGGAAAGAAGCAAGGTGCATATTAAGATATCTCAAAGGATCAATGGATTTTGGTCTAGAATACAAGAAGAACGACAACTTCTTCTTGAATGGATATTTAGATTCAGATCATGCAGGTAACATTGATGATAGAAAATCCAATTTTGGATTTGTATTCTTTATGGGATCTAGACCAATATCATGGGGAAGCAAGAAACAACACTTCATTTCTCACTCTTCCATAGAAGCCGAGTATCATTCTACAGGAGAAGTTGTCTGTGAAGTGATTTGGCTACGTCACATACTAGAAGGACTTGGAATACCACAGGACAAACCGACCACCATGTATGTTGACAATGAAGGTGTTATAAAACTTATTCACAATCCTATTTTTCACGAGAGAACAAAGCACATTGAGGTACAAGTTCATTTCATATGCGAACATGTGTTGAAGCACAACATCCAGCTTCAATATTGTCCAACAACTGAACAACGGGCAGATATCTTCACAAAGTCACTTGCACGTGACAAGTTCAAGTTGTTAAGAGAGTTCCTCTCCTCATATCTTGAGATAATACACAATTAAGGAGGGAATGTTAGGTTAATTAATTATGCATAGTATATATTAATTATTTAATTAATTATATTAATTAAATAATGTTGTTATATGGTTTTTAAACCATATTTGTCTTATTCCATAGTTATAGGATTATTTGTTGCATAGTTACAACTTAATCATTTGTTTGTATTAATTTAATTGTTGCTTCCTAGATGTATTATGGAAGTTGTATTTTTGGTTATACCTATGCAACCTCTTTTTTGTCTGCACATGACTGTACAATACCTATAAGTATTGCAGTCCATCTATTGTAACTGGTTGATTTAGATTAATACAATCTATAGGATTCCGTCCCTATTCTACAATTAGTAGAGGTACTAACGGGTTAGATGGTTGCACGGGTAATGGTCTTTTGGTATTTCGGTACTAAGAGGAATAAGTCACCCTACTACCTTGATAATTATGATAATTTTGTCTTGGATAAGTGGCTTGATTCCTTTTAATATTTATTACCTCGTTGGAAAAAAAAATTCGAATGTTTTTCATTTCCTCCATTTCGGGAGAAGAAGATGATGGTGCGGTAGTGGGAGTTGGAGCCGAATGAGTAGATGGGTAGTTATACAAGGATGTAGGGGCTTGAGTAGGGCTTGGTGCCTGTGCTTGTAGAAGGGGGCTATCTCAGGGTACATTGGCAAAGGGGTTATGGGAGGAAGTTTCCCGGCATCTATTAAATTGTTCTCAACTTGGACAACAATGTTATAGGCTTGCAGTAAGGAATCTCCTCCCAATGACTGAATCATTACAAAAATATTTGAGTTTAGAGCTTTTAAATAAAAAACAATAGCCATACCTACAGGTGGCCTTACTAGGACTAGAATCCTTTGCCAAGTCTTATGGAACCTAGTGTATAAATCTGTCATTAGTTCTTGTAGACCCTTCTTGATTTTGATAAGTTGTTGCAAGAGAAATGACCTATCTCCATTTTTATTGAATATTACTACCAAAACATCTCTTAACTAGTCTCAAGTTCCAATACTATTATCAGTTAAGGATCGGTACCAATCCAAAGCCTTCCCTTTAAAGGAAGTAGCCAATAATCATAAGGTGACATCTTGCTCCCTGGTATAATGTATCACGCATATTTTTGTTACATCCTGGAGATTTTCCTTTGGATTTTTAAAATCTTCTCCACTAAATTTTGACAAAGATTCCTTTAGCGCATTAGGTGGGATAGGATTCCACACCACCGAGGGCATGGGTAAAATGAGTGGACTCCCTTGGTTCCATGAAATGAATTACCTCAAAGGTTGAGCCTAAAGATGAACCATCAAAATAGGTATCGGGGTTCTATTTTAATCTGTGAAGGGCCTACCTAGTTGAGGCATTGAGAGAGTCTGGTTTAGAGGAGATAGAGATCTCTAGATCTTTCTACCTATTTTTTTGTGATGTGGACATAACGTAAGTAATCAAAGACACCTTCCTCCCTTGTTCTTTCCCTCATTCTTATTCATTTTATGAATTATAGCAAACCATTTAAATACTTCTAGAATCAATAGATATTTAATTTCTAATCGGGTGATTGTAGATCATCCCACCGGGCGTGCCGAGAAAATTGTTGACAATTATCTTTTCGGATGAACCATCAGAGTCGTTGGATACCTTAGGTTAGTGGGACGTGCACCCTAAGGTAACCTCTAGATTTTAAATAAGTTGGCTCTTCTCTAGTGTGGGATAGGGTTAGGAGAAAGCTTTAAAAGAAACATAAAACTAACTAAGGTGATGCACCAAAGAAGATCCTAAAGAGATGGAGAGATACCCAAGGAGATTATTTAAAATATTTTGAAGAGAATTATAGCATGATCCACCTATTTTAGAAATACCTTAGATTAATCAGAATCCGAGGAGACGAAACACATGACAAACATAGATAATAGATAAGTCAAAAACCCAAGGGTGCATAACACGATAGATTTCTTAAATTATCTAGAACTACTTAGCAAAAAAGAAAGACTCGAATATGAAATCCAAAGTGTACAGAACAAGGACTCTTATTTATAGAGAAAATGATACATAAGGCTGAAGTGGAACATATTACAATTCCCTTGTATAACGGAGTCTTGCTAAGGCTAGCTATTACAAAAACTAAACCTTGAATCTATTTTGCAACTTCTATCTATTTTCTACAAACCCCCCCCTTTTCCTTCTAGATCATACATACTTTTATAGATGTTCATGGCTCTTTCTTCAACATCCGAGATCGAGATGCTACTAGTAGCATTCAATTTTCTTACATGATCCTTTCTTTTGGGGTTAATATCTCAACTACATGTTGAGATATTTGTGTTTTCCTTCAATTCACCCAACTGTCCCTCCTGGAGTCGGTGATGATCCTTTCCTACCATGTGGAGGTTGGAAACTTGTTTGAGGGCCTTTCTAGAGCTTGATCCCCTAAACTACGCCTGGGAGACACGTGATGGGTGTGCACTAATTTGGGGAGGCTTCCTCTTTTTCTCTATTTAAAAGTGTGCTCGGGTGACATGTGGAGGCTTTGTTGTAACTTTGGTATGATTTTGAGTTTTTAACCTGCTAGGGTAACCTTTATTGGGCATAAGACACATGGACAACATAACGCAAGTTTGAGAGCCTTTCTTTTTTTATTTATGCCCTTATTGCACCAACGAGACACGTGGAAACCTTCTGCATTCAACTTCATACTTAGCTGATTTTGAGCTGAGTGAACAAGGGAAATGAGGGTTGGGGTGACAAAAGATGGTGATCAAAAGATTTTTATGCAAAAATAAATCTACATTACCTCATCCTTAAACTGATTTCTCAAGGTTATAAGTGTAGAAATATGTTTCCTACGACTTAGTGCATCTTCCACTCTATTTTCTTTTCCTTTTATGTAACTTACGTCAAAATTATATTGTGACAAAAACTCTAAGAATCTTCATTGTCTTGCATTTAGATTTGGCTAAGTGAAAATATACTTCAACCTAAGATGATCGGTTTGTAATTCAAGAGGTCTTCTTAAAAGATAATGTCTCCATACTTAAAGTGCAAGTACTACGACAGCAAGCTCTAGGTCTTGGGGAGCATAATTCATCTCATGTAACTTGAGTTTTCTACTCTCATATGCTATAACATGTTCATTTTACAACAGAATACCTTTGAGTCCTTCTCTGGAAGCATCTGTAACTATCGTAAAGTTTCCATTTGGATTAGGTACAACAAGAATAGGTGCAGATGTTAATTGATCCTTAAGAGTTTTAAATGTTGATTCACATTTTTCACTCCACACAAATTTCTTATCTTTATTTTGCAATGAAGTTATTGGTGCAATGAATTTTGAAAAGTCCTTTACAAATTTTCTATAGTAACCAACAAGACCCATGAAGCTTCTAACTTCATGTACATTCTTAGGTGCAGGCCATTTAGTTATTGTGATAATCTTTGATAGATCTATTTTATTTCATCTTTACTTATGACATGCCCTAGATAGTGCACTTCCATCTCATAGAAAGAACATTTGGACAACTTACCATACAATCTTATTTTTGTATAATTTCAAGTATATTTTAAAATGCTCATGATGCTCATCAATGATTTTATAATATATGAGAATATCATCCAAGAATACAAGTACAAACTTTTCCAAGTATTCTTGAAAGATGTTTTTCATTAAATTCATAAATGTTACAGTTCATTTGTCAAACCGAAAGGTAAAACTAGAAATTGATAGTGTCAATACCTTTTCCTAAAGGTTGTTTTATGAATATCTTCATCTTTAATTATTAATTGATGATACCTAGAGTGAAGATCTATCTTAGAATATACTGATGTACCATGCATCTGATCAAACATATCATCAATTCTAGGAAGTGGATATCTATTTTTTATTATTACTTTGGTTAAAATTCTATAATCAATACACAATCTAAGTGTTCCATCTTTCTTTTCACAAAAATTATTGGTGCTCCCTAAGGTGAAACACTCACTCTTATCGAACCTTTAGATAATAGTTATTATAATTTTTCCTTAAGCTCTACCAGTTCAATGGTAGTCATTCAATATGGTGCCTTAGAAATAGGTTTAGTTCCTAGTTTGATCTCAATTGTGAAATCAAACTCCCATTTGGGTGGAAGACTGGGTAATTCTTCTAGAAACACATCACTAAAATCTCTTAACAACGGATTATTTTCCAAGAAATCACTATCCCCATCATTTTTTCAAAAATTATTTTTCCTTTTAAGTTACATAGATGACAGTTTTCTAACTTAAATATCACATTTAATCCCTTGGATATTTTTTGTTTTCTAGCAGTCATCAAGATAGCTAATGTGTTTTTCAAAACAATCTACTTTATCCTTATGTTTAGCAAGCCAGTTAACACCTATTATGACATCATAAGACCCCAAAGGAGCAACATAAAGATCAACTTCAGTGGAAAAACTAGGCAAGTCTAGGACTGCTCCAAAAAGATACTTGATTAATTGTGTGGACAACATCATTTCCATAATGTAAAGCCCAAGATTTTTCCATTTTTCCATCTTTACTTTTTTAGTTTTGAAGTTAATTTACTAGAAATAAAGAATTCAGTATCTCCAGTATCAAAAATTATAGTAACATACATACCAAATAGATTACTTGTAACTTATATAGGCGTAACTTATTTTTTAGCTTGTTTATTAGCTCTCAGTAGCATATACCCGATGTTGTTGATTGTTGTCATCTTTCCTTAGAGGGAACTAATTTGCATAATGATCTTTTCCATAGTTTTAGCAGCCTCCTATAGGTCCTCTTTTAGGCTCAAATTTATTTCTAACCTTGAAATTGTTGTTTTGTCCTCCATAGGACTTTTGTCCATTATTATTGTTCTTAATGAAATTGTTTTGAACATTTGCAGCAGGTTTATTTGTTGTTGTTTTCTTATTGTTATCAGCAAAAAATTTATTTTTGGTACCAAACTTCTTCCATGCCCCCTTTTTGGGTGCAAGAGATGAAGAAGAATTAGGAATTTTCTTTTTGTTTTCTTCCTTATGGGAAGAAATTACTTTTAATTTTTGTTCCTACCGAATGGATTTTTCTACAACCCCTTCCATGGTGGTTGGGTTGTGAACATCTACTTCACCCCCTATAATAGGGTTTAATCCCATAATGAATTTTCATATTCTGAACTTCTTGTCAGTTTGATATTGAGGTACGTACTTAAGAAGTTTAGTGAACCTCTCCCAGTACTCTGTTATAGTTAACTTCCCTTGAGATAAGTTCTGAAATTCAATCATCTTCTTATCATAGTAAATTTATGGCAGACATCATTTCCTAAAGTAGTTTTTAAATTAATCCCAAGTGATTCTTGATTCATCAATATTCAATTCATCCTTACAGTTGTCCCACTAGGAAGATGCCTCATGGGAAATATGATAAGCTCCCCATACTACTTTTGTTTCCTCTGAGAATTTTCTTATTGTAAAATACTTCTCCATTTTGGGTAGCCGAGTTCTCAACTCCATCCTCCATTGTTATGCCATCAAACTTAGGTGGTTTTATCCTTTTCATTTCATTTTTGAGCTCAACTACTAACCTTGCATTTTTATTTTTAGGCTGATTGGGTACATTTGCATTAGCATTTGTAGCATTATTATTATCAATGCCCAAATTCCCAACATTGGCATTGTCCACAGGAGGTGGCTGATTGTTATTACCAGCATCTTCTTCCTCCTCCTCATTACCCATAACTTGTTGTTCAAGTACAACCGATGATCTCTTGTGTTCAATAGGGAAGCAATGATCTCATCAATTTTTTTGGCGGTAGCATCCTCTCCACACTGAGGGTGGGTTATTTACAACATTTCCTCTTGTTCGACCATTTTCTCATTAACAAAAAAAAAAGTTTTCATAAGATTTTGGACTCAATAGGTACAACAGATGTAACCTTAATCTCTGATACCAAGATGTAACATTCCCATTTTAAGACTTTAGAAAAAAGAAAAAAAAAAAAGATAATGTTCTTTGTTCTAAATTACACAATTTAGAATACACATTTCAATGCTAAACTATATCATAATAGAAAACCATAAGTAGTTATAATGAATTGGTGAAACACTGATCTCTTATTTCATGACTTCATACTAAATGGATCTATCATGTTACTTAGTAATGTGTATAGAATGTATACTTAATTCCTTTACCTTTTTAGGGTACCCAAGTGTTCTGCTTAAGAGGATTATCTAAATATATATTATCGATGTTCATTTGAAATCATACTTCTTAAACTAGGTGACATAGGACAATGCAACCAGTAGCTTGTGATACTTTGGCCAAAGATTTTAAACATGTTTATCATGTTTACATTCCTAGATGACATACTCGTCAAACAAAATAATTCCTTCACCACACT
Organism: Taxus wallichiana var. yunnanensis; assembly: GCA_018340775.1. Classification (NCBI taxonomy): domain Eukaryota; kingdom Viridiplantae; phylum Streptophyta; class Pinopsida; order Cupressales; family Taxaceae; genus Taxus; species Taxus wallichiana. Next base: position 43,019,534 of record CM031235.1, read on the forward strand.
TGTTATGTTATCTAGAGTGGTCTTCACCGACTCATCGGTCCCCACTTGATTCAAAGTTTCACCCTAGACAAGGTTAGCAATATGCCCTAGTGTGGAGGACTACTCACAGTGACTAAGGGTACATAGACATACTCAATCAACTTACGTCGATTGGGTGTGTCTAGTTATCCTAAGTCAATGTGAGTTGACCCTAACACTAGATCATGTCCCTATCTTCGCATAGGGCGAGAATGGTGATCCATTCATGCAATTATGTTAGTTAAGTTGAACATACTATGTAAGGTATTGAGACATAAAAAAATGTATCATAGTATCCTTATAATGACTCATGTCATTACAAAGGTACTATGTTATAGTTGGTGTGTGTCAACATCCAACTGAGTTCCCTCATCTGGATGAACATACCTTATATTGAAATTTTAATATCCCATTATTCTCTTCATTTCAAATTAATTACAACAATGCCTACTGATTCAACTAGGTCATTTAACCTATAAGGTTACAAGTTAAAACTGTATGAGAGGTAGGTATGCAGATAAAATATGCTTCCTAACCAATTAATTACATGTTTATGTTTATTATAAAATGAACAACTTGAATCATGTTTTTACATAATAGATCTTGCATTTATGAAAGTGTTAATTAATTTCTTACTTATTTCAGCCCTAGCTTAAATAAGTTCCATACAAACCTTTTATTTTAGACTTCATGGAAATGAAGTCTAAATTCCATTTTAATTCCTTTCCAAGCATTCCTAATTTTGATTAAGGAAGTTTGCTTAAGGAAGAACACTTTCAATTATTTAATTTCAATATTCTTGATACATTTAACAAGATCTTAGGTTATGTCTATGATTCATTTTATGGGAAGTATCTTTCTCCCCTAAATTATGGCTAATATCCATTTATAAAACAAATTGCACATGATTAACTATAGCAAGGTTTACACATGTACATCCATATAATTCAAATTCAGTCCTTTTTATAATGATTGAGGATCTTCTTATGAGTGTCAACTTTATAAGTTACATCTCTACTTGAGAAAATAACCCAACTAATATCTCAGATTCCTACCCCAACCATTCATATTATTTAAGTATATAAACTACCCTTCTTCATTAGGGTAATACATAGCAATTCAGCCCAATTTATGAAAATATATTTAAGTATATAAACTTCCCTTCTTCATTAGGGTAATACATAGCAATTCATCCCAATTCATGATAAGAAGTATTACAAATAAGTATTATTTAGCAATCATCACATATTTTATTCATCAAGGAGTGATACATTTATTGAATCCAAAAGTGTTTCAGAGATTACAAAGTATTAATACATTAGTACAAAACTAAATCTTATTACAAATTTCTTTTCCAACAAGTACATCCAAAGTAATGAAGCCACATATAATCAAAATAAATATGTAATTTCTTTAGTAAAATAGATGTAACTTCCTATATGTCTTTCTCCTTTCATCTCTTACGAATTCCATCTACAAAATTGTTAGCATGGGTCAGTTCATTGAAGTAAGCATGATAAACACTATATCATTAAAACAATGTGCTTTTAACTAACTATTTCATAAAAAGAACTCTGCTATTTATGAAACAGTCCAGAAAACACAACCAAAACTAACAGAAAGACACATCCAGAAAGAATACAATCCAAGAAGAAGAGAGAGATGTTTTAAATTTTTTAATCAAAAGTAAGGTTTAGTCAATCAACCTATCAACCCCATATTTTCATCATAAAACTCATTTTAACATACTAGAAATAAAACATCAGAGTTAAAGAAGAATAACATTTCATCTTAACTTTACCTTCACTTCCATGTAACCAATTTAAGTTCCTTCAATCAGCTAAGTCTAATTATCAAGAAGAAATATAAGATACATAAAATTATCTTTCAGATTAATCCTTCTATTTTAACAATAATGAATGTTGACTTTTAGATAATTATCCCATTGTCTCATACTCATCCTAAAGCCTAAGATGAGAATTAATCATAAATAAGATCATACAGACAAGTAAGGGTAACTAAATCATCATAAACAATCAAATTAATCTCTATTAAAGCATCCTAAAAGTCATGGGCTTAGATTAGTATTCAACTCATGGTAGCAATCAAAGATCACAAACATACAAACCTTATAAAAAGTATAAGGTTGCTTCTATTAGTCCAAAAAAACAAGATCTCATTCAAGCCTCGCACAAGTTACAAACCACCCTAGTTCCGCCCATTATTATATCATAGTTGATGGATTTGAACATCAAAGTGGACATCACTTACGTGTTCTTATGAAGTCATCCTAGTTGAGATTAGATTCTCGTGACCCCTACATTTTTCCTTTCTATTCATCTTTTTTCACACCTCCATGACCCTGTCAGATATTTTTACGTAGGAGATGTAGGATGATTCCCACATATCCCACTACAAATTTGAGGAATATTTGGCGATTCCAATATTGACCGAGATCTCTAAGTAGCTATCCTCCTTGACCTTTCCATTTCACCCACAGAGGTTAGACAAGATTTCAATGCCTTAGATTTACACATTCCTATAGTGCCCATAATAGACAATCATTTTCCCTAATCTTTCCTTTTATCCATTTATGCACATCTTTACATATTTTTCCTCTTCACCCTATTTATCCATTATATAGGCATATTTCTATATCATATCAATTGTCTAGGAATGACCTCGGGAGGTCGAGTGCATTCTAGAGTCATGTGTTGGTTATTGGACGTACAAAATATTTGAACTCGACGTGAAGGACTAGTTCCTTTTTGTTTCCTCTTTTCTTTCATTTCTTTCATCCATCCTTTTCCTCTCCCATTATTCTGTGGGTGTTTATACACCCCCGAATATGTCAAGTTAGGAATATGGCATGCCCATTTTGGGTCTTGAATCATATTATTAGCATATGGGAATGTAAAAATAACCCTCACTATCAGGGTGGGATGTTAATTACTCATCCAATTTACCTTCCCTTCACACTCCTCCTCAAGGTTCCAATAATGGCTCATCGGTTAAAATTGAGGAGATTGATCAAGCTATCTATAGTCCATAACCCAAGTTCTTCAACTAAAATAACATGACATTTACTTGGATAACAAAGGTTCAATCCTCGTGTTTTTCTAAGCCTTAAATCATTATGAAACTTGATTTGATTCATTCATATCGATTACTGGATGATGATTTTTTAGCACGGTTCGACCGAAGAAATGATTGTCTCAATGCTACAAATCAATCCTTGGATAAGATGTAAGGGTGTAGTGATGTTCTTCTACAAAATAACGCTTCTAACCCTCCTCTTATGATAGAAAATCCACTTAAAGAGGGGTGTCCTATTATGGATCAATTCATAGTAAAAATCACGTTCCTTTAATTCCTAACAAGACTCAAAACACACCTAAGTCACATTCAACGCCTTCGTGAAGTGATGTGATTTCAACATTATTGGATAAATTTAGGGAACTAGAGCTTACCCAGTCTTCTTGTTCTACCAGGTTTACGGGGAAAGAAAAATTCCCCCACCACGTTCAAGATTATATCAATGTGCCCTCTACACCTTCACATCCTTTGGTCTACATGGGTGTTCCTAGCACTAGAAACCTCCTTACTAGATTAGGCACATTAGGTATGCCTTCTCATTCTTCATACAAATATCCTCCACAGGGGCCAACTAGAAGTGTGTTCTCAAATGTCATTCGAACCGATAATATGATGTTCCCTAGTTTCACACATAATAGTTCTTATATAAATAATGTTCCCCATACCTTCACATGTATTCTAAATCACCGCAAGGGGACATGTTTTCTTTTCTCGTTCATATACTTAGCATCGAGTTATTCCTTACACCCTCGTAAATTATTAAGTTGTGCCTTACCAACCTCCTATCCCACCTCTACCTCCCCATCGGTGGTTGAGTCCTACGTAGTGGGAACATACTCTGAGTATCTTAAGGATCCCCTTAACTTTATCATACAAAGTGTAATGGTCCCACAACCATCTCCAAACCTTCCCAAATTCAAAGGGGAGGAAGATCCAAATGCACACATCAAAGTGTACACCAAATCCAATAGAGAGATACTCCCATGGGATTTGATTGTAGAGAATATAGTCCCCAAATACCTTGAGGGGATTACTCTTTCCGGTACTATAGAATATCAGAATTTTAATTCTTTATTATAAACAACTCATGTCCAATTTTATAAATTATTTTGATATGAACAATCTCTTAAGAACGAGGATCGAGAGAATTCCTTCACATCAAATAAGAGCATATGAATCCACTACCCATTTCATCTAGAGGTGGAAGAAAGTTGTTTATTCCTCTGTCAGGTGCTCTAACATGGATCAAACTGATATTTTTGATCTATTCATCCACTCGCTCAATTGAGAAACTAATGAGGAAGCACAAAATTTTCCTTTCATGAGCTATGAAGAGGTTTTATAAGGCATTCTCTGCATTGACCAAGTGGTGATTGATAGTGACCGAAAGACATATGGCTCAAATTAGAGACTTTTCACTCCCTCTCGGGATAACTCAAATTACCCAAACAGTTCAAACAATAATAATCAAGGACCTAAAGTCCTTAACAAGAACCATGGTGCTACAACGGATGGTGTAACTAACCAATCTAAAAATTTGAATGTTGTTAACACCAACAATGTAAATAATGGTAATAAAAATGCAAATACAAACAACCAAAGGAGTAAAAATTTCACTCCTTCCATTAATGTGGTTGATTTTAGTCATCCTTTGATTCCTCCTTACTAGGTCTATGCCTAAGGCCGGTTCAATACCCAAACCAATTTCTAAATCAGTATCAAAAGCCGAAAGAGGGATTCACGAGAACCGATGTCAAAAAGTGATGCACCACAACGAAGTTGCACTCCGATGGTAACGTCAAGCCAACGCAATATGCAAGATTCGAAACAATGGAAAGAAGATTGCAAGTAAGAAGAATGGGTCTGCTCATGCTCATAGATCGAAAAATAGGAAGTACAAATAGGGGTGCTGTGTAACCCCCATGCCTAAACATGGAAAGAACTCAATGACGCCACTGATGCATATGACGTTGACTGACGCATATGATGCCACTAGAAGAGGAGTTACAATTCCAAATAAGGAATGTAACTCCTATGACACATGATTGACGATGAAATGACAATGTCAGATTCTATGACAGAATCTGACACTTGTCATTTGACTTCCTAAGACCTATGACTCTCACAAGGCGAGATGACTCACCTAGGTGATGTGGATAATGACTGGACAGTCACACACACCAAAACCCCCTTCATCAAATCCAAGAAAGAGGTCAAGGTAAGCTAGAATAGAAAAAGAAGACTCCCCTAGATAACTAAGAAAGATGTGTCAATGGGCCCTAAAGCAACTAAAGGCCTGATAAGGTGCCCATGTACAAACAACATCTTTCTAGAAAGAAGAAGAGGAGAAGGAGGACTATATAGCTTGAAGAAGATGGGTGGCTACAGCAGACCTCACCCCAAGAAGAGACCGCAAGTGAAGAAACTTCACCTCAGTGAAGGGCTTGGTGAAAATGTCTGCAACCTGATCAGCTGTCTAAACATACTTGTATGTCGATGATGTTTTCATGTATCAGCTCCCGTATGAAGTGCATATGAATCTCAATGTGCTTCGTCCACTGATGCTGAATTGGATTTCTACAAATCGAGATAGTGCTCATGTTGTCACAGTAGATAATGGTAGGCCACCGAAAGTGGATGCCAAACTCTGTCATAATACCCTGTAACCAAACAGCTTCTGTGGTAGCGTTAACTACTCCTCTGTATTCTACTTCTGTCGATGATATGGCAATGGCGTTCTATTTCTTGCTGGACCAACTGATAGGACCTGAACCAAGAGTGAAATTGTAGCCTGAGGTAGACTTCCGATGATCTAGATCACCGGCCCAATCTGAGTCTGTAAATCCAACCAAGTCAATCTCAGTCCCTCCTAAGTAATGAATACCATTTATGTGAGTGCCACGAACATAGTGAAGGATCCACTTTGCTACTTTTAAGTGCAACTCATGAGGCTCCTACATAAATCTGGACATGATCCCAACGGCATACGATAGATCTGGCCAAGTGTGAGTAAGGTAGATCAAGCTTCCCACCAACTGTCGATAAAGGGTACCGTCAACCAAGGGGGAAGAGCAATCAGAAACCAACTTAATCCCAAAAAGAAAAGGAGTAGGTGAGGACTTGTAGTGGACATGTGAAACCGAGCAAGCAAATCAAGAGAGTACTTAGGCTACGAGATCATAATTCTGAGTCAGATTGTGAAATATGGATCCCAAGAAAGTAATGAAGCAATCCTAAGTCAGACATGGAGAACTTGTTGGCCAAGGAGATCTTCACAGAATCAATGATAGAGGAAGAGCTACCGGTGATCAACAAGTCATCAACATAGAGAACAAGAATAAGCATGGAGTCATCCTATCATAGAATATACACATTTGGGTCAAAGTGACACTGAGTGAACCCTGATGCAAGTAAAAAGGAGTCCATCTTGGCATACCAAGCCCGAGGGGCTTGTTTAAGGCCGTAGAGAGACTTCTTTAATTTGCAAATGAGGGATGGATCATGGACATAACCTGGAGGTTGTTCCATATAGATCTCCTCCTCTAGGTCCCCATGAAGGAAGGCACTCTTAACGTCCATCTGGTGGACTTCCCATCTATTAGTGGCAGCGATGGCAAGGGTCAGTCGAATGGAAGTCATCTTCACAACCGGAGAAAAGGTTTCTGAGTAATCAACCCCAGCTACATGGGAGAAACCCTTAGCTACAAGTCACACTTTATACTTCTCAACTTTTCCATCAGCTCCATACTTTGTTCGATATACCCACCTACACCGAATGATTTTTCTTCCTTTCGGAAGAAGGGTAAGATCCCAAGTGTCATTCTTTATGAGTGAGGAATACTCCTCATCCATGGTAGAATCCCACTCAGGAATCCCAGAAGCTTCGTGGAAAGATGGTGGATCAGAAGCAGAGGTGAAGAAGGAGTGAGGTCCAGTGAAGTCTGAGTGAGTATGTCTCTCATCCAAAGGATCTCCAACTAAATCTCCAGCACTCTGTAAAGTTTTCCTGGCCCAAAGAGGTCCCGACGGCTCAGGCTCCGAGTCGAAGATTCTTCACTTGAGTGAGAAGGGACATAGTCCTCATCATCACTACTGTCAGAATCAGAAGACTCAGAAGTTTGAGGATCGGGAGGAGCAGGGAGAGGTGGAACTCGCTCAACAACATCATCATCTGAAGAGTCAGAATCTGAATCAGTGGGCAAAAGGACCTCAGTGGAAGTTGAAGTCAAGGATGACTCATCAAACTTCACACTCCTCTCAATATAAAGCTCACGGGTGGTAGGGTTCAACAATTGATATCCCTTCACACCATCAGGATACCCGACAAAGATACAAGGTTTGGATTGTGGATCTAATGCCTTGCGTTTCTTTTTGGGAATCCGAGCCATAGCCTTGGATCCGAAGACTCGAAAGTGCTCGACATCAGGCTTGTGTCCAAACCAAGCTTCAAAGGGTGTCATCCCTCTTACTGCCTTGTGTGGGACACGGTTCTGAATATAACAAGCACAATTCACTGCTTCAGCCCAATACTATGGAGGAAGATATTTCGAGTGAACCATACAAGTAGCCATCTCCTTTAAAGTTCAGTTCTTTCTTTCTGCAACTCCATTTTGGGAAGGGTTGTAAGCAACTGTACGCTACAAAGCAATCCCCTCAGAAGTGTAGAAATCCTCAAACCTATTGCTCACATACTCACCTCCATTGTCGGTTTGAAGAACCTTGATAGACCATTCTGCTTGTTTCTCAACAAGAGCCTTAAAGTTTTGAAAAATCTCAAAAAATTAAACTTAAGCTTAATAAATATACCCAAGTATAACATGAAAAGTCATCAATGAAGGTTAGTATATATAGAGCTCTAGTAAAAGAAGGAGACGGAAAAGGGCCAGAAACGTCACTATGAACAAGATCCAAGGGACGAGTAGCTCTCTAGGATTTTCCCTTGTCAAAGCTTTTTTTAGGGTGCTTTCTAAGGTCTGACCCACAAAGACCCTTAGAAAACTTAACTCGGGGTAGCCCATTGACCATTTCATTTTGGCTCAATTATTCAAGGTAACAATAATTTAGATGCCCAAAATACTCATGCCATAACTTGCTAACCTCATTTGCATGAGTGAGCAAGGCATTGGGCGTTGAATCAGAAGAGAAGTGGGAAAAGGTATACAACCGTGAATGGTGATCTGCCTTTCCCTCAGCCACAGTGCAGTCAGAGTTAAGCTCATGAATAATCACCGAGTTAGGACCAAATTCCACTCACATTCCTTCACCAAGGTGGGTGATTTGGTAAACCAATAGGAGATTGGTAGAGAGATTGGGAACACTCAACACTTGGTTAAATGTTCCACCTTCAATCTCTACCGATCCACTACCGAAACCAACACATGAGTGTCATCACCCAACGTGATTTGGGACATGCCACATGGTTCAATGCTAGAGAATTCAACCTCTGAAGAAGCCATGTGGTGCAAGGCACCGAATCGATAATCCAAGTTGATGATGGAGCTGATCTAGCTACAAGGGCCTTACCTTTCTTCTTTTCATTTTTAGTCTCCTTTGCATTAGAGGACTCACCTTTCTGAGCATTTTGTTTAACGGATTCAGGAACACTTATTTTATTCTTCTCAAGTAAATGAGTTAAGTGATCAATTTGTTTCCGAAAACAATGTTGCTCGTCATGGCCAATATTCTTACAATAGGAGCATTTATACTTTTCCTTCTTTGCTTTAGGCTCAGAAGTCAAAGTATGAGTGATGGGCTTAACTGGGGGTTGGTTGGTCTTGGTTTCTTTCTTAGGTTGGTCCTTAGTTTCTTTCTTCTTTTCATTTTTCTTGCCCTTATTCGCCACAAGGGCATGTGACTTGGATTTTAGAGTCCCCATTTGAATGAGTTTGTCCTGTTCTCGAATGAGTTGGGACGAAAAACTATCAAAGGAGGGCATAGTCCAAGTACTACCCAAGGTGGCTTTCATGGCGTGAAAAGTTGAAATGAAAACAGAGTATTCAGGACCTAACTTAGAAAGAATCGACAAGATCAATTGAGAGTCTTTCTTATCCACTTTACATTCCTTTAGAAGCATTCTAGTGCGGACAAATTTTGAGAAGAAGGCCTGTAGGTTTTCAAAGTCACTAGGGTTTAACCCTAGTAGTTCGTTCTCCAACTCATGCGCTCTCATGTCATCTTGCTTCCCAAACATATCATCGAGTGTTTTCCACGCTTGATTGGGTGTTGAGGAAGTTTCGATGTGGAAGAGCAAGTCGGGAGAGACGGACATACAGATAAGACCTAAGGCTTCATCACAACGGTTGAACCATTTAGATTTTTCGGGTTCATCAGTAGGTTCGGTCTCTAACCCCATGGTAACTCGGTATAACCCTTTACTTCGCAAAACCAATATAATTTTAGATTTCCATTCGAAGAAATTAAAAGGTGTGAGCACTGGTACTTTAGAGATATCCATAATGAAGAGATAGAACCAAGGAATGCAGAAGGAAGGAGAGAGAAAGGAAACAACCACCCCAGAACAAAATTACACCCCCGAGTTTGGCACTTTATAATTCAGTGCATTGATTACAACCAGATGCGACTGTGTTCCGAGAACTAGTTTGTCACTCACCTTACAATTAGCATAATAACGCGCAATGGTGGAGACAACAATCAAGGTTTGTAGGGCGCAATAGATCGACACTGCAAGTAAGCACAAGAAAGAGAGAAGCAAGAGGGGAAAGAAAGAGCTTTGTGAGAAATAGCATCTCACATCACATGAAAGAATCCCTTTGTCGTAAGACTGTGGCGGACGCACTCACAAGTCCACAAAAAGGAATAAAACAAAGCTCAAGAAAAATGAGTTGAATTAAGCAATACAAAGACACCCCCTAGAATGCGGCACTTTATAAAATTAGTGAATTTACAAAAAATGATCCCATCATCTAGAGTGTGAAAAAACATGCAACTTTGACTAAATAAGTGCTCAAAACCGAGCAACGAGTCAAAAGTTATAGCAAAAACCAATTCCCACAACTGATGAGAAAAAAGCCAATAAGCTTGCAAACAGATTAAAAAAGTGCCCTAAACGCATGCAAAAGGTGTCGTATGTATGCTCGTTGGAAATGGCATGGAATTTGAGATAGGGTTTGTTTGTATTGCGAGGGGGGATTAGCCACCTGCCAATCCCGGACCTCACCCTTCGTCTTTGGCACTCGACGGAAGGTTAATAAAACAAGCCAAAAAACTTACAATGCCAATAAAATGTAATGTTTTTACCTTATACCTTTTAAAAATAATGAAACAACACGTTTTTTTAGAAGAGTGATAAGATAAAAAGAATGCAACCACGTTTTTAAAGAAAAGTGAATAAAAAACGTATTTTTAGAGAGATATTACCTGGCAGCGGACTGAGAAAGCCACGTGGGGATGAAAGGCAGGTAAAAATAGATAATGTAGTGACTGTCCACTATAAGTAAATGCCAGAATAGTCCAGATGAAGGAGAAAATGCCTTAATATCCCAAAAATGCCTTAATGAATCCAAAAACGCCTTAATAATGACCCAAAAAATGCGAGTACACATGCAAAAACACAGGAAAGGAGAAAAATGCCTTAGACAGATTCAAAATGCAGAGCAGATTGAAAATGCAGCCAGGGGATAGAAAAATGCCCGAACAAATTTAAACACACGGAACAAAGGGGAAAACGCAGCCGGGAGAAAACCGCTTTGAGGAAGGCAAAAAACACTGGGCAGATTGAAAATGCAGCCGAGAGGATAGAAAAACACACGGAACAAGTTAAAAATGCCTGGAAGTCATAGAAGGTTGAACGTTGAAGCTAGGGAATGTAGCAAGGCTTGAAAAAACATGAGTAGAATCCCAAAACGTGAGAGGTTTTGCAAAAACATGAGAGACCAGGAAAAAACGTGAGAGGTTTTCAAAACAGCTCGCGCAAACGTAGAGACCAGGCGAGAGGTAATTTTGAGACAGCAAGCAGCAAACAACAACGAGGAGGAAAAAGATCAGAATAGTCTGAGTATACACCGGTGAAGAAAAAACAACGATTCCAACCAGTAATCATAGGTCCACTCCAAAAAATCGAGCTCTTCTTTTACCCTGCAGCTGAATCTGAACACAACCAACAAGAAATAACCCAGAAACAACAGCCACAAAGATCTAGAAATATCCAAATATGAACTCAGCTGATAAGCAAACCAACCAAATACCTTAACTTGCAACTGCTGAAACCTCAATACGAGGTGAGCAATAATTCCAAAATGATAATCGAAAAAAACTTGCACACGAGGAAATGAGAAGAAACCAGAAGTAATAAACAACTGAGAAACGAAGAGTGCACGTTTACCGAAACCAGCTCTGATACCATGAAAGAGGGATTCACGAGAACCGATGTCGAAAAGTGATGCACCACAATGAAGTTGCACTCCGATGGTAACATCAAGCCAACGCAATATGCAAGATTCAAAACAATGGAAAGAAGATTGCAAGTAAGAAGAATGGGTCTGCTCATACTCATAGATCGAAAAATAGGAAGTACAAATAGGGGTGCTGTGTAACCCCCATGCCTAAACATGGAAAGAACTCAATGACGCCACTGACGCATATGACGTTGACTGACGCATATGACGCCACTAGAAGAGGAGTTACAATTCCAAATAAGGAATGTAACTCCTATGACGCATTGACGCAAATGACAATGTCAGATTCTATGACAGAATCTGACACTTGTCATTTGACTTCCTAAGACCTATGACTCTCGCAAGGCGAGATGACTCACCTAGGTGATGTGGATGATGACTGGACAGTCGAGACACACCAATAAAAACCAAGGCCAGAGGCCTCCAAACTTCAACTAAAATAATCAACAACGAGAATAATAGGTATTATAGGTCATAGAAAAACCTAAACCAAAGACCTTATGAATATGATCCCGACTTGTACTTTAGTTTCCATAAGGTTAGAGGAAAAAATACTCAAACATGTCATGATTGTAATAAATTCATACAATAGCTACCAAAATACTAGAGATGGATCTTCATTGAGATGTTCTTAGATAATCCCATGACACCAACTCAAAACACCCACATAGGGCTTGTTACTTTGTAAAATGTTGCCCTTGGGGTTTATATAGATCCCCTTCCAACGCACCCTGAGAATGGAAATCTTAACCCTTGTGGAACCAACAACCACGACTCCCATAGGAAACAAAAATCACAAAGCATCTACATCTACAAACCCTTTAGTAGCTCCTCCTTTAGATGGTCAAAAGATGACTGAAATTCTAGGCTTAGTTGAGATTAAAATCGAATCTGAAGTTAATACAATGACTCACACCTACAATTATTCTTCACAACCTCTTCTAATTCATCCCTTAATGTCAAATGATATGTCGGTAGCTCATAAGATAGTAGGGGCATATGATTTGATCACGACCGACTAAGGCCTTTTCATACATCTCTTTCCTAGATTTGTTAAATAATTCCCCTATGTATCAATCTATTTTATTATAAGTGCTAGGTCTTGGTCATCTTATCCACGTCACTCCTCCTCCAGAGAGACCTAAATCAATCATTTATAATTTGAATTCTATCCCTTGGGAAACCCGAGAGAGATGTTGGATTCATGTTTGATATTAGTAAGTTTCCTACTAGTGATGAGTTGACATGAAGAGGTGATCATGAGTTATATTTACAGGTTTGGATTTCTAATAATTATGTTAAGTGAGATATGATAGATTATGGGGCTACTATTAATATACTCCCTTTCTCATTTCTACAAAATTTAGGCTATGAAGAAACAAACTATTCCTCCACCCAAAACATGCTTTGAGAGGATATGATACTCTCAAGGAAACCTCTATTGGAACCATAGTTCTTCCAATCACTCTTATTCCCAAGACCAAGTTAACTAAGTTTTATATTATAGATCGGAAACTAACTATAATATGATTCTCGATTGACCTTAGATTCATAGAATGAAGGAAATCCCTTCCACGTTATTCCAAGAAGTCATATTATTGCATCTAGGGAAGGTCTTCATGGCTCAAGATGACTGAAATCATTCAACATCCTCCGGTAAAATTGAAGAAGAAACCACAGGTCTATACTAAATTTGAACTCCCATAAAACCAATTAAACAATCATAATCCTTGAGGAAACTATTCCCATGACTAATATTTTTCCTACGACTAAGTTGGAAGCCCCTATGGTAATTTAAGGGGCCTAGGCTAATGAAAAAAGTTGTAGTGGTAGAAATTGTGTCAATGAAAACCATAGTTGAAATTGTTAAGCTTTTGGAGAATGATTTGCCAATTGTTCTCCCATTTTATTCCTTAGGCATAGATCATGCTCTTGGAATTTCCTTTCTTCCATCCAGTGTCTTTGATGAGGTTTATATGGTTGAGGTCTCAGAATTTAATGATAAAGATTCCAAGAATGATCAATATTTTATATTCCCCGATGACTATTGGACTCTCAACTACAAAATTGTAAAGTGCCTTTTTGGTGTTAGGGAAGGGGTGATCCTCACTTCCCCTGAGGGGAGGATCATGCCTTTTTATTTCAAGATGAAATGTGAATGCAAAAACAAAAGAGCTAGATATGAGACTCTACTTCTTCATCTTATCATGGTCAAGAGTATGGGTGTGAACAAAGTTAAAGTTTTGGGTGACTCTCAACTCATTTCTAACCAAGTTTTTGAAGTCTATGAGACTAGAGCGGACCAGCTACAACTCTACAAATTTTCTATTCTCAAGCTTTCTAAAGGATTTGACCTCATCTCCATAGAAGCTATTCTATGAGAGAAAAACCTACTCATTGATTCTATGGCTAGTTCTTCCTCATCCTTCTATTTGAGTGAGGATTTAAAGGAAACTGAATTCATTGTTTCGATACGCATTAAGCTTTTTGGTTTGAAGGATGTTAACCAATGCAATTTTGGAATATGTCGAGACAGAGAACAAGCTCGCCACATTGGATTTTGTGAAAAATGATGAGGCAATCTTAGGATACCTCAATGCTTATATAGACCTTCATCTCGTGCATCAAAATAATGGCGTTTCCCTTAAACCACACTCTTCCTCTTGCTTCAAGGATCATACATTGAGGTCTTCTTCTTCTGAATATTTTGAAATCTATGAATTTGAGGAAGACTTAGAGCTACCACTAGACCCACCTATGTTTGAAGAGGGTAATTCCTCTTTAATTGAGGGAACAATAGACATAAACATAGGGATGGAGGAGGAACCCAATATCTTAAAACTTGGTTCTTCACTATCTCCTGAAGAAGTATAAGCACACACAAAGGCGCTTAAAGAGCATTCAAAATCCCTCATTTTTAGCTATAAGGATATGACGAGTGTTTCCCCCAATATTTTAATGCACAATTTGATTACAAATCTGGATTCAATCCGGTGAAGAAGTGAGACCCATGAAGCCAAAGGTGGATTTAATGGTTAAAGAGGAGGTAATGAAACTCCTGCAAGTAGGGTTTATTAAGCCTATGGATTATTCCATATGGGTGTCAAACATCATCCTATTCCTTAAAAATAATGGGAATATATGCATCTACATTGATTTCAGGGACATTAACAAGGCTTGTCCCAAATATAATTTTCCATGCCCTTGATTGAAGTTATCAAATATGCAATGGTTGGATACGAGTTGTTCTCTCATGGACAAATTTTTTGGTTATAACTAGATCAAGATTTATGAGGACCAAACAGAAACCACTTTCACAACTCCTTGGGAACCTTCTGTTATGCAATTATGCCTTTCGTGTTGAAAATGTCGAGCCACTTACCAATGGGAAATGACATACATATTTCATGATCTTATTCATAAGATCATGGAATCATATGTTGATGACCTACTAGTGAAGGTGAGAAAATGTGGAAATCATCCCGAGGTGTTTTGTGTAATTCTCTCGTGCTTAATTGAATATGGAGTAATGTTAAATCTTGAGATATGTTTGTTTGGAGTAATATGAGGCAAGCTGTTAGGATAAAACATTTCATCCCGAGGCACTAATGTTGATCTAAAAAAGATCTGGGAATTTTTGGAGATGTTACCACCCATAGATGAATCAAGTATCATGTCTTTCTTGGGTAAACTTTGGGAAATTCACAAGTTTATCCTGACTTACTATATTCCATTAACCCTATCAATGGCTTACTGAAGAAATATTATTACAAAATTTGGGCAACTAAGTATTGCAAAGCATTCAAGTCAGTGAAGTGTTTCCTTATGTCACCACCTACGCTCATGTCACCAAAATTTTATCATCCTCTAATCTTATATTCTTGAGTCACTAATGTCTCGATCACATCTATGTTGACATAGGAGGAATATGATTGTCATGAGTGGGCCATTTACTTCATTAGTCATACCCTTCTCGATTAAGATACGTGATATACACAAACAGAGGAGTTCTTATCTATTATTTTTGTAACAAATAGGTTGAGGCATTACATGTTTAACTAAGAAATAAGAGTGATAGTTAAATCTGACTAGTTGCAAATATTCTTAACCCAGACTTCCTTATCTAATGAGGATGGTCATTTCATTACATTGATGGGTGATTTTTAACTCACCTTTATTAACCAAAAGTACATAAAGGGACAAATTATTTTAGATTGGTTAGTAGATAACCCTATATACTTTGTGGAGATCTAGAGGATTTGGATTTCCATGATGAATGTGTGTTTTATGTATATGAAAATCCCTCTATTGCTTCAATTCCATGGTATGCTTTGATATTGTCAATCACATTGTGGACCGGACATATCTTGAGGGAGAAACCTCATGGAAAAGATGATGTCTACATGTCATAGCAGCCAAGTACGTAATTGTCGAATAAATTATCTATCGAAGATCCTTTAACAATATGTTGTTAAGATGAGTTGATGAAGAATATTCGAAGAAGATCCTCTTTGAATCCCACACTGGGTATATGGTGGTCACTTCGAGAGATCATGTAACCACTCACAAGATTCATCGCATGTGCTATTTATGGCCCACTTTATAGAAAAAAATTATAGAGTATGTATGCAAGTTTCAAAAA
The DNA here is from genome assembly GCA_018340775.1 of Taxus wallichiana var. yunnanensis. Lineage (NCBI taxonomy): Eukaryota > Viridiplantae > Streptophyta > Pinopsida > Cupressales > Taxaceae > Taxus > Taxus wallichiana. The sequence goes on from CM031235.1 coordinate 43,035,704, forward strand.
TGTCAAGAGTTCTCACATGAGATACATATTCCTGTTTTGGCTCTACAACCCATTGTGACACCTTGGCCCTTCTCTACTTGGGGTCTTTATTTGATAGGGAAATTATCTTCCTCATCACTAGATGGCCATAATTTCATCATCATAGCCATGGAATATTTTACAAATTGTGTTAAGGTCATGCCTCTTACTACTATACCTAGATTTGTAATCGTAAAGTTTTTTTAAAACTAGATCATATGCAAGTATGGTGTCCCACAATTAATTATTCCAGATAATGGAACACATTTCAAGAATGAATAGGTGTGAGAATTATTTTTGCAATTCAAAATATCTCACCACATATCCTCTTTGTACTACCCTCATGCTAATGGAAAATTTGAGGCTACCAACAAAACCCCAAATCTATTCTCCGTAAGATGGTTAAGGAGAACAAAAGGGATTGAAACTTAAAGTTATTTATGATTTTGTGGGCCTATAGGAAGTCAGTTATAACTCCCACGAGGGAAACCCTTTATTCTTTAGTCTTTGGATTTGAAGAATTTTTACCATTAGAAATCGAGTTACCTTATCTTCGCATATCTTTACAAGGAATTTTGGATGAAGATGCGTACCGAGAAGTGTGGTTGGCTGATTGGAAATCCTCGATGAAGTTCAACTTAGAGCTGAAAATTTTCATAGCTTTTATGCTGACAGGATGTGTTGTTTAGACAACAAGAAAGTATACGAGTATGAGATACATGTAGGATATCTAGTGTTAAGACCTAATATCCAAATTGATAAAAATTCTGTGAAGAAATAAAGATTATACCCAAATGGTTAGGCACATACTAAGTAATAGAGGACTTGAAGAATGGTGAATTTTTCCTATGTAATCTGGAAGGTTAGGAATTTAGCGAATCGGTTGATTCACTTCACCTTAAACATTTCTATGCATAATTCATCTACATCTCCACTTGTACATTATTGCATTCATACTGCATCCATACTATATTGTCATATTGTGGAATTATAAACTGAAATTACTTTTCAAGAAAACTTTTAAAAACTTTTTAAAATTGGTAAAAACATTCAATCGTACCTCTTTAAGTATCCATCATATCATCACAAAATTGTTCTAATCTCTTCATCATCTCAGTTGTTAGATGGAATTTTGACATTGGTTCTACCAAGACTTGCACACCTAGTTTTATTCACATTTTCTTCTGGCTTAGGTGTCTTTGCCCATAGTCCTTACTAGAAGCTTGTTGATGTCACATATTTCCCTAAACACCTCTTTTGTGACAAAAGCATTCTAAACATTTCATCCGGACCTCTTGTTCACTTATCTCAACCTTCGGTGATGAGCCCTCGCATCTTGCTTTGGTTATGTGGGGTTGAGGCTAGGGGAAAGCATTTCTTCCAAAAGAACGTGTATAAAGTCACAAAAAAATATAAATCAACAAATAAATGAAAAAATTCTTTCTTTCAAAATAATTCTACACTTCTTTTCCCTACAAATATTTACGGTGACAATCCCACAATTCCTACTAGTGGCATGAGATTGGGAAAGGAGGAAGTTCCCTTACTCATGTATGTCTTATCCTTGGTGATGAGCCCATGCTTCTTACTAGTAGCATGGGGTCCCATCAAATAACTTGATAAGTTATAAATAATTCAATGACTAAAAATTTCTTTGAAATGGTGAAAATCCTAAGAAAATGAGTTATATGTATATGTTAGAAGAGATTCAAATCATTAAAACAAGATTTTGTCAATCAAAAGGTCATCTATGGATCTAAGTCTAGTTAAACTTGCAAAAAAACACATCCTAGGATGGTTAGTTGAATTTGAGTAGGGATTTTTGTAAGTTATAAGTTGGATCTTTGTCAAAATATTATATTTTTCTCATTATTTTCACGCATCAAAATCACACAACTCACATCCCTCCTGGCTCTCGATGATGAGCCCTTGCATCTTAAGCGATTGCATGGGTTTAGGAGATGAGTGATTTCACTCACTTATTATATCACATTCACCATATTTTGATAATAAAATAAAAGTGTTAGATATTACTTGAAAACCAAAGTATTGAATTATGATTTTTCCTCATATGTATCATCATATATAAAAAGATACATTGTTTTTTTTACACATTTGCATCATCATCATCCACAACATACATCCATAAAATCATGTAAAACCATAAGATATTCTAATCATCTAAGAGTACATAAGTGAAGAAAACCATCAACGAGTCAATTCTTAAGTAGAATAGTCAAACCAAAAATAGATGTCTTTATGAATAGAGTTGAGTTTGTATACAATGCCATCACACTCTTGCGAGTGTGGTCAAAACACTCATCTATGAGCTAAAAATCCAAAAAAATGATATATGTTTCTAAAATAGTCCTAAAGCAATAAGTGTCAATGGTTTATCCCTCTCTCTAGGATCCCATTAAAGGTGTGATATGAGGGATCCTACTGCAACTCCTATGGTGGGAGTGAGAGCCTCCATGTGCCAATCGGTGAGAGTGGCCATGAGATGGGCGGTGATGTTACAATAGTGATATCCTCGTTGTTAGAATGTATTTGTTGTTGTCTCCTCTCAGCTATCTAGTGAGCTCGGCTCTCATCTCAGTCATGGCCATTATGGAATGCCATGTTGGCATGAACACATCAATATGATTACCAACCACCATTGGTTACCCAACTTCTACAAGAAGTTGATCGTGATTCTTCCATGAAGGAATATCGAAAGTGTCCAGAGAACCCAAAGAAGAATGTCTCATCAACGATCAACGATATCTAAAAACATAAATGAAAGTGACGACGAGTAAAAAAATCTCCAAAAACAAAAAAAAGGTATTATAGTTTGTAGTTTGTTAACAATCTATTCTAGAAGTAAAGTCAAGGGAAGAGTATTTTACTTACTCGGATATCCTAGCATCCACAATGGATCAACTAGTGCTAGTGGTGGTGTGGGAGCTATAACAGTATCTCCTACACTTTAACCTCTTCCACCTCTCTCCCATCCATAGAAAAACTCCTCATCTCCTCCTCCTACAGTGGAAGAGTATCCTCTCGAATGCAAAGTCTTGAACTCAGCCTATTCCTTGGCCATAGCTGCTATAAGGACCTATATAGTGGTCATCCACTCTGTGTCAATCTCCTCCTCTTTTCCCTCCTCAACTTAAATCCCATCCTCCATCTTTATCTCTATCTATATCTCATCCTCCTCCTCCCCATAGTGTAAGGGATTTTCCTTGATTTGTAAGATCAGAATCCATCTAATAGGCTCTTGCGTAAACTATGGAGTGCCAATTAGAACTCTAGGTATAAGAATATCCCACATGAGCTTTCCTTTTGGGCCAGCTCTAGCCTCTCGAATCCCTCTATATACTATCGGGACTACCGGAGGGCATCAATTTAAGGTAAACCAAAATTCAGGGCACCCTATGAATTGGATGGACCTCCACTTTCTGGTCTAATCTACTAACTATATAGTAGAACTTCAAGTACCCAAATAAATCATCTCCTCACCCCATAGTCCTACCATGTCTTGAAATACGGCCATGCAATCATGTCATCAAGTAGTAAATACAAAAACTAATATTTTTGGCCCCTTCATTAGATCCATGTCAATCCACCTCATTAATTTAATAGCCCTAGGATCAGCTATCCCAAAGCCCCTCCGATAGGGGATTATATTCTCATAAACCTAGCTCATGACTAAAATAGGGTGATTAAGGACCTTTCCCTTTAGTCGGAAAACTCTATGTAAGTCATGGTAAGTGGCACACGGATGTCGAATCCCCATATAAATATGTGGCCATGTTGCTCAATTCTCTGAATAATCGATGCCTAATATTAAAGGATTTTTCTCCTCCTTTGTCTCTAACCAAGCGCGAAGCCAAGATGCTAATAATGGTCTTGTTCAAGGTAGGGATAGGTGCGGAGGCAACATATATCGATCTCATCCCATGCTTGCACCGTTTGAGTTCTTGTGCATCTCCCATGTATGTCGTTGAGCCATGGGCCTAAAAATTATTCTCATTCTCTCTAAAATCAGCTTCCTTCCAATGACAGGAACTTCTAAAATCAAGTAAACATCCTATAGGGTAATCATCCACTCCCATATGATTCCAAGCAGCTAGAAAGTGTTATGTTCTTTATCATAATAGCTCGATCAATCACACATAAAAATGGCTCACTAGTGTTACTAACTACATCCGGGATATCTTCTATATCCCATCCCCGTCTGATAGATCCCTCTCATCCTGAATAAGAGCATCCAAAATTGGGGAAACCAGTCACACTCTTGAGATCTGCTCCATTTAATGTATGGTCCATGCAGTCATAAACATGAATAATAGCAAGTTAGAATCACTTCAATGCATAATAATCTCACCGAAAACATCCTAACAACATTTAAAAACTAGAATGTTTTTCATACTTCGTTAATTCTGAGAGTTTACCTAGCAATTATGCAATCACCACTCTGTGTAGAAAAAGACAATTGTGTAACTACCACAAAAATTCCACTTTTCCCATTAACCTTGCAATGGTTATGCAACCCACATGGCGGTTGCACAACCACCGCTTTGTGCGGAGAGCGGTGATTGCGCAATCACTATGGTGGTTCCATCCATGAAAAGTAGGTCATACCTTAGGGCACCAAAATCTCACAAAAAGACAAAAATAGACCTTTTTAATAAAACAAAATCCACATCTCCCGTGTTTCCCCTAGTGAACTTTTGACTATAAAATTAACAAAATATCCCCCCCTAAGTTAATTTTTTCACTTTTTTCACATTTTAGGGTAAAAATAAACAAATGAAAATAACTCACTTGTCTATGACCTACTTCTCCCCATTTTGTTAAGCTACCATCACATCAAAGAACTCTTCTTTTTATTGTATTCTCACTCAAAACTATCACGAGATAATCCAGAGCTCAAATTTCACCAAGTGGGTGAGTACAAATGATTTCTAGAAATAGTAATTTCAATATATATATATATAGCATGTTTTAACTCTATTTTGAGTGTGTGTGTTTTGCAGGGAAGGAGCATTACTTTGGTGCAGGTATATCTCTATCCCCACAAATATGATAAGTTCTCTTGTCGTTTTATTTTTGTATGTTTTGTCGATTATGTCTCTATCTGCACTTGATTCCTATTTTCTTCTTACAGGTAGCGGGAAGCTTGGATTGGCATAGTACCAACACATGGGCATGTCAGGTATAATCTCTAACCTTCCTATTTAGGAGCACCATACTCAAACTCTACATTTTATGCCTCTTCATAGCTAAAATGCTTCTCCAAGGGGCAATATGTACGCACCCAATTTTGCATTGTGTAACATTATTGGAACAGTTAAAGTCCCCAATGATGAAAAATATCAATTCCAATGATGTCCAAGTCCAATTTCCTAGCATGTTTTTATAGCTCATTATGCTTTACTTATATTTTCCTAGCTTCTTCCCTCTTTCATTAGTTAATTTATAGTTTTTCCTTAGCTTTATGGCCTTTAGTTATGGTACCATGCTAGTGGTTATCACGACCATCATGGCGATTGCAGAACTACCAATTTGCATAGACTGATGGTTCCATGCACTTTTGACCAAGCCTTTTCTAGTAAATTTTGACTTTGCATGTCACCTTCTTCAAACTCATCTTTTTGCATGTTTCTTGACCAAATTGGATGTTCTTGATCTTGTTAGATGCATACAAACTTCTCCTTCTCTACTTACTATTATTAGTAAGTTAATTGCCCCTTCTTTGTGTTTCACTCGGAAATGTTTCGTTCCTTTTAGAAACAGATAAGGTTAGGGGCTAGGAGGAATACCTGTAGAATGTCGAGATGGTGTGCGCGTACCATAGAGAAAGATCAGGCTGACTGCGAAGAACTCCTTTTTGTCTTGGAAGGACTACCTGCAAATAAGAACACAAGACCACAAGATTTTAATTAGACAATAAATGAGGGAACTGCCTTGGGCCCAGGAAATATAAAACTTCCTTTCGAAGGTGGTCAGTTCCCCTGCTAATATGAATTAACACAAAAGACTGTAAGATATCAATTAAGTTGTTTCGTTGAACTGGGTAGGGGAAAGGCTGGTTTTCTGGTTTTGATCAGAGGAACCGATGCCGGTTACTGATAACCGATGCCGGTTACTGATAACCGATACCGGTGGGTTCTAGGATCTTCTTGGTAGCTATGGTGTTTGTAAGGCTGGTTTATGGATGATATTAGGAAATGAGATGATGAGGGGTAAAGGAATGACAGTTAGATGCAATGGCACATTGGGTAGTGGATTCAGAAATGGATTTAGGTGGACTGAGATTCAAGAAGCATAAGAAATGTTATAACAGAGGACATGCAAGATGTGACTTACTGGTTTTGACCAAGATGCAAGCTGATCTCCTTTGCTGTAAACACTTCTGGTATTTCCACTCGTCTCTGCTCGGTCAAGTGAAGATCTGGACTCTGTTTCTCACTCCCAATGCTCTCTGTTGATCCAGAAATCCTTCGATCCCAAAAATGAAATTTCGATCCATTGTTTTGGTTTGGGAGCCCATTTACGAGGAACCGATGGCGGTTTTCAGTAGCCGACGGCGGTCGAGTAGAACCAAAGCATCGGTAAGGAAAAAGTAGGCTATTTTTAGTAAAATAGCCCACCTTCCCTGCTTTTCTCCCGAGAGATCAGTTGCGGGCTCGGTCAAGTGACTAGAAGGTCGGTTTTGGGTGCGAGAAAGGGGTCATTAGTTATGGGTGTAGGTGTGGACCAAGTTATGGGTCTTAATTAGGTTAGTTTTAGGGTTAGGGCTAGGTCATGATGAAGTGGCAAAGTGAGGTGGTAGGTAGGGTGATGTGGATTTATCAATTAGAAGGCAATTAATAAATAATTGTGTAAGGTTTAGGTGATGAGGTTATATTGCGAGATGAGATGCGGGTCACAAGGGGTCGTAAGACACGAATTTGGTGTCTACATTAGCCCCTTATTGTCGTGTAGCTTGTTTTGTAAAGCTGCGCGGACAATAATATGAAGTGGTTTCTCCTGTTAAGGATATAGGTAATCCCCCTCAAATCTATCATAGATTGAGTGAACGGGAAATCAGGGATAGGGTTGATAAAGGGTGAATGTTGTAGAGAGGATGGTAAGGTGGTGGGGTAGGTCCAGAAGCGAGACGCATGTTGAAATGCAATAGTACGACTAGGGTACATGATTTGACGAGCAAACCAGCAATGTATAGGCAAAGGTCGATAGTTTATCCAAACAAGGGTGATATAATCCTGGTATCCAAGGCATAGGAAGTAGCTCCAGGGTATATAATAGGTAAGGTACAGGAATGTTTAGGCATGTTCGGCAGTACCAAATGGTTGGTTTGGTTGAGATAAACGTCACGGTCTAGGTCTAGGCAAAGTTGGTCGACAGATCAAGTCAAGGACCCTAATCATGCTAAAACATGAACAGGTGAGCTCGATTGAACAAAAGGTACATGATGGATGGATAAAATAAAACGTTGATTGTGGGTATGGTATTGAAGTGATACGGCCTTGGGTCGGGCCAAGTTGTTGGGTTGTGGCCTTGGGTCAGGCCATAAGGGTAGAGTGAGGCCTTGGGTCGGGCCAAATTGTTAGGGCGAGGCCTTGGGTGGGGCCGGATAGGTAGGTTGAGGCCTTGGGTTGGGCCAAATGGTTAGGGTGAGGCCTTGGGTCGGGCCAAATAGGTAGGTTGAGGCCTTGGGTCGTGCCAATAGATAGGTTGAGGCCTTGGGTCGGGCCAAATAGGTAGGTTGAGGCTTTGGGTCGGGCCAAATAGGTAGGTTGAGGCCTTGGGTCGGGCCAAATAGATAGGTTGAGGCCTTGGGTCGGGCCAAATAGATAGGTTGAGGCCTTGGGTTGGGCCAAATGGTTAGGGTGAGGCCTTGGGTCGGGCCAAATAGGTAGGTTGAGGCCTTGGGTCGGGCTAAATAGGTAGGTTGAGGCCTTGGGTTAGGCCAAATAGGTAGGTTGAGGCCTTGGGTCGGGCCAAATAGGTAGGTTGAGGCCTTGGGTCGGGCCAAATAGATAGGTTGAGGCCTTGGGTCGGGCCAAATAGGTAGGTTGAGGCCTTGGGTCGGGCCAAATGGTTAGGGTGAGGCCTTGGGTCGGGCCAAATAGGTAGGTTGAGGCCTTGGGTCGGGCCAAATAGATAGGTTGAGGCCTTGGGTCGGGCCAAATAGGTAGGTTGAGGCCTTGGGTCGGGCCAAATAGGTAGGTTGAGGCCTTGGGTCGGGCCAAATAGGTAGGTTGAGGCCTTGGGTCGGGCCAAATGGTTAGGGTGAGGCCTTGGGTCGGGCCAAATAGGTAGGTTGAGGCCTTGGGTCGGGCCAAATAGATAGGTTGAGGCCTTGGGTCGGGCCAAATAGGTAGGTTGAGGCCTTGGGTCGGGCCAAATAGATAGGTTGAGGCCTTGGGTCGGGCCAAATAGGTAGGTTGAGGCCTTGGGTTGGGCCAAATGGTTAGGGTGAGGCCTTGGGTCGGGCCAAATAGGTAGGTTGAGGCCTTGGGTCGGGCCAAATAGGTAAACAAATGGTGTTCAACAAAGGTGGATATAGGCGATATGTGGTTAAAAAGGGGCAAATGGTAAATAGGGGCAAAAAATATTGGGGGAAAGTTGGCAGAAAAACCGATGTCGATTCTACATGACCGATATCGGTCAAGGGACCGATACCGGTTCATTAGGGCAAAATGAAACCGATATCGGTTATGGGCGAAAAACCTATAAAAAGAAAAATACGGCTTGTCATTGTCACTTTGTTATTTTGAAAACCAAATTGACTTGTCTGACGTGGAGAGTTGAGATTGGAGGTTTATTGAGTGAGGTGGAGCTATTTTGGTGGAGGAGTGAGTTGTTTGCGGGCCCGAGTGAGGAGGAGGCAGCAGTTGATTGGCCGGGGACCCAGCAGATCAGAATTGGAGCTATGGCACAGGCAGGAGGAGCAGGAGGGGCTGGACCAGCTGGACCACCACCACCTATCCCACCACGACGACGTGTCGTCGTACGGGTAAGTTCGAAACTCCTCATTTTGTGCATTTTATTGCATTATGTTGTTTTGGGATTTGGGTAGGAATATAATGTTTTGTAGAAAATAATGAATAAATGGAAATGATTTGAAAAAGGGAGAGGGTAGATAGGTGAAATAGGCCAAGGCGGCAGGGTGGGTAGGTTTTTAGGGTGTTTGGGTGGGTAGAGAGGTAGAAATAGGGAAAAAGAAGAAAGGGGTAGCCGCGTCGGGTTCGGCGCGGCAAATTTCCAGTGACCGATGCGGTCACTAAGCGACCGGCATCGGTCGCGAATTTTTTAGGCAGGGTGGGTCTGTGGGTTACCGATGCCGGTTGATCGTTGACCGGCGTCGGTGGGAGGGGGACCGGGGTCGGTTATGGGTGAGTGTGGGTTGGGTTGGGTTGTTGGTTGAGTGTGGGTTGGGTTGGGTTTTGGGTGAGTGTGGGTTTTGGGTGAGTGTGGGTTGGGTTGGGTTTTGGTTGAGTGTGGGTGAGGTGGGTTGGGTTTGTTTTGTTTTGGGGTTGGGTGGTAGAGAGTCGGGGTGTGGTCGGGGGGATAAAAGGGGGTTTAGAGGGTAAAGTAGATGTTGTGATAAAAAGTAGGTCTAAGGATGTGGGTTGGTTTTGCAGGCACGTCAGCAGTTGACGATGCGGGATAGGATGCCCCCGCTGTTGGTGCGGATGAGACCACATGTATCTGCGGCTCATTGGGCGATCATGTGCGAGGTGGGACTCGGTGGAGTCCAGAGGTATAGAGCGATAGAGAGAGATCACAGCCTGATGGTCGCCCTCATCGAGAGATGGGATCCGGCGACCAATGTGTTCCATCTCCCGACCCCAGGAGATGACTATCACGTTGGAGGATGTGTATCACATCCTTCGACTACCTATCGAGGAGAGCGATCTTCGAGTAGGTTCGAGACTGCCATGGACAGCATATTACAGGTTTTTGGAGATGCAGCCGCGCTACTTACCTATCACAGCGCGAGCATTGGGTATGGTGACATGTACCGTGCGCATCGACACGAGACACGGCTGGCTGTGCTGATGATGATTGGGATCACCTGCTTCACCCTCCCGGACTCAGAGGGAGGCCGCTTTCCATGGGCATTGATGGGGGTGCTTCATGAGATGGTGGAGGAGCACACCTGTTATGCTTGGGCACCAGTGTATCTGGTGCAGTTATACAGAGAGCTCTGGGGTTATCACCGGATGAGGTGATTCGGTATCTGTTCGACATTTTTGCTGCATTGTTGGGCATATGAGCACATCATATGCATCAGGCCAGTAGGGTTACCCCAGCAGCCAGGGCCACAGGTCATATACAGATATGGCTTTCAGAGGTGGTTGGGGGTCGTGGGGCAGCCACGAGCAGTTCTTGCAGGGCGAGATGTGGCGTATTATAGACATTTATTAGAGGGCCTGACAGCGGTAGACATCATATGGAGACCTTACAGAGGTCATCACCCGCACAGAGGAGGCCGAGTACAGTTACGCTGGATCCAGTACACTTTCTGGATAGCAGGACGGAGGCCAGGAGAGTACGAGAGGATACCCCTAGAGAGGGTACGCAGGCAGATGGGGCTGCGACAGGATGAGCCACCTCCCTTCCCTCAGTACAGGAGGGATGATGTAGAGGCCCCACTGCCTGCACCACAGCCCTTGGATCCAGATTGGGTTGCAGAGAGGCCAGCAGATGATGGCGTAGATGATGCTGGGTGCACGGGAGCATACAGGGTTTGGTGGGCTGGTCAGAGAGCGGCGAGGGTAGCACAGCCCGCACAGCCAGACTTGGCAGTGGTGACGGCAGAGAGAGATCAGCTTAGGGGCCAGGTGCAGTTATTACAGGCGGCTTGCTTTGCTTGCGCGCAGCACGAATAGGGGTCTTACAAGGGCAGCTAGCCCGAGCTCGAGCACGAGCACACGCGGCACCACCACCAGCCAGACCACAGTGCAGTGCAGTGCAGTGCAGCGCGAGTATCTGCAGCGGCGAAGAGCACAGCCCGAGCCAGACGCAATACCACTTTGCGGCCAAGCGCGCATGACCCACGGCACCACCAAGCCACGAGCACGAAGGTGCTGGAAGTAGGAGTCCGGGGACCAGCCCCAGTACTGACGGTGGCACGAGATAGATACATGGAGGTGAGAGCGGAGGCCCGGTATTATCAGGATGTTCTTGATAGTACCGGAGCTGAGTATCAGCCATATGCGGCACACCGAGCGGAGACCTCACGTAGTCAGAGATCGCAGGGAGGTGCAGCCACAGCCGGCGTGTCTGTTACAGGTAGGAGGCGAGAGGCACCGCAGGGACCAGCAGGGAGAGGTGCTGAGGGTGGTGGGGAGAGCTGAGGGATCCCCACATAGTTTTTGTATAGGGACATGGGCACCGGTCTGCGAACCGGTTGTGTTGATAGAGGCCTGCGTGCCGTCATTTATTCATGTATGGATTCATTTATTCATTATATACCGGCCTGCGAGTCGAGTACGGGTTGTATATTTGATACCGGCCTGCGAGCCGAGTATATTTTTGATATGAGGGACCGGCCTGCGAGCCGAGTCGAGATTTTGGATAGTTATTGCGGCCTGCGTGCCGGCTTAGTTGTATGATGAGATCACAGAGGCCCCGATGCAGGGCACATTGTATATTTGAAAATTTGTATATATATATAGAGATGATGTTTTGATCCACATGCAGTGTTCAAAAATGTGTTTAAGTATTTTGTCGATGGTTTGTGATATAGAATGTAGGATGAGTTTAGTTGACATGTTGATATATGGATGATGTTGATGTTTTTGTTTTTGCACGTATATATGGATGACATGTTATATGAGGAAATGTTGCATGTTTTGGGCTGGTTTTGTGACATTGTTATATATGTATCTGATGAGTTGGATCCAAATGATGTATAGATTGATAGTTTGTTGATATCCTTAGTTGATGGTTTGTTTGTTTTTGTAAAATAGATGATGTTAATGAACTTGTAATGATATGTGTGGTGGATGGACAAATATGGATAATGGTGTTGTGATGCAGGAAAAGAGGCGGGCGCGACAAAAATTAGGTAAAAAATGAAGAAAAGAACCATGTTGTAAAAAGATAGGTCTATAACCGATATCGGTTAGGTAACCGACGTCGGTAGATAGTAGACCGATATCGGTTACATAACCGATACCGGTTATTTAGGTATGAGCTTTTCTAAAAATAAAAAAGCTAGGGTGGCAACTTAAGTTCTAATTTTGAGAGCCATGCAAGAAGTTAAATACGCGAACGCGACGCTTTTTGACGACTGAGACAGGTAATTGCATGAGAAATTTGAGTGATTAGGAGTAAAGAGATAGGGAAAGTGATTGTGATCTGAGATTCAGAAGACAGAAAGGCAGGTTTGAAAAAGGTGGTGATAATGGCAGGACGAGGAGAAACATCCAGCAGGCAGGGACAAGAGGGAAGACAAGGGCCACCTCAAGCTACTGCAACCCAAGAGGTAAACGTTTTGGTTATGATTTGACTTTTGCATGTGTTATGAATAAGAGATTAAGTGGGTAGATATGAAAAAGAAAACATGATAGCAAGGGTTATAAGTGTTACGGGGTAGGTAATCAGGGGTTTCAGGTATGTTTGTAGGTATAGAAAGGAATAGACGCTCAAATTATTGTTGTAGGTGGTTGTTTAGGCAAGGTGTATGAAAGTAACAGGGACCGATATCGGTTAGGGATAACCGGTATCGGTTACTCAACCGATACCTGGTTAGTTATGGAAACGATTCCTTCTTTGTAGGAATTTCGAATTTGAGAAAAAACCCGGGGATTTGAGGAATTGAATGGTTGCTTGTTATTTGGATGTATGCGAGCGAGAGCGGGGTTGAGGATGAATGATAGTGTACCAGCGCTGTTGTCACGAATCCGAGCGGATGTAACGCCGGCTGAATGGACACTGATAAATCGTTTGGGGTTAAGTGGAATCCGCTATTATTCATGAATCACACGTAACCATGCTATGTTATAGGCGTTGATTGAAAGATGGAATCCCGAGACAAATACCTTCTATCTGCCAATAGGGGAGATGACAGTAACATTGGAAGATGTGTTCCGTATTTTGAGACTCCCTATTACAGGAGAACCAGTATATCAGGCACTACCTAGCACGGCACGGGAGCGTAACTGTGATATTTGGTCCATACGCACGAGATTTGACACAGCGAGGTTTATCATTTACGTATGGGGTAATGTATGCAGCACACCCTGAGGAGACAAGGTTAGCAGTGATATTAATGATAGCGGTAGGGTATTATGCATTACCGAGGGCGAGAAGGGGAAGATTTCCAAAGGCATTCATGTGTGTTATTTAGGAGATGATAGAAAGGAACGTGACTTTTGCATGGGCACTGCATATTTGGCGGAGTTATACGAGGGTTTATGGGCTGCGAGGCGAAATCACATGGCGACCTTTGGATTGCTCATACTTATTACACTTTGTTGGGCCTATGAGCACATTGTTTGTGTGCGACCAATAGGCCGATCTATCCAGCGAGAGAGACCGGAGTATAGAGGTTGGGATTGAGCCCAGGGTCCGGGCAGCAGAACAAGAGGCAAGATCTCGAGCCGTGACGGGTGACATCGAGTATTACAGGTAGGTATGGGAGAGGGTGACGGTTGCGGATATCTCATTGGCGGCCTTACTTACGGAAACTATATGGTAACAGAGAATATAGGCGAGGAGTTGAGGGTGTAGAGCGATTGAGGTGGATCGCGGGCACGGGCCGGTGAGTATGAGAGGATTCCTATAGATCGCGTGCGGTGATAATTTGGATTCGTGCGAGACATACCACGAGGCTTATAGACCATATATGAGGATCGACGTAGAGGCGGTATTCTCACCTCCCGGCCAACACCTCCGAAGGTCCCAAGAAGTAGCGACCCGATCGCGAGGTAATGGATGCGAGAAGCGAGAGGCCTATAGATTATAGTGGGTAGCGAACTGCGAGAGGTGTGCGTGATCGTCCTGACATAGCGGTGATTACAGCAGAGAGGGATCGTCTGCAGCGTTTGGTTCAGCAGCTCCAAACGCAGGTGAATGAGACAAGAGGATCGTTAGTGGTTGCGGAGTCACGGGCGGAGAGACTAGAGGCTGGAGTCCTCCATGCGAGAGGGCGTATTCATATGTTACAGGAGAGATTGGTAGATCAGTGGGCGGTACCAATAGCCGTGGTACCATTGAGGACGAGAGAGGCTGGCGAGAGGGTCGACGATCACGATCATCACCTAGTTCGGGATGAGGCGTGAGGTCTAAATAAATGTTAGTAAGGTATAAGAATAAATAAGAGCTGACCACATGCGTGTCGATGATAGAGAAGATGTATTTGTTTAACATCTAAATAAAACTGAATATGTATGTTGATTTGAGTTATAATAATAAGAATGTTTTCGTTTTGACTTTTTGTGTTTTGAAAAAGGATAAAGAGGAATGTGATTAAATAGAAATACACAAAAATATTTATATTTACCACACATGATAGGTTATGGTAGGGGATGGTCGAGCTAACCTTGGGAGACCCCATGTCTCCGAAGTGCTGCCTACATAGCCCATTGCACAAAGCAAGGAGGGGCCTCAGACCGATGTAGTTCTCCCTTAGGACCAGGGAGAGGTGAATTTAGGCAATTTGGTTGTGGTTAGGCAATTTGTCGTTTGGTAAAAATTTGATGTTGGTAGGGTAATGTTGTTGGTGTTGGTATAGGTGAAGCAAAAGTTAGCATACCCAAGTAGTAGGGAAGCGTGTCCTGATTAAGATCAACACACAATCCTAGATGCGAGGCAAAGTGGAAAGAGTGCTCCGTAGGTGAAAAGAGCTAAACAAACCACACAACGTAGAACGAGCTTGAAGCCCTAAGTACCGTGCATAGACGAGAAGTCAATAGGTGAAAAGAGTTGTATGATCATAATATATCAGGTGTATGTTACGTCCCTTGAGTTGAAAAAAATGGTGAGGTGAGGTGGATGATATAGGTGAGGTACTGAGAACTTGTTACAAGTGAGTGTTACGGCGAAAGAGAACCTACCCTAAATAGACAAGTCCATGACCCAAAAAGTTCTTTTGAATGAGGCTTTTATTTGACTGAATATAGACTGATCGATGCGGGAAGTCTACAAGGGATATTGATTGTACTATTCTTGAGGTCTTCGCAAAGCTGATCCATGCGAGAAGCTTCTGAGAAAAGGCTGACTGTGTATAGCTGTCCTTCGGGGGAGCAGTCTATTTATAGTAGCAGATATGATTTTAGTGCATAGCTGTCCTTCGGGGGAGCAGTCTATTTATAGTAGCAGCAATAGTTCGGCATATAGCTGTCCTTCAAGGGAGCAGTCTATATTTAATTTAGATGACTAGATGTTCTTTTGGCGTGAAGCATCTAGTTTAGTAGGAAGTTTGACTCAAGAAAATCCCATAAGAATACGGCTTATTTTAATACTTTGAAGTCATGGACTAGACTAAAAAGGGGAAGGCATCATCAAGGGGAGGTGAGAAGTGATTTTGATTTTATTTTGAGATATAGAAAACAAAGTGTATGTAGCGGTAAATGAGCTCAAGGGACGAGCAGTAGGTAGATAAGAAGTGATATAACACTAGATTCAATAGTAGAATGGTCGAAGATGCAAGGCATTAAGGGGTTCAGGCTCAGGTTTACCATTAAGCGAAGCTAAATGATAAGTGCCTGATCCATAGGTGTGAGTGATTATATAAGGCCCAATCCAATTGGGAGCAAATTTTCCATGTTTGCTCTTTTCTAGTTTGGTGACATGTTGATTCTCTTTGAGGACAAGATCACCAACCTTAAAGGTACGCTCATGAAGTCACTTATCATAAGCACGCTTGATGCGTTTTTGATAGATTTGGAGGTGATCAAGAGCTGTAAGACGACGTTCGTCAAGAAGCTCCAATTGGGCTAACCGTTCTTGGCGGAAATCATCGTTGGTGAGAATATCCTGAAGGGATATTCTGAGGGAGGGTATTTGTATTTCGAGAGGCAAGACGGCCTCGGTACCATATACCAAAGAAAAAGGTGTAGCGTTAGTAGAGGTACGAATGCTAGTACGATAAGCCCAAAGGGCATAGGGAATGTGATCGTGCCAATTTCTTCCGGATTCATTGACAACTTTCATG
Organism: Taxus wallichiana var. yunnanensis; assembly: GCA_018340775.1. Taxonomy (NCBI): domain Eukaryota; kingdom Viridiplantae; phylum Streptophyta; class Pinopsida; order Cupressales; family Taxaceae; genus Taxus; species Taxus wallichiana. The sequence continues at coordinate 43,051,884 of CM031235.1, forward strand.
AGGATTTTGGTTAGGGTTTTATTAGAAGATTCAGCCTGACCATTGGCCTGCGGATAGTAAGGCGATGAGAAACTAAGTTTGATACCAAAGTTGTCACAAAGGTCTTGTAGCAACTTGTTTTTAAAAGATTTACCATTATCTGTTATTAGGCGATGAGGAATACCAAAACGACAGATAATGTGATGGTTAATGAATTCGACAATTTTTTCTTTTTTGATTGAAATGAGTGGAATGGCCTCCACCCATTTTGTGTAATATTCGGTTGCTGTGATTATCCAACGGTGACGTTGCGAAGAGGTCGGGTGAATCTCACCAATAAGGTCTAAACCCCATTGTGAGAAAGGCCAAAGATCTCGTGCGACCTGCAGCGGATGGCTAGGAGTATGTTGAAGGTTGGCATGTTGTTGACACATAACACAACGCTTAACATATTCGTAGCAGTCGTTATTGAGAGTAGGCCAATAATAACCTAGGCGAAGGATTCGTTTAGCCACGGCAAGGCCACTAAAATGTCCACCACAAATCCCATCATGGACTTGTTGGATGGTATAGGTAACCTCCGCGCCGGTTAGACAGCGAAGGAGGATGCCATCAAAGCCACGTTTATAGAGGAGTCCCCCCATGACAACATAACGAGAAATGCTTTTAAGAAAAGCACGTTTACCAGTACTAGTAAGGTCAGAAGGGAGAACAGAGGTTGTAAGGTAGTCATGGAATTGGTGATACCAAGTATCCTGAGTTAGCAGACACAGTATTTATCGTACAAACAACCGGGGCTGAATAGGATGGGGCAAAGAGTTGTTGGACCACGACGAATAATTCAGAGTCAGTTGGTGCGGCGGGAATTTGCGAGGCCAAGCAAGCCATAGTATCCGCAAATTTGTTAGTGGAGCGGGGAACGGTTTGGATAGAATAGTGAGTAAATAAGGCTAGAAGTGAATCCACGTAGTGTTTGTACTTCTGAAGTTCCTCATTTTTACATTGGTAGATGCCCATAACTTGATTGACTACCAATTGAGAGTCACCAAAGATATTGATAGATTTGATACCTAAGTGTATCGCAACTTGGAGACCCAGAACAAGGGCCTCGTATTCCGCTGTATTATTAGTGCAGGGGAAATCAAGCCGGAATGAAAGAGGCATAGGTTCAGCGTCAAGAGGGATGAGAACAACGCCGGCTCCTCCGCCACGCTGGCATTTAGATCCATCGAAGAAGAGGGTCATTTGATACGACTCTTCCCCGAGTGAAAGAGTGGCGATGAGTTCGTCGGGGAATGTAAAATTGGTAAATTGTTCCCCAGGTAAAGGGGCCTCCGCAAGTTGGTCTGCAAGAGTTTGTCCTTTGATTGACTTTTGTTGTATAAACTCAAGGTCGAGGTCGGCGAGGAGCATGAGCCATCGAGTGATGCATTGGTTTAGATGTGGTTTGGCGTACATATAATGAATGGGGTCCGTGTTGGTGATGACAAAAGTTTTGTGATTCAGGAGGTAATGTCAGAGTTTGGTAGCTACGAATGATAGGGCTAGGCACAATTTTTCTACATGTGTATACCTAGTCTCGTAATCCACGAGGGTACGACTTATATAATAAACGGCCTGTTCTCGACGCGTGCCGAGTCCCGATGTGCAAGCATAGCTCCTATAGCATGGTCAGTGGCGGAAAGATAAAGGTAGAAAGGGCGGTCGTCCTGGGGTGGGATAAGCACGGGTGGCTGCAAGAGATAAGTTTTGAGAGCTTCGAAGGCTTGGTGACACTCCTCACTCCATTGAAAGGCAACGTCCTTTTTAAGAAGGTGATGAAAAGGGTGACATCGATCCGAGAGTTGGGAGATGAAACGCCGGATGGATTGAAGTTTACCCTGCAAACTACGTAATTGTTTGAGGTTTTTGGGTGGAGGCATTTCTAGGATAGCTTTTACTTTAGATGGATCGACCTCAATGCCACGCAAAGAGACGATAAAACCAAGAAGTTTCCCCGAAAGGACACCAAAGACACATTTCTTTGGTTGAAGACGAACAGAATATTGCAACAGGTGATCGAAAATAATGGTTAAAACATCGAGATGTTCACTGCGATGTTTAGACTTGCCAAGAAGATCGTCGACGTAATCTTCAAGGATAGTGTGCATAATGTCATGAAAAATGTAGGTCATAGCCCGCTGATAGGTAGCACCAGCATTCTTAAGGCCAAACGGCATGACACGATAACAGAAGGTTCCCCAAGGAGTTATGAAAGCGGTCTTATGTTGATCGGCGGGTGCGACCAAAATTTGATTGTATCCTGAAAAGCCATCCATGAGAGAAAGCATTTCATGGCCCGCAGTGAGATCAACAAGTTGATCAATACTTGGGAGGGGAAAGTCATCCTTAGGGCAAGCGAGGTTAAGATCCCGAAATCCGTGCATATCCGAAGTCCCCCCGTCGCTTTAGTGACAGGTACGATGTTAGAAATCCATTGAGGATAGTCAATAGGCAAGATGAAGGAAACAGAGAGAAGTCGTTGAAGCTCTTCTTTGACCAAGAGGGCAATGCGTGGATGCATTTTTCTCAGTTTTTGTTTGACTGGTTTGGAATCGAGGTTTAGGGTAATGTTATGGACGGCAATGGTAGGATCAATTCCTGGCATGTCAGCGTAGGACCAAGCGAAAGCTTGGTTGCGGGTACGGAGAAAGGTAGTAAAGGCGGCTTGTTCTGATGTGTTAAGGGATTGTCCGATCTTCACTATGTGAGGATCCTCCTCCATGTGGATGTTGATTTCTATAGTAGATTCGTTCAGCATGGTTTGGGTTTCAGATGGTAAGGCTCGTTGAATATAAGAATCATCCGCGCCAAGGTAAGTGAGGATGGATTCGTCATCCTGACACTCAACAACATTAATCAAAGGCGAATCCTCTTCGATCATGTCTGGATACAGAAGGGGCAAAGAAGATGGGTCCTCATTATCGCGTTGATAAGTGAGAGGACCTATGAAGATGGCATTTATGAAAAAAAAAAGTTAGGAGGGATAGATTCAGGGTCTATAGATTCTGTGGGTGATGATGGCAAAGTGGGTGATGATGGTTTGGTAGGGGTGACGTCGTCTTCTTCCAGAATACAGCTGACACGAGGTGTCTCCTGTGTAGGTGTTTCAGGAAAACCGAGACCACTGCGATCATTATGTTTGCGTGTGGTGATGGGGATGAGCGTATGTCGGCCTTGTTCATAAAGACCAAAACCAAAGCCTTTCCAAGCACAGCGAGTCAAGAAAGTGAGGGCGAAGCGACGATTTGTCAGGTATTGGAAATCGGATTGGAAGGGAACCACACCAAGAGGAGGTTCAGGGGTAATGGAAGATGCGTCAACACCCCCATATGTTAGGTTGGTGCGGCAATGGGGTGGTCCGTAAGAGATTACTTCCCCCACGCGACGGTCGTAGGTGGGATGTGCATGTAATTGTCCGTACTCCTGCGGGGTAGGGAAAGAACTAACGTTATATAGGCGGTACTCCCCCAGCGTAAGGCGTTGAAAAACATCTACTAAGGGGTCGGAGGTTGGGATGTTAGCTGCGGGAAGGGAAGTGGTTTTTGCGACGGTGGTTTCATCAGTTGAAGGCGTAGGTGCAGTTGAGGTGGATGGTTGAGGTACATTTGAAGAGGATGGTTGGGTTGAATGTATGGGTGCCTTGATTGGTATAAGCACATCGTTAGGGCGGTATAACATATTGCAGGTTTTAAAGGGAGGAGGATCAGCTTTTACGGTGTAGGACTTCCCCTCGTACTCAAATTTTATGCATCTATGTAATGTTGAGGGAACGCATCCCATGGCCGGATCGAGGATGACCCAAAGAATATATTATATTGGAACTCTCCCTCAAGGACATAGAAGAGTTCGGGTAAAGTACGCGGTCCTACACGAATGTTGAGGATCACGGTGCCTAAGGTAGAGGTAATAGCGTCATTGAATGACCGCAACATGATGGGGTTGGCACACATGCAACTAGAAGGGATATTCATTTGTTGGAAGGCTTTTGAAGAGATGATGTTTAGGCTGGCGCCCCCGTCAATCATAACACGACGTACCCGGATATCCCGGACGTAAGCTGAGATGAAAAGGGCCGGGTCAGGATCTTCGGTACCAAAGTCGATAATTTCATCTTCGGAGAAACTGACAGCAGCGGCTTGCTGTACAGAGCCCGAAGTGGTTGGGGCAGTGGGTTGTTTGGTGAGAGAAGCAACGTGATTGGGTGTTAGAATGGAGGCAACAGGCAGGGTTTCATTAGGTAAAACCTCTATCCCTTGAAGGATCTCAATGAGAGCTTGTCGATGAGATTCAGAAGTCTAAATGAGATCATATAGTGTCATTTTACAGGGCGATTGATGAAGCTGTTTGATCATAGTTCGGTGGGAAACTCCATTAGAGACGGGATAGGTGGGTCCGCGAATAACCACTTTAGGTGGTGGTGCAATCGGGATGGTTGAAGGAGAAAGAGATGCCGCAGGTGTGTTTTCTTTCGCTTTCCCATTGTTTTTCTGCCCTCGAGTAGCGACACTAATCATATTAATCTCGTAGACCTGAGATGAGGAAGATGGTTGGGATAACTCATGGTCTTCAAGAGGTGGGGTTGTAATAATGATAGATCTTGGTGAGGCGGGGACAGATGATATAGTAGAGGGGGTTGAAGCTAAAGGTCTCTCCCTTCGTAAGTTGTCTTTCTTAACCTTTCTATCCGGGAGAGGTGACTGACGAAGGATGGTTTTTAAAGCTTTGCATCCCTCCACATCATGTCCTGGTGTGCGGTGATATGCGCAGATTTTAGACTCATCATAACCTGTGGGTCGAGGTTTAGACGGGTCATAAGGTCTAAGTGGGGGTAGGGAAATGGTCGCATTCTCCACCAACATAGCAAGGATTTTGGCGTAAGATCCTTTGAGTGGGTCAAAATCGGATGAGGGTATTGGTTGTGCGGGTTTTGGTAATGTTTGGGCGTGGTTGGTTCGTACGGGTGGTGGTTTAGCCGAGGGGTGTTGACACGTGTTTTTCACTAAACGTGGTTTCTTTGGCGCAGAAGTTACGTTGGATGATGAGGCCACGAGATGATGTGGTATCAGAAAACAACCACGGGGAAATAGGAGTGACCGAAAACAAATCTTTTGATGATGGAATTTGTTTAGGGTTGATAGGTGGACAGGATACGCGGAGTGACGGTGTTGCTATACCCTGGGATCTCTGTATAGGTGCAGAAGGTGTAAGTCGTTTTGAAGAAAACGCAGGAGGTATGATATATTGATGTAAGGTGGAGGGATGAGGTCCCAATATGGAAGGTGGGTGTGACGATGAGGGTTTTGATTGTGATGGAGGCACAGATTGAGTTTGTCTCCTAGGCGGCGGGGCGGATTTATTTTTGGATAAATCGAGTCGCTTAGGCGGGTGTGTTAGACTGGGCATTGGTGAGGTCCCAAGCGTAGGGGAAGATTTGGTTAAGTTGATAGAAGTAGACGGGGCATTTGGTAGAGGTGAGGGGGGTGAAGGTGAGAACATGGGCATTTTAAGCTTCTGTAAGCACTTCGGGTATATGGTGGAGGCATCAGGATCGGTCATTTGCATTTGAGTAGAATATGGCGTACTCAAACGTTCCCATAGGATTCGTCTATCTTCTGGAGAATGACAGTCTTCAGGTTTGAATTGTAAATTTGGTACGGAAGAGAGGTAGGTTGTGATTCCAGTCCACTGTGGGCGTGATACAGGGGGTAGATGAGGTACTGTATCAATAGATATTAAGAGGTCGACCGGTTGTTGAAAAGATTTAGGCGATGAAGGACTAATAGGCAGGAGGGCATGTTTGAGAGGGTCTGTCATGGTTAAAGAATTTAGTGATGTCGGTGTAAGAGATTTCTCATCTAAGGATGTCAAAAGGAGTGGCGTACCCTCCTCTTGTGCAGCAAGAGCGGTAGAGGGAGACGTCTGGGAAATAGATAAATTAGATAACATCCGTTCGCAGTCTTGTAGGGATGTGGTGTAAGCAGACTCATTGATGAGAAGAGAAGTCTGGGCAGTTAACTCTTTTATGGGTAAAGGAATGATTTCACTTTGGCTTGATGGTGGTGAAGGAGGTTCGGACTCCTGTGTTAGTGAAGAGGCTTGATTCAAAATTTCCTCGATAGAGGCTTTTGGCTGGGTATCGAAGACTGCATGGATCTCATGAACACTCTCCTCGGCTAAGATATCCTGGTTTGTGTTACTGTTGGGAGAGTGATTCGGGAATGGTTTGTTAAAGATTTTCAAATTTCGGTTGGCAGGGGCGTTAGGATTATCGAGGGCTATATCCCCCGCATCAACCATTTCCTGCACTATGTTTTTCAACATCTTGCAGTTTTCATGACTGTGTCCCTTCACACGATGGAAGTTACAGAAGTTCATTTTCTTTGTACCAGGAAGGTATGGCGCGAGTGGAATCAAATCCGGAATGAGGTTTAACAGGAGGTAAGGTAATGGCTCCTGCTTTGAGTAGTTTTTCCAATATCACACCATATGTCTCCCCCAAGGGAGTGTAGTTGATGGGTTCCGCTTTATACTTATAAGTGGTTTTTGGCGGGGTATTGGACGGTGGTTGGGATTTGACCGTCACCGCGTGGACAGCTCCTTTTGATTTAGAAGAAGTGGACGCGTGAGGAGTGGTGGTATTTGGTTTATTGGTGGAATCTGGAGTTCGGAAAGTGGAGTTTTTGTTGCGCAACCGCAATTTCTCTTCCTCTAAGGCTCGAATTTCTAATTTTCGAGCCATAGTAAAGGCCTCGTCGAATGTACGGAAAGTTTGAATTTGGAGGGTAGGGGAGATGTGCTTAGCGCAGGCCCGCGTAAATAGTTCGATAAGTTCGGTTTGAGGCAAGGCATACGTAAGTTGGTTGATAAGGCCCCGCCATCGTCCAACGAAATCTGTGATAGATTCGTCTTCAAATTGTCGGATGGCATAGAGGTCGGTAATAGATACTTTCTTGGCAATGTTAATGGAGAAATGATCCAAGAAAGATTGGGCTAGTTGGTTAAAAGAGAAGATTGAGTCTTTGGGTTAAAGCACCTTTGTACCACTCAAGGCGAGTCCCGATAAGGACATGGGAAAGGTGCGGAGTAACAAGGCATCATCATGGGCAATCAAATAACAAGCATGTCTAAATGATCGCAAGTGTTGTTGAGGATCCTCTTTACTATTAAAACGAGTAAATTTTGGCAACTCCCATTGAGGAGGATATGAATGAAGGGGGACAGAAGGGTGAATGGGCTCCCGACAAACTTGCTCGTATGTCAAGGCGCTATGACTTCCTGAAACAGAAGCCTCCAGGTTTTGCATTTTGTCCATCATTTGTTTAATTAGATCAGTAGTTGGATGAGATGATGGTGTGGTTGTGGTAAACGGAGGCAAATTGGACCAAGGACCACCGCTAGACACTGGTGGGGTTAAGTGTTGATAAGGTGTGGAGGATGAATATGTTGAGGCGACCGAATAGGGATGTCCCATATAGGATGTTGAGGTCACTGGATACGTGTATGGGAATGAAAAGGTAGGCGGAGCTTGAGAAGGAAAGCTCGTGTGGATAGGTGGCAGAGAGCAAGTCATGAATGGAGCAGTCTGCAAGAGAGATGAGGTAGGGGCGGTCGGTGGTAATGATATGTGGGGTCCAAGATTAACAAAAGGAAAGCTAATCGGGGTCGTATGAACCTCTGAAGCCGTCGGATTGGGAGACGGGGCTAGAGATGCAGGAAGCAAGGCGGTATTATCAGGCGGAGTGGGAGCTAAATGAGCAGCTATACTGATAGGCATACCGACAAGGAGCTGACCATCAGGCGTACGGTCAGGGGTATGAGACAAATAGTATTGTACAGCGCTAGAATTAGCATCCAGAAACTTGGCAAAGTCCTTATCTCCCACAGGAATTTTAGGAACCTCGCTGGTATCCGTAGGATTTCCCACAGAATGTGAAGGGGGTGATTCAGGCAAAGAAACAGAGCAAGCATGTGAAACCATAGCGGCGGCTTGCTTTCGAGTGATAACAACCATGGACAGAAGTTCACAGTAGGGTTTCAATCATCGGGATAAAACAAACTCGAGGCGAGTAAAATTGGTAGGTTCTTTGGTTTGTCGAGAATTGGAAAAGACGATGCCGATATCGGTCTAGTAACCGATGTCGGTTATACTATAGCCGACGTCGGTCAAGTAACCGATGTCGGTGTAAAAATTCTGGGTTAACAAGATATAAAAAGGCTGCTAATTTGATTTTTAACAACGTTTAGTATACTTGTCCAATTATTGATCACAGAAGACAGGGTATGAGAAAGAAAACAGAACTACAAACAAGCAAGATGCACACGCAAATCCAGAGACTAACCCTAGGGTTAATTTTAATTATCGTGGGCTTATGCCTTTAGACGTAGAATGATGTCGGAATCCTAAACAAGAGACTTAGGGGAAATGTCAAGTTGTTTTGGCTTATAAGGTTACCTCAATCGGGCGGAGGAATACCGCGGAAAAGGGGGATGTTTGAGCTGTTGTGTTAATTGTGAAGTGATTCGGTATGTGTTGTGCAGTGAATGTAAGATTAATTTCTTGTCAATACATGTGATATCACCCCACGTGTACGACACATTTACTTAATCTACGTTCACTAGAATTGAAAAACAACAAGCAGGAATGCAATGCACGTGTTTTAAACCCAAATCAAAAATTATGTTTGATGAAGCAAGAGAGATGACTTTCACTAATGCGAAACTAGGAAAGCAAGACAAATTCTTTACGAAATATATAACAAAAGTAGCAACAACAAGTATGCTTCCTAAAATGAAAATAAGCAAGAGAAACAGAAACCCAAAATGGGTCCCACCGGGCGTGCCAAAATGTTTCACTCGGAAATGTTTCGTTCCTTTTAGAAACAGATAAGGTTAGGGGCTAGGAGGAATACCTGTAGAATGTCGAGATGGTGTGCGCGTACCGTAGAAAGATCAAGTGATGCGAAGAACTCCTTTTTGTCTTGGAAGGACTACTGCGAAATAAGAACACAAGACCACAAGATTTTAATTAGACAATAAATGAGGGAACTGCCTTGGGCCCAGGAAATATAAAACTTCCTTTCGAAGGTGGTCAGTTCCCCTGCTAATATGAATTAACACAAAAGACTGTAAGATATCAATTAAGTTGTTTCGTTGAACTGGGTAAGGGAAAGGCTGGTTTTCTCGTTTTGATCGGAAGGAACCGATGCTGCCATTCTTGATAATCGATGCGATTCTTCGATAACCGATACCGGTGGGTTCTAGGATCTTCTTGGTAGCTATGGTGTTTGTAAGGCTGGTTTATGGATGATATTAGGAAATGAGATGATGAGGGGTAAAGGAATGACAGTTAGATGCAATGGCACGTTGGGTAGTGGATTCAGAAATGGATTTAGGCGGACTGAGATTCAAGAAGCATAAGAAATGTTATAACAGAGGACATGCAAGATGTGACTTACTGGTTTTGACCAAGATGCAAGCTGATCTCCTTTGCTGTAAACACTTCTGGTATTTCCACTCGTCTCTGCTCGGTCAAGTGAAGATCTGGACTCTGTTTCTCGCTCCCAATGCTCTCTGTTGATCCAGAAATCCTTCGACTGATCCCAAAAATGAAATTTCCGATCCGTTGTTTTGGTTTGGGGAGCCCATTTACAGGGAACCGATGGCGGTTGCGTAACCGACGGCGGTCGAGTAGGAACTGGCATCGGTAAGGAAAAAGTAGGCTATTTTTAGTAAAATAGCCCACCTTCCCTGCTTTTCTCCCGAGAGATCAGTTGCGGGCTCGGTCAAGTGACTAGAAGGTCGGTTTTGGGTGCGAGAAAGGGGTCATTAGTTATGGGTGTAGGTGTGGACCAAGTTATGGGTCTTAATTAGGTTAGTTTTAGGGTTAGGGCTAGGTCATGATGAAGTGGCAAAGTGAGGTGGTAGGTAGGGTGATTTAGATTTATCAATTAGAAGGCAATTAATAAATAATTGTGTAAGGTTTAGGTGATGAGGTTATATTGCGAGATGAGATGCGGGTCACAAGGGGTCGTAAGACATGAATTTGGTGTCTACACTTTGAGTGGTGTTGCATTTTTGGCTTCCAAATGGGTAAGACCACTTCTCTACCAATTTTCTATAAGAACCAAGCTTCTTCCTGAAGTATTGGTAGGTTTTTCTTGATTTGGAATTGCTTTATTATGCTTCGAATATTTCTAAGAAGTATGCAAGAAAACCAATTAATTTTCCTTATTTCTCTCTTTCTCGCATTGCTACTAAACTACCTATAAACCATCCAAATCCAACACTCTCCCATTCTTTCGAACACTTTTTATCACTACTCTTTAGAAACGTTTGGAAACTCATTGGAAAAGAAGCTGAGGGGATATCAAAAAAAAATTGTAGTACTAGATTTGTCTCTCATACAACATTTTCGAGTTAGGGTGTCATTAAATTCTTAGAGGTTTGTTTGTTCATTTAGATATATTTAAAGTTACAATCTTTTATAATACATTTATTTAGAAAGGTAAAATTATAGTAGTAGTTACAATATATTTCATTTGCAAAGCGTTTCATAAGGATTTCCTCTAGCTCATCCTTGTTGATTTTTTGGGGAAGAATTCGGAGGAAGTTATTGACATAGTGTGTTATTAATTCTTCACGGTTCATTTACCTATTGCTTTATATTTATTCATTTAGAAAGCTTCTATTTACTAGGGAATCTTCGGGGAATAATTTCTTAGAAAAAAATTCCATTCTTCCCGTGATTCTAAGGTAGATCCAGAAGAATTAATATCCACAACCACTAATTAGAAAACCCTTTATTTTATTTAAATTATATTAAATCCTCTGCAACGTGGAAATAGTCACATCCATATATTTCACTCTTTAGATTAAATTGCGCTAGAGTAGAAGCAATTTCATTTAATTAGAAGAATTTGTATTGTCTATACATATATCTTCCATTTTCCAGTTACCACAAAAATACAAAAACATTATATTAAAGTAATTAGTGTTCTTTTATTTGTTTTATCCCCTTTTGTTAAAAATCATCGAAAAAGAACAAAACAAATAGATAAGATTTACTTTCTTTATTAATTAATCATCTTTTGTTTGTTATATTAACTAGTTACATGTATGTTTAATTAGATTTAACCACTTTATATGGTTAAATCACTAATTATAATGTTTAATTAGTGATTTAATTAAATGGTTTAATTATATCCACTAATTAAATGAGAGAAATGATTTAATTAGATTTAACCACTTTAATTAATGAAGCGTTGCAGACTAGTTTTAATCTATTTCATCATTTAACCACTAATTATAATGGAAATGATGAAATAGAGGATAATTAGTACCACTTTAGCATTAAAACTGCGTTAGTAGATTTTTTAGGTGTCTATATTTTCCCCTCTTTGAGGTGGCGTAAGTGACGCCACTTCAAAGATAGTAGACAAGTATAAACAAGTAAATTTTGAAGAAAAATTAGTAGAATGATGGATGCCCCCTTGAGTTTTTATGGGGTGATAGAAGAGGTCAATCGATGATCAAAAATATGAAGGAAAAAGATAGAAGAATCAATTGGAAGAAACCTTTCTAGTGATGAGAATTTGAGAAATGAAAATGGAAATAGCTTGTACATCCAAATCATTCAATTAAAAACTATATTTCATCACTTTTCTTAAATGATTGATATCAATGGCTCTTATTAAAATATGCACATACAAAAGAGTGTAAAATAACATGAAAAGCTATAATACTAACATTTTTACTTTACTAAAACACTAACTCAATACAACATGCATAACATAATGCAATGCAAGAAAGTAAACAATATAACCTTATAGGAAACAATTGCAAACACACATACTAAAAAAACAATGTTCAAGATGATAGCACTAATGTTTTTGTTATCAAGCTTCATTCCCAAATGTTTGATTTAATGACAAGGGTTAAAAATGGTGCCCCAATCAAGGATACATGCGAGGGGAATACACAGAGGACACAAGAGTCCTATGAAAAATCAATCATGCAATATGGAATAGTACCAAGCACTCGTTATGCTTTGAGGAGTATAGACATAGTAATCAAACCAACTTTGTTAATAGAGGTAGGTCAAAATGAATCGCGAGTCGTTGTGCGAGAACAAGTGAGAACCTAAGAAATATATTTTTAGGACAAATTTTGATGTTTGAGGACAATGCATTTGATATAGGCTTTAGCTGCATGCATGCCATTTACCAATTTTTGAAAAAAATTGAATTTTACAATTTGTTTTGGATTTTTAATGATTTTAACCAATTTTTGGGTTTTAAATGATTTTAACAATTTTTGGATTTTTTGAATTTTTGAAGAATAAAAGTATTGATAAGAATGAAAATATCGTGGGACATCACCAAATAATGTTGGAAAGAAAAATATGCCCCAAGTAGCAGAAAGGGTCGTCGAAGCAAAAACATGCCCCAACGTAGTGAAAACAGGTGAAAAATGATTATTTATCAAAAATAATCATCACAACGAGTGCTATAATAATTTGTAAGAATCAAAACAATCACCTATCCCATCGAGAGCATGAAAAATGATGTAGGGGGTCAAAACAACTATAAATACCAAACAACAAGGGTAAAATCCATAATGGCTAGTTCATTTACTATTTACTCTTATTGAGTTTTGTGAGATTTTTCTCTTACATTGGAGAGAAATGGTTTGGATTCATAACTTGAAACACCACATGGATTGATTTTGAGAGTTCAATAGGACTCCCACGGGCCCTTTCTAGTACACAAACCAATCTTTTACGTTTTAAGTGCACTTTTTATGATTTTAGGCTAGGGAAAAATCGTGGGTTCGCACTAGCTCAATCCCTAGGGCACGCTAGTGCTAGTCCTTGAGCTAGCACAAATAGGGTGTATGTTGGTGTGAAGGGGGTTTGCATGCAAAAAACTAGAAATAGGTGGGTTCGAGGCACATGCAAGCATGAAATCGGGTAAGAAAGCATGAAAATGGCCACACGGGTGAGCATTTGTGCATATGCAAAAATGAATGTGTAGGTGTGAAAAAGTGTGCACTAGCAAAAAGCTTGTGCCTTAGGCCAATTCGTAAGAAAAAAATATAAAAATTTTTACCTTAGTGAAAAATTTAGGAATGAATAGAAGAGTATAGAATCAAGTAGAACACCTTAGGAAGATGTTTTGGAAGAAAATGATGTTAATGAAGTGTTGTGCAATTTGGTAGTTGAAATTGCACAAACATGACGTGCACGCAGCGGCATGGGTGACTCATATCTTTCGAGAATACCTTTACATGATGGTAACAACGATGGTTGATTGTCATTTTAGAGATTATAGGCCTTATTTATGCATCGTAGATGCCATAGATCATACTAGACCATGTGTTGTTGACCTTAGCGAGAGAGATGGCATAGCGAGGGCCGGTGCTTCAAACTACCTACTTGGTGAGATGAATATGAATTTATAGGATGTTTATCGGTCGGATCCTTCGAGTACTAATTTGAGGTAGAAAGATAGATTATGATAGAAAACATAGATAAATATGAGCCTACCTTTGGGATATGTTCTTACATCCAGACATACCTTGAGATGGTATGGAAATATACCTTTATACACTCTTTGATGATCGATGATTTTCCCCTATACCAGTGTATTTAATGGATCTTATCAATGACATCTTGTTGTCTAATAAGACTGGAATGCACTTTCCCCTTGGGTTTCTTGTAGTAGTGTACAGTTGATGGATGGTAAGATTCTCTCGCTACGGCTAGTGTATATTAGCCGATTTATATTGGGACCTCGCACTTGATAAAGCATCGAGGTCGAGAATAACATTGCATCATCCACACTTCTACAGTATATGGGCATGGGACCACATTGCGATAGGTCACCCACATGGATTATCGTGAGTCAAGGCCATAGATGAACCTTTGGTTATGGGATGGGAGCCATTTAGCAAGGATGTGTGCCCACATATGGGTGACATCACCTACTATAGGAATGTTTTTGATGATCTACGATTGTGGATGATTACATGGCGGTCCTATAGGTTATATCATTGGTTATATGATGGTATAAAACTTGGCACTCTGAGAGCCCGACCACTTTATTATTATGAGTAGGAGATACATCAAAGATTCATACCATGTAGTTCGGTTTCGGCGACAACTTGGCCATATTCAAGATCCCGAGTCATAAGATGTGGTATACACATAGGACACACGAGGCTTTTGATATGGGACCATGGATTGGATAGTGAAGAGCACTTGATAGTTTTATTTATACTATGTCACATCCATGGATTACATAGCCCTAAGTAGTAGACCATGGGACGATAATAGATTATGGGGCTTTCTATGCCACATTCATTCCACTATGCATTATGATCCCTAAGGTTGTTATAGAGGAAGGTACAACCACCATAGCATAGGGCTTACAGGGCATGATCTTATAGATAGAGCTATATTAGGCCATCGGGATGTCGAGGATGAACTACGAGGGATAAATTCCACATGTACAAGTGTTTATATAGCCATAGGTTCATTTGTCAATACAATAGGTTCCAGTGCAAGTTCCATAAGTACCATTATCACCTCCACATGTATTGAGTCCACCACATAGTCCTCTAAGGGATGGATGGGATGGAGGAGATGGAGGAGACCGCAGATATGGTTGGGATGGATGGGGGTCTCCACCACATAGTCCAAAGGGGTGGGGGATGGAGAGAAGTATACAGATCACCACAACGATCACCCCCGAGACAGATTGATCAGGGGACATGGGATCTAGCTTCCTTGAGGAAGCAAGCGGTTATAGTAGGTCACCACAAAGAAGGACTAGTTAGTCACTAAGAGGACACAGTCCGTAGATGTGGCTAGACTCATAATGGAGCATGATGATCTACATCACACAACATTAGTAGCAGGGTCTCCAAACTTAGTTTATGATTTTTCATCAACATCTATTGAGGAAGCTCACTATAGATACCTATATCATGCCACAGATCCCAGAGAGACAGAGAGTAGTCCCTTTCTACCAGCTTATAGGTAGAAGATCTAGAATTATATCACATTGGCCATCTCATTCAATGAGATTTGTGTATATTCCATCCCCTTACCGGGAGTTTCTACATAGAAGCGTGCGAAGACAATAGATGCCGCCACTTGGATCTAGGCCAAACAGTTCAAGTGTTTGTGAGAGTCATCCATGACTCTTTATTGATGTATTATTTTTGATGTATGCCTCGTGATGAAGGAACATTTTTGTACGGATGTACTATGTATTTTTTTATTATGCCTCGAGATGAAGGCACATTTTTTATCCATGCCCATGATGGCTTATTGTATCTAATGTATATCAAGACACATTGTTTTATACATGGAATTTTTATTTTATATGGATATATGATGATGATGGACTTGTTTATTTTATCGCATATTATGTTTATGAGATAGCATGTTTAGCCCATGTTTTTATTATGGTCTATGGCAAGGGGGATAGAAGGTGATCCCTCTTGCCCCTCTTTTGATGATATTATATGATGTTAGCTTAGCATACATGTTTAATTTTCATTTGTATGATGATGTAGCTTAGCATTTATTGATATGTGATGATGTTTAGATGTGATGATAGATGATATTGATGATGAAATGATAACAAACTATACAAGCAAACAAGACAAGCACAAGTTAATCAAATCTAATCAAAACAACACAACTATATACAAGTATGCAAGATAAAAATGAACCCAATGAACTCCACAATAGATTAAAGTAACACTTAATCTAAGAAAGAAAATGAATCCAATTTAAAGCACACAAATATGACAAATGCAAACCAACAAAACTATGTACAATCAAACAACTAAAGTAAGCAAACTACTACTTTGTTTTTGTGGTACAATTTTTGAAAATTTTTGCACTATTTTTGGTATTATCTCGAGATAATGTTATATTATTTTTATTTTCTATGATTCATATTTGAATGTTTTTTCATATTTTCAAAATTTATACAATTTTTTTGTGATTTTCTAGAATTTTTCCAAAGCTATGTGCAAGAAAACGAAGAAACGTGGATGCCCCCAATGATAGATGGGATGTACAAGGAAGATTGCCATGCATATTTGTAATAAGTGACAATGAAAAGTTTCCCCCAATGATAGATGGGAATGTACAAAGGAAAAATCGTTGCATACAGAAGTAGGATCAGTTGGATCAAGGCCAAGAGGGATAGGCTCAAAAGTATCTTAGACACAGGAAAATACTAGCTTAGGATAAAGCTATCATAATCCTATATATTGAGATTTTTGTGAACAATGAACCCTCCAATGGTGAAAAAACTATTTTTCACCAAAGGACTTGTCCAAAGTGCCACAATTTTGTGGTTTTCACACTTAGACACACCGATTTCTTTATTTATTTTTATTTTATATTTTTGTTGATTTTCTGATATTTCTTTATGAATTTTTTTGTGTTTCCAAAATATTATTAACATTATAAATAATATCAAAGGCACCCATCCCCCTAGCTGGACCATCAAATACTTTATCAATGAGGCCAAGAACATTTGCAAAGAGTTTAACAATGTTAATATTTTCCATACGTATCGGGAAGGGAATAGTGTTGTTGATGCATTAGCTAATGAAGGTGTCATCATTAAACAGTTTAAATTTTGGCATGATTACAATGAAATCTCTCACACAACTAAGGCTATCATTACTAAGGATGCTTGAGGCCACTTGTCCATTTCAATAGTACTAGTTGGCAAAAATACATGTGAGTAAAAATTACAATGTGTACCCCACACATATGAGAATTATCTCTCTCAAATGGTTCCTTTCTATCTGCATTTTGCACCTATACATCAGCATTCAAGCTATTGGGAAGCCGATTTAATTTTTGTTTAATATGTGAATGCTCTACATGTGACTATTCTCTTGAGAATGGGTGGTCCACCTTGTCATGTTGAGCCTATATACGCAACCCTTTATGGAAATAGAACGAAGCATTGTGGAAGGCCCTCGATGTGTATGGATTCACAGACTTCATATAAAAAATAAAAGGGCATAAAAACATATTTCCTTGATCTTTTCTTACAAATGGAAGGATAGGGTTATTACCTTTAAAGGTAAGGAGTTCACCATTACCGAAAGTTTGATATCTTTTATTACAGGTTTAGGAATGGATGGTATAAAATTCTATAGGAACAAATTTGACAAGGATGTAGAAGAGAAAAGTTTTGTGGAAGGGGATGAAACCTTGAAGATTGGAAAAATGGGTGTACTTTGTTCTTCTATCCCACCTCCATATGATGATGTTTTTAAGATGGTGGTCAGGTATATTACCTTGGAGGGCCATTTTTCTACTCTTCCTCTCCACCATCTAGTCCTATTGAACCATTTCAGTGCACTCTAAGGGTTAGCCTCTCATATTACATCCTCCATTCCTTAGAAAAATCCATTTTGGATGTCCAAGCTCATCTGAGAGGCCTTCCTTCACCAAGGGGTTATTTTCCTCTTGCATCAATACTTCCATGATGTTGTTGCTAATAATCCTCCTCACCCCTTAGCCCCTCCTCCTCCATAGTATCCTAAGGTCAGAACTAAGAATCCTAACTTTCGTTCTTCCTCCCCTACCCCTCCTCCTACTAAAAGGGTATTGCAAAATAATTTGAAGGGGAAAGACATGGTTGGGGTTGAAAGTATCCTTCATATTAGCCATTCTACCCTTGACCCCAAGAAAACATTGATTTGAGAGCCCAACTGAAGTTGCAGGAAGTAAAAATCAAGGGCATTGAAGATAATGTTGACTTCCTTCTCAATGAAGGCAACAAGGATGATTTGGACTCTATAACTTACTCTAAACTTGAGGAGAAAATTGTCATTCTGTTAAGAAGCAGTAAGCTATGGAGGACGAGAATGCAACAATTTTTTCATAAGCGATTAATAAAATTTCTATACATAAATCATTGCTTGATTTCATTCAGATTAAGGTGAAACAGACATGTGGCATCAACGGCATATGTGAGGACATATAGAAGGAAGGTAAGGCCAAGAAGAAGGCCTTAGCATCGAGCAGCCAAGACCCAGACTATAAAATTTCCCTTAACCTCTACAAGGCCTTGGAGGATGATCAGAAGGTTTTCACTAATTTTCACAAATTGTAGACCTATGTCCTATATGATATCTTTGCCTCCTTTTTGTTATTATTGGGTTTCATAATTGTTGTATTACTATTTTTCATTGTTTTTGGGATTCTTACTTGGTAGTTCTCCCATGCCTTGTTCTTCTTTGTTTTATCTAGCTTTTTTAGGATTTTTCTACTAGGATGTGGCCCCACATATCAAAAAACCATTGTACTTTCCTTGCATATACTATATTTTTATTCCTTTTGTTCCTCAAGGTATGGTCCCCTTTAAAACAATTTATCAATAATTTAAAAAAAAGATATTTAATCATCGTCAAATCAAGTATTAATATTTCTTGTGTAGAAAATAAACTAGAAAACGTTAATTATCAAAATAGAAAAAAAAATTCCTCACTATATCAAAAATAATCTAAATTTCAATATGAAACTATAAAAATTCTTTAAAAATAAAAATTATAATGTCTTTATAAAATTTTTGGTGGAGACTAAGCTCTTTAATTAGGTTAGGCACATAGTCACATATCAACTTAACCAAGCTATATACGTAACTCGGTAAAGTTGAGTTATCATTTCGAACATCTCGTGGGTATGCTAGAACGACTAAGCTACAAATACACCAACTCACCACAAACCATCCTAACAAACTCTCCCACCTCTAAGCTAAAAAGAGATAAAGTGTGGCCAAAGTCACATTGACGGTGGAGGCTAAGGGGTTTATAAATCTTATTGTCTCTCATGTCATCCTTGATGTGGAAAAAAGGTTCCAATTAAAAATATATGATATGAATTGTATAGCCTCAAAATTATCATATTTGTTTTTTGTTTCTCCATGTATTTAACAAAAATAAAAGTTTATTGGGAAAAATACACCCATGTCAAACAAACCCACCAACCAGTTTTAAGCGCTCTTCAAAACCCAAAGAAGAAAACATCCTAAATGGCCTTTTAGACCTTTCATTTTCCTTGCACAATGATGTAAGTACTTTATAAGAGATCCAAAATTATTAACCATGTTGAAACCCCAGTTAATGTTGTAAATTTAGTAGTAATTGGATAATTGCAGCGAGTGCAGAAGTCAAAGCTATTCTTTAGTAACAATGGAAAATCAAGGTTCCATACTCTCATAAATTAATAAACATAATGTTTCAAGGAACTATGCTAAATGGAGCTCTTGTTAATAGCCATCCTAAAATTAGTACCATTATGGGTTAAATCATCCCTGCACATGGAGATAAATATGTAATCCTAATATCTCCTCATTTTACTATATAAAAATTGATTTATCTATATTTGTATTTGTATTTGTATCTGAAGTTGGTTCAATTATCTCTGAGAGGAAACTACTCTCGTCACTATTTTGTTTGTTTTATGCAAAAGAAAAAGAAGAAGATTGAGGATTAGGAGGCACTTCATTTCGATCGTAATGTCTAGTTGTATTGATTTTTCTTCTTCTTCTGAGCACTTGTGTTACGTGCATTGTAACCTTTGTAGCACTATTCTTTTTGTAGATGACAGCTACCACTTTTTTCCTATTCTTTATCTTTTATTTCAAGTAGTTGTGTTTATTAAGACATTGAAATTGAACTTTCACACTATCCCACTTATATCTCTCAGATTTATCTCTTTCACTCTTCCTCTATGTTAGATAGGTTAGATACGTTTTTTAATATTTAAAAACATACATAGGCCACTAAGGATATATGAAGCGGTTAGGGTAGGGTTTAAACTTAGGTTTAGTTTTAATGTTTTAAAAACTATAGTTTAAACCATAGGTTTTAAACTCTTTAGGATTTAATACCAAGGCCACCTTTAGCATATAACATTTAATTAATCACATTTTTATAAGCTTAAGTTGAATTTTATTTTTCCCTATTTCAATTACCCCCTTCATCATAGGCTAATGAGAAAAATTTAAACCCTATTTTGGAGGAGTTTTTCTCTCTTTCGAGATACCTTGAGTTTTACTCGCTTTACCTCGCATTTTTTACTTCTTCCATGCACATTAGAGAACTATACACATTAAATAAAAAAATCCAAATTTATTTACTCGTACCTTTATTTACAGAGTGCCAGGCATACTTTCACTAACCAAAATTTTTTATTCACATGAGGGGAATTGAAATTTTGAGAGAGAGGTAGTATGTATTGTAGAGTTTTTATATATGGTTAGGATTTATTTTATAGGTTTTAAATTAACCATATATATAGGATAGTTTGCTTAATACATAAGTAGTCGGGGTTTAATTATATAGACATATGTTTTAATTTAATTTGACAACCTAGGCCACCTAGAAGGTGAAGTATAGGTTAGGGTAAAGTATATAGAACATAAAACATAAGTTTTAATTTATATAATCATACATAGGTGCTTAGAATAAAGGGGGCCAATAGTTAGGTACATAGGTTTAGTATGTTATAAGTTGTCTATTTTAAATCAATGTGACTCCTTTAAAAAAATTAACCCCACATAAAAAAGTTAACCTCGTCTAATCACAAAAATTGGAAGGCTATTTTTGAGGAGGGTTGTCACCATTCTAGGAGACTTAGTTTTTCCTTCAAAAATAACCTACTTTTCCCCACACAAATACATCAACCAAATAGAAATTAGAATATTGGAAAATATTAAAATAATTCAAATGTTACCTCTAAGTGATGCGGGCCCGAGTGTTGGGGTGATAATGTCAAGTGGGATATCTACCACTACTTTACACCTCATATTATTTTAAATTTTGTTCATCAAACTTTATTATGATGGTCTTCCATATTTAAGAGTGAAGTGGCACGACCGATTCACCCACCCTATATTGATTAGGGTGATCCCTCTCATGATTGGATATGAGCAATGATTACATTTGTACCAGACATTTATCAAGATAGATATCAGATTGGTAAGATCATTTGATGATCATTAAATTGTATTTGCATAGTATTGAATGACTGTAAAAATAGCTATGCAATTATATTGTGAGACCAAGGAGTGAAGTGGAAGTACTAGATAAAACTTGTATTTGAGATTCTTAATAGTGGCATTTTTTTATTACATTGGGATTTTTCCTTCGGGTTTCCCCACTATAAATGTGGTGTTACCATCTCCTTACTCATCTATCATTTACTTCAGCTCTTATTATTACATTTTTAATCTTTACATCATAATCTATAATCTTCAGAAATTTATATTATGGATTTATATTAGTTTATTATAACTTCCTTGTAAATCATAAATTGGTATCAAAGGTGGTGATTATGTGTGTGCGAATTGATCTGGAAGATTGTAATTTTCTATAGTGAAGAACCTTAAAAAAATTACGGATCTACGTAGCCTTCGTTGTTTAGTGGTCATCTTCAAGCTAATCAGGTTTAAAATTCCAATTCCCACCTAAATATTGGTGAAATAATAGGATAAATGGTTGTTTTAGGTAATGTTTGAGTAATTACATGCTTAGATCTATATTTATGCATCCAGGTTGCAGTCATTTTTGGTTTAAGTCCATTTTCTATGAGGTTATTTTAAGTTTTTACATCTTTATATCCATTTTAGATGTTTCTTGTCTATGGATCTAAAAGTATTATTTAGATCTAGTTTGTTTGGAATTTAAAAGTTTGTTCCTATAGTAAATAGCATTATTTTTTGTTAGATATGTTTTTGTGAAGACCATTCTAATAATTAAGTTCCAAGTGGCTTCGTTGAGTCGGTGACTTATTTTTGTATAGATATTTTCGTTTCCTACAAAGTTCTATTGTTACAAAGCTCGATCCAATCATTTTGCTCCATCTAGCTTCAAGTTATCAGTTTTTATTTTTTTCAATTGTGAAGTATAAACCAATAAGGGCATACCATGTTTTTTCACATTGTTATAATTGTTCTAGATCTCCTCATTACTTGTGAAATCCTAGCCAATAACAATTCTCCAAGTAATTCACATTGTCGGTCTTTTGTTTGTTTTCTTGACACTTGAAAAATTCAAGTCAATAAGAGTGTTCCAAGTGTTTAGCATTGTCAATCTTTTGTTATCTTTTTCTATCTTCACAAAATTCAAGCCAATAGGATTTCTCCAAGTAGCTTTGCATTTTGCATTTTCAATCTTATGATTTCCTTCGTTTGACATATGTGAAGTTTGATCCAATAGAAAAGTTCCAAGTCTTTTCTATTTCACATTATCATCCTTTTTTCCCTTCTTCTTTCATTTGTGAAATTTGAGCCAATATAGCTGCTTCAATTATATTCACATTTCACAATTGTCAATCTTTTTAATTGTGGTAATGGTTATTTTTATCCATTTTAAATCCCCTAGTTATTTGCATAACTTATATCCCCATTTTGGCTCTATAGTTTTACATTGTAGGTTGTGCACACTTCACTTGATTACTTTGGCATATCTTCATGGTTACAGATTCCTCGCATGCCTCGCACACTCCTCCCTTCCATTCCTTCTTCCTCTTCCTTTTTATTTTCCTCTTTGTTCCATCCTCCCTCGCTTGCACTCTCTGCACACTCACTTTCTTCTCAGCATTACATGCACTCTTCACATGCCTTGGACATGCTTCCCAAGATTGGATAATTTCTTGGCATTCTCCGCGCACTTCGTTCATGCGTGCCACATTACTTTGTAATAATTATGCCTCAACCATATGTTCCTTTGGCAGGTGTTTGTCCCATTCTTGCCATGTGCATTGTATTTGCACCCACCTTCCCTCTATTTTTTCCATGCCTCATTCTTCCACATGCATGCCTTTTCACCTTATTCTACATCATCCTGTGCCATGTCATCATATAACAAGCTTAAGTTTTCTACATGTAACCAATAAAAGTGTGCCAATAAGGCGTCAAATTCTTACAACAAACCAATGAGTGACACATGATAAAAATGGAAAAGAACTACATCTTTCACTAAGAAGAACATATAGTAAATCTCCTACATGCACATCCCCATCTCCAACACATCACACCCATTCTAATCCTCCTCAAAATAGACCTTCATGCCCTATCATGGCGTTATGACCGCCACCTCCTCCGAGAAACTTTTCCATCTTCACTAATGGAAGTCCGCTCAATATTAATGCACACCATGATATGCCTACAACCATGCTCAAAATCCTTTTATACTTCACGAGAAAAATAAATTAACCTCTATTGATCATATTCAAGATGTAGAAAATGTGTTCTCTGTCTATCCGATCATGCATGACAATGTAGCTATCAGAATACTTATGCCTTCATTCAAAGGAAAAGCACTCCAATGCTACCGTGTCCTGCAACTTGCATCTATTACCACCTAGGATGAGCTTGGAACATCTTTATGTAATTACTTTAAAGACAATTTAGATCACCTATCTCTAGTGGAATAGCTAACTACAATAAAGAAGGCACCCAATGAGTAGATGACTAATTTTAACATCAAATTCTAGAAGAATTGGGATAGAAATCCTCAAGTGGTAAGACCCATATCCCAACAGGATTTCTTGTATTATCTAAGAGCTTTGATTAGTGACATCTCATTCATGATTCAATCGATGGGAGGAATAACCCTTTTCTTGTTGCATACAACATCGCCATAAGGGAAAAAAATAGTCTTATCCTGGCCGTAAAGTTAGTGCCTAGACCACCCATGCCCTTATTCCCGAAATTTCTCCAATGCCCCATCCTATTGTTGCTCCTGTTCCAGTGTAAATCACACATCTAGTTGCATCTACATCCTACTCTCCCACACAACAAAAATAGTATGAAGAGATAAAGGACCTAATTAGGAACTTATCCAATAAATTTATATCCTTAGAAAAGCAGCAAGTGCAAACCTTTAGAAATAGTTCTAATCAGGCACATAATCAAAACAATCATCCTTGGCAGAATTAGTATGGAAACCAAATATATGGGAAGAACCAAAGTGAATGATAGATGGCATGCAAACACATCTTCCCTTACAATTTTTTCCTCTAGCATAACATCTTCCAACACCTAGCACAAGTCAAGCACTTGTTTCAGTTCAGAATAACATGGCACAAGAGTCAGAATGGTGTTTTCCTTGCAACATGCCTCATAGTTAGTATCACTGTGCTAATGTTTTGAGTGCACAATCCTACGTTGTCAAAGTTACCTCTAGTTGCGAGCCTTCAACAAATTAAGGAGAACCTGAAAACCAAGAAAAACCAGAAGTTCCTCCCGAGGAAAATTTTATATTCTTTAGTTTTGAAGACTTCTGTAATCAATCAAGTACAAACAGACTTCGTGCTCGGGTTGATGAAACACACGATAAAAGAAGAGAATGCTTGATTCTTGTGTGCAAGTTTCAATTCATTCAACACAAGTCGATCCTCAAAAGCAAAGAGATGGATTCAAAGAATCCAACAATAGAGTCTTACAAGTTCCTATGTGTGGGGGTTCGCAAAATGCTCCTTTTGAAGTAGCACATACCCCTCCCTTGGTAAGTCAAGCCTCTGTATCAGCTAAGGCCCATGCCTCTGCACTGAACAATCATTGTGGACTACATGAAGAAGAAAAATGTGAATATCACAATGTGGGATGCCCTATCCATTCAATCTCAAAGTGACCTATTACATGAAGCTTTGGCCCAACTTCCGCACATTGATCCGGTTGTCCGAAAATCATGCACTAATATCAAAATTTGTTAAAAGAGGAGAATCAAGTGAGTAAGATTGTCAAAACCCCACAAAATTTCAGATGTCCTAGGTCTTAAGAACAACCCCTTGTCCAAGGGAGTCCTGTAACTTGATGGCTTAACCATTACTACCCTTGGAGTCATCAAATATCTTGAGTTAACCCTCCATGCATGTCCAAGCCTCACAATAACTCAAGATGTGTCAATCATTGACCTACCTCCATTATTTTTTACCCTATGTATATCAAGGGATTTTACGGCAAAAGTAAGTGCTTAATTTTCTTATTTGGTCCCATATGTTACTCAAGACAAAGTATGGTACCCATTTTACCATATAAGATGAACCAATATTTTCCTATCATGTTCATTCATATGATCTCTCCCCTCCCCAAGCTAATTTCCTAATACAAGAAGAACAATAGTTAGTCTCTAAAGAGAAGCCTATTTCACCTCATGTACCTGATCTAGTGCTAGATGAGTGGGTGGAAAGGGACCATAAGTTTGTCCCATATATTGAGGATCTTAAATAATTTGAAACAAGGCTTGGGAAATATTGCATACTTGAAGAATAAGTTGTTTTGTCACACACCCTCAAGAAAAATAAAGAAAACTCTTATCTATAGAGGTTATACTTTGATGGATCTAGAAAAATAAATGGTGTGGGGGCAGGTTTTGTTCTCATTTCTCCAAAGGATGAGAAGTTATTCTTCATGCATAGGTTGCATTTCACATGCTCCAACAATGTAGCAGAATAATAGGCACTAGTGCATTGTCTTCTTATTGTAGAAAATAAAAAGATCAAGGTGTTGCAAATTGTTCATGACACGAGAACTAGTTATCCA
The DNA here is from genome assembly GCA_018340775.1 of Taxus wallichiana var. yunnanensis. Lineage (NCBI taxonomy): Eukaryota > Viridiplantae > Streptophyta > Pinopsida > Cupressales > Taxaceae > Taxus > Taxus wallichiana. The sequence continues at coordinate 43,077,497 of CM031235.1, forward strand.
CCGTGTCACCAACAAGTGCGTGACAAAAATAAACTTCTCAAATATTATACACATATATTTTGGGACCTCCTTGAGATATTTGATGCTCTAAATTTACAGGTGATGTCATGTAAGATGAACAAAGAATCTGATTGGATGACGTGCTTGGCTCACGCTTATCTCCTACAAAATACTTTGTGAAAGGAAACACACAACATGTCAAGATGGTAATCAGACCATCCATTCCAAACAACAACATCGAGATAGAAATTTTTTTGACAATGATGCACAAATTGTCTAGTTTATCCAAAATGAGGATGAGTTATCTTCAAGTATGTAATATGACTTACGTGACAACTATGGTGACCAAGTGATCCATCTACGAGAACTTTCCTAAAAGGGCTGGTCACCTTAGAGAAAATATTTAGCCACGATGATGAGTTAAAAGGTGAATAAATGAATATGTGCACGACGCAGAAGACTGCAGTCCAGTCACTATGACAAGGAGTTTTTCTGAGTAAATCTTGCATGAATGATGAAAAACAATCCTTCTCTCTACCATAAATATAGTGATATATTCTCACGGGAGTATGAAGACCTCAAAGGATTTGATCCAAGTGTTTCTCAACACTCCATTGACCTTGATCTTGGTATCAAGCCCACTAGAAAAAAATGAGGCCGGTCAATCTAAAGATAGATCCCCTCATGAGGAATGAGTTGTATAAAATCATTGAGGAAAAGATCATATTTCCAATCTTTGTAATCCACGAATTCGGTAGCCCAACTATTCAAATTGTCTGTCATTTCTTTTCTCTTTGGATCCTCTTTTTCTTTCCTTACTGGAATTCTAATTTTTATCTTCCCAAAATGGATTTGGGAATGCAAGAGGAGGGGTGGGTTGTAACTTAATTGATTTTTCAAATTTTTGTGGTGGTGGAGGTAGAAACTCTTATTTCCTTGAAGGGGATGACTGTTTGGAAGGGAAAAAGATAGAAGAATTGAGATGAGGTGGAAGACTAGGGGATGGAGAAATGAAATAAACACTTGGAGCAGAATTCAATGGTAAGCTTGGAAATTGAATCCCAAATTGAGATGGTGTTGCTCGAGGAGTAGAGAGAAAATTACTAGATAATGGTGTAGGACTTACCCATTAACAAGGTTTCCTGACACCAAGTTCATAGGCCTCTATCTCCACTATCCATTGTGCAAGTTGGGGCAACATCTCCATCATGAAGTCTAGCTTCTCCTGAGGGATGAAGTGTCTTGGAAAAGGGCCAACCCATGGACAAGGTGCCCTACAACCAATTCTGAAAGCCTCCATTTGAGCTTGAGCCCTAGATTACACCATGCCAATCTCCATTTTTTGGATCTTCTCCAACAGACCAACATCTTCCATTTGATTGTCTTCATTGTATGCATATTCTTGTGTTTGATATACTTCATAGCCAAAATCATTTTGGCATTGCTCATAGGAGTAAACATGCTAATCTTGAATCTATTTAAAATACTGATTTGAAGGAGTTGTAAAGATCATTGTTGGTGGAATGTACGGCTGTTATAAATGTGAATTCCATGACGGCAATGAATTCATGATTGCACAACTTCATGGAATGGAAGAATATGGAAGATATGGAAGGAAGAATGGATGCAAATGGATGGAAAATAGGTCTACAACTTAGAGAATGAGTTATTGATCAGATGGAGTTACCAGATGTGTTTGAGAATGCCTCCAAAGGCTGAAATCTTCACAAGAACACACCAACCTGCAAAAGATGAAGTGGAAGACCTCTAAGGTCCCACTAGGCATGCCAAAACTATTAGTGCAAATTCATAGCACCCCCAAATGAGTTATGGATCTACTTTTCTAAGGCAATGTCATTTGGTGTGATTACACAACATTAAGCTTTCCCAAAGTGTGGGACCTTTGTAAATGGGGAAAGCTCTCTAGAGAAGGTTGGTTCCTCTTCCTAAACTACTTGCCACAAGCTATTCTAGTGCAAGAAAGCTAATCTTAAACCTAATCTAACTTCCAAGGAGACAAGGAGAGAAATAAAATAAGAAAAATAGAGCCTACACTAAAACAATGATACACCAGAGAAGGAAAATGTTGATCATCTATCAAAACTATCATGGAACAAGAAGAGGTGAGCAATGGAAAGGATGGACAAGTGCATCACAAACCAAAGATGGATTTCACATAGAAAATGTTCCAAAACTCCATGAACACAGGTCCAAAACCTAGAATGAACATCCAAACATGCAAAAATATCTTCAATGAAGAGAGGCAAGAAGAAAACAACCAAAAAATGAGCAAGGATGGACAAATGCATCACAAAACACATATTTTATTGCTCTAGAAGTTTGAACAAACCATCATTTCATGGGTAAGAGGTGAAAACACCATTACAGCATGAGAGGAGGTTCAAACTCCATTTTTGACCACAGGGAAGAAAAGAAGGAAGAGGCAGAGAAGAATGATGAACAACGTTTTTACAAACTGATCCAAAACTAGCTTTTTAACACTCGAACAAAATGAAGGAAATGAGAAAACATGCGAAATTTTGATTTAAAACTTCAACCACTAACAAGATCCATTTAAAAAATCAAGGGCACCCTCATAAATCTATTTTTCGATGCTTTCACCATCTTTGGAGAAAAAACAGCGCCATACTTCATCAATTTTGGTGGTTGGGGGTCGGTTATGCATTTTTTCCCATGCTAGAGACATTTTCCCATTTTTCTCCCACAAAAATCCATCAAAATTTGAAATTGAAGGGTCCATCGTATGGATAATTTCAACATTTTTCCAATGATACCAAAATCATGAAAATTTGTGCTCTGGTGTGAAAGATATGCCCCTTTGAAGATTTAGGGAAAAAATGGTGAAATTAGGGCAAAATGGGTTCGCAGGCCAAAATTTGAACTTTTTCCCTCCTTTTTCAAATTGGGAAAATTTCCCAAAAATTTCCACACCTGCTCCTCCAATGACACGTGGCACCCTCTGGTTGATCTGCGGGCCTTAGGAGAAAATTCTGCCCAATTTTCCCGCCTAGGAAAATTTTCAAAAGTCCTGTTAGCCCGACATCCACTACTGATGTGGACACGTAGCACCTTCTAATTCCCAAACAGAGATGTGGTTCAACTTTTCATCTTTGCACCTTTATGGTTTTGGCAAAAAACAAAAAATCCTCTCGGCGCTTGATTCCGATCTTTGACTTGCACACGTGGTGCATTTCATTTCCTTTGCGGGCTCAAGGGAGTACAAATGACGCTTGCACTTTTACCCCAAAAAGTGTTAAGTGTCGAATTTCTCTCCATGCCCCCACCAACCCACCAATATTTCTTGGCAAAATTTCCTCCTTACCTCCGCGGGCCTGCCCAGGGAAAATTTCCCCTCCAAACTCTACCGAGCCATAACTCAAAAAATACAAGGAGTTAGGAGGAATTATTTACCTTTCTGGAAAGGGGAGGAATTATCTATCTGATGAAGCCATTTCTAGAATCTTTTGAGTGCTTTAAATGTGTGCAAATTGAAGTTGAATCACAAGGAAGGAAAGAATGAAGGAAAGTTAGACAAAATAAGTAGGGGGCTCATTTTGGATAACATTACTTGAATGCTTAAGTTGCCTTCCTTTTGGATGATTTTAGGTTTGTTTTGAGACCTGTTGTGGTTTAGGTCTAGTTTTTCTCTTTTCCTTTCTTCACCGGGTTGTTAGAATTGAATCATTTATTGATTGGTAGAATTGTGTATTGGGATTTATATATTCTGGGCTATGTTGTACCTCTGGTAAGATCTTGTTGATCTTAAATGAGTTTTCCATGGTTGTTTAGCACTTAATGTGCATTAATCATAAGGAAATATGTTATGTATCTTTTTCATTATTTTTTCATAAAGAAGTGATAACTCATCTTCAGTTGAGGTTGGATGGATGAGGAGACTACAATCTCATTCTTTTCTTTTAATTCATATGTTGGGAAATTTGTTTACTTGGGTATTGTTGATGTTCCTCCTCTGGGTTGCTTAGCTTATATCACCTTTTAATCTTGTGATAGGTTTTAGTGCTTTATTTACCTTAAAGTAATGGTTTTGGGTTTATGATATGCTCGTGAGAGAGTTTTGAGTCTTGTGCGGGTTCTCGAACTTCATCTATTATGCCCCTTTTACGGAATGATAAAATTAATTTAAACTTGTGTGTGATCTTAAAAGATAGCTTGTTTTCTTGAACTAGTGGAAGAAATCAAAATATTGTTGATAAGGTCTATATGGTGTTATCTTTGACTGTTGCCTTGAATTGAATACAAAAATGAACTAAATTTTTTAGAATGCTTCAACCAAAAATTACTTTGATTTTTATAATGATTAAGTTATCCTTACTTGTTTGTATGGACTTATTTGTGATCAATGTACTTCTTAGGCTATGGGATGAGTCTGAGATATTGTGTGATATTTAGCAGGAATGTAATACTTATTGTTGTCCAAACAATATTTTTATTTTGAAAGATAGTTTTATGTATCTTGTAATACTCCTTGAAAGTTGGGCCCAGTTTGCTCGAGAGGAACTTAATTTAGATACATGAATGAGAAGGTAAAGTTAGGAAGAAATATGAATTTCCTTTCTTTAATTTTGTTGTTTTATTTCCAATATGTTGAAAAGAGTTTTATGATGAAAAGTTAGGGTTGATATGTTGATTATTTAAACCTTACTTATAGAAACTTTAATCTTTTTCTCCTTCTTGGTTGTAATCCTTTAGGGAAAGGTCTTTCTATTTTATTGTTGTGTTTTTAGAACTGTTTCATAAACAATAGGGTTCTTTTTATGAAACAGATTAGATAAAATCACAATGTTTTAATGTTATAGTGCTTATCATGCTCAATTCAAATGAACTGACTCATGCTAACAATTTTGCAGATGGATTTCATAAAAGATGAAAGGAGAAAGACATATATAAAGTTACATTTGTTTTACTAAAGAAATTGTATCTTTATTATGATGATTATGTGGTGTCATTACTTGAGATTTATTTTTTCGAAAAGAAAGTTGTAATAAAAACTAGTTTTGTACTATTGTTATGACACTTTGTAATTTCTGAGATACTTCTAGATTTAATGAAAGTATCACTCCTTTTTTATGAATAAATAATGTGATGATTGTTGATTACTACCTTATTGAAATACCTTCTTTGGCATAGATTGTGGGGTATTATTAAGTAATATCATAAATGAAGGAGGGAAGTATATATATTTTAGAGTTATGGAATTTGGAACTTAATAGTTCTTATATTTGTAAAACTATGAGTTTGTGAATATGAAATCTTAGTTGGTTGTTATCACATAAAAGAGATGCAACTAATAAGTTGACACTCTTAAATAGATCCTTAGAACAATGGAAAGGAATCATGAATAAATTATATATATATATATATATATATATATATATATATATATATATATGTATGTATATGTATGTATGTCCTCTTGATGTATTTGAAATATAAGTAATATGTTTTCATAATTGGACATTAGTCCTTGATTTAGGGAAAGGATAATTCCCTTGAAATCAATCATTGAGACATAATTTATGAACTTGTTAAAGTGTTATGAATGTTGTAAGTAAATGGTTGAATGTGTACTTCCTTAGGCAGATTTCTTAATCAAATTTGGAATGCTTAATAAGGAATTAAATGGAATTTGAGACTTCATCTTCATGAATTCCAAAAAAAAGGGTTATTATGAACTTATTTAAGCTAGGGCTGAAATAAGTAAGGAACTAATTAACACACTTTCATAACTTCAAGATCAATCATGTCATGAGATAATACAAGTAGTTTCATTTAAGGAAAAACTTAAGCATGTAATTAAATGGTTAGGAAGAAAATTTTACTGCATACCTACCTCACATGTAATTTTAACTTGTAACCTTATAGGTTAAATGATGTAGTTGAATCTTTAAGCGTTGTTGTAATTAATCTTTAAGAAAACAATTAAATGGGCTAATAAACTTATAATCTAAGGTATGTTAGTCTAGTTGAGGAAACTCAGTTGGATGTTGGTACACATCAACTGTAGCGTAGTACCTTCATAATGATAGGATTCATTATGAGGATACTATGATGTAGTTGATATGTCTCAACACCCCGCATAGTTATTTAAATTGATTGACATAAATGTAAGATGGATCATGGTTCTATCCTATACAGGGATAGGAATATGATCTAGTGTTGAAGTCAACTCATGTTGACTTAGGATAACTAGACTTGCCCAATCAACTTAAGTCAATTAAATATGTTTATGTACCCTTAGTCATCATGAGTAGTCTTCCACACTAGTGCATGTTACTTCCCTTATCTAGTATGAAACCTTGAATCGACTAGATTGACAGAAGTTAGGAAAGACCACTCTAGATAATAGAAAAAGTGTGGTGAGGGACTTATTCCATTTGATGAGTATGTCGTCTAGGAATGTAAACATGATAAACATGTTTAAAAACTTTGGCCAAAGTATCACAAGCTGCTGGTTACATTGTCATATGTCACCTAGTTTAAGAAGCGAGATTTCAGATGAATATCGGTAATAGATATTCAGATTGACATCTTAGAAATAACACTTGGGTACCCATAAAAGGTTAAAAAAATCAAGTATACATTGTATACACATTATTGAGTTAACATGAGAAATTGTTTTAATGTCGAGTCATGAAATGAGAGATCAATGTTTCACCGAGTCATTTACAGTGTATATGGTTTTTTGGTATGAGATGGATTGGTATTGGAATGTGTGTTCTAAATTCTGTTAATTTAGAATAGAGAACATTACATATGACATACAAAAATTCCCTTGTTTCTAAAGTCTTAAAATTGGAATGTTATAGTCTTGACTTCATAGGCATGATCAATCCTCTTTTAAACGCTGACCAAAAGTGGGTGCTGATACCTATGGATTACTTCACTAGATGGATAGAAGTTGTCGCACTCAAGGAATATACCGATTCAGTCATCCTAGACTTTCTTGAGGGACTCGTTACAAGGTTTGGCATTCCTCAAACCATTATCTCTGATAATGCAAAATCCTTCCTTAGTACTAAGATTACTAATTGGGTGCTTATTTTAGGCATATACTTGAAGAATTCCTCCAATTATTACCCTCAAGGTAATGGCTTGGAAGATTCAACAAACAAAAACCTTATTAGAATCATGAAGTGGACAATGAATATCAACCAAAAACAATGGCATACCAAGGTCTCACATGCACTCTAGGTAAACATAATCATAGTAAATGATTCAATAGGTACTTCGCCTTACAAGTATTTTCTATGGTAAATAATCTAGACTCCTTTGTATCTTGATTTTCCTTCATTAGAACTCACCCAATGGCTAGAGTTTGAGGGCATAGACCGAGAGAAAATAAGAATGGCAGAGCTGGTTGAATTTGAAGAATCAAGGAACTCTACCATGATTAGGCTAGACCAGCATCAATAATCAACAAAGAAGTGGTTTGACAGAAAGGATAGGCCTCAAGATTTCAAATTTGGGGACTTGGTCTTAAAATGGGATCTTGTCGAAAGCTAAACTAGAGAGCCATGCAAAAGTTTGATGCAATTTAGAGTGGCCCATATGTTATCAGATCTTGAAAAGAGGGGTTAACTATTTCAAGTTATCTCATCTTAAAGGGGGTGGGCTATCAATCCCAATCAATGGGATCTATCTCAAACCCTTCCATTAAGTTTACTGCATCATTTTTATCTATTAGAGTAGTTTCAATTCCTCTAAGTGCATTGTGCACACAATATTTTGTTTGTACGTAGTTCTTTCCTCTTGTGTGCTTACTGGGCATGATTTTTGTTGCTTCCAAGATGCTAGATTTCTTTTTCAAGTAGTTTTGAAGTTTAGAGGGTTCAAAACAGAGTTCAAATATGTTTCTTCAAGTGACTTTAAGGGCGAGATCTTGAAGGTTATAGATAAGAATTTCATGATTACATAGCGGAGACTCCATATCCAATGGATGTTCTAGGCTACTACTCTCCTTCATCTAGCAAGAAAATAGCCCCACAAGTCACCAAACTGGTATCCATTATAACTCCTCTATTTTTTTGGATAACTTATATCCCCATTTTGGCTTTATGGTTTCACATTGCGGGTTACGCACACTTCACTTTCTTCCTTTGGCACATCTCGAAGGTTGTAGATTCCTTGTGTGCCTTGCATGCTCCTTCCCTCCATGCCTTCTTCCTATTATTTTTATTTTCCTCTTTTTCCATTCTCCCCTCGTTCGCACTCTCTACACTCACTTTATTCTCAAAGCATTACATGCACTCTTCACATGCCTTTGACCCGCTTCCCAAAATTGGCTAAGTCCTTGAAATTCTCTATGCACTCCTTCATCATGCACCACACATTACCTTGTAATAATTACTCCTCGACCATAACTTACTTTGGCAAGTGTTTTCCCATTCCTTATATGTGTGTTGGATTCACGTGCACTTGCCTTTGTGCCTTCTTCTCAGTCTATCATGTGCCACTTCATCATCTAACAAGATTAAGTGTGCTACATGTAACTAATCGAAGCATATCAATAGGGTGTTGAATCCTTGTAATGAACCAATGAGTAACACGTGGTAGAAATGACAAAGCACTTACACATTTGGTCAACTCTTCAAATCAATCGGCACATGCCACGTGTCTTGCATGTTCAGATGGCTCTGAAATCTTCCGATAGCCATATCTTTTACTACATGGCTCGACATGCATGCGTGCACCCGGTCTCATTTGAAATTTTTTGATGTGGGATACACTCTAGGCTATTCAAATTCAAATTTTTAGTGGGATCTGGTAGGTGAGAAGCTAGAAAATATCTCTCGGGCCATTAATGAGCATATTTGATTGCTCCAACCACCTGATTTGACTTAGATTTCACCTCCTTGTTACTCCTACATATAGAACATACGTGGGGAAGTGCATTTTACAAATCTACGGGTAGATTTATAGGCATTAAATGCTTGTTGTTGGTGGTTGTATTTCAAATTCAAGTTTTCCCTCCTCTTCTTCTTTCTTCGATTCATCTATAACCGTAAGAGCTTGGCTCATTGTTAAGGTTGGAAATTTTGGATCATCTAGCATTTGATAAGGATTATTTATCCTTGTATTTTGAGTTAAAGACCTCTAGATCTAGTTCTTGCATGTGGATGTCACCTCGGATGCCATTGTATTCCACCGTACATTTTTGGAAGTAACAAACACATTTTTTGTGGTTATTCTCTACCTTAACCTATTTTTATTCTTCTTTCTTTCCTTTCTTCTACATTATGTGTTTTTTGTGTTATTCTAAGTCCCTTACAGCTCCATTTTCTAGTTTTGTTTCATGAAACTGATCATGTAAATGTATCTTAGTTCGTGCTACATGTGCCTAACCTCCCTTAATGCCTTTCCTTTCATTTTTCTCTCGAAAAGAAATTGTCCATCCCTCATCACCTTCATTAGTGTAGTTTTCCATTTTCATGTTCTCCTTCTATCCCCGGTCCTTGGCATTATTAGCTTATTTTTCCATTTCAGCATTAGGAGTACTAGTAGCAATAGAAATAAGTAGAGGAAATGGCCTTTTCGAGGTCTATCTCAAGCATGCAAGGTCCCACACTTGGAGATAGTCCCATTATTGATTCAAAAACTTGGTTCTTCCATACCCGAGCCATGGGTGTAAGTTTGAGTAACCAACATTTATCTGATAATAATTATCCACTGTTTCGCATTTGTTAGTCTTTTTCAGACTTACGAAAAGTGAGTCATTAAGAAGGCTCCACATGTGTCCTCTTTTTCCTTATTCATTTTAGTAGCACTGCAAAGTGTGAACCAATTGTATTTGGACACATATATTAATGTTCTTCTATATCGGTCTTTACAAGTGTCGACTCTATCTTTCAGTATCGTCTTTTCTTTGGCTTAGCCACTAAGATTGTGACCCCTGTCGTTTGATTTCAGACCCCAAACTTTACGCTAAATTTTGGCATATTCCGGGGACTTTAAGTCTGCCTAAGGAAATATATTTAAAGTTTGGTAGAAATCCACCAAGCTTCTAGTCCTTAATCCTTAGATTTTTTACAAGTGGCATTGTTTGAATAAGACTTTTCTCTTACATTTTGTTTTTCTTGTGTTAGAGAGTGAAAAAAATATAATAAATTAACAACACATGTTTTTGATTTTTAGTATGTTTTTTTCTATTGTCTTATGACTTGTTTATTACACTGTAAAGTTTGAGCTAATAGAAAAGTGACACATATATTACTTTTCATGGTGTCTTATTTAAATCTATTGCCGCGTGTTTTTTTATTTTTTCATCATTGTTTTATAACCCTGTTATGGACCCAAAAAGGCATTGAATTTATTTTTAAATACTTCACATCTGTTAGAGGATCTACCATATTTTTTAAGATCTCTTTAATATCCTAATTAATTAATTAACTAATTAATTAGTTAATTAATTAACTAATTAATTAGTTAACTAATTTGTTAAACAATCATAGCTCATTTCCATCTAAGCTCTACTAAATTGATCTTAAACTCGATCAAAGCAAGCTATTTTTTATTAATTCGAGTTGGCTTCTCTCGTATAACTAATAAGAAGATATGTAGCTAGGTTTTTTCCTCCATTTGGCTTCCTTGATTCATATTTTGAGGTATATTTGTCTCCATTGTCGTATGAGCATTAAAAATGGCTAGTTATGCTATTTTTATGTTAGATAAGTCTCAATTATTGAATGGAATGAATTATAGCATTTAGAGAGTTCAATTGAAATCTTTCTTTATGGCTAGGAAGCTATGGGATCTAGTAATCGGTGTGAAAAAATGACCCACTTGAAGAAAAGAAACTCCTATAAACCTTAACTCCTCTCGGATATCACAAGAAGCTCTATCCATCCTTTTGCAAAACATAAAATATTAAAAAGTATGCATAGAGGTCACATGGATTCTCCTACGAATGCATGGAAACAATTAGAAACCATGCATGATGTAGTGGCCCACCTCGGGACACTGGAAAAATAGGCCAATAAGTCACTAGAAATTTGGGTAATTTTTTTTTTTAAAAGAGAATACTATCAATACAAATCCGATTCCATTAATAATTCTTTTAAACTAAAATGATTTACCCACTTACTAAACACTATCCCCGAAACAATATTATTATTGTTATTTTTATTATCTTTTTTTTTGAATTATTATCTATTTACTAGGGACACCCTAGAAAGAGTCTACACCCTTTTTAGATAATTATATTTCCCCCTTTTTACTTATTTTCCCACACCCCCTTAATTAATTCTCAACCCCACTATAGTTCCCAATCCCATAAAAAGGCACATGACTTTAAGTGTGTAGGAATAAATGGGAGCCCTAGGATCAAACAAATCTGGTCCCTAGATTTTGAGTTTACCCTAAAGTTTTCCCTAACATCCTTATCTTTTCCTTTCTTTTCATTTGAATTTCATTCTTGTTTTCCTTCTCTTTCTTTTCATTCTTTTTCTCATTTTGTTTTGGCTTTGTCTTTTGGATGTGCAAGTTTTGGAGGAGCTAATACTTGAATTAAGGAAGGGCAGAGATTTCCCTTGTTGCATTTTCCCCTTTTAAAATCTGGTTGGGCCGAATTTAAAATTGTATATGTATATTTTTTTGTAGTGCTTTAGAGAGAGAAATGGAGGCATTTTTTTGTTATGTTAAAGGTGAGAGGGAACAATGGTTTTGAGGAGGGAACCTGTGTGTATGTAGGAGAGGGTGGTGGAAGGGGATCTGCGTGTGGAAGGGTGAGGGGCAGCGTAGTGAGGGAGGTGGGGGAGGCGGGGGGCGCACGATGGCGGTTGTGGTCGGTGGGGTAGTGACAACCGTGGAGGGGGTAGGTGTGTGCGGGGTTGGGGACAACCAAGGTAGATGGGGACAGGCAGCGAGACAACAAAGGTGGTCATGGGGAGGGTTCGACCCTCCCCAAACATATTTATTTTTGTTATTTTTTTTAAACTTTAAAATGTTTGTTTGTTCTTTTATTTTCTATATTATTTAAAATGTGTTCAAATACTATACATATATACATACATATATATATACATAAAATTTAATATTCCATAATATATATATATATCAACCTCCTGTAAATAAACACCTATATTAATATAATAACTAAACTATGACTACCCTTAATATGATACGATTACATTTTAAAATAACACTATATTAGATAAATTCTGAATATGGTAATTTGTGCACAATGGTAAAAAAAGAATATTTCAGCTTATAAAATAACAGATCTAAATTTGTTAACTTAGTGAAGTAAGAATTTTAAAGATTTTTTTCTTCTTTTTTTTCAATATCTATTTAGGTTAAATCTTTCAACTATTTTGAGTTAAAATGAATGTAACCAGGTGTTTTCAAAGAAGGTGAGAGACTCATTTCTACAAGGAATTTTCAAAGAAGATTACTTATTCAATATGACTACTTAATCGAACAAAACATTAAAACTTCACATAGAAAGAAAATCAAGGCTATTCTTATTCCAATCATTAATATTACAAACAATAAAAGAGGGGATACTTTCTTTTCAAATGCAATAAAAGATTATTTCAGATTTTTAACATGAGGGATACTCAACATGGAGTGTATATATATGTTCAAAAGAAAGACATATTCCCAATCTATACATTTTCTTTTCAAAAAGGAGATTACAATCAAATTTTCATATTAAAGAAAACCACTATTACAATATTTCTTTTCTTTTCAAGGATTGAAGCTCACATATACAAATATATCCAAATACATAACTACTCAAGAAGGTTTATTACAAGATTCTTTGCAAGCTTGAAGAGAGAGATTGTTCAAGTAAACCTACTCTAGTTTAAAAGTAATTTTCAAATACAAAGAGGAGGTTTTACAATAAATGAAGTTTCCACCAAGCCATATCCAAAAGAGATACAAAGAGGTAATGTCCACAAAGAGAGAGAAGATTCCAAAAGAACTCCAACTACCACCAACTTCCATCATGAGATCCAAATTCAAATGCCTTTAAGGAATCCAACCAAGGAGAAGAAGCTTGTTTTACCACCCAACCATAGGCATCATTACATGTCTTTCCCAAAGTTGGGATGCATGCTAGCCTCCCCAAGCCCATGGGAAAAGGACTACTACCAACAACTTAGCACAAGAGTGAGGGTGAACAAACAGCATTACATCCACATAAATAAAAGGCAAAGATTAAAACAAGACTCCAAACTTGCAAAGGTGAAAAGGAGGAGAAACCAAGTTCTATCTCTAAAATGGGGAAGAGAAGAAAGTTTTCCAAAAGTTGTAACCATCATTAGTTGTAAAAAAAAACATGATCTCCATACCCTCATTATTTCTCTAATTTCATCCAAGCCCTCCTTATTTCTCCACCCTTTCACCAATCCTTCTTGGAAGGATTTTCAAACCCCAAAGGGGTTTCCTTACCAAGAATGGGGAAGGAGGTTCAAGCCAAATGACCCACCTTCCCCACCTCAAACCATTTGAGGGAGTAACTAAATCCTACAAGGCTTTCCCATCAAGCCTATGAGGATTGAGAGGGAAAATCCCTCTCTCTTCCCCCACAAACTCCAAAACTCCATCATGCCATATGATGGAGGGAGAAAAATCAAATAAACAACAAAAAAATCTTCATGCAACAACAAACATTTCCAAGTAAACAACTAATTTCTAGCATGATATAACAAACACAATAAAGCTCAAGAAGCCTACCTCAAAGAAAAGCTCTCCAAAATCAATCTCTTCCACTTCTTGACCCAAGAAAACTCTAGCTCCAAATCCACTAGCCTCCAAGCAAAAGCTCCAAAAAAAGTTTCTCTTCTTTTCCCATGAGGGAGAATTTGAAGAGGAGCAAGAAAAAATCCTCACAAATGAGGGGGTGACATGTGTCACCCCTCTCTTCCCTCAAGGTAAAATATGCTAAAGATAAAAGAGAGAAAGGATAAAATGACTTTTAGCCCTCTTCTCCCAAATTACTCCAAATCATAACAAAACAATCTTTTGTAAATTTAACAAAGCACACTTATTCATACCCCTTACATGGATGTGACCAAAGGGGAGGCAAAAAGGGAGGGAAACTCCCTCTATGCCTTGGAATTAAGCCCCCCTACCTATTAGGTAGGGTCCAAGGGCCCATTTTCATGCTAAGGGAACTCCCAAACTAAAAAGGGGTCCCTAAAAATGCCTAAAATAACCCAATTTCGGGTTTGAAAAATTTGGCACAAGGGTAGAGGGTGTGGGGCCCACCCAAGGGTTCACATGTGACCCTAATCCCTTTTGATTAAGTACATCATTAAACAAATTCAAAACTTAATGTAAGTGGGGCCATTAATTCCCCTAAACAAGTTTACCACACAAACTAATTACCCTAAGCAAGATTAATAATACAAGACATATTACATTACAAATGAGGGTCACCCATGGTGCCCAAAACAATAATTCTAACGCTAAGGCCTCAAGCAATAAACACAGCTAGGACTTAGCCCATGGGTTGCTTGTGCAAAATTGTGTAGCTGGCCTGAATCCCATGTTCTCCTGTGACCTGTCACCTGCACACTCATTGCACACATTAAACGCACCTGTCTGATAAAATATGAATCAACTACTCAATAAGATATCAATGAGTTCTAAACTAGCATATCATCTCTCTGGAATCGAAATGTGACAACATGCACAATTATACACAATTCACAATAAGTTAGATATAATGATGAAGTGACATATATCCTTAGAATCCCAACATGCAACTAACTGAGTATCCATCAATATAATTACGGTCCAAAACAACATCATATCAATTAGTATCCATGACATCATAAGATAATGCGACAACATAGTAATCAAGCTAAATTGGCGTTATACGCCTAAATCTCCATATATGTCTAATAAGATCAAATCTCCTAATGTAATGTCCAAAATATATCAAATCCCTGTCAAAACATGTCTAAGAGTAAGAGGGACAACAAGTAACTGAGCTATAAAAATGTGGGCACTACACATGAAGACGGTCACTTGTCAAAAATAATTAAGCTAATTATGGATTTTTTTACAACTCTCATCAAGGGGGATGAGAAAATTGTTAATTATCTAGTTAAAATTAAGAACATTAAATCTCAATTTGATGGTTGTAATTATGAATTGTTCTAAGATGATATTTTGTACTTCATTATTCAGATAAAAATTCATGGAAAGTTCAGAAATTATATCTCTATTCTTAACTCTAAATATCGAATGAGACTAATCTGATAATCTATCTTATCTCCTAATTCAAGAAGAACATGTAATGGAGATTTTATATTTAAAAGAGACTACTACTCAAGCATTTTTCTCTCAAAATCATAAACCTTATCATAAGAGAAATAATATCAATCATAACCAAAACCCTAATGTTATATCAAAATTTAAACCCAATCCTAAATCCAATCCTATTAAGAACAGTTAGAATTGTAAAGTTCAATTCAATGGCACATGTAACAAATGTGGCAACTCTGGTCATAAAGAGTTTGACTTCCATGTAAAAGCTACCAAATTTGTTTTAAATATTAAAACTAGTAAATTTAACAACCAAAAGAAAAATCATGAAAATAATGTTGAGCAGTCTATTTCCTTGTATACTATTGTCTCAACTTCAAATGACAATGAATGGATCTTAAATAGTGGTACCTCTAGGAACATGACCTCTATTTTTGGTTTCCTCTCAAATGTTATTAAATGTGAGGAAAACATATGTCTAGGAGATAATTCCATCATCATAACTAAAGCTTATGGGAATTTTAAATTGTAAAATGGTGTAATTAGGAATGTCTTGTATAAGTTTCAGAAGTTTTTATGAAATGTCTAGATTAAATTTGGTTGTTGGCCTTTCTAAGATGAAATATGATCACGAGACATGTGAAAGTTGCTTACATTGTAATAAGCATGATGAACCATTTCACAAACATCATGATCCAAATTCATCTCATCTATTAGATTTGATTCACAATTATGTGAGAGGACCACTCTAAGTTCTTTCTCTCAGTGGTTCTTTGTATGTTTTTTTCTTCATTTATGAATTCACTAAGATGACCTCGTCTTATTTTATTAATAAAAGTATAACTTATTGTCTAAGTTTCAATAATTTAAATCCTTAGTTGAAAATGATTCTAATATGAAAATTAAAAGAATTGGGACTAAGAGTGGAGGTGAATATGAAAATTAAAAGAATTGATGAGTTCTTTGTGTCAAGTGTGATTCAAAGAGAGTTGACTACTCTCGATTCCCCTCAGAAAAGGGCATTGTAGAAAGGAATACTAAGACTATTTTAGAAATTTCTAGGACCATGATTCATGCATCTAACATGCCTAAGTTTTTATGGGAAGAAGCTATGAATATTTTTGTCTACATCCTAAATAGATTTCCTACAAAATCCCTTCATCAAACTACTACTCATGAATTATAGACAAAGAAAAAAACCAGATATCTCTCACTTAATAATATTTGTTATCTTACTTCCATTTTCATTCCAAAAATAAAAAAGGAAGAAATTAGACCCAACCTCATATTCTTGTATTTTTCTGGTTATGGTTGTCAAACTAAAGGTTTAAGAGTCTATGACCCCTTCAAGAATGATAAATTGAAAACAAGAATGTTCATGTCTTAGAAAAAAACATTTTGTGATGCTTCTTATGAACCTTCCTCTATTTTTCCTGACATAGAGCCTAATAAGCCTTCTCCTAACATTATGGAAACTGAAGTTCAAAAGATTTATTATCATGATCTAGATATGATAGAGATTGATGGGAGTCATCTTAAATTGTGTTGCACCCCAAGATTCCTAAATGTGATCAAAATCTTGTTAAGGATTCTAATACTATTAATATTAGAAATGTAACTTGTAGTCAGCATTCTTATCATGCCTTGATGACCCTCTATGAGGTTGAACCACAATATTTTAAATAATCCTATCAAGATGATAGATGGATTCAGGCTATGAAAGATGAATACAATGCTTTAATTAAAAATAAAACTTGGGAACTAGTCCCTCCTTCTAAGAGAAGAATTGTAGGTGGTTAAAAAGGTTAAGTATAACTCAAGGATAAATTAAAAATTCAAGGAAAATCTGGTAGCTCATGGTTGCACTCGTAAACCTCACCTTGACTATGTTGATACTTTTGTTCATGTGGATAAAATGAGCAATGTCATAATTCTTCTTGCTTTGGCTGCCCAATATGGTTGGGAGATTCACCAAATGGATGTAAAAATTCTTTTTAAATGGTGACTTGAAAGAAGAAATATTCATGCATCAACCTAAAGTTTTTAAAGAACCTGGTAAGGAACTTTATGTATGTAAGATGAAAAAGTCTTTGTATGGTCTTAAGAAAGCTCCTGTTGTTTGGTATGATAAAATTAATAGTTTATTTCAGGATCTTGGCTTCTCTAACTATTGTTATGATAATAATTTATTTGTTGAGTTTTAAAACAATCATATTATCATTATTGTCTCATATTTTGGTGATCTTTTGATTACTAGCACTGATAAAAATTTAATTTCTAGAATCAAAGAAAGGCTAAAACAACGTTTTGATATGACTGATTTAGGATTGCTAAATCATTTTTTAGGCATCGTTATATTTCAAAATCATAAGTCCATTATTGCATCTCAATATTAGTATGTGAATTTTCTTATAATATTTAACATGATTCAAGTGTAAGCCTATTTCCATTCCCATTGAAATTGATGTCAAATTAGATCTTAAACTTACTTGTGCTAAGTTTGATCCTACTCGTATAGAAAAATATTTGGTAGTCTAGTTTATTTGACTATTACTAGACTTGATATCTCATATGCAGAGGAATCATTTCAATATTTATGCATGATTCTTATGAGGATCATTGGAAAGTGGAAAAAATAATTTAGAAAAATATTGAAGGAACATTTAATTGAGGTCTATTTTATTTTTCTTCTAATGATACACAATTATTTAGTTATTGTGATTATGACTATGTTGGTGATGCTGAATATAGAAAGTATACTTCTAGATATGTCTTTAGGTTTCATGTAGGTGCCATCACTTGGAGCAACAAGAAGCAACCAATAGTGTCTAGCTCTTCTACTCAAGTAGAGTATAGAAGTGTTATGGAAGTCGCAAAAGAATCTATGAGGTTGAAAATATTGTTGGATGAGATGCATATGGGTGTCAAAGGGAGCACTAATCTTCTATGTGACATCCAAATTTGCATTTCTCTTGCTAATAATTTAGTTTAACATCAAAGGACAAAGAATATAGAGTTTAACATGCACTTTATTTGAGAAAATTCTTGAATGATGATATATTTATCTCAAGTTTTGTTCAACTGAAGATCAAGTTGAAAATATCTTTTATTGGGACCTTGATTTATTTGGCTAAGTATAAGAAGGCATGTGGGCACACAAGACCTTGTTAAAGAATGGCACACAAGGAGAAAGCATGCAAGACAGGGTTCTAACAGGGTTTAATAGAACAAGTAGCATGCGCATGCAAGGCAAAGCCAGATTTTGAGACTTAGCCATATTTGGCATATCAAGAAGGACACATGAAAAGAATGACCTAATTATGCATGTGGAGCGGATAAGGTTCCATCCTGGTGACAGATTGCCCTAGGAAGGAAAATTCCCTGTGATGGAAGCTTCTAGAAGACCATCATGGAAAGGAGTGGAGAGTTCAAGCTTAGAGGAGCATGCTCCCATGGAGGACCACATTTGGACACTTGGCGATGGATCTGAAGTCTCAAAAAGGTGGGTTGGTAGTTCAAGAGGCCTATAAATACAAGCACTGTAGAGGAATTGAGATATAGATCAATAGAGAGTGGAGCTCTATAGAAATGTTGCGAGAAACTCTATTGGGTTGGGTAGATGACTTACAGGGGAAGGATGTATCAAGGGGTTTGGGTATGAAATTTTCCTTTCATGTTTAGGAGGACTCTAATCTAGTTATGATGTATGACTTCAGTTTACGATAATGTGATATTCTGTAATGGATCTAATGCATGTGATGAGGTTTTCGGGTATGATGGAATATAGATATAATAGAATATGGTTTATACATGTATATGCGTAGTGCTATTTCATATGTGTTATATGGATGAATATAAATTCCTATACATTTCCTTTTCAGTTCAGTTCTATAGATTGTTAAGAATTTGTTAGTGCGAAATCACATCACCTCCAAATGAGTTATGGATCTAATTTTCTAAGGTAGACTCATTTGGTGTGATTACATAACATTGATTTTCCTCAAGGTGTGGGACCTTGCAAAAGTGGGAAATATCTCCAGAGAAAGCTAGTTCTTGTTCCTAAACTACCTACCACAAGCTACTCTAGTGCAGGAAAAATAAATCTAACCTAATCTAACCATTCCAAGGAACCAAGGAGAGAGAAAGAGGGAAAAATAGAGCCTACACTAAAGTGGTGATACACCAGAAAAGGAAGTGAGATATTTTGTTGAGGGAGAAAGAAATAGAAAATGGAGATGAGAGAGGTCAGACATAAGTGACACAACCTAGATCTCCAAATCATCCATTAAAATCCATGAAACACAACATCCCGAAACTATAAATGTGAAATACATGCACGTAAAACAAAGACCGAAAGGGAGAGGCACAGAGAAACAAAAACGATGCCAAGGGTTGAAGAAAACCAAAAAACACATTTTTATTGCTCTAGAAGGTGCACAGACCATTACATTTCTGGAATAGAGGCACAAATACATTTTCTAGGTGTGGGAGAAGGTTCGCTGCTCAAAAATGGCATCGAGAAATAAATTTGACAAAGTTTCTCTATGCCCAAAATGTCTCTCTTCTTCAAACAAGAAGTGTTATAGTATATATAGAAGGAAAAGAGAGAGAAGAGGGAAAATTCACATCCTACTCCAACCACCATGAGATACGCATTGAATCTTACCTTGAAAGCTCAACCACTGAATATCAATGCCTTCTGCAAATCCACCCACAATATGTCACTTTTGGTTCCCAACGAATCGAATCAAATCAGATCTGGTAGTTGAAGAGATTGGATTCTACATTAATGGCCTAGAAGACTTTTCTTTGTTTTACCTACTAGGGCCTACAAAATATGATTTTTTAATCCTTCCATGGTGTAGAGGACGTTGAGATGCTTCCAACAGTGTCAAATTTGCTATATTTCGAGCCCTGAGTCGAAAGATATGCCCCTTTGAAGTTTTACATCGATTCTATACAAATGGGCGGGAAAATAATTTGAAAAATGGGTCCCCTTTTGGATTGGGACACATGGCAGCCAGATTGGGACAAAAATTGGGTCTACGGGCTCATAACTTAACTTTTCTCCTTTTCACAAAAATCAAAAAATCCAGAAAACTCCCACGGCCCCGAAGCTCTGCATGGACACATGGCTCCTTTTGGTTGGCTGGGAAATGCACTTCCATCTTTGCTTTTATGCCTTTTGGACAAAAGGAAAAATTTCACTTTTTTCCCCGACTCCCCACCTTGGCTTTGACTCGGGTCTATATGTTGACTTTTTCCTTGGTAGAGTCATGGGCCATTTTGTAACTTTTACTCCTTTTGGGGCAAAGGGAAAAACTAACTTTTCCCCAATGCCCCACCTTCCCTAGGACACGTGTCAATCTGCCTCGCTTGGGAACCTTTTCTCTATTTATCCCATAAATCAACACCGTTAAGTTAAGTGGTAGCCTCCGTTGGCCTCGTTAACGCGTTTGAATTTTCAACTAACTTTGTCCCCTTTGAGGACACGTGGAGGCACCATGCTTGTTTGCAAACCCGACCCAAAGTTTTCCTTTGGAAGAGCATCGAGTTGACACTTGTCGACCTCCACTGCTTTGTGGACTTTTCAATGGTCCCTCTTACTTATTGACTTTGGGCTACGTGGCGAGCTTGCGCTCACTTGGGTCTCTACCTTGGGACCAACTCTTGGAGATGTGCTACACTAACACTTGGCACTCTCTACTTGCTCATTCATACTTAGCCAATTTTTGAGGCCTGCCCTATCTACCTTTGACTCTGTTTGACCATTTGACCGCCTCTGTTCCACCCCCGGGACACATGGATATGCAAAGGCTTATTTGAGCCTCTCTATTTGGGTCCATCTTTGGAGAAGTGCCGCGAGGACACGTGGTCTCTTCCACTGCCTCCTCCATACTTAGTCAATTTTGGACCCTTTCCTGAACTGTTTCGAGCCCGAGGACTTTGATTCTTTGCCATTCTACCTTCTTCTTGCTTCTACGTCCTTTGTAGCATCTTTCCTTCTTGTCTAACTCGATATTTTATAGTTCTTCCTACATGTAACTTGGAGAATGGATTTAAGATGTAGAAATGGCCCGACAGAATTATTTTCTTTTGTACATGATCCTTTGGTCTCTCTTGGCCTCTGTCACTTCATTTTTGAATCTTTTTGTGACAAATTTGTAAGATTTTGAATGATTTTTCTTGGGTTCCTTCTATGTGAGGTCATGGTTCGATCCAATATTTAGCTTAGGAGTGAAATATGGATAACAATTTGGTGACTCACGGGGACATCTTCCTGCTAGATGGAGAGACCAGTGGCCTTAAAGCATCCATTAGGCATGGAGTCTAGCTTGATAAACATGGAACTGATCCTTGAGCCATTACGAGCCTGACTGCAAGCCTTTTCTATATCTTGCCTATCCCCGAGCCTGCACTCTCAATTTTCATAAGAAAACCTTGAGACAATGATTTCTGAGAGTAGAAAATTGATTCAACCCATGGTTTTCATTTGTCCCTCAAATGGACTGTCTCAAACAAATTTTAGTTGCTCTACATTTGTTCCCTATTTTGATTTGTGAATCACAAGAAAACATGAGCCTTCTTTCCTTAAATAGTTTAAGATCCTAGCCTCATTCCCCTCCTGAGCAATATAAACAAAACTTATATACAAAGATCAAATCATACATGTCTCAAATGAGACATGCAGAGTGTGCATAATCACTTCTTCTGCTGAATCTTAATTTACCTACACTACTCTAACCAAGAGAAAAGGGAGCTCAAACAAAACCTGCAACTAATAGGGAGAAATAGCTTCCATTCCTCAAAAACGGCAGCCATGCAACTAATTTGGCACTGAACATGGCTGGTTGGATGAGTGAAAAACTGACAATAAGCCGGTCCTCCACCCAAATCATCAAAGTATCAGCTGGAGACAAATCCAATACCTCTTTTAGTTTCTCTACATTTGGATTGAAGAGGTATGACAGCTGATCCTTGGCACTTTGCATATCATCCTCATGATTAGAGGCAATCATGACTGGTTGTGGCTTCTCCTTTGGCTCCAATGAAGCCAAGTACCTGATTAGGCATGGTCTCGATCGTTTGAATGTGCCCTTTGCTCTGAAATTTAACTCCAAATATGGATTCTTCTCATGGACCTTCTTGAGTGGATGGTGTGGGAGAGATGATGACATCCTTCTACCTTTTCTCTTCCTCCTCTTTTGAAGAACATGGAAGATCAAGATCTTCCAACCTTGGTTCTAGAGGGTTGTTATGAAGTGTAGGATGCTGAAAATGAATGTTCTCCTCCATGGCAGCAGGCTCATGTGCTTGGAAGATGGATGGAGGATTGGATGATGTAATCTCCATGGGCTCCTCTTCATCAAATTAATTTCTCAATTCGACAAACAGTCCACCTCCTTGTTCTACTGTAAGTGTTCTACCTCCTTCATGGTGTCTTCTTGATCTACAACTTGCTCACCATGGTTTCTTCACTCTCAAACTCTTCTTCAACATCGTAGCTTGAAGGGGATGAAGTGGAAGGAAGAATCAAGGTTCTTCTCAGCCTCGCCCACACTTAGAGCCTCTTGAACTATATGGTCTTCCTCCATCATGGGTTCATCAATCAAATCAGGCCCTTGCAATGAAATTAAAAAATCTTCAATGATGCCTTCTTCATTGAGTGGCCTCAACACTAATTTGATCTCTCCCAACTACTCATCTTTAATGGGGCTTGGGATTGATTGTTCATCCTCTTGTTCTTTCTCTTCTTCTACTACAAACTCAACCTCAACCACCATTGGTTCTTCAACATTGACCACCTTTATTGGCTTGACCATCACGAGGACCTTTGTAAACCCAAATTTAGCAAAATTCCTAACTCTTCAGATTATCTATCATTTCTTTTCTATTGGGCTCCTCTTCTTGCTATTCTCCTTGACTAGATTCTTGAGTCTCTTCCCAACATGGGCTTGGGAAAGCAAGAGGAGTGGTAGGTTGGGGTTCAACTAGCTTTGCAATTGTTTATGGTGGGGAGAGAGGTGGAACTTCTTATTTATTCGGAGGGGATGATTATTTGGAAGGGAAAAGGACATAAGAATTGAGATGAGGTGGAAGACTAGGGGATGGAGAAATGGATTTCACACTTGGGGCAGCATTCAATGGGAAGCTTGGAAATTGAAGCCCAAATTGAGATGGTGTTACTTGAGGAGTAGAGAGAAAATTACCAGATAATGGTGTAGGATTTACCCATTGACAAGGCTTCCTAGCACCAAGTTTATAGGCCTCTATCTCTTATACCCATTGTGAAATTTGGGGCAGCATTCCAATCATGAAGTCTAGCTTCTCCTGAGGGCTGTAGTGTCTTGGAAAAGGGCCTTCCCATGGACAAGGTGCCCTGTAATCAATGTTGAAAGCCCTCATTTGAACTGTTGCCCTTAATTAAACCATGTTTGCCTCCATTTTTTTGATCTTCTCCAATATATTAGCATCTTCCATTTTACTGCTGTCATTATATGCGTACCCCTACTCTTGATAAGCTCTATAGCAAAACTGGTTTTGGCATTGTTCATATGGGTAAGCATAATGGTCCTGGATCTGATTATAATGCTGATCTGGAGGAGTTGGGAAATACATTGGAGGTGGATTGTATTGTTTTAAGTGTGAGTTCCATGAAGGGAATGAAGTCATGATTGCAAAACCTCATGGAATGGGAGAAAATGAAAGAGATGGAAGAAGAAAATGGATGAAAATGAGTGGAAATGGATGGAAAAGGTTTGTAACTCAAAGAATGGGTTTTTGACCAGATGGAGTCGCCAGATGTGCTTTGAATGTGCCTCTAAAGGCTGAATCTCACCAAGAACACATCAACTTGATGAAATGAAATGAAGACCTCTTGGTCCCACCGGCATGCCAAAACTGTTAGTGCAAAATCACAACACCCCCAAATGAGTTATGGATCTACTTTTCCTAGGCAAACTCATTTGGTTTTATTACATAACATTGAACTTTCCCAAGGTGTGGGACCTTACAAAAGTGGGAAATATCTCCAGAGAAAGTTGGTTCTTATTCCTAAATTACCTTCCATGAGCTACTCTAATGCGTAAAAACTAAACCTAATCTAATCTAACCATTCCAAGGAACCAAGGAGAGAGAAAGAGGGAAAAACAGAGCCTACACTAAAGCAATGATACACCGTAAAAGGAAGTGAGATATTCTATTGAGGGAGAAAGAAATAGAAAAATTGAGATGAGGGAGGTCGAGACATAAGTGATAGGGCCTAGATCCATAAATCATCCATTAAACTCCATGAAACACAACATCTCGCAACCGCAAATGTGAAATACATGCACGTAAAACCAAGACCGAAAGGGAGAGGAATGGAGAAACAACAAAATGATGCAAAGGGTTGAAGAACACCACAAAAACACATTTTTATTACTCTAGAAGGTGCACAGACCATTACATTTCTAGAATAGAGGTACAAATACATTTTCTAGGTGTGGGAGAAGGTTCGCTGCTCAAAAATGGCATTGAGAAACAAATTTGACAGAGTTTCTCTATGCCTAGAATGTCTCTCTTCTTCAAATGAGAAGTGTTACAGTATATATAGAAGGAAAAGAGAGAGAAGAGGGAAAATTCACATCCTACTCCAACCACCATGAGATATGCATTGAATCCTACCTTGAAATCTCAACCACTGAATATCAATGCCTTCTACAAATCCGCCCACAATATGTCGCTTCTGGTTCCCCAGTGAATTGAATCAAATCAGATCTGGTAGTTGAAGAGATTGGATTCTACATTAATGGCTTGGAAGAATTTTCTTCATTTTACCTACCAGGGCCTACAAAATATGATTTTTAATCCTTCCATGGCGTAGAGGACATTGAGACACTTCCAACGGTGTCGATTTGTTATATTTCAAGCCCTGAGTCGAAAGATATGCCCCTTTGAAGTTTTGCATCAATTCTTTACAAATGGGTGGGAAAACAATTTGAAAAATGGGTATCCCCTTTGTATTGGGACACATGGCAACCAGATTGGGACAAAAATTGGGTCTATGGGCTCAGAACTTAACTTTTCTCTTTTTTTCGTGAAAATCACAAAATTAAGAAAACTCTCATGGCCCCGAAGCTCCGCATGGACACGTGGCTCCCTTTGGTTGGCTAGGAAACGCACTTCCATCTTTTCTTTTATTCCTTTTGGACAAAAGGAAAACTTTCACTTTTATCCCCAACTCCCTGCCTTGGCTTTGACTTGAGTCTATATGTTTACTTTTTCCTTGGCGAAGTCATGGGCCATTTTGTAAATTTGACTCCTTTTGGGGCAAAGGGTGAAAAAGTAACTTTTCACCGATGCCCCGCCTTCCCCTGGGACATGTGTTGGGCCCCTGGAATATTGACTAAGTATAAAAGGTGTGCAAGGACAAAGTGTGCAAGGTAGGGTTTTAGAAAAGGGTTTAAGGAAGCCAGTGGTGCATGTGATGCGTGCAGACGGAACCAAGGGTTCAAGACTTAGAAAAATTTGACATTTGGGGTAGAACATGTGAAAAGCATGACCCGAATACACGTGGATGAGGTGCCATCCTGGAGACAAGCTGTCCCTGCAAGGAGCATACATGCGGTAGAATCTTTTAGAAGCACATCATGGGATAAAGTGTGAAACTCAGGCCTGGATGAGCATGCTCGCATGGAGGACCACATTCAGACACTTGGCATTAGATTTGAGGGTGCTTGAGGATGAGTTGGTAGTCTAGAAAAGATATAAATATAAGTTCCTGCAGAGTAAATAGAGAGACAAAGAGTGTGGGCGAGCTCTGTAGAAATACTGCAAGAACTTTGTTAATGGATAATTGCATTCAGGAGAGGATGTATTAGGCATGGGGATTGTATTTTTATTTTTGGTAGCTTAGTTACATAATTCTAGTTGTAATGCATGACTATGGTCTACTTCTCTGTGACACTCTGTAATGGCTCCATGGATGTAATGAGGTTACTTGTTATATATACATGAATATCAATGATTCTGATGCATACTTCTCTCTCATGAGTTCTCTTTCCTTTTATGCTAAGTATGGATGCTTGTATGCTTCTTTTGATATGATACACGTTATAGATTCTGTTAAGTACTCTATCTGAAATGACTGCAAGGATCTAGAGGTCGTTCTAAGCCCTATGGTTCTTGTATGTCCTAAACCCATTTGAAAGTCTTTTAAACACAAATCATAGATGATGTTTCCCACTAAACTCACATAAAAGAGAGACTCGGCACCCGCGTGTGCCTCGGTGAGCACCCAGATTTCACTAGGTGATAGGTTAGCGTGCATGGGGTTCCTTTCTTTTGTGTTAAGGGTAAAAATGACTACATATTGGTTCCATTTCCAAGCCCAAGAAAGGAACCCCATGTGCATTGGCCTATCACCTAGTGAAAGTTGGGTGCTCACCTAAGGCATGCGTGGGTGCCAAGTCTCTCTTTTATGTGAGTTTAGTGGGAAACATCATCTATGATTTGTGTTTAAAATAATTTCAAATGGGTTTAGGACATACAAGAACCATAGGGCTCAGAACGACCTCTAGATCCTTGCAGTCATTTCAGATAGAGTACTTAACAAAATCTATAACATGTATCATATCAAAAAGAAGCATACAAGCATCCATACTTAGCATAAAATGAAAGAGAACTCATGAGAGAGAAGTATGCATCAGAATCATTTATATTCATGTATATATAATAGGTAACCTCATTACATCCATGGAGCCATTACAGAGTGTCACAGAGAAGTAGACCGCAGTCATGCATTGCAACTAGACTTATGTAACTAAGCTACCAAAAAGAAAAATACAATCCCCATGCCTAATACATCCTCCCTACCTTGGCTTTGACTTAGGTCTATATGTTGACTTTTTCCTTGGTAGACTCATGGGCCATTTTGTAACTTTTACGCCTTTTGAGGTAAAGGGAGAAAAGCTAAATTTTCCCCAACACAACACCTTCCCCTAGGACACGCGTCAATCTGCACTCGCTTGGGAACCTTTTGTCTATTTGAACCTTGAATCAATGTCATTAAGGCACGTGGAAACCTCCGCTAGCCTCGTGAATGTTTTGAATTTCCAACTAACTCTATCCCCTTTAAGAACATGTGGAGGCACCACGCATGTTTGTAAACCCGACCCAAAGTTTTCCTTTGGAAGAGCATCGAGTTGACACTTGTCATCCTCCGCTGCTTTGTGTTAAGGGTTCCTTTTTACCCTTAACAAAAAGAAAGGAACCCTATGCATGCTGGCCTATCACTCGTAAAAGATGGGTGCTCACCCGAGGCACGCATAGGTGTCGAGTCTCTCTTTTATGTGAGTTTAGTGGGAAACATCATCTATGATTTTTGTTTAAAAGACTTTCAAATGGGTTTAGGACATACAATAACCATAGGGCTCAAAATGGCCTCTAGATCCTTGTAGTCATTTTAGATAGAGTACTTAATAGAATCTATAACATGTATCATATCAAAAAGAAGCATAAAAGCATCCATACTTAGCATAAAAGGAAAGAGAACTCATGAGAGAGAAGTATGCATCAGAATCATTGATATTCATGTATATATAATAGGTAACCTCATTACATCCATGGAGCCATTACAGAGTGTCATAGAGAAGCAGACTGCAGTCATGCATTGCAATTGGACTTATGTAACTAAGCTACCAAAAAGAAAATTACAATCCCCATGCCTAATACATCCTCCCCGCCTTGGCTTTGACTCATTTATATGTTGACTTTTTCCTTGGCGAGTTACGGGCCATTTTGTAACTTTTACTCCTTTTGGGGAAAAGGGTGAAAAACTAACTTTTCCCCAATGCCTCACCTTACCCTGGGACACACATCAGTCTAGCACTCACTTGGGAACCTTTTCTCTATTTGACCCTTGAATCAAAGATCATTAATGCACGTGGCAGCCTCCACCGGCTGTTAATGTTTTGAATTTTCAACCGACTTTGTCCCCCTTTGAGGACACGTGGTGAGCTCGCGCTCACTTGGGTCTCTACCTTGGGACCAACTCTTGGAGATGTGCTACACTGACACTTGGCACTCTCCGCTTGCTCATTCATACTTAGCCAATTTTTGAGGCCCACCCTATCCGCCTTTGACTCTATTTGACCATTTGACCCTACCTCCATTCCGCCCTAGGACACGTGGAGATGTGGTGCTTGTTTGAGCCTCTCTATTTGGGTCCATCTTTGGAGAAGTTCCATGAGGACACGTGGTCTCTTCTGCTACCTCCTCCATACTTAGTCGATTTTGGACCCTTTCCTGAACTATTTCGAGCCTGAGGACTTTGAATCTTCACCATTCTTCCTTCTTCTTGCTTCTGGCTCCTTTGTAGCATCTTCCCTTCTTTTCTAACTCTGCTATTTTATAGTTCTTCCTACCTGTAACTTGGAGAATGGATTTAAGATGTAGAAACAACTTGACAGAGTTGTTTTCTTTTGTACAGGATCCTTTGATCTCTCTTGGCCTCTGTCACTTCATTTCGAATCTTTTTGTGACAATTTTAGGATTTGAATGAGTTTTCTTGGGTTCCTTCTATGTGGGGTCATGGTTTGATCCAATATTTAGCTCGGGAGTGAAATATGGATAATAGTATCCTTCCTGTCTAGAATGACTACATTGATCTATAAGTCATTCTGAGCTCTATGATGAATGTATGTCTCGTGTCCACTCACTCTTTTTAAGTTCCTATCATAGATGATGCTTTCCCACTTAACTCACATAAAAGAGAGACTCAAAGACACTGCGCATCTATCGGGTGAGTGCCAAGTGCCCGCTAGGTGGTAGGCCAGTGTGTATGAGATTCCCTTGTTCTTCGTGGGTGTAAAAATGACTACGCCTTAGTTTCGCTTCTCGGACCTCTTTTCAAAGTTGTAGTGGGAAATAACATACATCATGATTTGTGTAATGAGTGATGACAGAACACCTAACTTTGGAAAGTATTGAATCATGGTTCAAGAGCACGGAGGAAGAATTTTCTCAAAAATTCAACACTGGTCCTGAGTTTGATGCACACAGATGGGTAGAAGGGAACCTCTACCAGAAGTTGTATGAATATTTCTTCTATTTCTTTCCAAAGAGAGTTGTATGAATGGCTCTCAAAGATATACATCTCGATCAAGCTAGTATTATAGATTGCGCATATGGACCTACGAAGAGTACCGAGGTTGTAAGATGTAGATCCGATGTGGACTTGTGTTGTGGATCATTGGTGGAAGGGAGAGATGGCTATCTATACTTTGGAATATGCTATTTCTACATATTCTTATCCAGAAGTCACTAAGTTTGAGTTTCTGTAGGAGCCCAGAGGATCATTTCTACATGTTATTCCTTTGGCAATGAATATCTTGATTATTACCTTGAGTTTAGAGGCATTTCTGATGGTCGGCTAAACCTTCCTGAGCACTAGGTGAGGAAGCTAGGGTGGAGGAAGATGGAAGATATTGCAACTGAGAAAGAAAGGGAGGAGAGATGACTCAAGTATAGTGAAGTGCATGAAAGGGAGATTGCTAGATAACACAAGGTTGTAAGTGTGATGGATCTATGGAGGTAAACATTATGGGAAGGAGTTGAGGTTCACGCAGAGGACATGGAACATGAGTAGTTTGTGCTACCCCATCTCACCAAGTGTGTGAGAGATACCCCTTCGATTCTAATGAGAGTTCGTCACAGGGGAGAGAGAAGATTCATTGGTGTGCATATGAACCCACCTAGTGACCAAACCTTGGTGCTTAGTTTTCCAAATCAGAGGAGTGTTGATAACATAGTTGGTATTAGTGGGAGTGACCGATTGACACCTAGGAGGTATAATTTCTCATTTGGAACTTCTATGGCTGCACACTCTATTCTAGTGTTTGGAGGAATTTTCGACAAGGTGTAAATACACAAGGTTTGGGTAATGTGTCGGGGAGTGGCACGAGGCATACATCTAGTAGTGGAATGATCTCATAGACCATTGGCACATAGTTTAGTGGGATGTTGGGGACACTAGGCATGACCACTTCAGGCCCATTATTGGCTACAAGAGGATCTAGAGGTGGAACTAGTGGATCGAGAGGCACAAGACCTAGTGGATCCAATGTATCGGGAGGAGGAAACACTAGAGGAAACCAAGGATCTGGACTAGGAGGATAGGGGCCTCAGCCACCTCCTCAAGTAATATTTGAAATTTCTTTACACTTACCGTACTACCAAGCCATAGAGCATGCTAGTAACATGTTCACAAGTGTGAATTTATATGGCGTGCAAAGGGGATCACAACCCTAGAATAGAAGGCTAGTTAATTTGTAATGAAGTTGCAAGGGAATGTGCATAGCTTATATAGGAAGTATGACCCCATCGATAGTGGTAGATTACACAAAGTGTTGAAAAACACCTTCTTAGTAGAATCCCACATCCCTAAGTTCGAACAAGAGCATCATCACTCTCAAGGAGATTCAACATGGAATGGAAGAGAGTGTCCGAGAGTATGACACGTGGCTTAAGACTCTCCTATCAAAATTTTCATATGACATTCACCACTCACAGCATGATCAATGGTTTTCTTGAGTGTTGATAACACCATTTAGAAGAGATTTATCTCATAAGACTTTCACAGACCCGCACGAGGCATTAGAAGCTTTTCTATGCGATATTAGTGTTATCCCGTTCTTAGAAGCTCAAATCACCGCTATGGCTAAGCAGTTGGAAAATTTATCTACAAACTCAACTCATGAGACTTGCAGTGGAATGTGGTGTATAGATTGTGAAGTAGAGGGGCATGCCAAGGATAGTTTCCCCCAGAAGATAGTACGCATTGTAGTGGTAGATTGTGAGATTTGTCATGGGGACCATGATGTGAGTAGATGTCCCTTATTATAGTGCGTAATTCGAAGAATGTATCTTTCTACTATAATATCTACACATCTATAACCCATGATACTAAATATTGTAGGCTTATTAACTAGATCTATGAGGCCATTGCTCATGGTGTTCGCGCACCATCCTTGTCATTAGTTCTAAGGGTAATGACCACCATTATGAGAAGCACACGAGATAGAGGCACGTGTGGAAAAAGTTCTTACGAAGGATTTTGTGGCCATGGAAACTGCAAAGGAAGAATAAGTGAGTTCCCATTGGGAACATGTTATAATTTTCGATCCACATAACATTATAAACGAGAGTTTCCTGATCTATTACAATGCTCGTGGTGCGGGAAGAAGCACAAGTATGAAGAGTGTCCATAACTCTATGAGCATATGAACCAACAACACTAGAAAGATAAGGGCACTACTATGGTAAGTGTAAAAAGGGCCGATTCACAATGGATGCCAAGAGTGGCGCATGATTCAAAGCTAGAACTCAGTCTTGGTGATAACACATGTAGAGGCTGTGTGCACAAAGGAGATGCCCAAACCAAGGATATTAGTTTCTAGAGAGGAGGTAGAACACATAAAGTACCCAAGCCCTACCCACCGTAAAGAAGTATATTAGGAGACTATGGATGTAATTCAAAGTTTACAAGGGGAGATACAATATCTCAAGGAGCAATCAAGGTAGGTGGGGCAGCGGAAGGATAACGAGGTTCCAAGAAGTGACTTGGATGAGGTCAAAGAAGTATGTAAAATGTTAAGGTAAGAGAATATTATTCCCTTGTTGGGAGAATGGCTAAGGGAGAAGGTACCATGCGCCGGAGCGAGAGCACGAGAGATAGGTTTTACATGCAAACCTTTCTCCACACAGCCTTGAATATGAAAAATAAATTACTCTGAATGCAGTTGTTGATGGATGGCTCTTGAGTAATATCCTCATCGACATAGGAGCAGAAGTGAATTTTCTTACCTTAGATGCTTGGCATTAGATGGGAAGGCCCGCATTGCAGCCATCTTTAAATGTGTTGTATATGGAAAAAAACTAAGGAAATGCCCATTGGAGTATTGAAGGATGTGGTTATCACCATTCAAGGGGCCAAATTTAATGGGGTCTTCAATATCTTAGTGCTCAACGTAGTAGAAAATTTTCTAGCATTACTTGGGTGCCCATGGTGTTACAAGAATAATGTTGACATAAATTTTAATAAAAGATATATTAGTTTCAAAAACAATGAAGAATGGGTGATCATCCCTTTGACAGATGGGAAGTCGACGCCCTACACAAATCCGTCGGGAGAAGAATTCCCTGATAGAATATACATGCGCTCAATTAGGGATCCGAAGATAATTCACCCTACAGAAGGAGTTAATCAATTTGAGGATTCCCAGTCTATGAGTGATACCACAAGCATGGCATGTGACAATTGGGCACACATAACCTATGAGTTGATTAGACAAAATTTAAGAGGATTGGTAACCAAGGTGACAAAGGCATATACATTTTGGCACCTGGGAGGAAGAAAACTACCAAGTTACTCGGGAGGGGATAATCTGGAATATTTCTTGTGAGAAATGGAGGCCCATTGGAGAAATGAAAAGGAAAAGAGGAAAATGTTTAACTACAACCTACTCGGAATTGCTACATGCTAGTGGGCGACACATTGAGAGAACCTCTTGGAATGGTGCAAGGTGAGAATTGCCTTCTCTATAAGGTTTTGTAGGAGAAACATGCCCACAACTATAAAATACTACCATGGTAAATATATTGCTTCCTTCCATATCCAAGCATGTGAGACAACCTAGATGGGAAGCGTAGAAGCATTACCACCTTCATTATTGGTTTAGAATTTGTACTCCACCCTACAAGGTTGTGCACATGCATGGTATATCCTTTTAGAGATGCATCGTTAAACTGGTAATTGGAAATAATTTGTGGCTGATCTCATTCAAACATTCGAGTATCGTAGTGCAAATTCATCAGTTCATAAGGCGTTACAGGTATTCAAGCACCTTACAATAGGGGATAGTGTTATGGCGGAAGACAAAATACAAGAATTTCTAGGTGAGCTTGTCCTAGAGGTGCACTTTGAGGAAGAAGAAATAGAAGAGATACAGCTTGAGCACACGTGTATAGAAAAATAAAAGGGAAGATGGTTTATGTCAATGATGGGGAAGAAGCAAAAAGCTTGGATGTTAAACATTTTATAGGGAAGCACGAGGTCATAGATAGTGCTGATGAATAGGTGTGTGCCTACCATGAGCCTTTAAAGATAAAAAAGGTTAACATCAGCTCAGAAGAACAACCCAAGGAGGAAATCATTGGAGACTATTGGTTAGAGAAAGAATTCTCTAAAATCATTGATCTATTACGTGAATTCCAAGATTTGTTCCCACGCGGGTACCATGAGCTTAAAGGCATCCACCATTCTTTAGGGGAGATGAGGATAAAGATGAAGAAAGGCACACACCTAAATAGGAAGAGGCCATACCGGATGAATCCCAATTTGCATGTAAAGGTCAAGGAGGAGATAGAAAAAATGATAGCATCAGGTATCATTGAGGCTATGGAAGAGTTGGAATGGATAAGTCCAATGGTGATTAGTATCAAGAAGGACAGGAGGATAAGGATCTATGTTGATTATAGGGACCTAAATGTAGTATGTGTCATTGATCCTTTCCCAACCCCATTTACTAAAGAAATCTTAGAGGGAGTGGCAGGACGTGAGGTCTACTCTTTCACGAGATGGATTCTCGGGCTATCACTAGGTAAGGATTGCGAAAGGAGGACTAGAGGAAGAAAAATTTCTCCACTAAGTGGGGAATTTTTGCTTATACATTCATGCCTTTTAGGTTGAATAATGCACTTGTTGTGTTCTCATGCATTGTGGTGCAAGCTTTCTAGGACTTCATCCATAAATTTCTTCAAGTTTACTTGGATGATTGGACAATATATGGGTTAGTGAAGGACCATTGTGACAACTTAAGATTAATGTTTGAAAGGTGTCAACAGTTGAGGATATCCCTCAACATTAAGAAATGTGTCTTTTCTACCCCATTTGGAACATTATTGGGGCACATCATATGTAAAGAGGGCTTACTAGTAGATCCTACCAAGGTTGCAGTAATTGTGGGATTGGGGGAGCCTACTAGTCAAAGTATAGTGTGTGGATTCCTTGGACACACAAGTTACTACAAGAAGTTCATCAAGGGATATGCCAAGATTTCCGCACCTTTAGAAGAGTTACTTAGACACAAGAGTGCCTTCCTTTGGGGAGAGGCACAATAGAAGGCATTTGACACTTTAAAGGATAGGCTTATCACCACGCCCATACTATGATTCCCCTCTTGGGATAAGCCCTTCCATGTTCATGTTGATGCCTCGGAACTGCCATTAGAGTAGTACTTACATAGCATGTTGAAGGGATTGTTGATCATCCTTTATGCTTTGCAAGCAGAAAGTTGACACTAGTAGAGTAGAATTATACTATAACTGAGTGCAAGGCATTATCAATGATCTATGCACTTCACAAGTTTAGACAATATCTACTAGAAACCCCTTTTATATTTTATATTTACCATATGGCATTGAAATACTCAGTGAACAAGCCCATTCTACAAGGGCATGTATGTCGGTGGGTACTATTGATCCAAGAATTTGAGTTCACAGTGGTTATCAAACTAGGAAAAAGTAATTCTGGACCTGATCAATTGTCTAGAATCGATTCAAGGGAGGACACGCAAAGCATTGAGGATATCATGCTAGATGCAAAACTATAAAGTTTGCGGTGCATTCCCTCAGACTTAGAAGATATTGCAGTATTTCTCAAGACAAGTGTAGCACTGAAGGAATGAAGGCATTGGATAAAAATTAGTTAGCTATACACTTCATGCCCTACATGTTGATTAGTGGGGATTTATACAAATTAGGACATGATGATATTTTGTGCCACTGTGTGATAGAACATGAGCACCTAGCCATAATAGAAGAGGCACACGGTGATAGTGCAGGTGGGCACTATGCAGGCGATGCCATGCCACCGCACGCAAGATATTAATGGACAGATTATGGTGGGAGATCCTAGATCAAGATTGCAAGGAATATTGTAAGGCATGTGACTATTGTTAGCACATTGGAAAACCAAGATGAAGATCTGAAATTCCTTTGCACCCTATTCCCAACACCGAGCCATTTGAAAAGTGGACTATAGAATTTGTAGGCCCTATACACCAGCCACGCATAGGACTAGGTCACGTTATATAATCACTTACACAGATTACTTGACAAGGTGGGCAGAAGTAACACCTACTAAGGATTATACAACAGCTACTGTAGTAAGGTTCCTATGGGAAAACATTATTACAAGGTATGGATGCCCTTTGAGTTTGACTAGTGATAGGGGTACACATTTCTTAAATGAGACAAGATGGATTCATGCGAGAATTCATGGTGGCTCATCACAAGACTACCCCTTACCATCCACAAGAAAATGGAACCGTGGAGGCATTTAACAAGATACTAAGTCATACCCTAACCAAAATTTGTGATGTTGGTAGGTAGGATTGGCATAAAAAGTTTCAGGAAGTTCTATAGGCATATAGGAAAACCTTCAAGAGTTTAAATAAGGCCATACCATTTCAATTAGTGTTTGGTGCGGAGGCTATCCTACTAGTTGAATTCATGTTACCATCACTACGTATAGGGTGCAGAAGTTTTAGCAGATGAACAAGTGTTGGAAGAAATCATTGAAAATTTAATGCGAAAAGATGATCACTTGCCAGGTGGAGCCAGAAGACTAAAAATGTAAAACAAAAGGCATGGAATGATCATCACATTAAGAACAAAAAGTTTGAGGTTTGGCAGATGGTGCTACTATATGATTCCAAGTTTCTGCACCATCCTAGGAAGTTAAAATTCCATTGGATGGGTCCCTACATCATCTCGTCCATCCTTGATTCAAAGGGTGCCGATTCTGAAGTGTGTTGGATGGGATGAGATTGCCAAGAAACTTTATAGGGAGTAGGATAAAGCTCTACTATAAATAAGTCTTCTTGGTGTTTGTAATAAGGCAATATTGCCAGATAGTTTAGGATTTCCTTTAGTGATTTTCTTTTCTTTTGTTTCCCTTTCTCGTTGTTGTTTTGTTTTGCACCTTGGGCGTTGGTAACCTCTCTACTTTCTGAAGGTTGTGAATGCACAGAGGACCATGCATCATTTTAGTGTGGTGTGGAATAATGTCAAGGAAAGTGAAAATTGTGAAGTTCCTAAAATGATTGTGTTGTAAATCCCAGTTGAATGGCCCTGTGGAAGAAAGTGCATAGGAGAAAAGGTGAACGAGGATGGTTGGTATCAGGATAAGGCTACATTTTGGTTCCATGTACAAGGGAGAAAGAAGCACAAAAACAACACGAGGTAGGTGAGAGAAAAATCGTGAGGATGGAAGAAGTACCTTCAGTGTTGGTAATGCACATGAAAGAGTCTTCTATCAGATAGATTGGTTACGTGCTAGAAGGTTGTAGGATTTTCCGTGCAAGGTTGGGTGCGTGAGTTGGGGCGCTAGAGTTGGCTTAGTGGAAAATCCACAATAAGTGTTGAAGTATGGTGGTAGGTGAAGTAGTATTTAATGCTAAAAAGTGGGAAAAATTATAAATAGAAGGTCAAGCACTTCATTATCAACATTTATGAATACAAAGAAAGAAGAGCTCTTGCGAACTAGGGTTTCCAAAGTTGATCCATGTGAAGAAAAATTTGAGAAATTTAACCGTGAGTGACTAGATTTGATCTACAAACTAGAAGGAAATAAGTTCATAGGCATAGATAAAAAGAGTTGTGGAGAAGCATCATCTTGTGAAAGAGGATATTCTAGTTAGGGTTTGGCAGCTAGGGCATGGGCTGAAAAGGGTTTCTTCACAAGTTTGAGATCTGGGACTAGAGGAGGTAGAAAAGTAGAAAAGTAAGAGAAGTTGAAGTGCTAAGATAACCTAAACCATGGCACCTAAGAAACCAACTATATCACCTAAGAATCCCAAAGGCAAGGGCAAGGGAAAAGGTAAGGGAAAACAACTAGAAACCCTCGTAAGTAAAAATGAAGAATGGTACACTGAAATGTAGTACTGAATGGGGTTTTTCTCGGCACGGAATGGGAGTCCCATTTAAGGAAAATGGCTATAAGCGATTACAACCATCACAAAAACATGACGAAAAAGGAAATGGTGCTAGAGTTAGTGCACCTAACAAATGAAAGGGAACCAGAGGGTTTGCCTATTTATAGCGACGAGGTAAAAGTGAAGTTGGAGAAGGCGGGACTATTGTAACTCTATGAGTTTCCTTATTTTGGAAAACTTGAGCACCTCTATCAATGGTTAATGTCGCACATGCATGAGGACCACTTTTACTTCGTAGGGTACAAGATGCACATAACTCCTTAGCTGATTTCAAAATTCATAGGCCTCATTTATGAAGGAGAAAGTATAGATGATGACTTGAGTGACGAGGAAGCCATCAAAGAAACAAAGGACCAGTATATGCTTATAAGAAGGGGTCATGGTACTTTGATATCGTAGACATCATAGATCCGGTGATGAAAATGGCTGCGTGCTTGGTGACCAAGTTAAATGACCAAGAGAGGTGGATGTAAGTGAACAAGTCCTGGTTAAATGTTTGTAGAAGGATATTAGAAGGCACCATCTACAACTTTTCTACATACATCACGATGAGATTATCAACAACACATAGGAAGGTGACAAGATACTCTTTGGCAATGTCCTCTTAACCATCATGTTTTCAGAGATCAAAGTGCCCGATGGGCTAGACAAGGCTATATGGGAGTACCCATCGAGGATCCATTGCTCGTAAAGAGATTCACAAAGTACACTTGCGACAACATGATAGCCATTCATAAGGCACATCTTGAGAAATGGTATAAGCACTTAAGGGATGTGTTCGGGGTAGAGTGGAGGATCCCAGAGAAATTTCCTACACTTACAGAGGGAGAAGTTGAATTTGTAGTGTACCAACACTTCTGCATTGGAAGATTCAAGCTAGTGGATGAAACCATGAGCCCATGGTGTAAACTCCCATTCTCTTTCACAACCTTATATTTCCAAGTAGGGGTAAACCAGTTCACAGAGGCAAAAATACTAAGGTTTGACCTTAGTGAGGTGGATAAAGAGCACAAGGAGCTGCACATACGTCTCGTTTACCCCAAGAAGTGCACATACATGGAGAGATATGTCTTCCATTAGGTCAAGATCACAAAGCCTTTAACTTTGTCAATTACAGGAAGGACCATGAAGCGTGTATATATGCACATAAAGCCAATTTTTGAGAAGGGTGTGTACCTAGAATGTGATGTCTCCATACCAGAAGACCCCATGGGAAGAATTAATTCCACGCCAATAAAGAAAGGAAAATAATAAGCGTAAGGGAAAGAGGCACCAAGTGTCAAGAATATGCCAACAGTGGGTGCGCTGGAGATGAGTGCTAGGAAAAGCATTTACACGCATAGGAAGAAGTCTCTAGTTAGAGAAAAGGTACCAAAACAAGAAAATCCTATCACAAAGGAGAAGTCACTAGAGGAGGAAGAAAGAGTGAATCTCCCATACTGGAATCCCGGTCGGGAAGAAACAAAAGGTGATGGAGGAGACTCGAGTCGAGGACACGAGAGCTTAAAGGCCTACAAGGGTGAAAGGGATGTGTTGTTGCAGACTCACAGCACCCCTGGATGCAGATCAGGGTTCTAGGTTGATCACTCTAGCATCCAGTGTGATTGCACAACATGGAAACCTCTCTCCAAGCGTGGGGACTTGTGAAACTGAGAGAGGAATCTCCAGATTAGAGGTTGGTTCCTCAAACTCCTCTGATTTAGATCTATATTTTGCAAAACTACAGAGGTTTAGATCCTAATCCTATTCTAACTTGCAAGGAGACAGGGGTAGAAGTGCAAAAATTGAAACTAACTAAAGATGGTGATGCACCAAAAGGAGTGGTGAAACATATTTGTCATGCAAATAGACACAGACCAAAGTTCACAACATAAAACATACACAGACTGATAATGTATAATTTAGTATCTGAAATCAAGCAAATAATACAAAAAGAGGATTGAAACCCATTCACAGAGCTTGCATTATCATTTCAATGTCAAAAACATGCATTACACCCTCAGAGAGGTAAAAGAAAACTGTTACAATCCTTGGAGAGGTCTGATCCTTCATCAATCACTTGTTGGCGGTGAAAGAAGAAGTCTCATATGCCCAAAAAAATGTTCCCCCTTTCGGAATGATCCAAATCGCTTTCTACATTGCATGGGTCGAACCTGTGAGAGAAAAACGTACAAAGGCATGGGAGCGCATTCTTTCTTGATCGCAGTGTGCATTAAAATGGCATGGGGACCTTACAAACCCATACCCTATCACTTTGACCGGATTACAGGAGAATGCGACCCATTCTGCATTAAATCTGGTCGCTGGAATGTCATTTCGCCATGAACATGTGTCATAGTCGTTTCTTGTTTTTCTCCCTCCAGACTACTCCAAAACGCAAGATTGACCCAAGAGTCGTGTAGATAATTTCACCAGCTTTCCGCTTGATATAAAGAACATGCAAATTCGAGCTTTGATCAAAAGTTATGGCGATCCAAGATTTAGGGCACAAAACAGGTGAAA
Organism: Taxus wallichiana var. yunnanensis; assembly: GCA_018340775.1. Lineage (NCBI taxonomy): Eukaryota > Viridiplantae > Streptophyta > Pinopsida > Cupressales > Taxaceae > Taxus > Taxus wallichiana. The sequence goes on from CM031235.1 coordinate 43,117,294, forward strand.
ACACGTTTTGAAATCTTTCCCATGCTCTCGCCACCTGGATGACACGTGGCACATGCTGATTGGATGAGAAATTCTCTCTCCTCTACCTTTCGCGGGCTTTCCTTTTGAAATTTGCTTGTGGGCCCTAATGGGACACGTGGCACTATCCCATTGGTTTGGGCGCCGCGCTCAAACTTCTCCCTTTGACTTTTTGACTTTTTCCCCGTGACACGTGTCATGATTTCATTGGTTCTCGGCCTGCCCTTCGCAAGCCCATTTCGCGCCCTTGGCGTCTTTATGTCCCAAATGTCCCAAATTGCTGGCTTAGGAAAAATTCTTCCGTTTGCCCGATTCGGCCGATTTGCGCCTTTTGTCCCAATTGTCCCACTTTGCTTCACACTATTTGTTCCCATTTCGGCCGAACCGGCCGGTTCGGGTATCTTTGTCCCAGATGTCCCAAAGCAGTTAGTGCGAAAGTTCTCTTTTTCGGCCGGATCGGCTTCTCGCGCCCGCCGCGTACTTCTGTCCCAGATGTCCCTGTTGCTATTTGGGCCACCTGGAGGCTTTTCGGCCGATCCGCGCCTTGACGTCCCAAATGTCCCAGTTGCTCCTAGGACTAGGACTTAGCCGATTTTCACAATTTTTCCTGGATCAACCTACTTGCCTTCTGCAACCCTTTTTTTGCATTTTCTCAGAGCTTGTTCTTTTCAGCCTGGACAGGAGAGTTAGAAAATTTCCTGAAGGGACCCTAGAAACCTGATTTTTTCTCTGAATCAATCAATTTGCTTGGGATTTGAATATTCTGATGCATGTTATCAAAATTTACCCTGGGGGGTGAATTTTGGATAACAATTTGGTGACTCAGCGGGGTCATCTACCTGCTAGATGAAAAGACCAGTTGCCTGAAGCAATCCATTGGGCATGGAGTCATCAAATATTCTGTTTAGAATCCAAACTGACTCAGAATGTGCAAGGAGGAAGATGGAATGCCACCTGATGAAAGCAAAGACATGCTAAACATCTCCATGGACAGCAAGTTGTGCCAAGGCACTTAGGGAAAACAAAACTAACCTACAGCAAAACAATGTGCACAAGCACTTGGAGGAAAGGAAATCTAATCTAATATTTACAGATGTAGTGAACCTCCCTCTAGAAGCAACGCTTGAGATAGATTCCATTTACTAGAATCTGCAGTTCTTCACCATCCAATGAGGCCAATTGGAAAGCATTGTTGTTCTTGCACTTTGTGACCATGTATGGGCCACTCCAAATGGCATCAAATTTTGAATGCCTTCCCGGTTTTGCTCTGTCCACATCCCATTTCAACACTAGATCTCCTACTTGAAAAGATCTATCTTTGGCCTTCCTATCAAAGGTCTTCTTGATCAAAGCTTGATCCTTTTCCATTGCTTGGGATGCCTGATCTCTGATCTCTTGCAGCTCCATCAATTCTGCATACCTCACCTCCATGGGCTCAAACTCTAGCAACTCCAGTTGTTTCATGACAACGTGTGACATGGGCAAGATTGCCTCTCTTCCGTAGACAAGCCTAAATGGAGAGTTACCCGTGGATCTTTTGGGAGTTATCCTATCAGCCCATAAGGCTGATTTCAGCTTGGTATGCCAAGACCTTTGATTCTCATCAAGAGTCCTCCTAATGATCTTCAACAAGTTCTTGTTTGTGGACTCGGCCTGGCCATTACCTTGCGGGTAATAGTTTGATGAAGTGCTTAGGTAAATACCGTTCTTGACAGCCCACTCAGTCACCCTGGATCCAATGAATGCCAATGCATTATCAGAAATTATTGTGGCAGGTATACCAAATCTGGTTGTTATCTACTCATAAAAGTCTAAGATGTTAGACTCATTTGCCTCTTTGAGTGCTACTGCTTCTGTCCATTTGGTGAAGTAGTCTGTGGCTGTCAAAATCCATTTGTGCCCTTGGCTCGAATTGGGATTGATGGCTCCAATGAAGTCCAGTCCCCACTGCATGAATGGCTGATCTACTGTAATTGGATGTAATGGAAGGGCAGCGAGTCTCTCTTTTCCTGTGAAGAATGCACAATTCTTACACCTCTTGATCCATGCATAGCAATCACTAAAGATTCTAGGCCAATAATAACCAGCCTTCATGATTTTTAGAGTCATGTCACTCTCGGTGCAAAATGGCCACCGATGGTCCATTATGAAATTCTTCTAATACCCTTTGATCTGACTGTGCTAATGCATCTCAAAGAAAGCTCCATTCACATCTTTCTTGAACAAAACTCCATCAATGATGGTATATGGAACAGCTTTCTCGCAACCCAAGTATCTCCTCTTTGCTTTGCTCATTTCTGGAGGGCATAGGCCTATTTGTAGGAAGTGCATAATGCCTTGGGTCCAGCAAGGGGTGGGGGCAGCATTGTCTTCTTCTTGCCTGTCACTCGGCTCATGGCTGTCTTGAACTGTCAAAACAGCCTCTTCTTCGTTGCATACTTCTTTTTGCTTCCCAAAACCAGCTGCTCACACAATCCTTTTCCTCTTACCAGCTTGGTGATCTTGATTTCAATGTCATACTCCATGACACGGGTGATCCAACCTGCCCTTTTCTCATTCAAATCCTTGTTGAGGAGGAAGTCCTTAACCCCAACATGTGAGACCAGCAACTGGACCTTGTTGTTTGAGACTAAATGCTTGAATTTCTTCAAGCTCCTGATTACTGCAAGCACATGTTTTTCAATAAAAGAGTACCTCACTTCGCAGTCATCTAGGCTCTGGCTGAAGAAGGCAATCAGCTGTTCATCATTATCTTTGTTTTGCTGCACCAGAATGGCAGAAATAGTGTCATCACCTCCAAATGCATAGAGGATGAAATCCTTGGAAAAGTCTGGGTTGATGAGAGTGGGTGCCTGGGAGATGGCTTCTTTGATTGCTTCAAAACTCTCCTTGCCTTCTGCCGTCCATTTGAAAGCCATGCCTTTTCTTAACATTTTGGTGATGGGCTTGACAAGGGCTACAAAATCTAGGACAAACCTCCGAACAAAGTTTATCCATCCCAGGAAACTCTGAAGGGCTTTCTTGTGGCTTGGCAATGGTAGAGCTCTTATGGCTTCAACCATCTCTGGATCAATTGCTAATCCTTCCTTGGAGACAATATGGCCAAGGAGCTTCCCTTCATGTGTAAGAAAGATGCACTTCTTAGGATTTAAAGACACTCCAAAATTTCTACACCTCTGAAACACTTGCCTGAGGTGAAAGAGATGGTCTGCAGCATTCTTTGAGAAGACAAAGTGATATCATCTAGGTATACCAAAGCACTACCTTGTTGATCAAGCCTTTGAATGCCATATCCATAGCTCGCTGGAATGTTGCTCCGGCGTTCGACAGTCCAAATGGCATCTTCTTGTAAGCATATGTGCCCCATTTGGTTGTGAAGGTTGTCTTGAACTGGTCTTCCTCCTTTACCATAATCTGATTGAAGCCTGAGTAACCATCAAGTAGTGAAAACCTTTCTGAACCAGCTACGACCTGCAATATTTGCTCCATGGAAGGGAGTGGATAATGGTCCTTGAGAGAGGCTCTATTCAAATCTCTGAAGTCAACACATAGCCTGATCTCTCCACTCTTCTTTCTGACTGGAACTAAGTTGGCAACCCAACTAGAATGCTTGATTGGGAATATAATTGCTGACTCAATCAGCTTGTCCAATTCTTTCCTCATGAGAGGCTCCATGTGTGGATTGACTAGTCTCTGTTTCTACCTGACAGGCTTAGTATTTGGATCCAATTCAATGGTATGCTGAGCTAAGTTGGGATTGAAACCTTTCAAGTCTTCATAGCTCCAAGCAAACACGTCAGGGAATTCTTGACATAGCTGTATGAACTCACACCTTTCTTGCTCAGTTGTCATCTTTCCAATTTGCAATGGCTTGTTCTCTTCTACCAAGATGGATACCAAATCTTCTCTCTTGACTCCGAATGTTTGCTTTCTCCTTTCTAAACTGATCATTGGGGTTGAAAATGGACTCCAAAGTGATAAGTCCCTTGGGCAGCTTGTCAGTTCTCAGCTGTATCACTTGGTCACCATATTGCTGTTCCAACTTTTCTTGATTCTTAGCTGAGAACTCAGCTTCTTCTTGCAAGAAGTGGATGATTTTCTGGTCATTCTCAAATACCTGCCAACTGACATTGTTATCCGGCACTGAAGGCCTCACAATCACGTGGATGTTTGGTTGTACCTTGTCTTGTTGAATGTTTTCTACAATGTCAAAGGCTGCCCCTACTGCTGCAAGCCTGTCAGCAGCTTGATTCTTTTCCTAGGGATGGCTTTGATGCCGAAACCCTCAAAATCTTCCATGAGGTCCCACACCCTGTTCTTGTAGCACCTGAGTAGATCATTTTTGGTGGCATGCTGTCCCTTGACCTGATTTACAATCAGCTCACTGTCCCCAAAGACTTGCAAGTTCTTTATTTTTCTCTTGATTGCCCAATGCATCCCTTGCACCAAGGCTTCATATTCAGTAGTGTTATTGGAGCATGCAAATTGAAATCTAAAATCTGAATAATACTTTACTCCTTGAGGTGAAATAAGCACGGCTCCACCTCCTGTGCCTTGTCTACTCCTTGATCCATCAAAAAACAGCTGCCATACCTCATTGTCATCCTTGTGGTTTGGCTTGGTGATGCTAGGAATAGGTTGACTTTCTTCATGTATACAATAGACTCCTAGCTCAGATTCTTCTATTCCTTGATAAGGATCAAAAGCATGCACCTTGTTTTCCCATTCATCAAGAGTTAGATCTGGGATGTTTCCAACTTTAGTGTCAGTTTCATCCATGTTTGGGTGATCTTCTTGATCAAATGCTGAGCAATTGGCATTAATCTGACTTGGAGTATAGGGCTCAATGTGGAAGTTTGCAATAGGTTCTGACCTAATTGTAGCCTTAGTTCCATACCTTGTTCTGAATAGCATGTGAGACCAATCAGCGGACAAATATCCCCCAATTTTGGCAGTGAAGTCCCTTGATAAACATAGGGCAAAGAGTGGTGGAAGGTCTATGACTGATATATCTTGTAAGACAACAACATTTGGACATGCATGCAAGGTAAGACTCAAACCTCTAATCACTCCAACTGTTGCTATTGCTGTCCCATCCAGCTGCACTACTCCCTTAGATGTTATTTCATACTGGAGCCCTAACTGATCAGCTATCTGTTTAGGCATTACTGAGCTACTTGCCCCGGAATCTATCATGCAATTATGCACTAGCTGATTTCCAATGATTAACGAAACATAAAAAGGGGGAGGCTTCAGCATTCTACCTTGTTGTGCTCCATGATTTCCTTCAGGCTGGGCAGCATTTGTGAGTACCTTCTCTTGCATTTGGACCTACTGATTCGAAGTTGGCCAATCCTTCATGGCAGCTTGCAGCAGATTTCTTTGGCCTGGGATAGATAGGGATTCCCACATAGATATATTGACATTTGTTTTCTTCATCTGATCAATGATACTGAATGGTGATGAAGGATCTCTCTGTTGTCCCTTGGTTTGCACATTTGCTCCTTGGATGTGGGCAGCAACAGCTAGCATTTGAGTTGGCCTAGGGGTTGTTCTTGGCTGCCCTTGTGCATTTGAAACGGGACTTTGCTTGCCAATCATTTGTGGAGCTGTGGAAGGTTGTGGATTGGCTGGGGCTAATGGCTGTTCTTCACCCAAATTTCTCCTTTTTGACCTTGTGTTGGCTGCAACACCTTGAGAAACTGCCTGATTCATGCCACAAAAATCCTCTGCTTGCCAATTTACCAATGTGGTGTCATTTGGGGCTGATTGTTGTTGGAATGTTTCTTGTTGTTGGTTGTTTTCTTGACTGCTCTCACCCTCCACACCAGTAGTTGTTACCATTAAAGCTTGAGTCAAAGCACCATTGAAGCACATGGATTGATTATGAGGCTCATTACATGGAAAACACCAATCATACTCCTGGGCAATGTTGTTTTGTGCTGGTACTAATGCCTTAGAGGCAGATATGGCATTTGGATTATAGGGCTGGAATGGTCTATTGGCAGGAGGCCTTGTTTGATTCATATTTGCAGCTGGATTAGGTGGTCTTTGAGGCTGATATGGCTGCCTATTAGGTTGAGCTTGAGGCTGATACGAAGGTCTAAAACCTTGAGCTTGCTGATCTCTTGAGTGTGACCAGCTCATTACCTAAATTTTGCAGTTGCTTCATGACTTCTTGAAGCTCATTTGGGGCACTTGGAGATGAAGTGGAAGCTTCATTTGAACTCTGATTTCTAGGAGTGGGAGAAGGAGCTAAGACAGGTGCTTGACTAGTACTTGGGTTCTCTAAACTTGGATATAATGGCATTGGAGGCCTAGGAGCTAGCTTGCCAGCTTGAATCAGACAATTTTCAGCTCTAATGGCAATGCTATAAGCAGCAGGAATAGTTGTGCCTCCCATAGATTGAATCAACATAGAAATATCAGAATTTAAAGCTTTAAGGTAATATAGAAAAGCACCTTCTGCTGTTGGCCTGACTGCTACTGGAATTCTATCCCAAGACCTTTGAAATCTGAAGTTGAAGTCGCCAGTGCTCATTGAAGCTCTCTTGATGGTTGTCACTGCTCCAAAAGAGACAAGTTGTCTCCCTTCTCTCCAAATTGATCATGAAGTGCAATACACACAAATGATTCCAGCTTTTGATAGAGCCACTTTCAAGGCTCCTAAACCATTGCAATGCTTTCCCCTTGAATGAAGACACCAGCAATTTGACAGCTACTTGCATCTCATTAATCTCATGGATTGCACAAATGTTAGCAATGTCCTTGACATGATCACCAGGAGTGGTCTGATTTTCTCCAGTAAAGTATGGGATGTTCTTCAATGCTGCAACTGGGATTGGATTTTGTGCATTGAGAGCAAGTGGGCTGCTGCCTGTGAAGTTGACATAGGGGTTCACTGGTTGCGCCATTCTGATTGGTCGAAGAACTCTTGAATACTGAATGAAAGGCCGATCAGGTGGAGGAGTTGAGAGAGTTCTGTTTGGTGGAGATGGAGACCTTTGAATCCTTCTTCCTCTTTGCCTTCTTCTTGGAGATAATTGCAGGTATTCAAACAACACTTCCTCTTCTCCAACTCTTGACCTTGTGATTCTTCTCATAAGCTTTTAGGCTTGATCAATGAAACCAGCTTGATTCTTCCCTGAGTCACCGAGATATGCAATAATAGCTCTTTTCAAGCAAGAAAATTGCAGCAGATGCATATCAACTTTGCTGCAATAAAAATGAGACCTCTAGGTCCCACCGGGCGTGCCAAAACCGTTGTTGCGAGACTCACAAAGACCCCCGGATGCGAGATCAAGGTTCTAGGTTGATCACTCTAGCATCCAGTGTGATTGTAAAACATGGAAACCTCTCTCCAAGCGTGGGGACTTGTGAAACTAAGAGAGGAATCTCCAAATTAGAGGCTGGTTCCTCAAACTCCTCTGATTTAGATCTATATTTTGTAAAACTACAGAGGTTTAGATCCTAATCCTATTCTAACTTGCAAGGAGACAGGGGTAGAAGTGCAAAAATTGAAACTAACTAAAGATGGTGATGCACCAAAAGGAGTGGTGAAACATATTTGTCATGCAAATAGACACAGACCAAAGTTCACAACATAAAACATACACAGACTGATAATGTATAATTTAGTATCTGAAATCAAGCAAATAATACAAACAGAGGATTGAAACCCATTCACAGAGCTTGCATTATCATTTCAATGTCAAAAACACGCATTACACCCTCAGAGAGGTAAAAGAAAACTGTTACAATCCTTGGAGAGGTCTGATCCTTCATCAATCACTTGTTGGCGGTGAAAGAAGAAGTCTGCTATGCCCAAAAATGTTCCCCTTTGGAATGAGCCAAATCTGGCTTTTTACATTGCATGGGTCAAACCCAGGAGACAGAAAACGTACAAAGGCATGGGAGCCCATTCTTTCTTGACTACAGGTGCATTAAAATGGCATGGGGGACCTTACAAACCCATACCCTATCACTTTGACCGATTACAGGAGAATGCGACCCATTCTGCATTAAATCTGGTCGCTTAGAATGTCATTTCTGGCCATGAACATGCGTCGAGTCCTTTCTCAATTTTCTCCTCCGACTGCTCCAAAATGTAAGATTGACCCCGAGTCATGTATAGAATTTCACCAGCTTTCCGTTGATATAAAGAATGTGCAAATCCGAGGTTTGGATCGAAAGTTATGGTGATCTGAAGATTTAGGGCACAAAACAGTGAAAATGCGTTTTGAAATCTTTCCTGCGCTCTGCCACCTGGATGACATGTGGCACGTGCTGATTGGATGAGCAATTCTCTCTCCTCTGCCTTTCGCGGGCTTTCCTTTTGAAATTTGCTTGTGGGCCCTAGCTGGGACACGTGGCACTATCCCATTGGTTCGGGCCAGTGCTCGAAACTTCACCCTTTGACTTTTTGACTTTTTCCCCGTGACACGTGTCATGATTTCATTGGTTCTCGGCCTGCCGGCTGTTTCGTGCCCTTCGCCTTTATGTCCTGATGTCCCGAATGCGTCCCAAAGGCCGCCTCATTTGGACAAATTCTTCCGGTTCACCCGATTTCGGCCGGTTCGCGCCTTTTTGTCCCACTTGTCCCACTTTGCTTCGGACTATTTGTTCCCATTTCGGCCGAACCGGCCGGTTCGGGTATCTTTGTCCCAGATGTCCCAAAGCAGTTAGTGTGAAAGTTCTCTTTTTCGGCCGGATCGGCTTCTCGCGCCCGCCGTACTTCTGTCCCAGATGTCCCTGTTGCTATTTGGGCCGCCTGGAGGCTTTTCGGCCGATCCGCGCCTTGACGTCCCAAATGTCCCAGTTGCTCCTAGGACTAGGACTTAGCTGATTTTCACAATTTTTCCTGGATCAACCTACTTGCCTTCTGCAACCCTTTTTCGCATTTTCTCAGAGCTTGTTCTTTTCAGCCTGGACAGGAGAGTTAGAAAATTTCCTGAAGGGACCCTAGAAACCTGATTTTTTCTCTGAATCAATCAATTTGCTTGGGATTTGAATATTCTGATGCATGTTATCAAAATTTACCCTGGGGGGTGAATTTTGATAACAGGATGATGACGAAGAAGATGAACCTTATGGGGCCCAAGAACCACTTGTTTTCAATGTGCATGATTTAGAGGAAGAGGGTGGAGAAAAGGAAAATGAGTTTCACTTCATACGGAGGAAGGGTAACCAGGAGGGGGAAGATTCTTAAGATAAGGGAGGAAGTGAAGAAGTGAGTATGAAGAATCAGACTCCAAGCCCCACGTAGGAGTAGGTAAATGAGGTGATAGAAAAGGAAGTGGTGAAAATCATTGAAGCCTTGGTAGAACAAGAGTTGGAGCGCAGTGCTGAAATAGTTATGAATGAAGATAAAGAAGAAAACATGGGAAAATATCATGAAAATGTAGGAGATCCCAAACGTATAACTTTTCTCTGCGGGAATGTGCATAGGAAGAAAGCACTCGAGAGATCTAGAGACCAAGGATGGGTTACATTGATGACCCAAAAAAGGTGTTGCGTGCGTATTTCCAAGGCTCCATTCGAATAGAACAGCTCCTGACCATGACATCATTTAATGTGGAAGGTGCATACCCGAGGACAAGGAAAATGATTTCATGGGCATTTGAGTCCCACATCAACGAGCTAGAGTTTGATGTAAGCCAAGGGGATTTGATAGAAGTGCTAGATTCTAAAGGGACCAACCCCCTGGTGAACACTCAACATCTATCCGATGAGAAAGTATACAACATGCTTAACAAGGTCTTAGTTGAAATAGAAGCCAGGTTATTTGGGAGGAACAACAGGGTAAAATTCCTATAGGTAGATCTATAGAAGAGGGAAGAAGAGATCAAAGAAAATACCAAAGACTAAAGTAAGAGGAACTAATCGGGCCAAATTTGAAGCATGAACTAAGGGAATAAAATGTAAGGGTGTGTGAGGTATACAAGAAGGTAGAATCCATCACAGATGCCATTTTTTGAAGCATCCGAACCTAGCACCACCCACACAAAAGTATGGATCTTCCCTAGAGTTCCTAGAAGACTTAACATGTATCCTCACCATGGAGAGGCAGCCACTAGCCTTAGAGTCCATAGAAGAAGTATCAGCGTGCCTGGAAAGGGAAGACAAACTGAAGGTTATAGCAATCATTGCCAAGTACAACAAGGTCCTTGCTGATGTAAAAATTACTACCAAAGTTGCTAAGGCCACGTATGACAACTGTGTAGATAGGGATAGAGTGGTAAGCATTCTTGTCGCCACTCACGAGGTAGAGCTCAAAGAATTCCAAGAGAAGAACAAAGGGAATAAGGTAGAGTAGGATAGGATCTTAGCTAAGGTTGAGAAGAATTTTGAAGCCATTGAAGTCCTACGAGGTTCAATCAAGAACCAGCTGAAAGGGTTGTACCCACAAATCACAAGGGGGATGGATGTGCTTGAGGATGTGGGCAAGCAACTGGAAGGGGTGGTTGAGGAAATGAATACTCAAGGAGATGGACTGGTTCTCGTGAGGTAAGCTCCTAATCAGCAACCTCTGCCAAAGAGAAAAAAATGAATTTGATGCCTGGAATAAGTTGGAGGCCAAATTGAAGAAATATTTTCCTCTCCTATTGCAGTAGTAACAACACTTCCCCATTCTTTCATCTTTCCCAATTCTTCTTTTCCTTATTCTTTTCCAAATAATTATTTCTTCCGGTATATATTGTAATTATTTATTCATTGAATATATGTTCCCATGGGTAGAGAACAGTGTAGTGTGGCGTGATGTTGGGACCCTAATTTATTGGCTAAGTATAAGAAGGCACGTGGGCACACAAGACCTAGTTCAAGGAGGGAATGGAAGGAGAAAGTGTGCAAGACATGATTCTATGAGGGTTTAATAGAAAAAGTAGTGGGGATGCGTAAGAAAAAGCAAGATTTTGGGACTTAGACATATTTGGCATATTAGGTAGGACACATGAAAATCATGACCCGACTACGCATGCGGAGTGGATAAGGTGTCAACCTAGCGACAGGTTGGCTTAGGAAGGAATATGCACTGCGATGGAAGCTTTTGGAAGACCATCATGGCAAGGAGTGGAGAGCTCAGTCCTAGAGGAGCATGCTCCCATGGAGGACCACATTTGGACACTTGGTGATGGATCTTGTGATACCTAATAAAATAACCCTCTTGAGACCCAAGAAACAACCTAGGATTAGTTAGAAAATTATGGAATAATTTTTTTATTAAAGTGTCCACAACCAAGTCAGTAAGACAACAACAGATTGACCCTATTAGGTTAGGAACAATTATAAAATTAATAGATCATATTTTTCCTTCATTAACAAATATCAAGTTCACATGGTTCAAATTTTAGGGTTAGAAGTCTTAGTTAGGTTCAGGGAGTAATTTACCCCCATACCCACTCTCTAATAGGATCAGATTTTCAACTTGATTTTTCTCATACTTAACATATTAAAAATTTCCCTAAATCATTCCCATTAGATAGAAAATTTTCTCACCTTTCTCGGTGATATAAATAAGTCCTCCTAACTCCTTCAGAAACTCAAGATATGGACTGGCGGAGTTTAGGGATCAAATTTTCCCCAAAGGGGACACGTGGTGAGAGGAGAAGAAAACCCCTTTGATGGGTTGGCGGGTCACAGGGTGGCATTAGAAATTTTTCCCCATGCATGGGTGTAAAGTCTAAAACTCTCCCATGCCTCCGCAGGTCCTCCAGGGACACATGGTGGCCCCTGAGTCATCGTCAAAAAGGAAGAAAGGAAGGGTGGGGCGGCAGGGAGTCTTGTGGAAAATATACCAAAGGGAGAAAGAAACAAATAGCATCCACATGCCCACAGGTCCCCAAGGACATGTGGTGCTCAATGGGATAACACAGGGGAGGGAGAGAGAGGAAATGCTGGAGTGGTAGGGTTATTTGGTGAATTTCGCCAAAGGGAGAAAAGGGAAGAGTTGGATGCGCGGGTCCGCACGCCCACGGAAGGGATCTCCCAAGGTGAGGGCAGAAGTATGGGGCCACGGGAAATTTTTCAAAAATTTCCAAAGACCAAAGTTTAATAAAATGAAGAGTCCCGCCACGCCCCCAGTAAAGCACCCAAAGTCATCACGTAGCAGCCTATGATAGGCGTGGGCAGCAGGGAAAAATGGAATTTTTTTTTCCAAAATTTTCAAAATGTCTAAGGGCAAAAGAAATGCCATGCCTCTCGCCACTACCTCATGAGGACACATGGCACACTCTCGATTGGGCATGGAGTGGTGGAGGAAAAGATGAAAAATTTTCCAAACCAAATTTTTTTTTAAAAATTATCTCGAGGATTTTTAATGAGAATTTTTCGGGCCACAGCCTACTTAGGAAATTTTTCCCACCAAGGTAGAAAACTTCAAAGTGTCGTAAATTTTTCTAGAAAGCTCATTTTTGGGCAAACAAGGACTTTCTAGAAATTTCTTGATGCCCTCTTTACAAAAAAACATAAATTTTAATTTTTGGTAAAGTTTAAGGGTAAATTTTGCAAAAATGGATCGAAGGCTTTTAAAAGCCAACTGGTAATTTCCAACTTTTGAATTTGATTAAATTGGATCTCCTCCTTCACTCAACATGCCAAAAAAACATGGATAATTGATCTAGGAAGGATTTAAAGTGGTTTAGGGAAGTTAATTTTCTTAATTGATTTCAAGTTGCATTTTTCCAACAATTGACAAAAAAATGACTGTTAGAGGGATTGGATTCGATTTTGCATTAATTTAACTTATCTTCTTAAGTGTTATTTGTCAATTTGAGTTCCTTAATGTCTTAGAATTCTAAATTATATCAAATCCAAGTTGATTATTAAGTGCAGGTCCGAACTGTACATTTTTATTAAATTAAATTGCCAGTTTTGAATATTTACAAGAGATCAAATCTAAAGAGGTCCATCTAACTTTTCATCATGCAAGTAAGGCACTTCATTTCCATTTTAATCTAATTATATTAGTTGCTTTTAAACAAACCATTCTGAATCCAAAGAAAATACTAAATTTCATTTATACACATTCCCAAAATACAAGAAATACAACATTGTTTCCACGTACATTTCCTCTTTCCAAATAGATATCTAACTATCTCTTTTGTCATACAATGAAACATTGAATTCAATCCAACAATGCATATGAAACAAAAAGGTCTTTCAACTCTTTATTGACTATTTTTTACATCTTTCCATGTTTTGGGTGCAAATAACACATTTCTAATTATTTCTTTCTAAAAACTAAAACAAAATATACATGTCTTTCACAATTCAAATATCTAACTTCATAATCAAATTACATACATATTTCTTCACAAAATACATATTACAATTTCATCCACAACAAGTGGGAAAGGATTACAAATAAATATGTTTTCACAAGGGACTATCAAACTATATTTTTCATTTGCTCCAGGATAACAACATGCACATTTTCTCTTTCTCCAAGTTGATCACAACAAAAGAGGGGAAAGGAAATGCTCTCCACCCAACCAAGACATCCAATTAAGGGAGAAGCCTTTCCTTCACCATTGGCCCCAATCCCCAACCAATATACAATAATAGGTGAAATTCAACCCATGGCAACAACTGGCTTCCACAACACACAACATTCTTTCAAACATACACAATGCAATATAAAACATAGTTCCACACAAAACAACAGTTCACAAATGCAATTTAAAAACATTCCAATCAAAACTTATGCTTGATCATGCAAGAAAAAGGAGCAAGGTCTATGGGGGAAGCTACTTATGCCTCACAATTGGGAATTAGGCATCCACAAGTAACAAAACACCAATAAATTTCACCACACATATCCTTATGTCCCCCACAAATCCCTCCTTATGCCCCCACAAAGTAAGAAATGCAAGCTATTTCTTTTCCATCGTGGATCCAAAACCCAAACTCCCTTCACAAAACTCTAATGCTAATGGCATTCCTTATGCCCCCACATGGATTTCCCATAGCCTTCTCCTATACCTTCGCTAAGGTAGTCTACCCAACCAGCCAACAAATACAATAAAACATCCTCCATTCACACAACACAATAAGAAAATAACAGCAATAAAAGAAGGAATAAACACCTACCTTTCCATGGTAGCTTTTTTTCTAAACAACAAGGTTCAAATGCTAAAAACACAGTCAAAAATAGAAATCTCCCAAGCATGCAAAGCTTTCTCCAAACTTCCTCCAAAATAAGAGCTCCAATACAAGAAAATGTGCCCCAAAAGAAGTTTCCAAATGATTCAACAACCCCAAAACAAGAAGAGAGTTTGAATTATAAAGAAGAGGGATAGAAGAGGATGATGTGGATCCATGTAGGATGCCACATCACACATCCTCCAATTTAACACAAAAGACAAAATCCATTCTCCCAAGCACAATAAAGAGGTGGGTGAAAAATGACAAATTACTTGCACACTCCAAAAGCCCACACCTCAAGGGACAACAAAATAAATAAAATGTAAGAAAGTGCAACCCAAAACAAGCAACATGATTAATAAAATTCATTAAAAAGTCACAATCACTTCTCCAACCATAAGTATGGTTGGTAAATTAAATTTAGAGGAATAGGACAAGTTTTACTTGTCCCACAAGCCTCCAAAACAGCCCCCAAGAGAAAATTTGAATTTTTCATGAAGGTGGTGTTTTCACAGAATGCTTCCATTCCTAGAATAGAGTTGCTTCTATCCTTTCATTCCTTTGAGAAACAGATAAGGGTTAGGGCTAGGAGGAATACCTGTTGAATGTTGAGAGGGCGTGCGCGTACCATAGAGAGAGATCAGATCGATTGCAAAGAACTCCTTTTTGTCTGGGAAGGACTACCTGCAAGTAAGAATACAAGACCACCAGATTCTAATTAGACAATAAATGAGGGAACTACCTTGGGCCCAGGAAGTATTAAACTTCCTTTCGAAGGTGGTCAGTTCCCCTGCTAATATGAATTAACACAAATTATTGCAAATTACAATTTAATTACCTTGTTAAAACAATAGAGGAAAGGACTAGTTTTTGGTTTTGAATCACAGTGACCGATGCCGGTCACTATCACCAGATACCGGTTTCTACTAACCGATATCGGTAGGGGCAGTGGTTTTAGGGGCTTTTAGTGAAGGTTGGCTATAAGGTGGCTATGGTGTTTATAAGGCTAGTAAATGATTGGGGATAGGTAATGGGGTGATGGAGAAGGCTCAGAGGGTATGGGAGCTGTTCTTGGGGCAGTGTAGGGGTAGAGGAATGATAGTTAGATGGAGGGTGTTACCGGGTAGTAGATCTAGGAATAGACTTGTAATTACTGTGATTCAGAAATCCAAGAAATGTTATTAAAAGAACATATAAGACACTACTTACTAGTTCCTGATGAAGATACAGGTCCAAGGACTGTGATGACGAAGGCAGGATTCAGGTAGGATGATCTGACAATCCAAGATGAGCTATCTTCACTCCCAATGCTTGGATGAGTGTCACTGGGCTCTGGTTACTCAGTTGCAGTCTTGGGCTTGATGTCCTTCTCTGCAAACTCCTCTCTTTCCTTCACTTGTCTCTGCTCGGCCAAGTGAATTCCCGATCCTTCCAATGAATTCCCAGGTTCCAGATCCTTTGTTTTTGGTTGGGGGAGGTCATTTACAGGGAACCGATGGTGGTTACGTAACCGACGGCGGTCGAGTAGGAACTGATATCGGTTAAGTCAAAGTGAGCTATTTTTAGTAAAATAGCCAACTTTCCCTCCTTTTCTTCCGAGGAATTAGTTGTGGGCTTGGTCAAGTCATTATTAGGTTGATTTTGGTGTGGGTGAGGAGTAATTAGTCATGGGTGTGGATGTAGACCAAGTTATAGGTCTTAATTAGGTTAGTTTAGGGTTAGGACTAGGTCATGATGAGGTGGTGAAATGAGGTGGTAGGTTTGGAGATGTGGATTTATTAATTATAAGGTAATTAATAAATAATTGTGTAAGGTTTAGGTGATGAGGCTAGGTTGCGAAATGAGATGTGGGGCATGGGAGGTCGTGTTATCCAAATTTCACCCCCCAGAGTTAATTTGATAAAATGCATCAGAGTTTTTAGTTCCAAGCAAGTAGATTGATTCAGGGAAAAAATCATAAAATTGGCTAAGTCCTATTCAAGGCCAACTTTGGGACAGTTGGAACAATTATACGCGGAAGGCACGGATATTCCGAAAAGCCTCCAGGCGGCCCAAACAGAAAAGGGACATCTAGGACAAATGGATGCGAAATGCCCGAATCGGCCAAAAGAAAGAAAATTTGTCCAAGTCCTTTACCGGGAGCAAGCGGGACAAGAGTGCACAGAGGACGCGAACCGGCCGAATCAGGAAAACTAGAAGAATTTGTTCCAGATAGCACTAGGACATTTGGGACGCGTGGGGCGCGCAGATAGCCAAAGGAGCCGAAAACCAATCGATCACGCCACGTGTCACCGGCAGCAAAGGGACGAGGAAGCCCATTTTGGGCGAGATCGAAGGATTCTATCCCACGGCACCGGGACATCCGGGACAAAAGGACGCGGTGGATGCGAAAATCCGGCAGGCCCGTGGACAAATCACAGCATGACATGTGTCGCCAAGGAAAAAGTTCCAAAAGGTCAAAGGGGCGAGTTTTCGAGCACTGATGCGAACCAATGAAATAGTGCCACCTGTCCAAGTTTAAGGGGCCCAAAAGAAAATCCCGTGAAAAGGTGGAGAGAGAAAATTGCTCAGTGAACCAGATCCTGCCACATGTCATCTAGATGGCAGAGCGTGGGAAAAGAAATTTAAAAATCTGTTTTCACCTATTTTGTGCCCTAAATCTTCAGACCTTCGTATCTTTCGATCCAGAGCTCGGATTTGCACGTTCTTTATATCAACGGAAAGCTGTTGAAATTATCTACATGATTTTAGGATCAATCTCACATTTTTGTGTAGTTTGGAGGGAGAAAATTAAGAAAATGTCTCTGACGCGTGGTGATAGAGAGAAGTAATGCTTCAACAACCAACTTTAATGTAGTAGACTGCTCACCGCTCCTGTTAAACATGTACTGTCATTTTGCTAGGATCTGTCACTTCTGTCATAATGAGATGATTTTAAATGCTACCAAGAAGTGGTTGGGGTAGATTCTAGATTTTCTCTCTCTTCCCTCTCTCATTTCTTGATATATATTGTAAAGAAGAGCTCCTTTAAGGGGTCAGACATTCTTGTTTTGCATCCTCCCTTCTTCCCTCGCTTGCAAGAGAAATTGTGGAGCTTTCAAACCTCCCATATGGGTTGTAATGCCGCCTTTTTGCCTCTTGGCCACTGCAATGTATTGTATCAACTCTTGAGCAATAATATATGTGTTGTGATTGACTCTCGACCCTCTCATGTATTCATTGCTATCATTTTGATCTCTTATTGTAGTTTGGTTACCTGTGCATGGTGTTTGTATTGCATCTATGTGGTCTATGTTAAATTTGCAAAACGAGTGTCTAACATTCCTCGGTGCATCACCTTTGTAGTTTAGGTTTTATTCTATGCATTTTCTTACCCTGTCTCCTTGGCAAGTTAGATTAGGTTTTAGCAAACCCTCTACATTTTTGTGTGTGCATCTGAATAGAGGAATAGGAACCAGCCTTCTCTGGAGAATCTTTTCTCATCTTTACAAGTCCCACGCTTGGAGAAAGGATTCCATGTTGTGTAATCACACTGGATGCCTGAACATCAACCTAGAAGCCTGATTTGCATCCAGGGGTGCTGTGAGTCTGCAACAACAGTTTTGGCACACCGGTGGGACCTAGAGGTCTCATTTTTATTTGCAGCAAAGTTGATATGCATCTGTTGTAGTTTTCTTGCTTATAAGAGCTATTATTTGCATATCTGGTGACTCCACTGGGGAAGAATCAACTGGTTTCAGTAGTGCAGGCCTGAAAACTCATGAGAAGAATCACCACAAGGTCAAGAGTTGGAGAAGAAGAAGCTACTGTTTGAATACCTGTAGTTATCTCCAAGAAGAAGGCAAAGAGGAAGAAGGATTCAAAGGTCTCCATCTCCACCAAACAGAACACTCTCAACTCCTCCACCTGACAGGCCTTTCATTCAGTATATAAGGGTTTTAAGACCGATTAGAATGGCTCAGAACAATCCCTACGTCAACTTCACAGGCAGCAGCCCACTTGCTCTCAATGCACAACATCCAGTTCCTTATTGCAGCCTTGAATAACATTCCCTACTTCACTGGAGAAAATCAAACTACTCCAGGTGATCATGTTAAAGATATTGCTAACCTTTGTGTAATCCATGAAATCAATGAAATGCAAGTGGCTGTCAAATTACTAGCATCTTCATTCAAGGGTAAAGCATTGCAATGGTTTAGGAGCCTTGGAGCTGGTTCTATCACAAACTAGAATCAGCTGTGTATTGCACTTCATGAGCAATTTGGAGAGAAGGGAGACAACTTGTCTCTTTTGGAGCAGCTGACGACTATCAAGAGAGCTCCCAATGAGCAGCTGGCTGATTTCAACTTCAGATTTCAAAGGTCTTGGGATAGGATTCCAGTGGCAGTCAGGCCAACAGCAGAAGGTGCTTTTCTATATTACCTTAAAGCTTTGAATTCTGATATTTCTATGTTAATTCAGTCCATGGGAGGCACAACAATCCCTATGGCTTATAGCATTGCCATTAGAGCTGAAAACTGTCTTATTCAAGCTGGTAAACTGGCTCCTAGGCCTCCCATGCCCTTGTATCCAAACTTAGAAAATCCAAGCACTAGTCAAGCACCCACTTTGGCTCTTGTTCCCACTCCTAGAAATCAGAGTTCAAATGAAGCTTCCACTTCATCTCCAAGTGCTTCAAATGAACTCCAAGAGGTCATGAAACAGTTGCAAAATTTGGGAAATGAGCTGGTTACTATTAAGAGGCAACAAGCCCAAGGTTTCAGACCTTCCTATCAACCTCAAGCTCAGCCTAATAGGCAGCCATACCAACCACAAAGACCACCTAATCTAGTTGCAAATGTGAATCAAACAAGGCCTCCCTCTAATAGACCATTCCAGCCCTATAATCCAAATGCTATATCTGCCTCTAAGGCATTAGTGCCAACACAGAACAACATTGCTCAGGAATATGACTGGTGCTTTCCATGCAATGAGCCTCATAACCAATCCATGTGTTTCAATGGTGCTCTCAATCAAGCACTGATGGTGACAACTACTGGTGTGGAGGGCGAGGGCAGTCAAGGAAACAGTCAACAACAAGAAACATTCCAACAACAATCAGCCCCAAATGACACCATGTTGGTGAACTGCAAGCGGAAGATTTCTGTGGCATGAATCAGGTAGTCTCTCAAGGTGTTGCAGCCAACACAAGGTCAAAGAGGAGAAATTTGGGTGAAGAACAGCCATTAGCCCTAGCCAATCCACAACCTTCCATGGCTCCACAAATGATTGGCAAGCAAAGTCTAGTTTCAAGTGCACAAGGACAGCCAAGAACAGCCCCTAGGCCAACTCAAATGCTAGTTGTTGCTGCCCACATGCAAGGGGTGAATGTACAAACCAAGGGACAACAAAAGGATACTTCATCCCCATTCAGTATCATTGAACAGATGAAGAAGACTAACGTCAATATATCAATGTGGGAATCCCTATCCATCCCAGGACAAAGAGATCTGCTGCAAGCTGCCATGAAGGATTGGACAACTTCGAATCAGCAGGTTCAGATGCAAGACAAAGTGCTTACAAATGCTGCCCAGCCTGAAGGAAGCCATGGAGGGCAACAAGGTAAAATGTTGAAGCCCCCTCCTTTCTATGTTTCATTAATCATTGGGGATAAACTAGTACACAATTGCATGATTGATTCCGGGGCAAGTAGCTCAGTGATGCCCAAGCAAATAGCTGATCAGCGGGTCTCCAATATGAAGTAATATCTAAAGGGGTAGTGCAATTGGATGGGACAACAATAGCAACAGTTGGAGTGATTAAAAACTTGAGTCTTACCTTGCATGCATGTCCAAATGTTGTTGTCTTACAAGATATATCAATCATAGACCTTCCACCACTCTTTGCCCTTTGCTTGTCAAGGGACTTCACAGCCAAGATTGGGGGTATTTGTTTCTGCGATTGGTCCCACATGTCCGTTTAGAACAAGGTATGGAACTAAGGCTACAATTAGGTCTAAACCTATCGCAAACTTCCATATTGAGCCTTACACTCCAAGTTGGATTAATGTCAATTGCTCAAAGATTTGATCAAGAAGATCACCCTAGTAATCGATGAGGCCGACACCAAGGTTGGAAGTATCCCTGACCTAACTCTCGACGAATGGGAAAACAAGATACATGATTTTGATCCCTATCAAGAAGTAGAAGAATCTGAGTGGGAGTCTATTGTATACACAAAGGAAATCAACCTGTTCCTAAGCATCACCAAGCCAAGCCATAATGATGACAATGAGGTATGGCAGCTGTTTTTTTACGGATCAAGGAGTAGGCAAGGCGCGGGAGGTGGAGCCATGCTTGTTTCATCTCAAGGCATCAAATATTATTCAGCTTTTTGTTTCCAGCTTTTGTGTTCAAACAACACAAATTGAATATGAGGCCTTGATTCATGGACTTCATTAGGCTAGGAAAAAGGGATAAATAACTTGCAGGTGTTCGGGGATAGTGAGCTAATCGTCAACCAAGTTAGAGGACAACATGCTACAAAGAATGACTTGTTGAGGAGCTACAAGAATAGGGTATGGGACCTCATTGAGGATTTCAAAGCTTTCAACATTGCAAGTCCCATACCTAGGAAGAAAAATGAAGCCGCAGAGATAGGCTCGCAGCAAAGATTGAGCAACGTTTGATGTGGTTGACAACATCAAAAGGAAAAAACACAGCCACATATCCATGTGATTGTGAGGCTAGAAGTTCTAGATAATAACACCAGCTGGGCAGGTGTTTGAAAATGATCAACAGATCATCAATTTCTTACAAGAAGAAGCTGAATTCTCACTAGGAATCGAGATAGACTAGTGTAGAAGATGGGGATCAAGTAGTGCAAATGACGGACAAACAAGCTTCCCAAGGGTTTGGTAACATTGAGTCTATCTTCAACCCTAATGACCAGTTCCGTAAAGAAAAGGCTAACATACAGGTCAAGAGGGAAGATTCAGAGCCAATTATGGTTGGGGAAGGAAAAACACTTCAAATTGGTAAAGTGGCCACTGAGCAGGAGAAATCAGATTTCATACAGCTTTTCCAAGAATTTGCAGATGTCTTCGCTTGGAGCTATGAAGACTTGAGAGGATTCAATCTGAATTTGGCACAACATACCATAGAATTGGATCTAGATGCTAAGCCCATCAGGTAGAAGCAGAGACCTGTTAACCCTCACATTGAGCCTCTAATGAAGAAAGAGCTAAATAAGCTAATAGATGCAAGCATTATATTCTCGATCAAGCACTCAAGCTAGGTTGCTAACTTGGTTCCGGTCAGGAAGAAGAGCGGAGAAATCAGGTTGTGTGTGGACTTCTAGACCTCATAGGGCATCTCTAAAAGATCATTACCCGCTTCCTTCAATGGAACAAATATTGCAAGTAGTATCCGGTTCGAGAGAGATTCTCTCCTAGATGGCTACTCGTGTATAATCAGTGATGGTGAAAGAAGAAGACCAATTCAAGACAAATTCACAACTAAATGGGGCACATATGCTTACAAGAAGATGCCATTTGGGTTGTCCAATGCTGGTGCTACCTTTCAAAGGGCAATGGACATGGCATTCAAAGGCTTGATCAATAAAATAGTGCTGATATATTTAGATGATATCACTGTCTTCTCAAAGAATGCAGCAGACCATCTCTTTCACCTCAGGCAAGTGTTTCAGAGGTGTAGAAAGTTCGGAGTATCTTTGAACCCCAAGAAGTGCATCTTTCTTGCACATGAAGGAAAGCTCCTTGGCCATGTTGTCTTGAAAGAGGGACTGACAATTGATCCAGAGAGGGTTGAAGCCATAAGAGCACTGCCATTGCCAAGTCACAAGAAGGCTCTTCAAAGTTTCTTAGGAAGGATCAATTTTGTCTGAAGGTTTATCCCAGATTTTGCAGCCCTTGTCAAGCCCATCACCAAAATGTTAAAGAAGAGCATGGCTTTTAAGTCGACAAGGCAAGGCAAGGAGAGTT
Organism: Taxus wallichiana var. yunnanensis; assembly: GCA_018340775.1. Lineage (NCBI taxonomy): Eukaryota > Viridiplantae > Streptophyta > Pinopsida > Cupressales > Taxaceae > Taxus > Taxus wallichiana. Next base: position 43,139,435 of record CM031235.1, read on the forward strand.
TTGAAGCAATCAAAGAAGCTATCTCTCAAGCTCCAACTCTCATCAACCCAGACTTCTCCAAGGATTTCATCCTCTATGCATTTGGAGGTGATGACACTATTTCTGCCATTCGGGTACAGAAAAACAAAGATAATGGTGAGCAAATGGATTGCCTTTTTAGCTAGAGCCTAGATGACTGCGAGGTGAGGTACTCTTTTATTGAAAAGCATGTACTTGTAGTAATCAGAAGCTTGAAGAAATTCAAGCATTTAGTCTCAAACAACAAGGTCCAGTTGCTGGTCTCACATGCTGGAGTTAAGGACTTCCTCCTCAACAAGGATTTGAATGAGAAAAGGGCAGGTTGGATCACCCGTCCCATGGAGTATGAAATTGAGATCAAGATCACCAAGCTGGGTAAGAGGGAAAGGAATGTGTGAGCAGTTGGTTTTAGGGAAGCAAAAGGAAGTATGCAACGAAGAAGAGGCTGTTTTGATAGTCTAGGACAGCCATGAGCCAAGCGGCAATCATGAAGAAGACAATGCTTCCCCCATTCCTTGCTGGACCCAAGGTATTATGCACTTCCTAGTGCACGTGCCAAAGGCCCCCAGAGATGAACAAGACCTAAAGGAGACACTTCAGATTACAGTGCTGTCCCGTATGCCATTGTTGATGGATTTTGTTCAAGAAATATGTAAATGGAGTGTTCTTTAGATGCATTAAGACAAAGTTAGAATTAAAGGGTATTGGAAGAATTTCATGGTGGACCAGCTGGTGGCCATTTTTACCAAGAGTGACAGCTCTAAAAATTATGAAGGCTGGTTATTATTGGCCTAAAATCTTCAAATTCATACGCATGGATCAAGAGGTGTAAGAATTGTGCATTCTTCACAGAAAAGAGAAGTTTGCTTCCCTTCCATCGCATCCAATCTCAGCTTGACCAGCCATTCATGCAATGGGGTTTGGTCTTCATTGAGTCATTAATCCCAATTCAAGCCAAGGGCATAAATGGATTTTGACACCACATACTACTTCACCAAATGGACAATGGTAGCACTCAAAGAGGCAAATGAGTCTAAGCATCTTAGACTTTTATGAGGGAATAACAACCAGATTTGGTGTACCTACCACAATAATCTCTGATAATGCATTGGCATTCATTGGATCTAAGGTGACTGAGTGGGCTGTCAAGAACGGTATTTACCTAAGCACTTCATCAAACTATTACCCTCAGGGTAATGGCCATGCTGAGTCTAAAAACAAGAACTTGTTGAGGATCATTAGGATAATTCTTGATGAGAATCGAGGTCTTGCCATACCAAGCTGAAATCAGCCTTATGGGCTGATAGGATCACTCCCAAAAGATCCACAGGTAACTCTCCATTCAGGCTTGTCTATGGAAGAGAGGTAATCTTGCCCATGTCACTTGAGTTGCCAACATTGGAACTCATGAAGCAGCTGGAGTTACTTGAATTTGAGGCCATGGAGGTGAGGTATGCAGAGTTGATGGAGTCAGGAGATCGAAATCAAGCATCCCAAGCAATGGAAAAGGATCAAGCTTTGATCAAGAAGACCTTTGATAGGAAGGCCAAAGATAGATCTTTTCAAGTTGGAGATCTAGTGTTGAAATGGGATGTGGACAGGAAAACCGGGAAGGCATTCAAAATTTGATGCCATTTGGAGTGGCCCATACATGGTCATGAAGTGCAAGAGCAGCAATGCTTTCCAATTGGCCTCATTGGACGGTGAAGAACTATAGATTCCAATAAATGGAATCTATCTCAAACATTGCTACTGAAAATAAAAGGTTCACCCTTGTAAATATTAGCCTAGATTTCAATTCCTCTAAGTGTGTATGCACATTGTCTTGTTGTAGTTAGGTTTAAGTTTCCCTAAGTGCTTTGGCAGCAGTTTTGTCACTCCTAGATTGAGTTTTTTACAGTTCAGCGTGCTCTCGTAGAGGGAGTTGCAACATCAGGCTCATTTTAGGTTATTGCTTATGACTCCGTGCCCAATGGATCGCTAAAGGCCACTAATCTTCTACCTAGTAGGCAGGTGACCCCGAAAAGTTGCCAAATTGTTATCCAAATTTCACCCCCCAGAGTTAATTTGATAACATGCATCAGAGTTTTTAGTTCCAAGCAAGTAGATTGATTCAGGGAAAAAATCGTAAAATTGGCTAAGTCTTGTTCAAGGCCACCTTTGGGACAGTTGGAACAATTATACGCGGAAGGCATGGATCATCCGAAAAGCCTCCAGGCGGCCCAAACAAAAGGGACATCTGGGGACAAATGGACGAGAAATGCCCGAATCAAATTAAAGAAAGAAAATTTGTCCAAGTCCTTTACTGGGAGCAAGTGGGACAAGAGTGCGTGGAGGACGGGAACCGGCCAATCGAGGTGAACTAGAAGAATTTGTCCCAGACAGCACTGGGACATTTGGGACAAAGGGATGCGTGGGACGCGGATAGCCGAAGGAGCCGAAAGCTAATCAAATCACACCACGTGTCACCGGCAGAAAAGGGACGAGGAAGCCCATTTTGGGCGGATCGGAGGATTCTATCCCGTGAAGCACTGGGACATCCAGGACAAAAGGACGCGGTGGACGTGAAAATCCAGCAGGCCCGTGGACAAATCACAGCATGACACGTGTCGCCAAGGAAAAAGGTCCAAAAGGTCAAAGGGGCAAGTTTTCGAGCACTGATCCAAACCAATGAAATAGTGCCACATGTCCAAGTTTAAGGGGCCCACAAGAAAAGCCTCGTGAAAAGGTGGAGAGAGAAAATTTCTCAGCGAACCAGAGCCTACCACGTGTCATCCAGATGGCAGAGCACGGGAAAAGAAATTTAAAAATCTGTTTTCACCTGTTTTGTGCCCTAAATCTTCAGACCTTCGTATCTTTCGATCCAGAGCTCGGATTTGCACGTTCTTTATATCAACGAAAGCTGTTGAAATTCTCTACATGATTTTGGGATCAATCTCACATTTTGGTGTAGTTTGGAGGGAGAAAATTAAGAAAACATCTCTGACGTGTGGTGATAGATAGAAGTAATGCTTCAACAACCAACTTTAATGCAGCAGATAGCTCACCACTCCTGTTAGACAAATTTCCGTCGCTTTGCTAGGGTCCACCACTTCACATCATAATGAGATGATTTTAAATGCTACCAAGAAGTGGTTGGGGTAGATTCTAGATTTCCTCTCTCTTCCCTCTCATTTCTTGATATATATTGTAAAGAAGAGCTCCTTTAAGGGGCCTGGACATTCTTGTTTTGCATCCTCCCTTCTTCCCTCGCTCGCAAGAGAAATTGTGGAGCTTTCAAACCTCCCATATGGGTTGTAATGCCGCCTTTTTACCTCTTGCCACCGTAATGTACCGTATCGACTCTTGAGCAATAATATATGTGTTGTGATTGACTCTCGACCCTCTCATGTATTCATTCTGCTGTCATTTTGATCTCTTATTGCAGCTTTGGTTACCTATGCATGGTGTTTGTATTGCATCTATGCGATCGTGTTAAATTTGCAAAACGAGTGTCTAACATTCCTCGGTGCATCACCTTTGTAGTTTAGGTTTTATTCTATGCATTTTCTTACCCCGTCTCCTTAGCAAGTTAGATTAGGTTTTAGCAAACCCTCTCGCATTTTTGTGTGCATCCAACAGAGGAATAGAACCAGCCTTCTCTCGGAGAATCTTTTCTCATCTTTACAAGTCCCATGCTTGGAGAAAGGATTCCATGTTGTGCAATCACACTGATGCCCGAACATCAACCTAGAAGCCTGATTTGCATCCGTGGTGCTTTGTGAGTCTCGCAACAACAGTCGTAAGACACAAATTTTATGTCTACATTAGCCCTTGTTGTCGTGTAGCTTGTCTTGTAAAGATGCACCGACAATAATAAGAAGTGGTTACTCCCGTTAAGGGTATAGGTAATCCCCAAAATCTATCATAGATTGAGATAACGTGAAATCGGGGATAGGGTTTATAACGGGTAAATGGTGTTGAGATGATGGTAAGATGGTGGGGTAAGTTCAAGGAAGCAGATGCACGTTGAAATGTAGTAGTGCGACCGGTACATGATTTGAAGAGTAAACAAGCAATTCATAGGCAAAGGTCGATAGTTTATCCAAACAAGGGTGATATAATCCTGGTATCCAAGGCATAGAAGTACCCGGGGATATAACGGGTAAGGTGCAGGAACGTTTAGGCATGTTCAACAATACCAAATGGTTGGTTTGGTTGAGATAAATGTCACGGTCTCATTCTAGGCAAAGTTAGGCGATCGATCAAGTCAAGTACCCTAATCATGCTAAAACACAAACAGGTGAGCTCGATTAAACAAAAAGCTACATAATGGGTGGATAAAATTGTAAGTTGCGGGTTTTGGGTGAGGTATTTAATTGGTGCGGCCTTGGGTCGGGCCGATTGATTAGTGAGGGCCATGGGTCGGGCCTGATTGGTTGGTTGTGGCCTTGGGTTGGGCCAAATGTTTGGTTGCGGCCTTGGGTCAAGCCAAGTGGTTGGTCAGCGCGCCTCGGTCGCCCGATTGGTTGGTTGTGGCCTCGGTCGGGCCAAATGGTTGGTTGTGGCCTTCTGCGTCGGGCCAAATGGTTGGTCATGCGCCTTGGGTCGGCCAAATGGTTGGTTGCGCAGCCTTGGGTCGTGCCAAATGGTTGGTTGCGGCCTTGGGTCAGGCCAAATGGTTGGTTGCGGCCTTGGGTCGGGCTTGGTTGGTTGGGTGCGGCCGTGAATGTGGCCAATGAAGTCAAAAAAGGCTATTTAGCAAAGGAGGGTATAGGCGATGTGGTGAGAAAGGGAGATTGGTGAATAAGGGCAGAAATTTTGGTAAAATAGGGATTAAACTGATATCGGTTAGCTATGACCGGTATCGGCTAGATGACCGATATCGGTATTTTTAGGGCACAATATAACCGATATCGGTTATAGGTCAAAAACCTATAAAAAGAAAAATACGGCCTGTCATTGTCACATTGTCAATTTGAAAACCAAATTTAGTTGTCTGAGGTGTTTTAGTGATATTGTTGAGTTTGTCGGCTGAGGTGGCATTATTTGAGTGGAGAAGTGAGTGGTTGGTAGACCCCAGTGAGTAGGAGGCAGAATTTGATTGGTGGAGAACCCAGCTGAGGAGATTTGGAGCCATGGCATAGCCAGGAGGAGCAGGAGGTGCTGGACCAGCTGGACCACCACCACCTATCCCACCACGATGACGTGTAGTCATACCGGTAGGCTCTGAGCTCTTACCTTTGTGAATTTAATGAGTTTAAGCTAGATGTGGGTTTTGGGTAGGAATCCAAGTTTTGAATAAAATAATGAATAAATTGAGGTTATTTGAAAAATGGAGTGGGTAGGTAGGTTAGTTAGGTCAAGGCGGTAGGGTGGGTAGGTTTTTAGGGTTTTTCAATGGGTAAAAGGGTAGAAATAGGAAAAAATGGGTTTTTGGGGCCGCGTGGGTTGGTCAGGCATGGACAGTGACCGATGTCGGTCACTAGGCGACCGGCATCGGTCACGAAATTTTTAGGCAAAGTGGGTTGTGGGTAGACCGGCGTCGGTCGTATGTCGACCGGCGCCGGTGTATATCAAGTGCTATAGGGGACCGGTGCCGGTCAAGGGTGACCGGTACCGGTCATTAGTTAGGTTTATTTTTGTTTTGTTTCGTTGTTGGTGTTTGTGTTTTGTTGTTTGGTTGTTTGTGTTTTGTTGTTTGGTTGTTGTTTAGGGTGAAGAGGGAGGGGGTAGAGTTGATAGGAAAGGTGATTGGGATGGGGGAAATGGGGTGGTTGTGTGGTTGGTTCGGTTAGGATAGATTAAGTGTTGCGTATGAATTAGGAGGTGTTAAATTGGTAGGGGCATAGTTAGATGGCGAGAGTAGATCTGGGTGATTGGTAGGGTGTGAGATAAGGAAAGGGGATATCGTAGATGTTTTAGGGTAAGATAGGTGGGTGTAGATGTGTGTTATAGAGTCGGGGTGTGGTCGGGAGGGTAAAAGGGGGTATAGAGGGTTAAAGGAGTTGTTTTTGTAAAGGGTAGGTCTAATGAAGTGGGTTATTTTTGCAGGCATGTCAGCAGCTTACGATGCGGGATCGGATGCCCCCGCTATTGAGATGGATGTGGCCACATGTGTCCATAGCGCAGTGGGGCATTATGCACGAGGTGGGACTCGGCGGAGTCCAGCGGTATAGGGCAGTGGATAAGGACCACAGCCTTATGATTTCCCTCATCGAGAGATGGGATCTGGTGACCAATGTTTTCCATCTCGAGATGACTATTACCCTGGAGGATGTATATCGCATCCTGAGACTGCCAATCGTAGGGGAGGCAAAGATTCCGTGTAGATGCGAGATGGCTATGGGCATGATCCTTTAGATATTTGGGGATGCAAGCAGCATTATTGACTTATCATAAGCACGAGAATTACCTATGGGGACATGTATCACACCCACGTACATGAGACACGGCTTGTCGTGTTGATGATGATAGTATCACCTGTTTCACCCTCTCGACTCATAGGAGGCCACTTCCCATGAACTTTGATGGAAGTGATGTATGAGATGGTAGAGGAGCATATGTGCTATGCTTGGGCACCAAAAGATATCTAGTGCATCTGATACAGAGTCAGCTGTGGGGTTATCGCCGGATGAGGTGATTTGGGATTTGCTCCACATTTTTGTTACACTGCTAGGCATATGAGCACATCATATGTATATGACTAGTAGAGCTACCCCAGAACCAAGGCCACAGGTTATCTACAGATATGGCTTTCAGAGGTGGTTGGGGGTCGTGGGCCAGCCATGAGCGGTGCTCGCAGGATGGGACGTAGCTTACTACCGTCATATGCTAGAGGGCATGACCACACTGGAAATTTTATGGAGGCCCTACAGAGGCCATCACCCCGAGGAGGAGCCCGAGAACAGATGCGCTGGATCCAGTATACTTTCTGGATAGCAGGACGAAGGGCTGGAGAGCATGAGCAGATACCCCTAGAGAGGGTACGACGATTACGCTAGTGCTGCGGCAGATGAGCCACCTCCCTTCCCCGCACTCGAGGGATGATGTAGAGGCCCCACTGCCAGCACCACAGCCCATGGACCAAGATTGGGTAGCAGAGAGACCGGCGGACGAGACAGTGGATGATGCCGGAGTGACAGGTGCTTTTTTGGTTTGGTGGGCAGTTAGAGAGCAACTAGATAAGATGCCCGCATACGGCCAGATTTGGTGGCTGTTACAGTAGAGAGGAACCACCTCCTAGGACAGTGCAGATTATAACAGGCGCTTTGTTGCTGCACAGCACAGATCGGGTATTACAAGGGCAGCTATCCTATCACAGGCACGTGCTCGAGCACACCCGAGTGCACCAAGATACCACGAGCACCAACGCAGCCACAAGTAATGACACGAGCACTTACACAAATACGAGCACAGCACGAATGCACAGCGCCACCACAGCATTGTGGTATACCGCGGGCGGGGCCACTGCTATTAGGAGTCGGGGGACCAACCCCAGCAATGGCCATGGTGGCACAGGGCCGTTATATGGAGGTGAGAGCAGAGGCCCGGTATTATCAAGATGTCCTTGATGGTACCGGGGCTGACTATCAGCCATATGCGGTGCACCGAGCCGAGACCTCTCGGAGCCAGAGATCCCACGGGGGCGCAGCCACAGCCGGTGGGTCGGTGACAGGGAGGAGGCGAGAGCCAGCACAGGGACCAGCAGGGAGAGGGGCTGAGGGTGGTGGGGAGAGCTGAGATATCCCTGGAGTAGAGAGGGGTTTTTGGATTTTGGATATAGACACCGGTCTGTGAACCGGGTATGTATATAGAGGCCTGCGTGCCCACATATGATTCATTTATTCATTCTTGTTGTATATACCGGCCTGCGAGCCGAGTACAGGTTGTATAGTTGATACCGGCCTACGAGCCGAGTATATTTTTGACATGAGAGACCGGCCTATGAGCCGAGTCGAGATTGTGATAGTGATAGTGGCCTGCGTGCCGGCTTTGTATTATTTTGAGATCACAGAGGCCCCCATGTAGGGCAAGTTGTATATTTGAAACATTGATATATATAGAGATGATGATTTTGATCCACATGGTGTGTATAAAATGTTTTATGTGTTTTGTCGATGGTTTTTGAAATTTAATGTGTATAGATGATGAGTTAGATCCAAATGGTGTATATACTGATGGGTTTGATGTAGATATTGAAATGTCATACGTATTTTGTGTTGATGGTTGTTTTATTGTAGATAGATGATGTTGATGAAATTGTGATGATATATTGATGTGATTTTGATGACAAATATTGATAATGGTGTCGTTTTGTAGGAAAAAGAGGCGGGCGCCACAAAAATTTACAAAAATAAAGAAAAGGCCCAGGTTTAAGAAAAAGGAGGCATGTGACCGATATCGGTTAGGTAACCGACGTCGGTAGATTGTGGACCGATATCGGTTAGATAACCGATACCGGTTATGCCAAAATGAGATTTTCTAAAAATAGAAAAGCTTGGGCGGCAATTTAAGGTCTTATTTTTAGAGTTCTTATTTTTAGAGTCATGCAACAAGTTAAATACGCGAATGCGATTACTTTGATGACTGATACAGGTAATTGCATGAAAGAATTGAGTGATAAGGAGGAAAGAGATAGGTAAAGTGAGTGTGGGCTGAGATTAAGAAGGTAGAAAGGTAAGTTATATTTGAAGAGGGTGATGAACATGGCTGGACGAGGAGAAACATCCAACAGGCAGGGATGAGAGGGAAGACAAGTTCCACCCCAAGTGCTGCATCCCGAGAGGTAAACTATTTGGTTGTATTTTAATTCTTGCATGTTTTGATGAATAGGTCTGAGAAAAGGTAAGAGGGTAGAGAAATGTGAAAAAGGTGATAGGAAAGGGTTTGGGATAGAGTGAGTGTTATGGGGTAGGTAAGCAGGGTGTTCACGTATGTTTATAGGTAGAGAGAGGAGTAAACGAGCAAAATAATTATCGTAGGTGGTGGTTTTAAGCAGGGTGTATAGGATTGACAGTGACCAATATTGTTTAGAGATAACCGGTATCGGTTAGTAAACCGGTATCGGTTATCTATAACCGATACCGGTTACTGTAGGAATTTCCAGAATGTGAGAAAAAAACACTTGGGGATTTGATTTATTGAATGGTTGTGTGTCGTTTTGATGTATGTAGGCAGAGGCAGGGTTGAGGATGAATGATAGTGTGCTAGCTTTGTTGTCACGAATCCGAGTGGATGTAACACCAGCTGAATGGGCATTGATAAACCGTGTGGGGTTAAGTGGAATCCACTATTATTCATGAATCGCATGCAATCATGCTATGTTGTAGGCGTTGATTGAGAGGTGGAATCCGAGAAAAGAATACCTTCTATCTGCCAACAGGGGAGATGATAGTGATGTCGTTGGAAGATGTGTTTAGAATTTTGAGGCTCCCAATTACAGGAAGACCAGTGTATCAAAGGCGTTGCTAGCATGGGGCGGGGAGCGATAACAACAAAGATTTTGGTTCAGCCGCACGAGATTTGACACAAATGAGGTTTGACATTCACTTATGGTACAATGTATGCAACACACCCTAAGGAAACAAGGTTAAGCAGTGGTATTAATGATAGCGGTGGGGTATTATGCATTATCGAAGGCGAGGGGGAAGATTTCCAAAACCATTGATGAGTGTTATTTGGGAAATGATAGAAAGGAGCGTGACTTTCATGGGCACCGTATATCTCGGCAGAGTTATACAGGGTTTATGGGCCTGTAGGTGAAAACATAGGACGACACTTTGGATTGTTCATACTTATTACATTGTTGGGCCTATGAGCACATTGTTTGTGTGTGATCGATAGGCCGACCCATCCAGTCGGGAGAGATAGGAGTGCAGAGGTTGGGATTCAGATGATGGGTCCAAACAGAACAAGAGGCGAGATCCTTGGCCATGATAGATGACATCGAGTATTATAGGCGTGTATGGGAGATGGTGACGATTGCGAGATATTTTTGAGACCTTACGGGAACTATATGGTGACGAGCACATAGCGAGGAGTTGAGGGGTGTAGAGTGATTGAGGTGGATCGTAGGGCACAGGCCAAGTGAGTATGAGAAGATTCCTCTAGATCACGTGCGGTGACAATTTGGATTTGTTCAGGATATACCTATGGCTTATAGACCATACATGAGGATCGACACCGAGGCAAAGATTCTCACCACCCCGGCCAACACCTCCAGAAGGGGCCATAGGAGATAGCAGCCGATCACAGGGTAATGGATGCAGGAGCGGCAGAGGCCTATAGATTATTGTGGGTAGCAGAGCTGCGAGGTGTACGTGATCGTCTCGACATAGCCGTGATTACAATGAGAGAGAGATCGTCTGCAGGGTTTAGTTCATCAGCTCCAAATGTGGGTGAATGAGACAACGGGATTGTTAGCGGTTGCAGAGTCACGAGTGGAGAGAATAGAGGCAAGATTCCTCCATGCAAGAGGACGTATTCATATGTTATAGGAGATGTTGGCAGATCAGTGGGAGGAACCAATAGCAGTGGCACCTTTGAGGATGGAGAGGCCAAGTGAGTGGCATCGACGATCATGATCACCACCTGATTCGGGAGGAGGCGCAAGGGTCTAAGTGAATTTCATAAAAGTATAAGAATAAATAAGGATGCCGACCTACGCGTCGATGATAGAGAAGATGTATTTGTTTAACATCTAAATAAAACTGAATATGTATGTTGGTTTGAGTTAAGATAATAATAAGAATGGTTGTGTTTTGAATGTTTTGTTTTGAAAAAGGATAAAGATGAATGTGAGCAAATAGAAATACACAAATAGATTTATATATATCACACATGATATGTTATGGTAGGGGATGGTCGAGCTAACCTTGGGAGACCCCATGTCTCCTAAGTGCTGCCTACATAGCCCATTACACAAAGCAAGGAGGGGCCTCAGACCGATGTAGTTCTCCCTTAGGACCAGGGAGAGGTGAATTCGAGGCAATTTGTTGGCTGGTAAAAATATTGATATTGGTAGGGTAACGTTGTCGGTGTTGGTAAGGGACTGGCGATGTTGGTGTAGGTATAGGTGAAATGAAAGTTAGCTTACCCAAGTAGTAGGGAATCGTGTCCTGATTAAGGTCAACACACAATCCTAGAGTTGAGTAAAAGAGATAAAATGTCTCGTAGTTGAGAAGAGCTAAACAAACCACATATTAACATAGGAGGGGCTTGAATCCCTAGGTGCCTTGCATAGGTGAGAAGTCGATAGGTGAAAAGAGTCGTATTATCACAATATATTGGATATACATCACGTCCCTTGAGTTTTTTTGTGTTGACGAATGGTGAGGTGAGGTGGCTAGTATAGGCGGAGTGTAGAGAATTTAGTAGAAGGTGATTATTCTGACGAAAGAGAACCAAACCTAAATAGACAAGTCCATGACTCAAAAGTGCTTTGGAATACTACTTTTACTTTTCTGGATATAGACTGATCAATGTGGGAAGTCCATAGGGGATATGTATTTTTTTGTTCTTGAGGTCTTCACGAAGCTGATCAATGCGAGAAGCTTCTGATAAAGGCTGAATTTGTATAGTTGTCCTTCAAGGGAGCAGTCTATTTATAGTAGCAGATGTAGTTTTTGTGTATAGCTGTCCTTCGGGGGAGCAGTCTATTTATAATAGTAGAAGTGACTTTGCACATAGCTATCCTTCGAGGGAGTAGTCTATGTATAACTTAGAGGTCTAGATGTCTGTTTGGCATGAAGCATCTAGTTTTGTAGGAAGTTTGACTCAAGAATATCCCATAAGTGTACAATTGAGAACATGTTATTTTGATACTTTTAAGTCATGGACCAGACTAAAAAGGGGAAGGCATCTTTTAAGAGGAGGTAATGACCGAACCATGTGAGCTTAATTCTATTTTGAGATGCATGGAACAAAAGTGTATGAGGTAGTAAATGAGCTCAAGGAATGAGTGCAAGGTAGATAAGAAGTGATATAACACTAAATTCAACAGTAGAATGGTCGAAGATGCAAGGCATTAAGGGGTTCAGGCTCAGGTTTACCATTAAGCGAAGCTAAACGGTAAGTGCCTGATCCGTAAGTATGAGTGATAATGTAGGGCCCAATCCAATTAGGAGCAAATTTTCCACATTTGCTCTTTTCTAGTTTGGTTACATGCTGATTCTCTTTGAGGACAAGATCACCAACCTTAAAGGTACGCTCATGAAGTCACTTATCATAAGCACGCTTGATGCATTTTTGATAGATTTGAAGATGGTCAAGAGCTGTAAGATGATGCTCGTCAAGAAGCTCCAATTGGGCTAACCGCTCTTGGCGGAAATCATCATTGGTGAGAATATCCTGAAGAGATATTCTTAGGGAGGGTATTTGTATTTCGAGAGGCAAGACAACCTCGGTACCATATACCAAAGAGAATGGGGTGGCATTAGTGGAGGTGTGAATGCTAGTCCGATAAGCCCAAAGGGCAAAGGGGATGTGATCAGGCCAATTGCTTCCAGAATCGTTAACAACTTTCATGAGGATTTTGGTTAGGGTTTTATTAGAAGATTCAGCTTGACCATTTGCTTGTGGATAGTAAGGTGATGAGAAGCTAAGTTTGATACCAAAGTTGTCACAAAGGTCTTGTAACAACTTATTTTTGAAATATTTTCCATTATCTGTTATCAGGCGATGAGGAACGCCAAAACGACAGATAATGTGATGGTTAATGAATTCGACGATTTTCTCTTTTTTGGTTGAAATGAGTGGAATGGCTTCCACCCATTTAGTGTAATATTCAGTTGTTGTGATTATCCAACGGTGACGTTGCGAAGATGGTGGGTGAATCTCACCAATAAGGTCTAAACCCCATTGTGAGAAAAGCCAAAGATCTTGTGCGACCTGTAGCAGATGGCTAGGAGTATGTTAAAGGTTGGCATGTTGTTGAAACATAACACAACGCTTAACATATTCGTAGCAGTTGTTATTAAGAGTAGGCCAATAATAGCCTAGGTGAAGGATTCGTTTGGCCACGACAAGGCCACTAAAATTTCCACCACAAATACCGTCGTGGACTTGTTGGATGGTATAGGTGACCTCCGCACTTTGATTAGACATCGAAGGAGGATGCCATCAAAGCCATGTTTAAAGAGGAGTCCCCCATGAAGACATAACGAGAACACTTTTAAGAAAAGCACATTTGCCATTACTAGTAAGGTCGGTGGGAGAACAAAAGTTGTAAGGTAGTCGTGAAATTGGTGATACCGGTATCCTGCGAATTAGCAGACACATTATTTATCATACAAACATCCGAAATGAGTAAGATGGGGCAAAGAGTTGTTGGACTAAGACGAATATGTCGAGTCAATTGGTGAGGCAAGAATTTGCGAGGCTAAGCAAGCCATAGTATCCGCAAATTTGTTAGTGGATCGGGAATGGTTTGATAGAATAATGAGTAAATAAGGTCAAAAGTGAATCCACATAATGTTTTTACTTTTGAAGTTCCTCATTTTTACATTGGTAGATGCCCATAACTTGATTGACTACTAATTGAGATTCACCAAAAATATTGATAGATTTGACACCTAAGTGTAACGCAACTGGAGACCCAAAAAAAGGGCCTCGTATTCCATTGTATTATTAGTGCGGGAAATCGAGCTGAAAGGAAGGAAGGAGGCATAAGCTCCATGTCAAGAGGAATGAGAACAATTTCAGCTCCTCCGCCACACTGGAATTTGGATCCATTGAAGAAAAGGGTCATTGGATATGACTCCTCACTGAGTGAAAGAGTGGCAATGAGTTCGTCGGGAAATTAAAATTGGTAAATTGCTCCCCAGGTAAAGGGGCTTCCGCGAGTTGGTCTGTGATAGTTTGTCCTTTAATTGACTTCTGGTGTACAAATTCAAGGTCGAGGTCAGTGAGGAGCATAAGCCATCGGGTGATGCGTTGGTTTAGATGAGGTTTGGCGTACATATAATGAATGGGGTCCGCGTTGGTGATGACAAAAGTTTTGTGATTCAGGAGGTAGTGTCGGAGTTTGGTGGCTACGAATGATAGGGCTAGGCACAACTTTTCTACATGTGTATACCTAGTCTCATATTCCATGAGAGTATGACTTATGTAATAAACGGCTTGTTCTCGATGCTCAGAGTCATGATGTGCGAGAATGCCTCCTACAACATGGTCGGTGGCAGAAAGGTAAAGGTAGAAAGGGTGATCATCCTGAGGTGGGATAAGCACAGGTGGCTGCAAGAGATTGGCTTTGAGAACCTCAAACGCTTGGTGGTACTCTTCGCCAATGTCCTTTTTAAGGAGGTGATGGAAAGGTTGACATTGATCCGAGAGTTGGGAGATGAAACGCCGGATAGATTGGAGTTTACCTTGCAAACTACACAATTGTTTGAGGTTAGTAGGTGGGGAAATTTCTAGGATATCCGACTTTAGCTGGATTGACCTCGATGCCACGTAAAGAGATGATAAAACCAAGAATTTTTCCTGAAAGGACACCAAAGACACATTTCTTTGGTTGAAGATGAACACAATATTGTAACAGGCGATCGAAAATAATGGTTAAAACATCGAGATGTTCACTGCGATGTTTAGATTTGCCAAGAAGATCATCAACATAATCCTCAAGGATAGTGTGAATAATGTCATGAAAAATGTAAGTCATAGCTCACCGGTAGGTCGCACCAAAGATTCTTAAGGCCAAATGGCATGACACGATAACAAAAGGTTCCCAAGGAGTTATGAAGGTAGTTTTATGTTGATCGTTCGGGATACCAAAATTTTATTGTATCCCGAGAAGCCATCCATGAGAGAAAGCATCTCATGGCCCACAAGTGAGAGATCAATAAGTTGATCAATACTTGGGAGGGGGAAGTCATCCTTTGGGCAAGTGAGGTTAAGGTCTCGGAAATTTGTGCATATCCAAAGTCCCTCATTGCTTTAGTAATAGGTACGATGTTAGAAATCCATTGAGGATAGTCAATAGGTAAGATGAAGGAAATAGAAAGGAGTCGTTGAAGCTCTTCTTTGACCAAGAGGGCAATGCGTGGATGCATTTTTCTTAGTTTCTGTTTAACTGGTTTGGAATCGGGTTTCAGGGTAATGTTATGGACAGCAATGTCAGGATCTATTCCTGGCATGTCAGCGTAGGACCAAGCGAAAGCTTGGTTGTGGGCATAGAGAAAGGTAGTAAAGGCGGCTTGTTCTGATGTGGTAAGAGATTGTTCAATCTTCACAATGTGAGGATCATCCTTGGTGTGGATGTTGATTTCTATAGTTGACTCATTCAACATGTTTTGAGTTTCAGATGGTAAGGTGCGTTGAATATAAGAGTCATCCGCGCCAAGGTAAGTGAGGATGGAGTCATCATCCTGGCACTCAACAACATTAATCAAGGCGAATCCTCTTCGATCATGTCCGGATACGAAGGAAGAGAAGATGGGTCCTTATCATCACGTTGATAAGTGAGAGGACCCAAGAAGATAGCATTTATGAAAAAAAAAAGTTAGGAGGGATAGATTCAGGGTCTATCGACTCTATGGGTGACAATGGCAAAATGGGTGATGATGGTTCGGTAGGAGTGACGTCGTCATCTTCCCGGATACAATTGACATGAGGTTTCTTAGGTGTGAGTGTTTCAGGAAATCCAAGACCACTACAATCTTTGTGTTTGCATGTAGTCACGGGAATGATTGTATGTCGGCCTTGTTCATAAAGACCAAAACCAAAACCTTTCCAAGCACAGCGAGTCAAAAAGGTGAGAGCGAAATGACAATTTGTCAGGTATTGAAAATTGGATTGGAAGGGAACCACACCAAGGGGAGGTTTAGGGGTAATGGAGGATGCGTCGACACCCCCATACGTTAGGTTGGTGCGGCAATTAGGTGGTCCGTAGGAGATTATTTCCCCCACACGACGGTCATAGGTAGGATGCACATGTAACTGTCCATACTCCTGTGGGGTATGGAAAGAGCTAACGTTATATAGGTGATACTCCCCCAGTGTAAGGCGTTGAAAAACATCTACTAAGGGGTCTGAGGTTGGGATGTTGTCTACGGGAAAGGAAGTGGTATTTGCGACGGCGGTTTCATTGGTTGAAGGTGTAGGTGTGGTTGAGGTGGATGGTAGAGGTGTAGTTGAAGTGGATGGTTGGGTTGGATGAATGGGTGTCTTGACTGGTACAAGCACATCATTAGGGTGATATAACATATTGCAGGTTTTGAAGGGGGGAGGATCAGCTTTACAGTGTAGGACTTCCCCTCGTACTCAAATTTTATGCATCTATGTAAGGTAGAGGGAACGCATCCCATAGCCCGGATCCAAGGGCGGCCTAGCAACATGTTGTATTGGAATTCTCCCTCAAGGACATAGAAGAGTTCAGGTAAGGTACGTGGCCCTACACGAATGTTAAGGATCACAAAGGCCTAAGGTAGAAATAATAGCATATTTGAATGAACGCAAAGATGGTGGGGTTGGCACACATGCAGCCTAGAGGGGATATTCATTTGTTGAAAGCCTTTGGAAGAGATTATTTTTAGGATAGTGCCTCCGTCTCATCATAACATGATGCACCCGAATGTCCCAGCACGTAAGCTGAGATGAAAAGAGTAGGGTCAGGATCTTCTGCACCAAATTCAACAATTTCATCTTCGAGAAAACCGACAAGCAGCCTTTGCACACAGGACGGAAGTGGTAGATTGTTTTGTGAGAGAGGCAATGTGGTTGGGTGTTAAGATGGAGGTAACGGAAAGGTTTCGTTAGGTGAGACCTCTATCCCTTGAAGGATTTAAACAAGCACTTGGCGATGAGATTCAGAGGTCTGAATGAGATCATATAGTGTCATTTTTACAGGTGATTGGTGCAGCTATTTGATCATGGTTCGGTGGGCAACTCCATTAGAGACGGGGTAGGTAGGTCCATGAATAACCACTTTAGGTGGTGGTGTGATCGGGATGGTGGATGGAGAAAGAGAGGCCGCAGGTGTGCTTTCTTTAGCTTTCCCATTGTTTTTCTACCCTCGAGTAGCAACACTAATCATGTTGATCTCGTGAACACGAGAGGAGGAAGACGGTAGGGATAAGTCATGGTCTTCGAGCGGTGGGGTTGTAATAATGATAGATCTTGGTGAGGTGGGGACAGGTGGTATAGGAGAGGGAATTGAAGCTAAAGGTCTCTCCCTTTGTAAGTTGTCTTTCTTAACCTTTCTATCCGAGAGAGGTGACTGATGAAGTATGGCTTTCAAAGCTTTGCATCCCTCTACATCATGTCCTGGTGTGTGGTGGTAAGCACAGATTTTAGACTCATCATAACCTATAGGTTGAGGTTTAGATGGATCATAGGGTCTAAGTGGGGGTAGGGAAATGGTCGCATTCTCCACCAACATCGCAAGGATTTTGGCGTAAGACCCTTTGAGCGGGTCAAAGTCAGAGGAAAATGAGGCTATTGACTGGGTAGGTTTCGAAATGACTGGGTATGGTTGATTTGTATGGGTGGCGGCTTAGCCAAGGGGTTTTGATAATTGGATTTAACTAAACGTGACCTCTTCGGTGCAGAAGTTATGTTTAGCTGGTCAGATGACGTGGTAGCAGCAAACAACCATGGAGAAAGAGGAGTGACAGTAAACAAATCCTTTGATGATGGAGTTTGTTTAGAGTTGATAGGTGGACAGGATACTTGGGGTGACGGTGTTGATATACCCTTGGATCTTTGTATGGGTGCGGAAGGTGTAGGTCATTTTAAAGAAAATGCAGGAGGTATGATGTATTGATGCAAGGTGGAGGGATGAGGTCCCAATATAGAAGGTAGGTGTGACGGTGATGGTTTTAGTTGTGATAGAGACATAGGTTGGACTTGAGGAGATTGGGTCTGTCTCCTAAGTGGATGGACGGCTTTACTTTTGGATAAATCTAACCATTTAGGTGGGTGTGTTAGACTGGGTATTAGTGAGGTCCCAAGCGTAGGGGAAGGTTTGGTTAGGTCAATAGAGGTGGATGAGGTATTTGGTAGAGATGAGGGGGGTGAAGATGAGGACATAGGAATTTTAAGCTTTTGTAAACACTTTGGGTATATGGTAGAGGCGTCTAGATCGGTCATCTACATTTGAGTAGAATATGGTGTACTCAAACATTCCCATAGGACTCGTCTATCTTCTGAGGGGTGACAATCCTCACGTGTAAATAGGAACTTTTGTATGGAAGAAAGGTGGGTTGTGATTCCGGTCCACTGTGGGTGTGATACAGGGGGTAAATGAGGTACTGTATCAATGGGTGTTAAGAGGTCAACCGGTCACTGAAAATATTTAGGCGATGAAGAACTAATAGGTAGGAGGGCATATTTGAGAGGATCCATCATGATTAAAGAATTTGGTGATGTCGGTTCAAGGGGTTTATCGTCTAAGGATGATAAAAGAAGTGGCGAGCCTTCCTCTTGTACAAAGAAGAGTGGTAGAAGGAGATGTTTGGGAAATAGATAAGTTAGATAACATCCGCTCACAGTCTTGCAAGGATGTGGTGTAAGAAGGCTCATCTGTGAGAAGAGAACTCTGGGTGGTTAATTCCTTTATGGGTAAAGGAACGCAAGGATTTCGTCTTGTCTTAATGGTGGTGAAGGGGGTTTGGGTTCCTGTGTTAGTGAAGAGGCTTGATTCAGAATTTTCTTGATAGAGGCTTTTGGCTGGGAGTCGAAGACTGCATGGATTTCATGAACACTCTCCTTGGCTAAGATATCCTGGTTTATGTTACTGTTAGATGAGTGGTTTGGGAATGGTTTGTTGAAGATTTTAAAATTTTGGTTAGCAGGGGCATTAGGATTATCGAGGGCTATATCCCCTGCATCAACCATTTCCTGCACTATGTTTTTCAACATCTTGCAGTTTTCATGACTGTGTCCCTTCATGCGGTGGAAGTTACAGAAGTCATTTTCTTTGTACCAAGAAGGTATAGTGCGGGTGGAATCAAACCCGGAGTGAGGTTTAACAGAAGGTAAGGTAATAGTTCTTGCTTTGAGCAATTTTTCCAATATCACACCATAAGTTTCTCCTAAGGGAGTGTAATTTATGGGCTCGGCTTTATACGTATAGGTGGTTTTTGGCAAGGTATTAGACGATGCTTGGAATTTTACCATCACCGTATGGATAGCTCCTTTTGATTTTGAAGCAGTTGATGCGTGAGAATTGGTGGTGTTAGGTTTGTTCATGGAGTCTTGGGTTTGGAAATTGGGGTTTTTGTTGCGCAACCGCAATTTCTCTTCCTCTAAGGCTCGAATCTCTAGTTTTCGAGCCATAGTAAAGGCCTCATCAAATGTGTAGAAAGTTTGAATTTGGAGGGTAGGAGAAATGTGCTTAGCGCAGGCCCGCGTAAAGAGTTCGATAAGTTCGGCCTAAGGCAAGGCATAAGTAAGTTGGTTGATAAGGCCCCGCCATCGTCCAATGAAATCTGCGATAGATTCGTCTTCAAATTGTCGGATGGCATAGAGGTCGGTGATAGATACTTTCTTAGCAATGTTAATGGAGAAATGATCTAAGAAAGATTGGGCTAATTGGTTAAAAGAGAAGATTGAGTGCTGGGTTAAAGCACTGTACCACTCCAAGGCGGGTCCTGATAAGGACATGGGAAAGGTGTGGAGTAGTAAGGCATCATCATGAGCAATCAGATAGTAGGCATGTCTAAATGATCGCAAATGTTGTTGAGGATCCTCCTTACTATTAAAACGAGTGAATTTTGGTAATTCCCATTGAGGAGGATATGAATGAAGGGGGACAGAAGGATGAATAGGCTCCCAAAAACTTGCTTGTATGTCAGGGTGTTACGGCTTCCTGAAACAGAAGCCTCCAGATTTTGCATTTTTTCCATCATTTGTTTGATTAAATCAGTGGTTGGATGAGATGATGGTGCGGTTTCCGTAAACAGAGGGGGATTGGGCCAAGGGCCACCACTAGACAATGGTGGGGTTAAATGTTTATAAGGTATTGAGGACGAATATGTTGAGGTGACCAAATAGGGATGTTCTATATAAGATGTTGAAGTCTCCTGATACGTGTGTGGAAATGAAAAGGTGGGCGGAGCTTGAGAAGGAAAGCTTGTGTGAATAGGTGGAGAGAAAGTTATGAAAGGAGGAGTCTGCGAGAGAGACGAGGTAGGAGCAGTCGATGGTAATGATATGTGGGGCCCCAAATTAACCAAAGGAAAGCCAATCTGTGCCGTAAGAACCTCTGAAGTCACTGAGTTGGGTGACGGGGCTAAGGATGAAGAAGGAAAGGTGGAATTATCAGGTGGAGAGGGAGCTAAATGAGTGGCTATACTAATAGGCATACCAACAAGGAGTTGACCATCGGGTGTACGGTCAGGGGCATGAGACAAATAGTACTGTACAACGCTAGGATTAGCGTCCAAAAATTTCACAAATTCCTTATCTCCTACAGGGATTTTGGGAACCTCGCTGGTGTCCGTAGGATTCCCCATAGGATGTGAAGGGGGTGATTCAGGCAAAGGCACGGAGCAGGCATGTGAAACCATGGCTGCAGCTTGTTTCCGAGTGATAACAACCATGGACAAGAGTACACAGCAGGGATGTAATCTATCAGGAACAGAAGCAACAACAAAGTGTTGGAATTGGTGGGTTGCTGGTTTTGGGAATGTGAAAGATAGTAACCGATATCGGTCAGATAACCGATGTCGGTCAGGCTGGTGTCGGTAAGTTAACCGATGTTGGTATAATAGGACCGGTGTAAGAAGCTGTAGGAAGTTTCTGATTTGGGGTTAACAGTGCTTAGTATGCCTACTAAACGGTTCTGAAGTGATCACAGAAAACAGTGTATGACAGAGAAACATAACAAAAAACAAGCAAGATGCACAAGCAAATTAACAGACTAAATCTAGGATTAGTTTTAATCACTTTGGGCTTATGCCTTAGATGCAAGATGATGTCAATCCTAAATAAAAGACCTAGGGGAAATGTCAAGTTTGTTTTGGCTTATAAGGTTACCTCAATCGGGCGGAGGAATACCATGGAAAAGGGGGATGTTTGAGCTGTTGTGTTAATTATGATGTGATTCGGTATGTGTTGTGTAGTAAAGTAAGATTAATTTCTTGTCAATACTATGGATATCACCCCACGTGTATGACCATTTACTTAATCTATGTTCATTAGAATTGAAAACAACAAGCAAGAATGTGATGCAAGTGTTTTAAACCCAAATCAAAATGATATTCGATGAAGCAAAGAAGATGACTTTCACTAATGCAAAGATGTGAAAGTAAGACAAATTCTTTAACCAAATAACAGAATATCCTTTAAATATTTTAGAAGAAGAAAATAGCAAGTGTGCTCCCTATATGAAACCAAGCAAGAAAGAAAGAAACCCAAAATGGGTCCCACCGCGTGCAAAATGTTTCGCATGAATGCTTACGTTCTCGGAATAGAGTTGCTTCTATCTCGTTGGTCCGAAAATCACACGCGTGGGCAGATCTATGGATAGACGAGCCAACAAAGTGTTGCGGGGCTTAGCCCTCTTTGAGACAAAGAAAAGCGAAACTGGTTTATTGCTATTTCTACTAGCAGAACCTATGCAAGTCTCACAAATTCCGCCTTCGGGGTTGGGATCTCATCCCGGTAGAGTGTTTCAGGCTGCGAAAAGAAAGGAATGAAAGAAGTAAAAGAGAAAGAACAGATCCGAAGGAAGAAAAGAAATGAATTCCAAAGCAGAAAGGTCAGAAGATTTATGTTTTTAGTTTGGTAGTAAACAGAGCCAAACCTACTTTCATAAATAAACAAAGCAATACTGATAAACAAATGACGGAAAAGTAGATATGAATCCAATGATTAAACACATACGATCTAACGTAAGAAAGATCTAATGTATAACACAACTATTGAGCACAAAGTCCGAATAATTGTATTATGTTTTTCTCACATAAGAAAGCTCAAAGTCTTTCTCTCCTCACCTCTATTTCTATCTAAAAAATGTTCACCCTGAATACAACAAGTATTCTCATATTTATAGAAGAGAGGAGAAGGAAAGAAGGCAAAAAGGAGCCAACAAATATTTACAAAGATATTTAAAAAGTCAACAATTGACTTGGGCAAGTTTTTGGATGGCAACATCCCATGGTGCAACATGGATGAAGTCATCGTGTATGCCAACATGCTTTTTAAATATCTTACAAAAATGATCAACGGATCCCAAGAAGAAACCACTCTTTAGTGTAAAAGGTGCACTTTTCAGCATGTCGACAGCGACTTCTCAGCGCCTTTGGAAATGGGCGCACTTATCAGCATGTCGACAGGAACTTATCAGCGCCCTTTGGCGCACCATTCAGCATGTCGACAGCACATTGTCAGCGCCTTTGGAAATGGGCGCACTTATCAGCATGTCGACAGGAACTTATCAGCGCCCTTTGGCGCACCGTTTGGCATGTCAACATGAACTTCCTTGCGCCCTTTGGCGCACCATTTGTCGTGTCAACATGAACTTCCTTGCGCCCTTTGGCGCACCATTTGTCGTGTCAACATGAACTTCCTTGCGCCTTGGCGCACTCTTCAAATGTCAACAAAGAATTTATCAGCGCCTTTGGCGCAGTTTGGCATGTCAACAAAGAACTTCCTTGCGCCCTTTGCGCACCATTTGTCGTGTCAACATGAACTTCTTTGTGCCTTGGCGCACCATTTGGCATGTCAACATGAACTTCCTTGCGCCTTGGCGCACTCTTCAAATGTCATGTCAACAAAGAACTTATCGCCCTTTTCAAAAGACTGAAAAATGGCTAAGTCCTTAAAACTTGATTTTCGGAAGAGAACTTTGGACTTCTTTCGAACGTTGTCAAACTTCCTTGGGGCCAAAACAAAATTTTTGGGTATGGTTACCTGCAAATTTCCCTTGACAATTTTGCAGGATAACAACTGGCTCTTTCTGGGGACTATCTTTGAGTGAAACTCGGGGGTAGAGAATCCCAGTTCACATGTGCCTATCCATTGGGTACGGAGTCAAAAACAAGGGGGACCGGAGGGAGAACGAAAGAAACACACGACAAAAGCAAACACACGACAAAAGCAAACACACAACGAAAATAAACTGTACAAAGAAGAGAGCAAGCTCTACTTCCTGAAGATCTTGAGATGTTGCCCGCTATAGGGAAGTGGGAGTTCAGCTCCATCCAGATACGAGAGATAGAAACTATTCTCTCCATTGAGTTGCTTGATTTTGAAGGGCCCTCTCCATAGGGAATCAAATTTTCCGTGCATGCCCTTTGGTTCTCTTCGCTTGTCCCAAAGAAGGACGAGATCTCCCACTTGAAAACTTCTCTGCTTGGCTTTCTTATCAAAAAGCCTCTTTACTTGATTCTGATGTTCAGTGATCCTGTCGACCACTTTTACTCTCTTTTCTTCAAGTTCCGCCAGATACATAATTCTCTTTTCTAGAGAACTCTGAAAAGTTTCATCTTCGATTGCTCGTGCCAAGCGTAGAGCAGAAGTTCCGCAGAAATGGGAAGCTCGGCATCAGTGCCATATAACACTTGAAAAGGTGACATGCCGAGAGATCTCTTAGGAGTAATGCGGTCCGCCCATAAAGCATCGTACAAAGACTTGTGCCACATCCGCTGATTTTCATCTACTAATTTCCGTATGATGGTCACCAAGTTCTTATTACTGGATTCCGCCTGACCATTTCCCTGAGGGTAATAATCCGAGGCATGTGCTAAAGTTATTCCATATTCATAGCAAAAACTAATAACTTCCCGCGAAGAGAAGTTAGAAGCGTTATCAGCAACGATTTTGTCTGGAACACCGAACCTGACGATGATATTTTCTTTGATAAAACTGCAAACTACCTCAGAAGTGGCGTGCTTGACAGGTATGGCTTCCACCCATTTAGTGAAGTAATCCGTTGCTGTGAGGACATAGTTATGTCCAGCACTCGATTGAGGATTGAGTGCACCAATAAAATCAATTCCCCATTGCCTAAATGGTTCATTGATAATGACCGGCCTAAGGGGAAGGGCAGCCAACTTGGGCTTGCCGACGAATTGTTGACAGGGTTCACACTTTGCCACCCAGGTAGCCGCATCTTGAAAGAGCGTCGGCCAGTAGTACCTGGCTCGAATGATCTTGTGTGCTGTCACGGAAGAAGAAAAATGGCCTCCACAGGCTGAATTGTGAAAACTTTCCAGCAGCTTTTACTTGCCGGGCTTGTCAACACATCACGTAAAGACACCGTCTATCCCGCGTTTATATAAACCATCGTCCCGTATGACATATCGCCGCTCCGAGCTTTATAAGACGCTTTTCCTTCATGCTAGGTGCATGGGGCATTCGCCGTAGGTAAGGAAGAAAGCAATGTCGAGTACCACTCATCACTAGTCGCAATAAATAGAACCAGAGGCGAGAGAATCGTGGCTCCTCTGAGGGCTTTGCTTTTTGTCGGTATAATTCTCTCTTTCATCGATTTTCTCAACCCTGTTCTCGGCCATTAGCCGACACAGGCCTTTACCCCTTACCAGCTTGGTGGGTTTAATATCCAGGTCATATTCCTGGACTTTTGCGATCCAATTCCCTCTCAAACTTCCTAACTCCTGCTGAGTTAGAATTGATTTCACCGCGGTGTCGGGAACCAGCACCACCGTATGCGAGTTCAGAATGTAATACCTGAAATTCTTCACCGCTTTGACAACGGCAAAGGCGTGTTTTTCCAGCTGAGTCATTTTCAACTCGTGAGGCTTGAGAGGAGAACTCATGAATGCGATTGGAGATTCAATATCCTCCGAGTTCTTTTGCATTAGGATTGCAGACACAGTATGTTCGGAGGCGTAACTATACATAATGAAGTTCTTGGAGAAATCCGGACATACCAGGACCGGTGCATGAGCAACAGAAGTTTTTATCTCTTCAAACGACCTTTTCCCCTCTTCACTCCATCTGAAAGTGGGTGACCCTTTCATCATGTTTAGTATGTGGCGGGTCTTCTCAGCAAAATCAGGGACAAAACGCCTAAGAAAGTTCACCTTTCCGAAGAAAGAATGAACACCATTCTTGCTTGTAGGCAGAGTAAGGCTTTAGATAGCCTTAACTCTTTCGGCATCAATCTTCGTTCCTTCTTTGCTAACCACATGGCCTAGCAATTTCCCTTCTGTAACCCCAAAAACAGACTTTTTGGGATTTAGGGAAATTCCATGTTCTCGCACTGCCAATACTTGCTCCAAGTGATCATAATGATCACTTCGTAGTTTAGAGAACACGGTTAAGTCATCTAGATAAACTACGATGACTTTTCCCATCATGCCTTTGAATGCAAAGTCCATGGCCCGCTGAAAAGTGGCACCAGCTATTAGTTAGGCCGAAAGGCATCCTGCTATAGGCAAATGTACCCCATGGAGTAGTGAATGCTGTTTTGAATTGATCTTCAGGAGAGACTTCAATCTGATTATAGCCTGAAAAACCATCAAGCATAGACAACATTTCCGATCCGATTCGCTTGCGAACTTGATCCATTATGGGAAGAGGGTAGTTGTCTTTCAAATGAAGCTTGATTCAAGTTTCGAAAGTCTACGCAGATGCGTATCTCACCGTTTTTCTTGCGTACCGGCACAATGTTCGCCACCCAAGTGCTGTGATGGATAGGGAAGATGATTCTTGCGTCCAGCATCTTCTGAATTTCGGCTTGAATGGTGCCCGAAATCTTGGGATTATAGTGCCTTTGCTTCTGACGGAAGGCTTTGGCATCTTCTTTCAGCGGTATATCATGCTGAACGTCCTTTGGCTTGAAGGACTTTAAATCTGCATAGGACCATGCCAATACATCCATATATCTTTTCAGCAACTTGACAAATTTCCGCTTTTCTTCTGGCGTGCAACATTTGCCAATGTTTACAAATTGCGGATGTGCCTCAGAACCTATATTGACTGATTCCGTCTCTGGGGACGAATCAGGATCATTTTGCTTCTTCTTTTTTATAAAACGATCGTGCCTGTCAAACAAGCGTTCCAGAGAAACTAGGCCTTTTGGAATCTTATTTCCCTTGAGCTGACATATGCCATCGTTCTCCCCTGACTCATGGTTTTGACCGTTGATTGATTCGCGGCATGGAGAGGTGGATCCTTCAAAATACAACTCATCAAAATTTTCTGATTTTTCCAGAAAGGCAATGAGGTGATTATCATCGTTGAATACCTGCCAATGCTGAGAGTTGTCTGGCACGTTCGGGCGGAAAACCACTTCAATGGTGTATTTGTTTGTTTTCAAACCCGGGTGCGGGAGCATGAGAGATGCTGAAACGGCCAATGAATCGGCCATATCATTTTGAGCTCTTGGAATTGCCTCTATTGAAAAAGCGTCAAATTCCTCAATGCTGTCCCATACTGCATTACGGTAGTGCTGAGCCTTTCATTTTTCACTTGGTAAATCCTTTTGACCTGATTTACAACTAGCTCGGCATCACCTTGTGCCTTTAGATTTTTTATCCCTTTTTCTTTTGCGGCTTGCATACCGAGTAAGAGAGACTCATACTCAGCAGTATTGTTAGTATTGAAAAACTGCAACTTGAAAGAAAGAGGAATTACCTCCTCCTCAGGAGATATTAGCACGGCTCCGGCGCCACATCCACTAGTTGCACAACTGCCATCAAATTGCAAGGTCCAGACCTTATTAAGGTCCTTTTCTTGAACGAAAACATCCTTTGTACCCGTCTCGGTAGACAAAAAGTAGTTCCCCATCCCTGATGATTCAAAAAGGATTTGGGCTTTGGGGTCTTCAGAGCTAGTGACCAAGTATTTCTTTTGGGATTCCGGCTCCAAAGTTTGCATTACGCCTTTGACTGGGATTCTAGCTTTGGACCAGTCCATGTGAATTTCTCCACCAACTTCGCTGCAAAAGCTCCTTCCCAACAGAATTCCATAGGCTGCCGGAATGTCAGCGACAAGAACGGTCATTTTTACCCTCTTTTCGGGAAAGGCCGCAAACGCAAATTGTGCGTCTTTGATTTGACCAATCAATGGCACTTGTTTGGTCTCCAATGAATAACATCTGCCGAAAGGTTTGGTAAGAGTGAGGCCCAAAGCATGGGCGACTTTTGCCGGCATGACGTTATCGGAAGCTCCGGAATCAATTATACAGTTGCTCAACTTATGGCCATTGATTAGGAGGGAGAGATAGAAAGGTTCTATCTTGCCTGATGCGGATGTTGAAGCAACATTTATATGGGATTCATGGGGAGTGGAAAGGATTCCTTTAGGGGAAGCCTGATTAGATATAACAGCTTGACTTTGGATATACTTAGTCAATCTTACAAGCTGTTCGGGGTTTGACTGAAGATACTCAGCTTCAGACATCTGGATCTTGGTCTTTTTTACATGATCTATTATATCGAATGCGGCCAAGGGTTACGTTGGTAAAGGAATGAGTCCTTCACTTCGCGATGGTGGAACAGGGTTACTGATCTTGATAGGAATATGTGGGGGTTGATTCGGAGGAGAGATGGGCGGAAAGACTTCTTTGCAAAAGACTTAACAGGGAATTGAGTAGGAAGAGGATTACCTCTTCTAACAATGGTTGGAGGCACGTTTGACACAACCTTCTCCTTCTGCACATGGGCAGCAACTTCTGCTTCTTTTCCTCATGAAAGCGGTGAAAACAACATATGATTGTCCGCTTGCATAGCCTTGAGTACTCTCTTCTTCATCAGATTCATCCTCATCAAATTCCATGTATCCAATAGTGGAGTCGCCAGTCGGCTCACCGACATCTTGATCATCTTCGTCTTGAGGCGAAGGTTCTTCATAGTACTGCTCTTCTTCTTCAATTTCGGCCAGAGCATTGACCGGAGGGGCCTCAAGCGCCAACCGTGGAGCAGCTGCAGGCAAGCGCGGCCTTTGTGAAGCATTGTTAGGAACAAAATTCCTCCGCGGGATATCCCGATACGAGGAACTGGAAGAGGCTTGGGCCAGCTGCTTTTTTAGTGCAAGTAGGTCATTCGCCATCTTTTGGAATGCCGGATCAGATGAAGTGGTAGGCGAGGGATCCGAAGATTTAGGCTTTGACGATTCCTTTTTCAACTCGCCAGATATTATTAAATTGTCTTCTATCCGGATGGCAGCAGCCTGAGCAAGAGGTAGAGTAGCTACTCGCTCTTGAAGGAGCAAGAAGCTGACTTTTGAGCTCATGGCGTTCACGAAGAAACACTTCTGATTCTCCGGCGTTGGAAGCATGGCAGTAGGGACACGGTTGATTAGTGCATTGAAACGGGTGACAAAATCGCGCATGGTCTCATTGGCTTCCTTCTTCAGGTGCGTGATCCGTGATAGCAATGCAAATGCATCCTCTGAAGGCTTATACCTGTCTTCAAAAGCGTCCCGCAAAGTTGCCCAACTGGTGATAGATCCGGCCGGCAAATGTTGAAACCATTCAGCTGCAGGTCCTTGTAGGGTTTCCAGAAAAAGGCGAACTGACACATCTTCATGAGTCACGTCCAAAATACTGCATGACATGATGAAAGCAGATATGTGGGAATCTGTGCTTTGATTTCCGCTCCCGTCAAATTTAGGAAAATTCTTTCGATTTCCGTGAGGGAGTGCGTGAACTGGATGTGGCAGTGCGAGAGGACCCATAGCATTTCCCCATGGTACTGCCATTTGAAAGGCTGGAAAAAGCACACGAACTGGGAGGGTGGTTCCACTGAGCAGCAAGGCACTACAAAGGGATGTAGATGCTCCTTGTAACAGACTTTTTCTTCGCGGAGGTGAGACACTCCTGGATGACCACCTAGCCGAGCTTAACGCTGAAAAACGTGCCGGTGTTACGCTGAAATTGTGCCTTTGAAGCAGATCGAAAGTAGGATCAACTTCTCCACGGGCTCTCCTGCTGCGCGTAAAAGGTTCACTCGCCAGTGTACCTTTCAGATCTGCAATATTACGGCGCAGATTTAAACTTTATTTTTGGGTGTACTTGCTGATTTTCTGGTTTTTCTGTCAAAAACCAGCAGCATGCACTTTTCTGAATATTTAAAAAAACTATCCTCTTCGAAAAACCGATTGCGGTTAATGACAAATAATAACGAGGATAAGATGGCAGGGAAGATAGTAAGCTGATTTTCAGATCTGATCTTTACTTTTTCAAAGGGTTTTAAACTTTTTGGAAAATAGTCAAAAATCCAGATCTACGGAAAAATAATGATTTTGATAAAAACTCAAATAACTAAAGATCTCAGTAACTAGGTCCGATCTATGACTCTCGAAGGAAATTTTTCGATTTGAGCACTTTTGCAAATTTTCCGGATTTTTATAAAAATGCAGATTTGCAAACAGGCAGTGATTTTCTTATATTTTCTGATTTTATATTATACCACCACCATAGATCTGACAGATCTGTCCGTTCCCCAGCGGAGTCGCCAAAAACTGTTGGTCCGAAAATCTGTCGCGTGGACAGATCTATGGATAGACGAGCCAACAGTGTTGCAGGGCTTAGCCCCTCTTTGAGACAGCAAAGCGAAACTGGTTTATTGCTATTTCTACTAGCAGGAACCTATGCAAGTCTCACAGATTCTGCCTTCGGGGTTGGGATCTCATCCCAGAGAGTGTTTCAGTGCTGCGAAAAGAAAGGAATGAAAGAAGGAAAAGAGAAAGAACAGATCCGAAGGAAGAAAAGAAATGAATTCCAAAGCGTAAAGGTCGAAGATTTATGTTTTTAGTTTGGTAAAACAGAGCCAAACCTACTTGCATAAATAAACAAAGCAATACTTGATAAACAAATGACGGAAAAGTAGATATGAATCCAACAGATTAAACACATACAGATCTAACGTAAGAAAGATCTAATGTATAACACAGCTATTGAGCACAAAGTCTGAATAATTGTATTACTGTTCTTTTCTGTTACAAGAAAGCTCAAAGTCTTTCTCTCCTCACTTCTATTTCTATCTAAAAATGTTCACCCTCCTTGAATACAACAAGTATTCTCATATTTATAGAAGAGAGGAGAAGGAAAGAAGGCAAAAAGGAGCCAACAAATATTTACAAAGATATTTAAAAAGTCAACAATTGACTTGGGCAAGTTTTTGGATGGCAACATCCCATGGTGCAACATGGATGAAGTCATCGTGTATGCCAACATGCTTTTTAAATATCTTACAAAAATGATCAACGGATCCCAAGAAGAAACCACTCTTTAGTGTAAAAGGCGCACTTTTCAGCATGTCGACAGCGACTTCTCAGCGCCTTTGGAAATGGGCGCACTTATCAGCATGTCGACAGGAACTTATCAGCGCCCTTTGGCGCACCATTCAAGATGTCGACAGACATTGTCAGCGCCTTTGGAAATGGGCGCACTTATCAGCATGTCGACAGGAACTTATCAGCGCCCTTTGGCGCACCGTTTGGCATGTCAACATGAACTTCCTTGCGCCCTTTGGCGCACCATTTGTCGTGTCAACATGAACTTCCTTGCGCCCTTTGGCGCACCATTTGTCGTGTCAACATGAACTTCCTTGCGCCTTGCGCACTCTTCAGCATGTCAACAGCAACTTATCAGCGCCCTTTGGCGCACCGTTTGGCATGTCAACAGCAACTTCCTTGCGCCCTTTGGCGCACCATTTGTCGTGTCAACATGAACTTCTTTGTGCCTTGGCGCACCATTTGGCATGTCAACATGAACTTCCTTGCGCCTTGGCGCACTCTTCAGCATGTCAACAGCAACTTATCAGCGCCCTTTCTGAAAAGACTGAAAAATGGCTAAGTCCTTAAAACTTGATTTTCGGAAGAGAACTTTGGACTTCTTTCGAACGTTGTCAAACTTCCTTGGGGCCAAAACAAAATTTTTGGGTATGGTTACCTGCAAATTTCCCTTGACAATTTTGCAGGATAACACTATCCTTTCATTCCTTTGAGAAACAGAGATAAGGGTTAGGGATAGGAGGAATACTTGTTAAATGTTGAGAAGGCATACGTGTACCGTAGAGATAGATTAGATCGATTGCAAAGAACTCCTTTTGTCTTGGAAGGACTACCTGCAAAGTAAGAATACAAGACCACCGATTCTAATTAGACAATAAATGAGGGAACTACCTTGGGCCCGTGAAGTATTAAACTTCCTTTCGAATGTGGTCGATTCCCTACTAATATGAATTAACACAAATGATTGTAAATTACAATTTAATTACCTTGTTAAAACAATAGAGGAAAGGACTAGTTTTTGTTTTGAATCACAAAGTGGATCGATGCCGGTCACCGTCACCAATCTTGTTTTCACGCTAACCGATATCGGTAGGGGCAGTGGTTTTAGGGGCTTTTAGTGAAGGTTGGCTATAAGGTGGCGATGGTGTTTATAAGGCTAGTAAATGATTGGGGATAGGTAATGGGGTGATGGAGAGGCTCGAGGGTATGGGAGCTGTTCTTGGCACAGCAGGGGTATAGGAATGATAGTTAGATGGAGGGTGTTACCGGGTAGTAGATCTAGGAATAGACTTGTAATTATTGTGATTCGATTCTAAGAAATTTTATTAAAATAATGTATAAGACACTACTTACTAGTTCCTGATGAAGATACAGGTCCAAGGACTGTGATGACGAAGGCAGGATTCAGGTAGGATGATCTGACAATCCAAGATGAGCTATCTTCGCTCCCAATGCTTGGATGAGTGTCACTGGGCTCTGGTTACTCAGTTGCAGTCTTGGGCTTGATGTCCTTCTCTGCAAACTCCTCTCTTTCCTTCACTTGTCTCTGCTTGGCCAAGTGAATTCCCAATCCTTCCAATGAATTCCCAGGTTCTAGATCCTTTGTTTTTGGTTGGGGGAGGTCATTTATAGGGAACCGATGGCAGTTTCATAACCGATGGTGGTGGTCGAGTAGAACAGATATATCGGTTAAGTCAAAGTGAGCTATTTTTAGTAAAATAGCCAACTTTCCCTCCTTTTCATTCGAGGAATTAGTTGTGGGCTTGGTCAAGTCATTATTAGGTTGATTTTGGTGCGGGTGAGGAGTAATTAGTCATGGGTGTGGATGTAGACCAAGTTATAGGTCTTAATTAGGTTAGTTTAGGGTTAGAACTAGGTCATAATGAGGTGGTGAAATGAGGTGGCAGGTTTGGAGATGTGGATTTATTAATTATAAGGTAATTAATAAATAATTATGTAAGGTTTAGGTGATGAGGCTAGGTTGCGAAATGAGATGCGGGGCACGGGGGTCGTAAGACACAAATTTGGTGTCTATAGGTGGAGTATTTCATACTCCAAAACTAACTTACACAAGCTCTTACACAACTTACACATCCGTTACATAATTAATACAAGGAACCAACAACTCTTATAATTACTTTCCCATATCCCAATTTAATTTATTTTAATTTTAACCAAATGATTCTCACATTAATTCTATCATAATTTTAATTAATGAAAAGAAACACATAACAAATAAAATACATACAACAATACTAAACATAACCACATCAATAAAATACATAATACCCATGGTCACATGTAAAGGTAATCCCCATGAGAATCCCTAACAAAACAACACACAACACAATAAAATGAGTTGTCATGGTTACCATATCAAATTCACATAGAATTCCATTATGGTGTGTCTCGATCCCACGATGTTAGTTGTGATGTTTTTTTCTTAACCCGCAAAATACAAATACCTCCTTCGGCCTCGTGGCCATATCAAAACATCCAATATGATAAAAATAAAATCAAAAATCATCTAAGTAAGTGAATCACAACAACATCGAAGTAACAACTACATCATTTACATTTTTAATCAATAACTATATCATTCTCATAAAATATCCATTTCTAGATCTACTCATAGTATCCAAAATCATACATCCGAACAACATATATAAAACATCCATGTCAACTAGTATATCATCATCCACATATGAGTGTCTCTAATAATCATCATGTATCATATCCAAATCAAGATCAACATTAGTCCATGATGAAATGTCTAACAATATACTAAATCAAAGCATAATAATTTCCATAATGTGAATAATGTGAAGTCAAGATAAGCATCAAAGGTGTCAAAGGGAAGTGGGCACTATATCCCCCTACCCTTAGACTTGACTTCCTCCTAGAAGTCACTGGAACAAATGTGGAAACTAAACTCGTAATGAAGTAGCATCCTCCCATGTAGTTGTAGTCTCATCATATCTATCCCACTACACCTTGAACCAATCAACCTCTCTACCTTGAAGGCCCGGTGGTCTTACGATCTAATATACAAATAGGCTCCACCATCACTTGCCCCTGATCTTGCACCTGTAATGATGTCCAATCTAACACATGAGACTGATCTGCGATATATCTCTTGAGAACTAAAACATGAAACACATCATGTACGCGAGACAAGATGGGTGGTAATGCTAGATGGTAAGCCAAAGGGCTGATACACTCCAAGATCTCAAAAGGACCAACGAATCTAGGAGCCAACTTAGGACCTTTTCCATAATGGATAAGGCTCTTGTGTGGCCTAACAAAAAGGAACACCTTCATGCCCACATCAAAACTACGGTCGATTCTATGCTAATTTGTATACTTCTTCTATCTATCATGTGCCTCCTACAATCTCTCGTCCGATCAACACCACCTGCTACTCCATGTCCTATAGAAGAGTTGGTCCAAAAGATACTTTATCCTCTAACCTGTCCCACCTAAGAGGTGTTCTATGCTCTCTACCATACAAATATTGAAAAGGATCCATGCCTATGGAACTCTGAAAACTATTATTGTAGGTAAACTCCACTAAGTACAGGTACTCCTCCCATTTACACTATTGATCCATCACATACATCCTAAGCATGTCCTCTAAAATATGATTCACCCACTCAATTTGTCCATTTTTCTCAGGGTTATATGTTGTGCTGAAGTTGATTCTCGTCCCAAGGACATACTACATGGTAGTACAGAAATGTGAAGTGTACAAAGCATCCCACCAAATGATCTTCCATGGAATCCCATGTAACCTGAAAATCTCATCCAAATATACTTGTGTCACTACTCTAGCTATGTAAGTGGTCTTCACTGGAGAAAAGTGAGCCACTTTTTTCAGTTTATCAACCGTGACCATAATGGCATCATGGTGATATCTTTACATCGATAGCCCAAAAAAGAAATCCATAGGAATGGTGTCCCACTTGCATTCTAGTATATAGCATGAGGATAAAGAAGTCCTGCTAGATGCCGATGCTCGGCCTTAACCCTCTGGCACTCCAAAAATCATGACACAAATTGGGCCACGTCTTGACGAAGTCCTCTCCAATGATACAACTATCGCAAGGTGGAGTGCATCTTCTTCACCCCGGATGAGCTGAATAGGGTGCATGATGTGCCTCTACCAATATGTCCTACCTCAAGCATCCATCTCTAGGAACATATATCCAGCCTCTATGCCCGAGAAGTCCATCTACCTCTAAGGAATAACCTTCAAACCTTCCCTTAAGGGGTCTCTGTGAATCGATCTCTGCTCATAATGTAATGTAGAAGTTGTCAAGAGGAAGCTATTGAAGAATCCTACTCTGTAAATTTGTGCTCACTGTGGCCATGGCCACATGTCTCTGTCTACTGAGAGTGTTTGCTACCACATTCTCCTTCCCCTTCACATGCTTGATCTCCATGTCATACTCATAAAGAAACTCCATCCAACGCCACTGACGAGCATTGAGATTGGGCTGCGTGAAGAGGTGGCAAAGACTCAAATGATCTATCCTAAGTGTGAATCTCCTACCAAGAAGAAAATGCCTCCATCGAACCAAGGCATGCACAACTACCGTGAGCTCAAGATCATAGGTCATATAAGTAAGCTCATGATATTTGAGTTTGTGAGACTCAAAGGCCACTACTCTACCCTCCTGCATCAACACACCTCCAAGGCCTACCAATGAAGCATCTGTGTAAACAAAGAACTCACCCTATGGATTTAGCACTGCAAGAATAGGTGTTGTGTAATCCGAGAGAAGTCCTGAAAAAAATTCAGTAGTAACCTGCTAATCCGATGAAACTGTGTACCTCGGTCACTATAGTGGGTTCTGGAAAATCCATAGTGGCTCTAATCTTGGAAGGGTTGACTTTGATACCTTCCCCAGAAATAATATGACCCAAATAATGAACCTCTATCTGAAAGAAAGCACACTTCTCCAAGTTCCCGTAAATCTACCGCTCACGGAGACACTCAAGAACCCGTGAAGGTGCTCCCTTTGCTCCTCACATGTACGTGAGTATATCAAAATGTCATCTAGAAAGATAAGCACGAAGTGATCTAAGAAGGTCCTAAATACCCCATTCATCAAACTCATGAACACTACGGGGGCATTAGTCAAACCAAAAGGCACCACTGTGAACTCATAGTGCCCATAAATCATATGGAAGGCAGTCTTATGAATGTCCACCTCTAAAATCCTCACCGGATGATACCCGACTTAAGATCAATCTTAGAGAATACCTTGGCTCCCTTAATCTCATCAAACAAGTCATCAATATGGGAAAGAGGATAATTATTCATGATTGTTACCTTGTTCACTAGTGGTAATCAATACACAACCTTAAGGATCCATCCTTCTTCTTCAAAATATCACCGGTGCACCCCAAGGGGATACACTAGGATCGATAAGGCCTTTCTCCAAAAGGCCCTCAAGCTACAACTTGGGGTCACATAGCTCTGCAGGGTGGTCATCTGATATGGTTCTAATGAGATAGGATCTACTCCAGGAACTAGATATATATGAAAATAAATCTCACGTGGGGGTGGTAACCATGGTAGCTTCCTAGAAAGACATCTGCAAACTCTCTCAAGATGGGATGATCATCTAGTGATGGTGTACTAGACCCATCCTCTGATCGTCACTAACCATCACAACATACATTTGAAAACCTCGTCGCACACACCGCTTAGGCTATATAGCATAGATGGTGCAAATAGAAATGTGTCTCCAAACCCCGAAATCACCAACTCAACTCCCAAATCATCTGCACAAGATATAGTCTTGTGATAACAATCCATCCTGGCCCTATGTGTAGATAACCAATCCATACCCAAAATGACTCCATGCAAGCCCAAAGGAAGGATACATAGATCTGAGGTAGTGGTGAAAGGTCCAAAATCCACTACACGCTCCTTAACTAAGGAGTCTATAGAGATATTGTCTCCAAAAGCCATCTCAACATCCCAACTAAGACCCTACCTAACTCGTCACCAAAAGTGCATCGCTCTACTAAAGATGGTGCAATGAAAGAATCAGAAGAACTAGAATCAAACAATACAGAGGTAGGAATACCACCAATGCTACCTATGGTCTCAATTACTATGCTCTGATGCTCTACCTAGTAGTTCTCAACCACTACATAAATCTTGTGGTTGTGTCCCATGTCACCTACCGTAGGCTCGGAGATCTGTGTCTTACCCTTGTTGTTAGGGTTCTATGGGAAATATTTCCAAAAGTGTCTAGTAACTCCACAACCAAAGAACCCTCCTAATCCTCCCCAGCGATTAAGCACCTCCAAAGAGTGCCCTGAAGCCCGTGTTGTGGACCTTGATGATCCAATTACGGTCTGCCGAGGTCTCTACTAGCGAGCTCCTGCTGATTGAAATCTGGGTCCACCCTTTGTCCTGATGGGACCCCTAAGAGGAGGCCCCATACTCTGACCTTTCTATGCATCAACTCTTTATGGAGGTCTATGAGGTGGGTGGGACTGCTTGTTGCTACTTCGCTATTGATACTATTGTGGCATAAAGGATGACTATGTTGTACCCTAGCCACCATGAGGAAGGGTACTAATCCACTTGATCTACCATCTTACATATATTGTATGCAGCTTTGGAATCGGTCTCTAGCATGCTGGGTCTTTCCCCGAGTCTCCTCTACAATGTAGGCCTTCTCGACCTTCTACTAATGTTCTGTGGGTAGTGGATATGCAATGCACCTCCAATATCTAAATTTAGGCCCCAGATGAACTTGTGAATCCACACCTACTCATCCTGCTTATAATCAACATACTGGAGTAGATCTAGAAATCTACTCTCATACTCTGCTATAGAAAGAGATGCCTGTCAAAGGTCATGGAACTCGTCAATCCTCTCTGGATGAACCTCCATGATAAATACCTGATACTAAATCTCTCCTCAAATAGCTCCTAGGTCATTGTCTCTAAATCTACATGGAACTTCTCTTCCTCGTGCTCCGCCATACTTCAACTCCATCCCTCAGTAGATGGATCGTAACACAAGCTTCTGTGTTACTAGAACAAGGACAAAGCTTGAAGCAACCACTCAATCCCACTAGCTAGGCCTCTGCCTGAAATCCACTTGTGTCACTTGAGTAATGTTATGGCTAAAGCTTCAAGATCTCCCTAATGTGATCCACTACTGTGGTCTGATGGCCTCTAGGTGTCTCTGCATGCTCATCCCTAAGCCTAGGGCTCCGAGACCCCTCTCTACGCTCTGAAACTCTATCACCCGAGTCTCTAAGTGGTGACTCTACTCGGATGACTCTGCATGGGAGTTCTTTCATCTATGCTCCTCCCCGAGTCAAGGAGATACCTAACCCTCAATGGAAGGGGCTCTATCATGACTAGCTGTATGTCCTCCTCCTAATCCTCTCACGTAGAGTAGCATTGACATCCTAAAGGGTCCGTAGAATCTGAGGTAGGATAGTTCATACCCCCGATCCGGTAGTGGTGGTTGTGGCGGTGATTCTAAGTCTCTGTGAAGGTTCCTCTCACTTTTTCTAAGCCTCCTGCATAAACCAAAGTGAGAGTTAGTTTATTTTGCTAATTTTTACACAATTTCCATGTTTACTAAAATATACAATTTCTAGCTAAGTTGTTTTCTAGGTTTAAAAGTGTGCTAGGTTTAAGTTTCATGTCCCAAGTTTTCTAGTGTGCCCAATGGTCCAAGATTTTGAACCACTTCTCTGATACCAAGTGTGATTCTGTTAAAACAACCCACTTGAGACCCAAGAAACAACCTAGGATTAGTTAGAAAATTATGGAATAATTTTTTTATTAGAAGTGTCCACAACCAAGTTACAAGACAACAATTGACCCTATTAGGTTCCGGAACAATTCTAAAATTACTAGATCATATTTTTCCTTCATTAACAAATATCAAGTTCACATGGTTCAAATTTTAGGGTTAGAAGTCTCAGTTAGGTTCAGGGAGTAATTTACCCCCATACCCACTCTCTAATAGGCTCATAGTTTCAACTTGATTTTTCTCATACTTAGTGTATTCAAAATTTCCCTAAATCATTCCCATTAGATAGGAAATTTTCTCACCTTTCTGGTGATATAAAGAAGTCCTCCTAACTCCTTCTTAAACTCAAGATATAGATTGGCAGAGTTTAGGGATCAAATTTTCCCAAAGGGGACACGTGGTGAGAGGAGAAGAAAACCCCTTTAACGGGTTGGCGGGTCATGGGGAAGCATTAGAAATTTTTCCCCACGTGTGGAAGCAAATTATAAAACTCTCCCATGCCTTTGCGGGTTCTCCAGGGGACACGTGGCGTCCCATGAGTCGTCGCCAAAAGGAAGAAAGGAGGGGCAGGGAAGAAAGGGAGTCTTATGGCAAATACACCAAAGGGAGAAGGAAACAAATAGTGCCCATGTGCCCATGCATCCCTAAGGACATGTGGCACTTGATGAACTAATGCGTAAAGGGAGAGAGAGGGAAAGGCAGAGTGGCGGGGTTATTTGGAGAATTTCACCATAGGGGAGAAAAGGGAAGAGTTGGACACGGATCGCGCACCCATGGAAGGGATCCTCAAGGTGAGGGAGGAAGTGCAGGGGCCACGGGAAATTTTTCAAAAATTTCCAAAGACAAAATTTTAAAAAAACAAAGACTCCCCCTCCCCCTGGCTAGCACCCAAAGCTACCACATGGCAACCTATAATAGGCCGCGGGCCGGTGGGGAGAAATGGAAAAAAATTCCAAAATTTTCAAAATGTATAAGGGTAAAACAAAATGACTCACCTCTCCCGATGCCTCGTGTGGACACATGGTGCCCTCTCGATTGGTTCTACGCCAGCTAGTGGAGGGAAAGATGAAAATTTTCCTGAACCAAATTTTTTTAAAAATTTATCTAAGGATTTTTAATGGAAATGTTTCGGGCCACGAGCCCACCAGGGAAAATTTTCTCAAATTTTCCCACCAAGGCAGAAAACTTCAAAGTGTCATAAATTTTTCTATAAAGCTTATTTTTGGG
Source organism: Taxus wallichiana var. yunnanensis (assembly GCA_018340775.1). NCBI lineage: Eukaryota > Viridiplantae > Streptophyta > Pinopsida > Cupressales > Taxaceae > Taxus > Taxus wallichiana. The sequence continues at coordinate 43,178,604 of CM031235.1, forward strand.
AAAACAAGGACTTTCTCGGAAAGATCTCGATGCCCTCCTTGCACAAGTGACATAAATTTTACTTGTTGGTAAAGTTTAAGGGGTAAATTTTTAAAACAGATCTCCAAGATTTTATAAAGCCAATCGGTAATTTCCAACTTTTGAATTTGATTAAATTGGATCTCCTCCTTCACTCAACATGCTAAATAGACAAATACAATTGATCTAGGAAGGATTTAACTCGGTTTAGGGATGTTAATTTTCTCAATTAATTTCAAGTTGCATTTTTCCAACAATTAACAAAAAACAACTATTAAAGGGGGATGGATTCAATTTTGCATTAATTTAACTCATCTTCTTAAGTGTTCTTTGTCAATTTTAGTTCCTTAATGTCTTAGCATTATAAATTATATGAACTCCAAGTTGATTATTAAGTGCAGGTCCGAACTATACATTTTTATTAACTTTAATTACCAGTTTTGAATATTTACAAGAGATCAAATCAAAAGAGGTCCATCTAACTTTTCATCATGCAAGTAAGGCACTTCATTTCCAATTTAATCTAATACAATCAGTTGTTTTTAAAAAAACCATTCTGAATCCAAAGAAAATACTAAATTTCATTTATACACATTCCCAAAATACAAGAAATACAACATTGTTTCCACGTACATTTCCTCTTTCCAAACAGAGATCTAACTATCTCTTTTGTCATACAATGAAACATTGAATTCAATCCAACAATGCATATGAAACAAAAAGGTATTTCAACTCTTTATTGACTTCAATTATAAATCTTTACATCTTTCCATGTTTTGGGTGCAAATAACACATTTCTAATTCTTTCTTTCCAAAACCGAATGAATGTTAATGTCTTTCACAATTCAAATATCTCACTTCATAATCAAATTACATACATCTTTCTTCACAAAATACAGATTACCATCCACAACAAGTGGGAAAGGATTACAAATAAATATTTTTTCACAAGGGACTGTCAAACTACATTTTTCCTTTGCTCCAGGACAGCAACATGCACATTTTCTCTTTGTCCAAGTTGATCACAACAAAAGAGGGGGAAAGGCAATGCTCTCCACCCAACTAAGACATCCAATTAAGGGATAAGCCTTTCCTTCACCATTGGCCCCCGAGCCCCAACCAAAATACAATAATAGGTGCAATTCAACCCATGGAAAAAACTAGCTTCCACAACACACAACATTCTTTCAAACATGCACAATGCAATATAAAACATAGTTCCACACAAAACAACAGTTCACAACTACAATTTAAAAACATTCCAATCAAAACTCAACCTTGATCATGCAATCCAAAGGAGCAAGGTCTATGGGGGAAGCTACTTATGCCTCCCAATTTAGAATTAGGCATCCACCAATAACAAACCACCAATAAATTTCACCACTCATATCCTTACGCCCCCCACAAATCCCTCCTTATGCCCCCCACATATTTTCTTATGCCCCCCATAAAGTAAGAAATGCAAGCTATTTATTTTCCATGGTGGATCCCAAACCCAAACTCCCTCCACAAAACTCTTATGCCAATGGCATTCCTTATGCCCCCACATGGATTCCCCATAGTCTTCTCCTACACCTTCCCTAAGGTATTCTACCCAACCATCCAACAAATACAATAAAACATCCTCCATTCACACAACACAATAAGAAAATAATAGCAATAAAAGAAGGAATAAACACCTACCTTTCCATGGTAACTTTTTTTCCAAACAACAAGGTTCAAATGCCAAAAACACAGTCCAAAACAGAAATCTCCCAAGCATGCAAAGCTTTCTCCAAACTTCCTCCAAAACAAGAGCTCCAACACAAGAAAATGTGCCCCCAAAGAAGTTGCAAAATGATTCAACAACCCCAAAACAAGAAGAGAGTTTGAATTATATAAAAGAGGGAGAGAAGAGGATTATGTGGATCCATGTAGGATGCCACATCACACATCCTCCAATTCAACACAAAAGACAAAATCCATTCTCCCAAGCACAATAAAGAGGTGGGTGAAAATGACAAGTTACTTGCACACTCCAAAAATCCCACACCTCAAGGGACAGCAAAATAAATAAAATGTAAGAAAGTGCAACCCAAAACAAGCAACATGATTAATAAAATTCATTATAAAAGTCACAAATCACTTCTCCAACCATAAGTATGGGTTGTAAATTAAATTTAGAATCATGGGATAAGTTTTACTTGTCCCACAAGCCTCCAAAAACAACCCCCAAGGAAAATTCGAATTTTTCATGGAGATGGAGTATTTCATACTCCAAAACTGACTTACACAAGCTCTTACACAACTTACACATCCCTTACATAATTAATACAAAAAACCAACAACTCTTATAATTACTTTCCTATATCCCAATTTAATTTATTTAAATTTTAATCAAATGATTCTCACATTAATTCTATCACAATTTTAATTAATTAAAAGAAACACATCACAAATAGAATACATACAACAATAATAAAAATAACCACATCAATAAAATACATAATACCCATGGTCACATGTAAAGGTAATCCCCCATGGGAATCCCTAACAAAAACACACAACAAAACAAGTTGCCATGGTGACCATGTCAAATTCACCTAGAAGTCCATTGTGGTGTGTCTCCGATCCCCTGATGTTTGTTGTGATGTTTTTTTAACCTACAAAATACAAATACCTCCTTCGGCCTCATGGCCATATCAAAACATCCAATACGATATAAATAAAATCACAACATCATCTAAGTAAGTGAATCATAACAACATCGAAGTAACAACTACATCATTTTCATTTTTAATAAATAACTATATCATCCTCATAAAACATCCATTTCTATATCTACTCATAATATCCAAAATCATACGTCCGAACAACATCCATGAAACATCCATGTCAACTAGTATATCATCATCCACATATGAGTGTCTCTAATAATCATCATGTATCATATCCAAATCAAGATCAACACTAATCCATGATCAAATGTCTAACAACATACTAAATCAAAGTATAATAATGTCCATAATGTGAACAATAGTGTCAGCATAAGCATCAAAAGGTATCAAAGGGAAGTGAGCACTATAGATCCGAAGCCTCGAGAAAGGTGGGTTGGCATTTCAATAGGCCTATAAATACAATCGCTCGTAGAGGAATTGAGATATAGATCGAGAGAGTGGAGCTCTACGAAATGCTGCAATAAACTCTATTGGGTTGGGTAGATGACTTATAGGGGAAGGATGTATCAAGGGGTTTAGGTATGAAATTTTCCTTTCGTGTTTAGGAGGACTCTAATTCATTTATGATGTATGACTTTGGTCTACCATACTATGATATTCTCGCAATGGATCTAATGCATGTGATGAGGTTTTCGTGTATGATGGAATATAAATATTAAAGAATATGGTTTATACATATATCCGTGTAGTTACTTTCATATGTGTTATTTCAGTTTAGTTCTATAAATTTTTAAGTATCCTTTTGTCAAGAATGACTCCATTGATCTATAGCCATTCCGAGCTCTATGATGAATGTATGTCTTGTGTCTACTCAATCTTTTTGAGTTCCTATCATAGATGATGTGTTCCCACTTAACTCACATAAAAGAGAGACTCGGCGCCCACACATACCTCGGTGAGCACCCAAGGTGCCCATTGGGTGATAGGCTAGCATGCACAAGATTCCCTTGTTCTTGGTGGGTGTAAAAATTACTACATCTTCTACAAATTTCATGCCTTATTAGGCCTATCGTAGTTTTCATATATAGGAGTTTATATGACAATTCCTCCTTTTAATGTCCTGTTGTAAATTTCCAATATTTCCTCCATTTTGTAATAATTAAATGTGTCATACTATGTGAATTTACTTATAAATCCCAGCAAAAGAATTAGTTATAGGTATGCCTTGGTTTATGTTATTCAATTTTGCACACAGGACAAAATTGGACAACAGGGTCCTATTACGAATAAATTACAACATTGGTCCCAAGGGCCCAGCTTTTGGTTATCATGGAGATAAAATTACTAAAATAAATTTATAAGTGAGCTCTCCTAGATTTAAATAGGATCAACTCAGAGCCCAACTCAGTTCAACTCAGGTTGTCGGTTCGATAAAGTGCTTGGTGTGTAGCTCAATGGTGGGAAGATAACAAGGCGATGTCGATTATTTCATCAACTCGGTCAAGTTGGTGTAGTCATCTTGGAAGGTAACTCGGGCTAGGTGGAGTCACTTCAATACAGAGCTCAACTCGGTAGGGAACAATTCATCGAGGTAGAGGTAGGATGGCTCGGTAGTCATCCAAAGGAGCCAACTTGGCTATAAGAATATTATGAAGGAAAAAGCTCAGGATTTGTTCCTTGGAGGCTTGCATGACAAAGCTCAAAGTGTTAAGGGTATAGCTCACTGGGAGCTTGAGACCTATGTCATGGTTGTCTCGAAGGTGGAGTACATGGAACAACTCGGAAGGTTGAGCTAATGGTATAACTTGGGTAGTACCGAGTAGGTCACTCGATGATAGACTATGACAAAAGAATGTTAGGCCAATGTGAAATAAGAACCAACAAACAAGATCGATGGATCTAGTTTCAACGGCCATGTGAAGGAGATCAAGAATGAGAGAAATCACATGACGTGGAGCCAACTCAGCCCCCACTAAGTTATCAACATCGCTCAGTTAAGAGATTGGTCATGGGAGTAATGAAATATCTGGAGGAACCAAGCTAAGCAAGAAGATGGCAAGCCCGACAGTTGAGTTGAATAGCTTGGTTAGTATAATGTAAAATGAAATACAAATTCTATGAGAGCATAAACAAAAATTCAATGTGTTCATTCTAAGTTAAGAGAAGCTTAGGTCCATTGAGGGACCATGCCAATAAGCCAATCTGCAGGATAAAAAAGCAAGTAGGGTAGAGCTAAGGTCGAATTCGGGTAAGCGGAGATGGAGAAACCCATTCTCTTTAACATTTGAATTTGTGACTCAAGTGCTGAGGTAAGTTTGTTTAGAGATCACTCGATCAAGGTTGAAACCATCTTAAAACTTAGAAAGAGCTCAAGCAAGGAATTAAGCCATTAAGATTTCATTAAGCAAGCTCGTAACGAGGTAGAGGAAGAGTTGTGCCACCGAGTTAAGGGGATGAGCTTGATAAAGAACACGGAAGAGAAATTGAAAGTATGGAAATTAGCTCAAAATATCAACACTTGTTCAAGGGATGGCTCATTTAAGCCAACGGAAGATCAAGCTTAGTCATGGGGAGCCGGTTATGGATAAACTCAAGTTACACGACATGGAAAGGGAGTAGCTTGGTTTGAGCTTAGTAACTAAGGAGGAATAGCTCGGTTGACATAATATGAATTAGGGATTAGAAGGAAAAATTCTGAGCTGAGGAAGAGACTCATGGTTATTCTATGAGATGGTGGCAAAGTGGGAAACTAGAACCAGCTCACCTAGTTGTTGCGCAAGAAATTTGGCCTCCAAAGTATGAAAATCCACCGTTATGGACTCGCATGATTTCGTGGTGGGGAAACCATGCTGAGATCAACATGGGACAAATGGTGATTGGGCTCAAGGTCCGGGAGGGTGGAAACACATATGTCATCAAAGGATCTCGAGTCGACTAATGTGGTAATTTATCCGGTAAAGCACGGGTAAAAATTATCGGTTGAGAAGTAATAAATGATGAGCCCGAGTATTTTGGTGTTGAAACCGTGAATGGGGCTCAGTTAGCATTGAAACATCCAAACTCAAGCATCAAGCGTAACATGTGGAGCTCACCCAGGGAACTCAGGAGCATGGAGGAAATGACATGCAAAGTGGTGGTTGTTAAAACATATTTTGGTGGTGAGTTCTATGCAAGGACTAGACATGGGAGAAGATTCAATGGCACATGGGAATATCTTGGAGTGAGCACGAGAGTAGAATGGATTGGTTATTGGGTCGGATCATATTGAGGGTGATGTCATGGAGAATGATGGAAATCACTTAAAAATCTCACTAAGAGATGAACGATTAATCTTTTGTGTTGGAGATCAAATTCAACAACGAGTTAAAACCGGTGGGTTTGTAAAGTTTGGGGAGCTCAAGTGCATAAGCTCAATTGGAAAAAAGCTCAATGGGAATGAATTTTGACCGTCGTAGGAGAGTTCATTGTGTTTGATAGTGGAGATCACACAAAACTCGTTGGAGATCTCTCAATCACTCAAGGTAAGGAATTAGGGTTGGCGAGTTACAAAAAGACTAGCTCCAAGTGGGGTAAGGTGAATATCTCATGCACCGAGTGAACCAACGAAGAATACTTAGTCAATCCATAAGAAATAATGATATCAGGCTCACCATGAATGAAGTGGAGTCAGCCATGATAATATGAAGTAGCTCACAATGTTGAGCTTACAAATCAAGAGCTATATGAGTAGTTTGGGTTACGATTTCGGAAAAAGAGCTCGGTTTGTAATTGGAGCTCGGTCGATGGAGGAGCTTGATGTTGCTTAGAGTTTAGTTAGAGTTAAAATGAAAATTCATTCAATGAAGAGCTCAAATTAGGAAGAAATTTACATTTGCATGGGTGGTGAGCTCACCAACTCTATTCGGGGATCTCGTCAAGGTGAGTGAGTCGTTACGTAGTGTGTTAGTGAGACAGAGATTAGAACTTAAGGAAACTCAGTCATAGTGGTAGGAGTTCAACCCAACTTGGTCGTGGCATTAGGAGTTAAACCCAGCTTGGTCACGGCGTTAGGAGTTCAACTTGGAAGAGATTTTTTTAAGAGTAGTGGTCGGAGCAAAGAGGAGTTCAACCCATCTCGGTCTACGGTGTTAGGAGTTCAACCCGACTTGATCATAGCATTAGGAGTTTAACTCGGTAGAGATCTCATTGAAGAGTAGTGGTCACAGTGTTAGGAGCTCATCTCATTTGCGGTGAAAGTTGGAGGAGCTCGTGACTAACTCGGTGGGTTAGCAGGTGAGCCAACCACCGAGTTGGTCCATTTTACAAATCAAATCCTCTTCAAGACAAACCAATTCAAAAAGGGCCCACCATTAATTTTGATTAATTTGATATTTTTATTTAAATATTTTAATAATAATATTTATTATTATTTAAATATTCTTTTAATTAATTAAGGAGAACTAGGTCAACATGCAATTAATTACACATGATGGAAGCTTCTTAAATTGGTTCAACCAACTATAATAAATACATCTTTTGCCTTCAATTTAGGAAGGGAATTTATGCTTCTTTCTCTCCTCTCTCTCAATTTCTTCTATAAATGTAAGTTAGAAGATCATTCCATGGGGTTCCAATAGGTCAAATAGGTTGGATAATTAGACATATTAGATAAGTGTGTGTTTTTCAAGAGTCCTCTTTCTTCTTCAAGGTGTCCTTGGATGTTGACGGAACTTTTAAGCCTTTTTTTTCCAAGATTTTAATGACAATTATTTCCTCTTCTAAATGTATGATGCATTATGCACATTATTGAAGAAATAAAAGTGTGGGTTTTATGACTAATCTTTGTCCTTTCATCCTACTATATGCCTTTGTTCCTTTTCTCATGCTTGCAGGTACATTGTGTAAGTTCAAGTTTCTATTGTAGGTTCTTGTAGTTATGTTCTTATCAAGTGGTAGAGAATTTCACGTAATTGAGTTGTGGTGCTTGTTAACCCTTCTCAAGTTCATCCTTCTTCACTAGAATAATGATAACTTGTTTTTCTGGATTGAGTTTAACAAAGGGAACATGTGCTTCCTAGTTTGTGGTATTTTTTACCCTCTCTAAGTTACAATAGGTGAAGTTGACTTGTGGTGCACACACCCTCTTTAAATTAACCCTTCCTAAGTCTAGAAACACCCTTTATTTAGTGCATCACCATCCCTAGTATAGTTTTATTTCTTGCAAGTCTCTATCCCTAAAACCCATGAAAATGTTAGCATAGGTCTAGATAACCCTTTTATTGCACTAGGACTAGTATAGCACTTAGTTTAGGAAGAGGAAACTGGCCTTCTCCAGAGGTTCACCTCGAGACCAAGTCCCAAAGCTTGAGAGGTGATACCATGTGTCCCAATCACACTAAACATCCCATTCACATTCTGGCCATTCGAAGGGTGCAAAGATTTTGGCGACAACAGCTTTTGGCACTCCTATGGGATAGAGAGTTGGTACTTCTCTTCTCACTTACACAAGTCAAAGTACCTAGAGAATCTATATCTCTGGATTCCAAATCTCAATGCATTAACTTATGTAAATAATTTAGACAAGATCTTATTCAAAGAAAGTAAATTATCAGCATATCAAACTTTCCTTATCTCCTCCAAAGAGAAGAAGAAGAGGCATTTCAACATCACCAGTTGCATCTTTACCTCATAGGGGTCATTCAACTCCTCCATACGGAAGGTTTCCTCCACTAAGGAACAATCAACCTCTTGCTACTATGGCATGAAACCAATTTTTCCCCTTTCAATGCAAGTAGTTCTCTTCTGTTGGCATCACTTGACCCTATACCTATTACGTCACTCAAAATTTTACCCTTTTACACAAGGGAAACTCACGTTACTCTAGTGGAACATATTCTTGATGTAGCAAACATTTTTGCATTACATAATATCACAAAGGACAACGTTGTGGTTGGATTCTTACTACCTCTTTCAAGGGAAAAGCACTTCAATGGTTTTGAGGGTTAAGTGTTGGCACTATAACCACTTGGGACGAGTTAGGAGAAAATATCTATAAAATTTGAAGACAATAGTGATCATCTATCACTTTTGGAATAGCTCACTACCATAAAGAGAGATCCCCTAGAATACATGAGTAATTTTAAATTCTGATTCCATACGACCGGGAATAGGATTACGACACTCATAAATCCTTCTCTAAATAATGCATTCTTGTACTATTTACGAGCCTTGAATAGTGATGTAGTAGTTATGATCCAATCTAAGGGAGGGGCTACATTACGTGATGCCTATGATGTTGCCATAAGATCATAAAATTCCTTGATTCAAGCTGGAAAGATAGCTCCATGACTACAAATGTCATTATCTTCTGATATTACAAAAATCAACCCATCATTGCTCCTATTCCAAAGCATCCTCTAATCAACTATCTCAATCTTCCCCTACCTCTTCAAATGATCTATTTTAATTCAATTCACTACTGCAAACTTTTAGAAATGAGCTCCTTGTACTCAAGAAGTAAAATTTTCAATTAAATCATCCATATCAACCACCGAATCAGCAGATCAATCTAATCATCCTAATTTTCAAGGGATCAATCAACCGTAAAATCAAGCTACAAACCAAGTTGTGAATGCCATGCCTTTGAACTTTTGGAACCCGCTTGCTACTAGCTCATCTAGAACCATAGTACCTATCCAAAATAATCTAGTTCAAGACTATGAATGGTGTTACCCTTTTTCTCAACCCCAAAATCAAAATATTTGGCCCAATGGAGTTCTTGATCAAGCCCTTATGGTTCAAAGTATATCTACCCCTTCTGAGCTAACAAAAAACATATCTACGCAAGAAATAGTAGATCAACTGCAGGCACCTGAAGAAACCACTTTGCTAAACTAGAAAGCAGAAGATTTTTACGGGTTGAATACAAATTCCTCATCAATGATGGCAAACACTCATTCCAAGAAGAGAGAAATGGAACCTCAACCTTCCAAATCTGATCAAGCATCCACTTCACAGCCTCAAGACACAAGCAACGGTTGATAAATATGCTGGAAAAAAACTGCAAGAAACACTTGTTAGCCAGATGTAATGAAATAATGTTCTCAGAAATCACAGTACCCTACAAGCACTTTTTAAAATAGGATCCTAACACCCAAAGAAGTGTCAGTAAAGTTGGAGTAATTACCTTCAGCATAGTAGAAAAAATGAAGAAAACCAATTTGAGGGTTATTATGTGGAACTCACTCTCAATTCCTTTTCAAATAAATTTATTGCGAGAGGCTCTAAATAATTTTGGTACAACTGACGGTCATTAGGTCATGGAACAACATCTACGCTACGAGTTTATGTCAACTAAAAGGAAAATTATTCCTAAATCCAAAAAACCACCGCCATTCTATATTTCCTTGATCATTGGCAACCACCTAGTGCATAATTACATGATCAATTCTAGTGCGAGTAGCTCAGTCATGCCCAAACAAATTATAGATGTACTAGGCATACAATATGTGCCATTGCAGAGAGAGTTATTCAAATGGATGACACAACTTGTTAAGACTATTGGATTTATCAAGGACTTTAACTTATCAGCCATGCATGCCAAAGTTTTTCATTCACCTAAGACATATCAGTCATTGATCTCCCTCCTCTCTTTGCCATCTTCCTATCAAGAGATTTCACTGTCAAAATGGGCGGTTATATATTAGCTGATTGGTCACATATGATTCTCAAGACTCGATACAGAACCAAAGTGACTATAAGAGAAGATTCAATCTGCCATAATCATGTAGAACCCTACACCTCTAGTCCTATAAATGGGAATTATACCATCAAAGATCCAAAAGAAAAACATGTTGATCATGAACTAACCACTCTTATTGAAGAAATCCCTAATACTGTCTTGGATGAAGTAAGTGGATATCATCAATATGATACCTACACTAATGTATTGGTAAAAGGAGAATCTAGTTTGATGTTGTTGGAAGAAATAGGATTGGTACATACTCCATTCATGAATAAGATACGATCATACAACAACTTGTCAAAATGCCAAGATATTTGGAAGGACTATGGTAGTTGTTCTTCTATGGCTCAAGAAGTAAGAATGGATCCTATGTTGGTGTTATGTTAGTTTCTCCATAGGGAGATAAGTACTTATCATATTTATGGTTATAATTCAGCTGCAATAACAATGTTGTTGAATACGGGCCCTTGTGCAAGGAATTACTAGCCCAAAAGAAGGGAATCAAGGATCTAACTTTTTTTGGAGATAGTTAGTTTTTCAAGTGATGGTGCATAGTGCATCCAAGAGTGATCTTTTAAGATCATACAAGAATTGAATCTGGGACTTTATTGAATATTTCAAAACTTTTGGAATCCATACAGTTCCTAGAAATCAAAATCAAGATGCTAATAGGCTTGCTACAATTGGCTCACAATACAACATACATGTTGATATCATGAAAGAAGGGAAGTAATTTGTCAAAATGGTGGTTCAACCTGCAGTCCCTGATAATGTGAGTAGCTAGAAAGTGTTTGATAGTGAAAAACAAATTGTCCTTTTCCTACAAGAAGAGGCAGAGTTTGCTGCGAGAAATCGGATAAGTTACAAGAGTCATATGGTGATCAAATTATACAATTGAAAAGAAAAAAACTACCAAAAGGCTTAGTCACTTTGGAATCCATTTTCAATTCAGATGATCAAGCCAAAATATAAATCTCTAACATGGTGGTCAAAGAAGAATATTTTGAGGATGTCTAGGTAACGGATGAGAAGTTTTCGAAGATTGGAAAAGTGTTTACTTCGAAGAGAAACAATATTTCATTAGACTTTTTCAAGAGTATCATGAAATTTTTATGTGGAGCTATAAAGACCTGCGTGGTTTTGATCCAGGTCTAGTACAACATACCATTGAATTGGATCTTGATGCCAACCCATTTCATCAGAAAAAAAGGCCAATTAATCCCAAAATTGAGCCACTAATGAGAAAGGAGCTAACCAAAATCATCGAGGCCTATATTATTGTTCCCATCAAGTACTCCTCTTGGGTAGGAAATCTCATTCCTGTAAGGAAGAAGAGTGGAGAGATTTAGTTATGTGTAGATTTTATGGATTTGAACCGTGCCTTGTTGAAAGACCATTATCCTCTCCCATCAATGGAGTTGATTCTTCAAATGGTGCCGTAGGAGCTCAAATAGTTTATTTTCTCGATGGATATTCGGGTTACAATCACATTCTAGTCCAATAATCTGACCAATTCAAAATGGATTTCACTACCAAGTGGGGCATGTATGCCTACAACAAAATTCCATTCAGATTGTCCAATTTTGGGGCTACTTTCCAAAGATCCATGGACATGGCGTTTAAAGGAATAATCAATGATATCATCTTGGTTTACCTAGATGACATAATTATATATTCTAAGCATGCAGATGATCACATCATGCATCTAAGGAAGGTTTTCCAAAGGTGTAGGGAATTTGGGGTTTTACTTAATCCAAAGAAGTGTATTTTTTCAGTGAACAAGGGAAAGTTGTTGGGGCATGTTGTTTCAGCAGAAGGGACTATCAATCGATCCATCCAGATTCGTTTGATTATGTCCTTATATCTCCCATTTCATTGGAAGGGCCTCTAGATTTTTCTTGGAACCATAAACTTTGTGCATAGATCATCCCTCAATTTGTGACATTGGCTAAACCACTGACATCTATGTTGAATAAAAATATGTCATTCTCATAAAAAAAGGAAGGACAAGAGAGCTTCAAAACCATCAAAACATCCATTTCTCAAGCTCCTACACTTTGGTGAACCCCAGTTTGATAAAAAATTTATTATCTATGTTTTAATGGTCAAGAGAGCATTCAAGTATCCTCACCCGACAAAATGACAACCAATTTCTTTCTTCAGTCAATCCCTCAAAGACTATGAACTCAAATATTCATTCATTGAAAAACAAGTCTTTGTGGTTCTTCGAGATTTGAAGAAATTCAAGCATATGTTATCAAAAAATAGAATTCATCTGATGGTGTCTCATCCAGGTGTCAAGGAATTTTTGTTGAACAAAGAGATGAACAAAAAAGCACGCTAGATGGATCACAAAGGTGGAGTATGATGTACATATCAAAGTTACCAAACTTTATAGAGGTAAAGGTTTGTGGAAACAACTTGTCTGTAGACATGGAATCAAAAGGTGATGAGGATGTGACACTCCTAAACACTGATGAAAGTGATGATCAAGTTGACTGGTTATCTAAAATGAAGAATTTCCTCTTCTCAAGAGTATATCATGTGAACATGGATAAAAATCAAAGATGGATATTCTGTCTTCAGTATATTCCATATGTTCTGTAGATAATGTTCTCTTTCGAAAGGATTTGAATGGTGTTCTCCTTCGATGTGTAGGACCGGAATAGGTAAGTAAGATACTAGAAGAGTTTCACAATGGTCTATCTAGAGGAAATTATTCAGCATAAACAATTTCTACCAAGATCATGCGAGCTAACTACTATTGGTCGGATTTGTTCAAAGATGCCCATCTATAGGTAAGGAAATGTAAGGAATGTGCCTTTTTCATAGGCAAGCAGAAGTTGGAAGCTCTTCCACTACATCCAATTCAAGTGGATCAACCCTTTTTCAATGAGGATTGGACTTCATTAGAATGATTAATCCTCCATCTAGTGACGGACATAAATGGGTCCTTACTACAACGAACTATTTTACTCGATGGACAGAGGTGGTAGCATTGAAAGAGAGAAATGAGAAGGTGGTTCTAGATTTATTGGAAGGTATAATGGCAAGGAGGTTCGAGTGTCCCATTTACATTCATATCAGATAACACACTTTGGATTTTCTTGCTATGAAGTTAAGTGAATGGGTTGTTAAAAATGGGGTCTACCTAAAGACCTCATCTAATTACTATTCGCAAGGAAGCAGATTGGATGAGTCTAGTAAGAAAAATCCCATAAGGATTATTGTTTCACCGATTCTAGATGTGTTTCTTTGAATGTTGACAAAATGGATAAGGGTAAAGGGCTAGGAGCAATACCTTATGAGATGCTGATTCTTGATTGATGCGTGCGTATGACTTCTAAATCCATAGCTTCCTTTTTTCTTGGAGGAACTACCTGAAATGAAAAACAATACCACCAAATAAAAGTTAAAGAATATATGCAGTGGAATTCCTAGTGTATGCTAGATCCGGGAAGCGTGATACTTCCTAGACGGTTGTCAATCCACTGTTTAAAACAACTTAATGCTAACAATAAAGGAAATCCTACTATAGTTAAAATGATTTAGGTATCTCATTCATCTACAATAAGAAAATTCGTTCACAACAGGCTAAGCTATGACTAAATCTGAAGGTCAAGGTCTCTTTCAGGATATTAGTATTGGTCAGGGTAAAGTTTTGGTCTGTTTTGGGTATTTGATGGAGGTTTTAAGCTCTGATCTAGGTTTTTGGTAAAAGACACAGAGACCGATGTCAGTTTCAGTATGACCAAAGCATCGGTTTGGGTTAACCGATGGCGGTTTTGGGTAACCAATGTTGATATGGTCATGGTACAGGAAATTCAATAAAACTTAAGGCGATGGTAGAGCTAAGGCTAGATGAAGATGGAAGGGCGATGGCAAGATTCGTGTGGGTATTAGGTGTGTAAAGGAATGATTAAGATCTAGATATGGGAAATTCAGGGTATGGGTAAAAGGATGGTAAAGCTTGCATGGAGGTAAAATGGTGGTGGAATGAAAATGAGGGCGAAACTAGTAACAACAAAGAAAAGGATCTACCCAATGATAAATAGAAAAATGTTGGTTACCAAAAACACTTACTTGCTTGTACAAGCTTGACATCTAGTTGGTAATGGTAGGTGATCAAATGGAATGAACCTGATATGGTTTTGGAACTTCCCTAGATGCTCCCGTGAAGGTAGATGGTTGTGTGATTACTTCCAGGTCTTTGACTATGGATGCTCTGATGTGTGTACTAAACTAGGTAGATCCCCTTGATTTTCTGGGATCTCGTTTCATTTACTCCACATTAGCATGAAATCTTCCTTCTAACAGAAATAATGTGGTTAGAGGGAATGTAGGCATTGATTTTTAGGGTTTGGGTAGGTCTTAGTTAGTTATGGCAACTTACTAAGAATAGGTCTTAGGGTGAGGTGGCTAGATGAGGTGTATATGTGGGCATTATCCCAATTAGGATATTTAAATAATAAATATTGTGAGGATAATAAATTAATTTAATTAAATTAATATTAGTGTGGGATGAAAGGGGCCATGGTTAGGTGAATGTGTTCAAGGTGTTTATTTGACGAGGGACCAAAGGGGAGTGTGACCTAATTTTAGTGTCTACATTTTTCCCCTTTTTGTTGCGTAGCTTGTATCTATAAGAGACGCTGACAAAAATAATATGTGGTTACCCCATGTGTGGGTGAAGGTGATACCCTCAAACCAAGAACCGATGAGGCGGATGGAAGAATTGGTGAGTGATTTGATGAAAGGTGAATGTGATGAATAAGAAGGTGGGGTAACGGGTAAAAAAGGGAAAAGGTCGACTCAAGTAATCCAGTTATGGGTTAGGGTCAAAGGCGTGACAATAAAACACACACACATGTATAAACTATAACATGGTACCAAGTTGAAGAGAAGGAAAACTTGCCATTGTCTAAGGTCGATAGGTTTATCCAAACAAGGTTGAAGTGATTCTGGTATCCAAGGTATAGGATGTGGTCAGGAAACACGATGCAGAGTTAGGTGTAAGAATGTTTAGGTATGTTCTGGTACACAGAGGGTTGGGTCAGGATAAACAATCATGGAAAGAGGCAAGGTAAGGTCATTAGGTCAACCATGTAGGTAACAGTGTCACAAGGTATAGTGGGCACATGGGGTCAAAGGTCACTAGCGATGGTCTAGGTCCAAATATCTAGGTCACGGCACGGGTAGGGCTGAGGTATGGGTAAAATAACGAGTCCCCAAAAGAGGACAAGGGGAGGTAGTAAATGATAAGGTAAATGATAAGGTTTGTTTGGGTAAAGGTCATGGCTAAAGGCAAGGTAAGGTTGTAAGGCTAATCATCATGGTAACATCATCGCAAGGTAGAGCGAGTGCATAAGGTCGATGGTCACCCCAAGGGGGCTGGTGTGGGTAGATGGGTATGGTGTAGGTAAAGCCATGGGAGAGGTAGAAATATGCCCCACCCAATGGGGTAAGAGTGAGTGATGAATGATGAGGTGAGGAGGGTGAGGTGAATGGTCATGGTAAGCGCTAGGTGAGGGAAAAAAGAGTGACGGTGCAAGTAATAGGGTGAAATTGTGGGTAATGTGGAAGAGAGGGTGACCAATATTGGTCAAGGGTAACCGATGTTGGTATAGGGTAACCGACCACGGTAAGGTAGGGCATGTGACCAATGTCGGTGAAGGTAAAACCAGCGTCGGTTAGGTCGGGATGTTATAAAAAATAAAAAATTGTACTTTTTGGAATTATTTATCTTGTGCAAAATAGAGGAAAATGACATGAGAGAGAGGGAAAGTTGGAAAGTTTCTAGATGGAATACACAGTTGATTTGGTGAGTTGAATGGCAGGTGATTGGTAGTTGAGAGGCGGGTCCATGAGATCAGATTGTTGGATTCGGTGGTTGGAGGCAAGGTGACCGATTGGTGATGGCAGAGGTCAGAGAGGGATCAAGTGGGCCATTGGTGCAAGGTGGCCGAGATGTGTCACCACAATGACAGCAGTGTGATGAGGTAAGTGTCAAACCCTTTCCATGTTTTGTGAGATAGATTAGGTGATAGGTCGGGTTTTGAAATATTGGGTGTGTGGGGAAAATGAAATTTGAAATGTGGGAGGGTAAATTGGGTAGAATAGGAATGGGGAGAGAGGTAAGTGGGTGAATGAGGGGTGGGACGGGGTTGAGGGGAAGTGTAGGGGAGAATGGGTGGGTAGAAGGGTCAAGAGAGGGAGTTTTTTGAGAGGGGAGGTTTGGGGTTGCGGGTTTTCCGCGACAGGACCACCAGATCGATTGGGGTTAGCCAGCGTTGGTAGGGTCAAACTAGTATCGGTCACGAAATAGGTGACCCATGTCGGTTTAGGGGTAACTAGGTTTAGTTAGAGATAATTGGCACCAATCAGGTTTGGAGAAAAAGGGGCCAAAAGGGCCCCAGGTTGAGTGGGTGAGAGAGGTAGGGGAAAAGAAGGTGTTTTGGTGTAAAATATGGCATAGGTGGGGGTGAAATGGGCATGGGTAGATGATAGTGGGTGAGAGTGGGGGTGGGTAGATAGAAATGTGATACGAAGGTAGGTTGGGGAAGAAAGAACGAGATGGGGTAGTAGGTATAGGTGAGGTGTTGAGTGTGGGTATGATGAAGGTAGATTAATTTGATGTTTGTGTTGGATGCAGGGGAGAGATCAGCTACGAGATGAGAGACAGGGTGCCACCCCTACTCTTGAGAGTGTGAGGTGTAGCGATAGTTGAGGAGTTATGGCGCATGGTGGAGGTGGGCCTGATTGGATTCCGACACTATCGCATGTAGTTCGGTAGTGAGTCGATGGTCACCCTCATTGATAGATGGGATTCAATGACCAACACATTCCACCTACCAATGGGTGAGATGACAGTCACCCTAGAGGACGTGTTTACGATCATACGGTTACCGATACTGGGGACGCATGTGTACTCAATATCCTCTAAGGCCTCAAAGGAGTTGATTCTGATAGTGTTTTGGGAGGGACTGGCAGACATGACATTCCATAGTGCCAGCTTAGGTTATGGGGGATGTACCTAGCCCGTCCAGAGGAGACGAGGCTAGTTGTTTTATTGATGGAGGCAGTGTGTTGTTTTGCACTACCGGATGCAGAGGGTGGGAGATTTCCCCGCTCCCTGATGGGGGTTTTACATGACATGGTGATGGATTGTACCTACTTTTCCCGGAGCCATCATTCCCGGTGTAGTTATACAATGAACTTTGGGCGTATGGGCGTTTGCGTAGGTTTAGCTAATGTTATGTACGTTTGTTCTACATTGCTAGGCCTACGAGCACATAGTTTGTGTGTGGCCAATGGGTATGTCCCGATCTGATGCATTTCCTCCAAGATAAGTTTAGGTGGGTTATAGGTGATGGGTGATCACGATTGGAGAGTGTTGATCAGACAAGGCTACACATGATGTAGCACATTACATGCATCTATTGGAGGGGTTGTCCGGGGATGACATCAGATAGAGACCGTATGTGGGTTATCTCTCATACACACAGATGCATGATGAGCTAAATGGCCTTCATCTGCTAAGATGGATAGAGGGGCATCATGTTTGGGAGCACGAGATGATCCCAGTTGATAGCATTAGGCAAAGAGTTTGGGCTACTACAAAACATACCTCCACCCTTCCCGTAGTACAAGAGAGATGATGTGGAGAGGCCATTGCCTCTACTATAGCTGATAATGCCCACAGGGTAGGAGGAGCAAGTAGTAGACCAACGGATCAATGATGTCGAGTGGCGAGATAGATATAGACAATGGTGGTTGGCTCATTAATGAGCAAAGTACCACCTGCACTGGTAGCCAAATTTAGCCACTATCACAGTGTAGAGAGACACCCTACAGGGGCAGGTGGTGACCCTGATTACCTAGTTGGGGATGGTGCAGGGGCTAGTTAGCTAGTTTAGAGGTGGAGGTGGCTGAGTTGCATGCATAGGTGGCTGTCTTTAGGCCCAGATGGCCCAGGTGGAGATGGGGATGGTTATGATGGTCAGGTGGCCGCCCTAAAGGCACAGGTTATAAGGATGAAGGGCCAGTTGGCCATGACATAGGCACCGATCCGAGGCATTATAGGCACGAGTACGAGGCATAGGGTGTGAGGTCAATGACACCTCCATAGGCACCAGGCAGGGGCCTAGTTCACGGCAGGAGTGCGAGATAGGGTCCTGTAGGACAGGTACAAGGGATGAGGCCTATGGGGCCACCACAAACCGTTCCCATATCTAGGTTACGGATACCCTAGGTGAGGCCAAGATACTACCAGGATTAGTTGATGGCAGCCGGGATAGATTTTCTATCCTATGGAGAGTACATGGCACAATAGGCCTTGAGTGAGAGGACTAGATCCCAGTCTCATAGTGTAGAGATCACAGGGGGCCATCAAAATCCAAGATAGGATCAGTGAGAGGACACCAACTCATAGAGACCAGCTCTAGGTGATGTGCCAAAAGGGGGCAAGAAATGATACCACGTCGGTGGACAGGAGCCAAGGAGGAGACCGGAGAGACTGACATAGAGGATGTCCGACAGGATGAGGCTTGATGCCCATTCCTGTATTTTGATGTATTGTAGTCATTTTTTGATATATACCAGCCTGCATGCCGAAGATGGTGAGGATGTACTAGATTTTTGTATATTTTGATCATATACCAACCTGCGCACCGAAGATGGTGAGGTTGTATATGAGAGTTTTTGAGAGACTGGATTATATACACCGGCCTACATGCCGAAGACATTTGACAGTTATGTATATGGATACACATGTGTGGATATTGTATTTATATAGATGATGATGATTATGGGCATTATGTGTTTTTGTTGATAACATTTTATTATTATGCATAGATGGACTTATGGTAGGTGTGTTAGGCATGGATTGAGTCAGGTCATGGATTTAGGCATGATGGAGTCAGGTCATGGTTTTAGGCATGGATTGAGTTAGGTTTTGGTTTAGGCATGGATTGAGTTAGGTCATGGATTTAGGCATGGATTGAGTTAGGTCATGGTTTTAGGCATGGATTGAGTCAAGTCATGGATTTAGGCATGATGGAGTCAGGTTGTGGTTTTAGGCATGGATTGAGTTAGGTTGTGGAGGTTGTAATTCATTAATTTTTGCAATGAATGATGATATGGGTCATGTTTAAGATGTTTTATAAGACATGCATGATGTTGGTAAAGAAATGGTAATCAAAATAAATGTATGTTTTGATGATGAGAAAAATGTGAAGCAATTTGTCATTTGTTTGGTTTAATTTCCAATTTTTGATATAAAAAGGAAATGAAGTAGGGTAGAATGTGGTTTAGGAAAATAAAATATGAATTGGTTAGGGTAGAGAGTGGCCGAGCTAACCTCCAAGGGCCCCATGCCCCACGGAGTGCTACCTACATAGTCCCAACAAAAAGGGACCTCAGGCCGATGTAGTTCTCCCATAAGCTAGGGAAGAATATGAGGAGGTATGAGAATGAGTTGGTAGGTTTTAAGCATGGTTTGGGTTTAGGTCTGTTAGGTGTGGGTGAGTTGTGGGAAACTTGGTATAGGTGATTTCAATTGTGGTAGAAGAAGAAGATTACCCAAAGGTAAGCGTCGAGGACCAAGTCCTATATAAGGTAATCAATATGTAATAAAGAAGGTTAAAAGATAAGAGGGGAAAGAAAGCCGCCTGATTGGTGAGGATCATAACTGGTGGACCATACCATAGGTAGGCTAGGGAACATAAGACCCTAAAGACTTTGCATGAGTGATTATCCTAAAGGTGAATAATAGTCACATGATCACCAAATGTCACAGTTCCAAGAGGTCCCTTGAGGTGGTAGGAAATGGGAGTGCAAATGGTGAGAGGGATGAAAGGTGGTTAATTTTTATATGGTACGAGGTAGCATGCCTTTGTAGCAAGAGATCCAAGGTCACAATGGGCAAGTCCATGACTAAAAGGTTGTTTGTTTTAACTGATGTTTGAGATAGACTGATCGATGTGGGAAGTCCATATGGGATGAAGAAATTAACTCCTTGAGGTCTTCGTGAAGCTGATCGATGTGGGAAGCTTTAGATTCTCTCTCTCTTTTCTTTTTTTTTTTTTTTTGAAAGAGCTTTATATAGTTGTCCTTCGAGGGAGCAGTCTATTTATAGCAGTGATTATAGAGAGAAAGATGTCCTTTTGAGGGAGTCATCTTTTTATTTGAAGTGTGACTCAAGGAGTTGGATCCCATGTGAGGGCCTTTAAGTCATGGACAAGACTAAGGTGAAGAATAATATTCTTGTTCAGAAAGCAGGGTGAAACGACCATGGGATCTCATCTAAAAATAGATGAAAAGTATCCATGAGAATCATGTTATGAGTAGCACCATGGTATACATATTTAAGAAAGATAAAAATTGACGGGTATGCACATGATTTTTATTTAATCATTAGTGATGGTGTAGGAAGTGGATAGCACTCAAGGGACGAGCATGGAAAGAGGTAAAAGTGAGGTAGGACTAAAATTCAATAGTAGAATGGTTGAAGATACAAGGCATTAAGGGGCTTAGGTTTAGGTTTACCATCAAATGAAGATAAATGATAAGCACCTGATCCACAAGTATGGGTCATGATGTATGGGCCAAGCCAATTAGGAGAAAATTTTCCCCATTTAATTTTTGCTACTTTAGTTACATGTTGATTTTCTTTCAGAATAAGGTCATTGACTTGGAAGGTTCATTCATGGACCTGTTTGTCATAGGCACGTTTGACACATTTTTGGTAAACTTGAAGGTGGTCAAGAGCATTAAGATGACGTTCATCTAATAACTCAAGTTGTGCTAAATAGTCCTGACGAAATTCATCATCATTGAGAATTTCATGGAGAGAAATACGAAGTGAGGGAATCTAGACTTTGAGAGGCGTAACAACCTCCGTACCGTAGACCGTGAAAAGGGTGTGGCAGTAGTGGAAGTATGGATACTAGTGTTGTATGCCCATAGGGCAAAAGGAATGTGCATATGCCAGTCCTTCCTAGTATCGTTAACCACTTTCATGAGAATTTTGTTCAGGGTTTTGTTGGTGGATTCACTTGGCCATTGGTCCGTGGGTAATAAGATGATGAGAAACTTAGTGAATGTTGAAGGCATCACAAATTTTTGTAATGTTTTTATTTTTAATTGTTTTCTGTTATCGGTGATGAGGCCATGAGGAACACCAAAGCGATAAATGATGAACTCACATATTTTCTCATCTTTCATGGAGATGATTGGTATGGCTTCAACACATTTTTGTAGTATTTGGTAGTGGTGATGATCTATTAATGGCATTGGGAAGAATGGGGATTGATCTCTCCGACAAGATCCAAACCCCATTGAGAGAAGGGCCAAAGGTCACGGGTGACCTATAAGGCATGACTAGGTGTATGATGAAGGTTGGTATGTTGTTGGAATTTTACACAATGGTTGACGTAGTCGCAACAATCATGGTTGAGGTTCGGCCAGTAATAGCCTAGGAAAATAATACACTTAGCAACATCAAGACCATTGAAGTGACCTCCACATATGCCATCATGAACTTCCTTAATGGTATAAGAAATTTTAGAACTTCTGAGGCATCGTAAGAGAATATCATCAAATCCGTGCTTATAGAGGAGGCCCCCATGATGACATAATGAGAGACCTTTTTAAGAAAAGCATGTTGTCCATTACGAGTGAGGTCGGGAGGTAAGACGAAGAGAGAAAGATAGTCGGAGTATTGTTTATACCAAAGGTCACTTGGGTCGGGGTAGTGGTTTTGAGTAAACATCATGAGGTAAATAAGAGGGTGATTGGAGTCGTTGTATGGTGACAAAGATTTTAGAATCGGTGGGTGAAGTGGGTATTTGAGAAGCCAAGCAGGCCATGGTATTGGTAAATTTGTTGGTTGAACATGGGACAGTTTGAAGGGCGTAGTGGTCGAAGGTGGTCAAAAGTATGTCTACGTGATGTTTGTACTTTTGAAGCATCTCATTACAACATTGGTATATACCATTGACTTGGTTTACGACCAATTGGGAATCACCAAATATGTCGATGGATTTGACATCCAAGGCATAGGCAGCTTGGAGACCTAATACGAGCACTTCGTATTCGGCAATATTGTTTGTACAATCAAAATCTAGTTTGAAAGACAAAGGCATGGGTTCACCATCAAGTAGAATGAGGATAACACCAGCCCCACCCCCACACTGACACTTGGAACCATTGAAGAAGAGTGTCATTTGGTAAGTGGGTTCGTCCAGGGAAAGGGTAGCAATTGACTCATCGGGAAATTCAAAGTTAGAGGGCTGGTCCCCAGAAATAGGTGTAGTGGCCAATTGGTCGGTGATAGCTTGGCCCTTGATTGACTTTTGATGGATGAATTCAAGGTCAAGGACAGCTAGAAGCATAATCCAGCGTGTGACATGTTGATTTTGGTAAGGTGTAGCATACATGAAGTGTAAGGGGTCGGTGTTGGTCACAACATAGGTTTTGTGATAGAGTAGGTAATAGCGAGTTTTTGAAATGAAAACTAAGGTTAAGAAAAAAATTCAGGATGTGTGTATCGGGTTTCGTAGTCCAAAAGAGTACAACTTATGTAATAAACCACCTGCTCTCTAGTGTTGTTCATCACGATGAGCAAGCATGGCCCCCAAGGAGTGGTCGATAGCTGAGATGTATAGGTAGAAGGGTTGATCGTATTTAGGTGGAATGAGCATGGGTGGTTGAAGAAGGTATTGTTTTAAGGCCTCAAAATCTTTGTGGCAGACATCATCCCATTTAAAGGAGACATCCTTCTTGAGTAGATGATGAAATGGTTGACACGATCAGACAATTATGAAATGAAATGTCGAATAGAGTACAACTTACCTTACAGTGCTGACAGAGCTGCCTAAGGTTGGTGAGCAAAGGAATTTCAAGAATGGTCTTGACTTTAGTAGGGTCAACTTCTATACCACATAAGGAAACAATAAACCCCGGAGATTTTCTCGAGAGAACTGTGAAGAAACACTTGTTGGGTTGAAGGTGGCGTAATATTTAATAAGACACAAAGATGATTTTTAGGACAGCGAGGTGCTTGGAGAGGCGTTTAGATTCAGCAAGGATATCTTCCATGTAATATTCCAATATACGATGCATGATGTCATGGAAGATATAATTCATAGCCTGCTGATATGTGGCACCAACATTTTTAAGGCCAAAAGGCATGACTCGATAGCAGAAGATCCCCCAAGGGGTGATGAATGTAGTTTTGTGTTGATCTGCTGGGGTAAGTAAGATTTGGTTATAACCCAAGAAGTCATCCATGAGTGATAGCATCTTGTGACCAATGGTAAGGTCAACTAGCTGGTCAATACTAGGTAGAGGAAAGTCATTTTTGGGCAAGCTAGATTGAGGTCACGAAATCCATGCAAATGTAGAGTCCTCTGTTGCCTTACTGACAGGGACAATGTTAGAAATCCAATGAGGATAATCAATGGGTAAGATGAAGGAAATGGAAAGAAGGCACTTGAATTTCTTCTTTGATGAAGGGAAATGTGAGGGTGCATTTTCCTCAACTTTTTTCGATGGGTTTGGCTTTAGGAATGGTTACGATATTGTGGACCACAACGGTGGGGTCAATATCGGGCATGTCTGTGTAAGACCAAGTTAAAACATGGTTATGATCTTTGAGAAAAGAAGTGATCCCGAGTATGAATGTTGATTTCGATAGTTGATTCATTCAACATGGTTTGTGTCTTAGATGGTAGCAACTAATTATTATATATGAATCTTATGCACTAAGGTAGGTGAGTATAGATTCATCATCCTAACATTGAACAACATTAATCAAAGGTGTATCATTGTCAATCATTTCAGGGTACAGGAAGCGAAGAGAGAAGGGAACCTCACCCTCATGTTGATAATTCAGAGGCCCCAAGAAGATGGTGTTTATGAAAAAAAAAGTTAGGAGGGATAGATTCTGAATCCATCGACTCCGTCGAAGATGGTGATGGGGGTGACAAAGGTGAAAAAGGGTTGATGTCTTCAATGAGCTCAACACATGGGCCTTCATGGTAGGTGGTTTAGCAAAGTCGATACCACTATGGTCATTATGCTTGTGAGTAGTACATGGAATAACAGTATGGTGGCCTTACTCGTAAAATCCAAAACCAAAACCCTTTTGTGCATATCAGTGTAGGAAGGTGTGGATGAAACAGAAATTGGTGAGTGACTAGAGGTCAGCGGAAATGGGTGGGTTTTTGACAAAGGTTTAGGTGTGTAAGTTGTAGTATCAAGTCCCCCATAGGTGAGATTGGTATGAAGGTGGGGAGGACCATAAAGGAGGCATTCTCCTATATAGTGATCATAACAAGGGTGTTGGTGAAGACTTTCATATTCTTGTGGAGTAAGGAATGTGTTGACACTATATAGGTGATACTCCCCTAGAGTGAGGCATTGAAAAATTCCCTCCAAGGGATTGGTGGTTGGTATGTGGGTAGTTGGAATAGACGATGTGGTAGAGGTCGATCGGGGTGGAACTAATGAATTGGGAGGCTGATGGTTTGGCTATGGAGGTTGTGGCAGTGGTAGGAATGGAGGATGTAGGTATGGTTAAGGTAGCGGTTGCACTGGTGAGGGGAGGTGTAGGTGACGTGGCAGTGGTTGTGGAGGTAGATGCTTTGATGGGTATGAACATGACATTGGTTTGGTAAAGCATGTTGTAAGTTTTAAAAGGTGAGGGGTCATCTGGAATACTATAGGTGTGTCCATCATGCTCGAACTTCACACGCCGATGCAAAGTGGAAGGGACACAACCCATGACATGAATCCAGGGTCTACCAAGCAATAGGTTATATTGAAATTCCCCCTCCAAGACATAAAATAACTTTGGAATAGTGTGGGGGCCACACGAACATGGAGGATGATAGTGCCTAGTGTAGAGGTGATAGCATCATTGAATGAACACAACATGACAGGATGTTTATGCATGAAATTGTTAGGTATGCACATTTGAGTGAATGCATGGGATGAAATGATATTAATGCTAGTGCCCCCATCGATCATAACACATTGTACACATATATCATCGATGTGGACAGAGATGAAGAGAGCTAGGTCTAGGTCATTTACTTAGTGCATTGAGATCTCTTCCTCTGAGAAGCTAAGGGAGGCTACTTGGTGAGTAGGTTGAGGTGTGGATAAACATGGCAATTTTGTGAGAGAGGCTACATGATGAGGTGTGATAATGGAGGGTATGGGTGTAGAGTCATTGGGTAAAACCTCAATAGATTGTAAGACCTCCATGAGAGCTTGACGATGGGATTCCAAGGTTTGGATGAGGTCATATAAGGAAATTTTGAGGGGGGATTGGTGTAGTTGTTTGAGCATCACATGGTGTGTGACCCCATTAGAAATAGGATATGTGGGGCCGCGGATAGTGATTTTAGGTGTGGGTGTAGATGGTATGTTGGGTATAGGATTGGTTGGTGAGTCAGTTGCCTTTTCCTTGCCTTTGTCCTTCTAAGCATGGGTAGCAATGTGGATCATGTTGATCTAAGGTGGGGAGGTAGGTAAGGTAGGTGAGCCATGAAAGGTATAGTGACATGAAGGAAAAATCCTAGTGGTAGGAAGGAACTTTGTGAGATGAGATGGGCACATCGACATTTGGGTGGAGGTTTGGTACAGGTCATTGATGCAAACCATGTTAATTTCAAACCTTGGGGTGGCTCTAGGAGTTGTGGAGGTCTTGGTCATGCTAAGTGGGAAATGAGGGAAAAACTATGGGAATAGGTGTTGGTGAAATGGGGTCTTCATCGAGAAGGTCATCATCGTCAAAGTTTTCTTCAGGAGGGCACAACTGGATAAGAACATTTTTCAAAGCCTTACAATTCTCTACATCGTGTCCTAGCACACGATGGTAGGCATAAATTTTGGTGTCGTCAAACCCCTGTGGTTTTGGTTTGAGAGGGTCATAAGGTCTGAGAGGTGGTAATGTGATGACAGAAGTTTCAAGGAGGTTGGTTAAAATTTTGGCGTAGGATCCTGCTAGTGGATCACAATGGGAAGTGAAAGTGGGTTTGGGTGTAGGTATGGCTAATTGTAGAGGAATGGTCCTTGCATGAGGGGAGTAGGTCAAGCTATGGTTTTAGGTGTTGGTGTGATCTTAGACGTTGGTCATGTTTGTTTGGGTAGGGGTATGTTAGACGAACTGGCAGGAGAGTGTGTGGTTGTTTTGACTACCTTATTGGAGGGTAGCAGATTTTTGTCTTTAGGTTGCACCTTCTTGGGTAAAGGTGATATGGGCACATGAGATCTAGAGGGAAAGGCGGATGGTGGAAGAGGGCATGTTACCCATGGGGATAATGGAGGTGCTGTGAAGGTAGATGGTATAGGTCATGTCGGAGGTGTGAGGGAAAGAGACTGAAGTGTCGTGGGTAGTGAAGGAGTGATCGATGGTATTAGAGGTATGGGTGGTAAAGATGTTGCAGATGTGGGTGGAAGTCATGGTAGGTGCTTAGATATGTTTGAGGTTTGTAATGGTGGAATGGGCTATTGTGTTTTTAGTTTACTGGTGGGTGGAGGTTTCTTAACCATGTTAGAAGGATGAGGTCCTAAGATAGACGAAGAGGGTGAAGGTGAGGAAGGTGTGATCGGTGAGGTTGGAGTATGAGATTTATGGGGTTGGCTCTTCTATTTGGGTGTCGGAGTAGGTTTGGTATTGGCCTTGGAGGATGTAGCTAAATCTAATTTGATGGGTGGATGAGTAAGGTCTGGCGGTTGGGATGACCCCTAAGGTAGTGTTGGGTTTAGGTGAAGAAGATGATGTAAGTGTAGGCTTGGGTGTAGATGTGTGTTGGGTTATGGGTAGGGGTGTGGTTTGAGCCATGAGGGGTATCATGGAAGAAGTTGTGATAGAGGTGGTTGTGCTTGGTTCAATTGGCCAAAATATTTTTGGGTAGATAGTGGAAGTGTCAGTAAGTGACATCTGCATTTGCGTTGAGACAAGAAGCAGAAGATGCTCTTAAGTAAGGCTCTATCCACATAATCTAAGTGATCGGCTAAGCGTGAGAATGGCACATGCTATAGGTGAGGTTGATGAGGACCTAATGGAAATTCTCGTAAAATTTGTCTTAGAGATGGGGAATTTTCTAGCTTCGGCTTCCATGGGTAAGAGAGCCAAAGTAAGTTTGCAAGCTCTTGGGTAGCTGATGGAGAATGATCACCTAGAGGAAAAGGTATCTCTACTAGATCTTTGATGGGTGGAGGGGCTGATGGGTGCTCCTCTGTAGGTGGAGGATATGATGGGTGCTCCTCTATAGGTGGAGGAGATGATGGGTGCTCCTCTATGGGTGGAAGAGATAAACACATATCCTCCTGGGCTGAAGAAGTACTATGGGTGACGGTTCCAAAGGTGAAATAGTTTTGATATTAATGGAAGGCTCCTCCACGGGTGAGGAAGGAGGTGAAAGGTGTTCCTCTATGGGTGGAGGAATAGGTGAGGTGGATTCAAGTGCAGGTTGAAGGACTTCGGTCTAGGGTTTCCTTGATGGAAGGAACATGAGGTAATTGGGCAGCAGCAGGTGTATCACTGAAAATAGCATGGACCTCATGGGTATGACTATCATGAGTTGAGGTCTCTCCCATTTGATCAGAAGAAGGGGCATGATTAGGAAAAGGTTTCTTGAAGATATGTAGGTTTTTATTGGTAGGTGTGTTAGGATTATCCAAGGTTAGCTCACCTTTCTCGAGCATTTCTTGACAATATTTTTGAAAGTGATGCAATTTCTGTCACTATGACCCTTTACTCGATGATAATTGCAGAAATCGTGCTCTTTATACCATGCGGGTGTGGGCGGCGGGGTCAAAACTAGTGTGTGGTTTCACGGGAGGAAGGGTGATGGCCCTAGCTTTGATGAGCTTCTCTAAGATAGAAGAATAAGGTTCCCTAATTAGGGTATATTTCCATTGTTCCCATCTAAATTGAAAAGTCTAAATGGGTGAGAGATTAGATGAGGGGATAGCTTGATTTGATGGATGAGTTGGGGCAGCTTTGAGTACCACTGTGTTAGTGGTCCCCTTGGCCTTTGAATAATTTTTACATGGTTTTGAAGAAGAAGATATATCATTTGACTTAAATTTCGAGTTCTTATTGTGTAATTGGATTTTCTTCTCTTCAATGGCTTGAATCTCAAGCTTTCATGCCATGGTGAATGTTTCGTTGAAGGTTCAGAAGGTTTGGACCTGTAGAGTCAGTGAGATATGCCTAGAACAAGCCTGCTAAAGAGTTTAATGAGTTCAGTTTGTGGTAGTTTGAATGTGCGTTTATTGATCAGGCTACGCCAACGAGCAAAAAAATATGTAATGGATTCATCGTCATACTGACGCGTAGAGTAGATGTCAATCATGGTAACCTTCTTAACAATATTAATGGAGAATTGATCTAAGAAGGCTTGGGCTACCTAATTAAATGAGAATATAGAGTGTCTAGGTAACCCACTATACCAATCTAACATGGGTCCAGTTAGAGACATGGGAAAGGTCCTCAGGAGCAAAGCATCATCATGGGCGATCAGATAACACCCATGTTTGAAAGACCACAAATGTTGTTACGGGTCTTCCTTGCTATTAAAATGGTTAAATTTCCCAAATCTCATCGTAGGTGAGAGTGTTGCGGGAGCTAGAAACCGATGCCTCTAATGTCTGCATCTTGTCCATCATTAACTTGATTAGGTTGTTGGTAGGTTGTGATGGATGGGTGACTCTTGTAGTGCGAGAGGGTTTGTGTTGGGCATATAAAAGGGGTAACATTCTATTATATGGTGCTTTCATATAGGTAGATTGAGAAGAAGGTGGTGAAATAGGGGTACGTACCCAGTGAATAATAGATGAAACATGAGGCTTCTAATAGTATGTATATGGAGATGGAAGGGTTGAGGTGACCCTAGTGGCAATGGGGACTAAAGATTGCATAATAAAAAGGATGACATTTTGAAAAGGGGTAGGGGTCACCGACACTAGGAGTGGTAGTTTACCTACGGGTATATGCAAGACAATAGGAATGGATGAGGTTGTATTCTAGGTGGTTTGTGAAGGTATAGTGAATGTGGCGGGTGAAACGGATGTAGGAGATGCAACAATCATAACAGGTATAGGGCCTAGCTACGAAATGACTCAAGGCTAAAGTAGATGTGGGTAGTATGGAACCAAATGGGGCTAATGCAGGAGTGGGAATGAGATTCGAGGGGATAGATATGGGCATGTCATATATCAACTGACATGAGGCATCTCAAGTGGATGAGTGGGAAAGGTAAAACTACAAGGCGGCAGGATCTTGGTCAAGGATTCATGTGAACTCCTCGTCTTTGGTGACAATAGAGATAGGTTGGATAGGTTGCATTGCTGATGATAAAATGGAAGGTGGTGAAGGGCTAGGTGAGAGTGGTTGAAAACGGCATGGAATATGAGGGTGATTTCTTGTTGATTTTTGATACCATGTGAACAGGTACTAACGTGGTAAGACTGCTTTCTATAAATGACACAGAAATATAGCACATATAGGATAAATAGGTGGTGGTAGGTGAATTGGGGTTAAAATGTTAGCTAGAAAATGACACAAGCTAACCGATGCCGGTTAGGTTAAACCGACACCGGTCACAGGTAACTACTACCGGTCACTATGGAAAGTGGACAATTGGTCAAAAATAAGGTATAAGGCCAAATTTTCCAGGTATGCAAAATGTTGATGAGACTTACCAGGTCAATGGATATGATAAGAGTGACAAAGACTCTAAACAACTAACGAAGGGGAATAGGTGTCCTTTTTGGGTTGGTTAACAAAAAGAATAGCGAACCGACGTCAGTTGGGTAAAACTAATGACGATCAGAGGGTAACCAACGATGCTCATTGGACCGACACTAGTTACTATGAAATTGAAATAGCGATGAAGAAAATGTGGTTGTGAGTTAAAATTAAATGTGGAATCAAACCCAAAATTCTGAGAATGATGAGAATAAGGTCTAGGAACACTCAAATGAAGCTAGAATACACCAACTGTGATGAGGAGCGTGCAAGGGGAAATAATAAAAATGAAGAACGTGACCTCTCACCTCAAAACACAAGCCAAGCAGAAACACTAAGAAAAATACGATCCTAAGAGTGATTTTTCTATTATGTTTTTTTAGCTTATGCTATTTAAGGACTAGCTCATGAAATGTAAAATAGAGTTTTTGGTGAGGATGGCTTCCTATGAAGAAGGAGATCTATAAGGAGAGGTTTTAGGTATGTTATGGCGTGGGAGGGTCATCCTCTAGTGGTGTACTAGATAAAGATAACCAGCAGGGTGTCCACTGTGTCATGATCGTGTGATCACCTACAACTTCTTTTGGGTGAGATGTTGTTTAAGAATGTGTATATATTTTAAATTTTTTATGTTTGGGTAAGACTTAGAGAGAGAAAAAGAAATGAATTTATTTTCTATGATTCTTTTGTTAAACATCAGTTGGGAATTACATCCAAAGTGTATAGGTTGCCCTCAATTAATGTGAGCTAATGTAGAAAAGTAGAATGAAATGAAATGATTTTTAAACCCAAATTGAAATGTAGAATTCGATGCCACAAATAGATGAACAAGAGAAGGGATTCTCTTTCACTAATGCGATACTAATGAAAGGGAAGAAATGTTCATTTTAAGCACCAAAATAAGATTGCTTTTAGACAATAGAAGAGAAGAAGGTTCCAGGGGAGAAATTTTTAATGTAAGAACTTTTTAGAAAAGAAACAAACATACAACATTTTCACCTAGAAATGAAAGAATGCAAAGAACCCCGAATGGGTCCCACTGGGCATGCCAAAATGTTTCACCTGATTCTAGATGTGTTTCTTTGAATGTTGTGAAATAGATAAGGGTAAAGGGCTAGGAGGAATACCTGTTGAGATGTTGGTTGTAGGTTGTTACACATATATGACTTATGAATCCACAGCTGATTGTGAGAGCTTCCTTTTTTCTTGGAGGAACTACCTGAAATGGAAAACAATACCACCAAATAAAAGTTAAACAATATATGCAGTGGACTGCCTAGCATGTGCTAGATCCGGGAAGCATGATACTTCCTAGACAGTACATTTAATCTAGGTCTTAAAACAACTTAATGCTAACAATAAAGGAAATCCTACTATAGTTAAAATGATTTAGGTATCTCATTCATCTACAATAAGCAAATTCATTCACAACAGGCTAATCTATGACTGAATCTAAAGGTCAAGGTCTCTTTTAGGATATTGGTATTGGTCAGGGTAAATTTTTGGTCTGTTTTGGGTATTTGATGGAGGTTTTAAGCTCTGATCTAGGTTTTTGGTAAAAGACACAGAGACCAATGTCGGTTTAGTATGACCGAGTGTCGGTTTAGGTTAACCAATGGTGGTTGTGGGTAACCGATGTTGGTATGGTCGTGGTACAGGAAATTCAATAAAACTCGAGGTGAGGGTAGATCTAAGGCTAGATGAAGATGGAAGGGTGATGGCAAGATTTGTGTGGGTATTAGGTGTGCACATGAATGATTAAGATCTAGATATGGGAAATTCAGGGGGTATGGGTAAAAGGATGGTCAAGCTTGCATGGAGGTAAAATGGTGGTGGAATGAAAATGAGGGCAGAAACTAGTAACAATAGCAAAAGGATCTACCCAATGATAAATGGACAAATGTTGGTTACCAAAAACACTTACCACTTATACGAGCTTGATGTCTAGTTGGTAATGGTAGGTGATCAAATGGAATGAACCTGATATGGTGTTGGCACTTCCCCGGATGCTCCCATGAAGGTAGATGGCTATGTGATTACTTCTAGTGTTGGCTATGGATGCTCTGATGTGTGTACTAATGTTGGTTCTACTTGCATGTAGCTCGGTTTTTGTCACTTGCTCTCAAAAGATGTGTTAATCTCTTTGAAATGTGCCAACCCAAAATAAGGTTATTTTAGGGGTTAAATGGTAACCGACGATGGTTCCATCTTAACCACCGCGATTTAGGGTAATTTACATCGATTAGGGCGGGATTTCCTAGGTTTACTAAACTAGGCAGATCCCCTTGATTTTCTGGGATCTTGTTTCGTTTACTCCATAGATTAGCATGAAATCTTCCTTCTAACATGCGGGAATGTGGTTAGAGGGAATGTAGGCATTGATTTTTAGGGTTTGGGTAGGTCTTAGTTAGCTATGGCAACTTACTAAGAATAGGTCTTAGGGTGAGGTGGCTAGATGAGGTGTATATGTGGGCATTATCCCAATTAGGATATTTAAATAATAAATATTGTGAGGATAATAAATTAATTAAATTAATATTAGTGTGGGATGAAAGGGGCCATGGTTAGGTGAATGTGTTCAAGGTGTTTATTTGATGAGAGACCAAAGGGAGTGTTACCTAATTTTAGTGTCTACAATTATTAAGCGCGTGATGGAAACTAACAAGAAGACTTAGCATACACAAGTTAAGACCACCTATTGGGCAAATTGGATCACACCTAAAAGGGCCATAGGAAATTCTCCTTTCATATTTCTATATGGAAGGAAGAAAAACTTCTACTTTCCTTAGATTTTCCTTCTTTGAAGTTAGCTCATTAAATTGAAGTTATGGAGAGTGATCCTCGACAAGAAGGTTTGTTAAACTCATAGAGTTGGAAGAAGTACGAAACAAGGCTATAAAGACCTTGGAGTAACATCGGGATTAGGTTAAGAAATATTTTGACAAGAAGGCATCCGAAAATAATTTTCAAGAGGGATATTTAGTCCTCAAATGGGATGAAGATAGGGCCAAACTAGGAAAGCACGCAATTTTGATGCTCTCTTAGAGTGGACTAGACATCATCAAGAGTTGCAAAGAGATGAATTAATTTCATCTATCTAAGCTCAATGGATAAGAACTTCCCATTCATGTGAATGGGATACATCTAAAATCTTTTTTTAGAAGTGTTCCACCCCCTATACATTTTAGTTAGGTGTTTTCCTCCAAGTTCTTATGCACATTGTTATTGTGTGTTATTCTTTTGTTTCCCTCGTCATTCTGTTTTGTGTTTTTCTTGCACATTGTATCATTCTCAAAAGTGATCAAGGGAGGAAGGTTCAAAGTTTCCATAATAATTTCATACATCTACTTCATTCAAAATTCTATAGTGTTCATGATGCCAAGCACTCAGAAGATTCAATATACCTCATGCCTAGCATTTCAGGGAGGTCCAAGATAAGATTTTCTCGAGAATATTTCAGGGTGTATCATAGAAATTCAAATCAATTTCAAGGTTAAAACATTGAATCCATGCCTAATGGATGACTTAAGGCTACTAGAATCATCCTTAGCATGTAATCATCCCTAAGAGGTTTCCAAAAATGTTATTCAATTTTACACATAGGAAACAATTGGACAACGAGGTCTTACTATGAATAAATTATGACATTGGTCCAAGGGGCCTAGTTCTAGTCATCATGGAGATAAAATTATTAAAATAAATTAATAAATGGATAAGTGAGCTCTCCTATATTTAAATAAGATCAACTCAGAGCCCAAATCGGGCTCAACTCAATGTCATCTCGGATAGGGTGCTTGGTGTGTAGCTCGATGGTGGGAAGATAACAAGGTGATGTTGATTCTTTCATCAACTTGGTTGAGCTAGTGTAGTCAACTCGAGAAGGTAACTTGGGCTTGGTTGATTCGCTTCAATACATATCTCGAGATCGGTAGGGAACAATTCACCAAGGTAGAGGTAGGATGGCTCGATAGTCATCCAAAGGAGCCAACTCGGCTATAAGAATATTATGAAGGAAAAAGCTTAGAGTCATTCCTTGGAGGCTTACATGATGAAGCTCAAAGTGTTAAGGGTATAGCTCACTGGGAGCTCGAGACCTATGTCATGGTTATCTTGAAGGTGGAGTACATGGAACAACTTAGAAGGTCAAGGCTGATGGTATACCTCGGGTATTATCAAGTAGGTTGCTCGATGATAGACTATGGTGAAAGAATGTTGGGCCAGTGCGAAAGAAGAACAAAAAAAGGAACTCAATGGAGCTAGTTTCAATGGCCATGTGAAGGAGATCACAAATGAGATAAATTGCATGATGTGGAGCCAACTCAGCCTAGACTAAGTTATCAACATCGATCAATTAAGAGATTGGTCACAAAAGTAATGAAATAACTAGAGGAACCAAGCTACGTAAGAAGATGGCAAGCCCGAAAGTTGAGTTGAATAGCTTGGTCAGTATATTGTAAAATGAAATATAAATACTATGAGAGAATGAAAATTCAATGTGTTCATGCCAAGTTAAGAGAATCTTAGGTCCATTGAGGGACCGTGCCAATAAGCTAGTGCAGAATAAAAAAAGCAAGTAGGGTCGAGCTGAGGCCGAATTGGGGGAAAGCAGAGATGGAGAAACCCATTCACTTTAACATTTGAATTTTTGACTCGATGTCGAGGTGCATGTGTTTAGGGTTTGCATGATGGAGGCCAAAACCATCTAAAAATGTAGCTACAGCTCAAGTTAGGCATTAATCCATTAAGATTTTTTCGAGTGAGCTCGTAACGAGGTAGAGGAAGAGTTGTGTCACCGAGTCAAGGGGATGAGCTTGGTGAAGAACATGGGTGAGACATTGACATATGGTGATTAGATTAAAATCTCAAGAATTATTCAATGGAAGGCTCATTTGAGCCAAAGGAATATCAAGCTCGATCATGGGAGCCGATTATGGAGAAACTCAAGTTACACAACGTAGTCATGGTTATCTCAAAGGTGAAGTACATGGAACAGCTCGGAAGGTCAAGATAATTGTATAACTTGGGTAGTACCAAGTAGGTCTCTTGATGATAGACTATGCAAAAAGATTTTTGGGCCAATGAGAAAGAAGAACCAACAAAGGAACTCAATGGAGCTAGTTTCAACGGCCATGTGAAGGAGATCACGAATGAGATAAATCACACGATGTGGACCCAACTTGGCCCAGACTAAGTTATCAACATTTCTCGGTTAATATATTGGTCATGGGAGTAATGAAATAGTTAGAGGAACTGAGCCACATAAGAATATGGCAAGCCCGGTAGTTGAGTTGAATAGCTTAGTCTTTATATTGTAAAATGACATCCGAAGTTTGTGAGAGTGTGAACAAAAATTCAATGTGTTTAGGCCAAGTTAATAGGATCTTAGGTCATTAAGGAACATGCCAATAAGCTAGTGCAAAATAAAAAATCAATTAGGGTTTAGTTGAGGCTGAATTGGGGGCAGTGGAGATAGAGAAACCCACTCACTTTACCGTTTGAATTTATGACTCATTGCGAAGGTTAGTGTGTTTAGAGCTCGTATGATTTAGGTCAAAACCATCTGGAAACTTGGACAGAGCTCAAGTCAAGCATTAAGCCATTAAGATTTTTTCGAGTGAGCTCATAACGAGGTAGAGGAATATTTGTGTCGCTAATTCGAGGGGATGAGATCGGTGAAGAACACATGTTAGACATTGACAGTATGGTGATTAGATCAAAAACTCAAGGCTTGTTCAAGGGATGGCTCATTTGAGCCAAAGGAAGATCAAGCTCGATCATGGGGAGTTGATTACGGCATGGAAAGGGAGTAGCTTAGTTTCAAGCTCGGTAGCTAAGGAGGAATATCTCGGTTGACATAATATGAATCAGAATTAAAAGGAAAAATTCTAAGCCGAGGAAGAGACTCATGGCTATTCCATGAGCTAGTGGCAAAGCAGGAAACTGGAACCAACTCACCTAGGATGTGCATGAGTAATTTTTCCTCCAAATTTCAATAATCCACCATTATGGACTCATGGGATTTCGTGGTGTGGAAACCATGCCAAGATCGACATGGGAAAAATGGTGATTGGGCTCAAGGTCTAAGAGGGTGGAAACACAAATGTCATCAAAGGATCCTAATTCGAATCATGTGGCAATTTATCTGGTAAGCATGGGGTAAAAATTATCATTTGAGAAGCAATAAAGGATGAGCCTGAGTATTTTAGCGGTGAAACCATGAATGGGGCTTAGTTAACATTGAAACATCCAAACTCAAGCATACGGGGTAACACTTGGAGCTCACCCAAGGAACTTGGGAGGATGGAGGAAATGACATGAGAAGTGCTTGTTGAAACAAAGTTTGGTGGTGAGTTCTATGTGGAAGGAATAAACACGGAGAAGATTCAATGGCACAAGGGGATAGCTTGGAGTGAGCTCGAGAGTAGAATTTCTTAGTCATTGGGTCAGGCTCATAGCAAGGGTGATGTCATAAAAAATGATGGAACTCATTTAAATAGCTCACCAAGAGATGAACGATTACTCTGTTGTATTGGAGGTTGTATTCGAGCATGAGTTAAAACTGGTGGGTTTACAAAGTTTAGGGAGCTCGGTGCGAAAGCTCACTCAAGCACATATCTCATTAGGAACAAAGTTCAATCGTAGGAGAGCTTGTCATGTTTGATGGTGGAGATAACATGAAACTCAGTGGAGATCTCTCAAGGTGAGGAACTAGGGTTGGAGAGTTATAGAAAGACTAGCTTGATACGGGGTGAGGTGAATATCTCATTCACCAAGCAAACCAATGAATAAGACTCAGTTGATTCATAATCAAGAACGATATAGCACTCACCATGAATGAAGTGGATTTGACCATGATAATATGAAGTAGCTCATAATGTTGAGCTTGTAGCTCGAGAGGAGCCAAGTAGCTTGGTCAATGCGTTCGGGGAAGAAGAGATCGGTTTGTAATTTGAGCTAGGTCAATGAAGGAGCTCGATCTTTGCTTTAAGTTTAGTTGTGGTTAAAATGAAAATTCATTCAATGAAGATCTCGAAAATCAGGAATAACTCAACATTCGCATGGGTGGTGAGCTCGGTCAACTTGGTTCAGGGAGCTTGTGCGGGCAAGTGAGTCATTACGTAGCATGTTGGTGAGATAGATATGGAAACCTAAGGCAACTTGGTCACAAAGTGGTAGGAGTTCAACCCGGCTTGGTCATGGCATTAGGAGTTCAACTCGGCATAGATCTCGTGGAAGAGTAGTGGTTGCAGTGGTAGGAGTTCAACCCAACTCAGTCGCGGTTAGGATTTCAACTCAGCAGAGAGCTTGTTAAAGAGTAGTGCTCACGGCATTAGGATCTCGGCTCATTTTTGGTTAAATTCGGAGGATCTCATGACCAACTCGGTGGGTTGGCAAGTGAGCCAACCACCAAGTTAGTCCATTTTTACAAATCAAAGCCTCTTTAAGATAATCCAATTCAAAAGGGCCCACCATTAATTTTAATTAATTTTATATTTTTATTTAAATATTTTAATAATTATTATTATTATTATTTAAATATTCTTTTAATTAATTAAGGAGAACTAGGTCAACAGGCAATTAATTACACATGATGGAAGCTTCTTAAATTTGTTCAACGTGCCTTCAATAGGAAGCGAATTTATGAATCTTTCTTTCCTCTCTTTCAACTTTTTCTATAAATGTAATTTAGAAGCTCATTTCAAGGGGTTCCAATAGGTCGAGATAGGTTGGACAGCTTATACATCTTATAAAAGTGTGTGTTTTTCAAGAGTCCTCCTTCCTTTGTAAGTTATCCTTATATGTTGAGGGAACTTTCAAGCCTTTTTCCAAGATTGTAATGGAAACCATTTCCTCTTCTAAATGTATGATGCATTTTGTACGTTGTTGAAGTAATAAAAGTGTATGTTTTGTGACTAATCTTGGTCCTTTCATCCTTCTATACTTCTTTATGCCTTTTCTCATGCTTGTAGGTACACCGTGAAAGTTTATGTTTCTATTACAGGTTCTTGGAGTTCTGTTCTTATCAAGTGGTGAAGCATTACATGCAGTTGAGTTATGGTGCTTGTTCACCCTTCTCAAGTTCATCCTTCCTCACTGGAAGACTAATAACTTTTTTTTCGATTGATTTTACAAAGGGAACGTGTGCTTCCTAATATGTGCTATTATTTACCCTCTCTAAGTTGCGGTACGTGAAGTTGACTTGTGGTGCACACACCCTCTTCAAATTAACCCTTCTTGAGTCTAGAAATACCCTTTATTTGGTGCATCACCATCCCTAGTATAGTTTCATTTCTTGTAATTCTCTTTCCCGAAAACCCATGAAAATGTTAGCATAGGTCTAGATAACCATTTTATTTCACTAGGAGTAGTATAGTGCTTAGTTTAAGAAGAGGAATATGGCCTTCTCCATAGGTTCACGTCGAGCCCAAGTTCCACAAATTGAGAGGTGATCCCATGTGTTTGAATCACACCAAACATATCTTTCACATTCTAGCCAATTGGAGGGTGCAATGATATGGCGACAAAAAATTATAAAAGGCTCCATAATCTAATATAAGTCTTCATATATAAAGCACTGGTCCTAAGAATTTATGTATAGGAAGATCTATATGATTTCCCTTGTTTACATGCTAGCCTGAATCATCGTTGATGATTTATGGATCTGTAAATCCTTTTGTAGAAAAAGGTAATTTGACATGTTCTATTTTTTCCCACTTAACATTAAGGGGGAGTGTTGGGGTGATAATGCCAAGTGGGATATCTACCACTACTTTACATCCCATATTATTTTAAATTTTTTCATCAAAAATTTATTATGAGTTTTCCACATTTAAGAGTGAAGTGGCGTGGCTGATTCAAACACCCTATATTGATTAGGGTGATCCCTCTCGGCATTGGCTATGAAAAATTATTATATTTGTACCAGACATATATCAAGATAGATATCGGATTAGTAAGATCATTTGATGATCGAGTGCATTGTATTTGCATAGCATGGAATGATCAGTAAAAATATCTTTACAATTATACTTGTGAGACAAAGAATTGAAGTGGAAGTGTTGGGTAAAACTTGTATCCGAGATTATTAATACAGGCAGTGCTTTACTATAGTGAGTTTTTCCTTCAAGTTTACCCACTATAAATCTTGTGTTTTTTTAATTATTGGTAAATATTTTTTTGAAAGGGACTATACCCTTGTATACAAAGAGGGCCTAAAAGCTAGAATAGGAATTAAAAGCACCACAAAAAGGATCAAGATCTAGATAAGTCATAAGAACCAAAGGTAACCAAAGAGAAGTTACCACAAAATAGCTAACTAGTTCGAACACTGTAGAAAAGCAGCCAAAAAACAACAAAAAAATAGCAAAAAACACGAAGGAAGGCAGCATCAGCAACGAAGCTCCACATTTACTTCTTGGCGGCTTTGGCAATTCTGGATTTGATAGTTTTCCAAGAGGTAAACAAAGCCAATGTCATCATGTGAGTAAGGTCTGAAGCATCCAGCTTTTCAATGGTCTATTTGCTTTCTTTTTCTGTGCCCCATAGAGTTGTTGGGATTTCACTGAGAGCAGAGATGCTGCGGACATGTTGCTCAATGAAGTCCTCGATTGCACTAAAAATAGCCATATTATGGTCATGACGATTCTTGGCTTTCCCTAGATGGTTGTCCAGGGAGTTTAGTTTTTTATAAATATCCTCAACTTGTTTATTGTCAAGATCAACCTCCTCCTCCTTCTTCCTCTTACCTTTTTTCTTAGGCAAGTTTTTAACTTCATCTTTCAACAAAGCAAGTGTCTTTTTTAAGGCTTCCAGCCTTTGTGTGGAACTATTGGTATGCACAACCTCATGCAAAGTCAAAGATTTGCTAATATGTAGTAAATCTTGTTTTACTTGTCTCCTTACTCGTCTATTATTTACTTTCAGCTCTTGTTATTACATTTTGTATTTGTACATCGTAATCTATAATCTTTGGCAATTTATATTATGGATTTATAATTATTTTATTATACATTCCTTATAAATCATGACACCCAGAGAGAGATGATTCCAACTTCAAAGGTAACTTGCCAATTTTTTAATGCTTTGAAAACTTTCCAGAGAGATTTTTAGTGGTTGGTAAAATGGAGGGAGGGGGTATTTATTTCCAACTACCCAACCAACCAAATGGTTACATTGTTTGATTAAATTAATTGAAATATTTTAACCTGCTCTGGTACCATGTTAGGATTGAGTAATTAAAAATTACATAATAATGAAAGAACATTAAATTAAATAAAATTCACAACACATTAGAGCATATAAAATAAATTATAGTGAACACGAGATATAATGTGGAAAAACCCCAAGGGGTAAAAAACCATGATCAAAGAGAAATTTTCCATTAATCGAGAAACATAGTACAATCCAGTAAATCTCCTTCCCTCACTTCTCTCCCAATCAAATTCACCCAATGTGAATAACCAATATGACCCACGATCATATTTATTTGACCCCACAGGTCACAAACCATATTAAGTGATGGGGTGTGATTAAATAGAACCCTGATTTAATATATATTGATTAATTAATAACCAATTAAATATAAACAACTAATTTTAAATTAAATAACTAAGAAAATATGTATTCTTAATTATTTAAATACAAACTAAGGTTTATAAGCAATTAATATT
The DNA here is from genome assembly GCA_018340775.1 of Taxus wallichiana var. yunnanensis. Classification (NCBI taxonomy): domain Eukaryota; kingdom Viridiplantae; phylum Streptophyta; class Pinopsida; order Cupressales; family Taxaceae; genus Taxus; species Taxus wallichiana. The sequence continues at coordinate 43,219,437 of CM031235.1, forward strand.
ACATTCTAACATAATCTAACCATGGTGTTCTATCCACGTGCATTAGTTTTATGCATGCCTTCCATGATTCCTTGAACTATTCATATTGTGTGTACGATTCTGCATGGTTTAAAATCCCATGAATTCATTTCACATTTCCTTTAATGGAAACACTCTCCCTCTTAATGAGTTTGAAGCTTTGTTGGACCTCCTACTTCTATGCTTCAACATAAATGAATAGATTTGTAAGAGATCCACCTACTTCATGTGCCTCTGACTCAACTTTTTTCTCGACTATTGATAACTTGCAGCATTTGATGATCCATGTACAAGACAAACTTTCTCAAAAACAAGTAATGCCTCCACTTCTTTAATGCTTGTACAATTACACAAAGCTCTTGATCATAAACCGAGTATATCTTCTTAGCATCATTCAAATTTTCACCGAAGTAGCCAATAGGTGTCCCTTCTTGACTCAACACTATGCATATGGTTATTCCACTTACATTTAAATCATCTTGAAAAACTTCATTAAAACTTGGAAATTCCAACAACACTTGTGATGTAATTCTCTACTTCAATTCATGGAAGTTACACTCTAATTATCCTGTCCACACAAAATATTTACAATCTCCTTTCATTTTCTCTATGATCACTACACACACTCCACTAAAATTTCTAATGAACTTCTTACGAAATCTCACTAACCCATGAAAACTTCATGCCTCGGTCATATTCGTAAGCAACGGAAACTCAACTATTACAAGTACCTTTCTAGGTCTATTCAAAATCCATCTTGAGATATCACGAAGCATAAATATACCAAATCCTTGTGCATAAATTTGCATTTCTTTATGTTCACCGGTAGCATTTCCTCTTGCAAGCGCTTCATCACCTTACGTAGATAATCCAAATGGTCTTCTCTTGTTCTAATAAACACCAATATATCATCTAGATATGCAATCAAAAATTTCCCAAGGAATGGCTTCATCACTTTGTTCATCAAAAAAAGTTTAACCCAAATGGCATGACCCAGCCACTCATACAATTCTTCTTTTATCTTGAATTTTTTTTACACTCATCTCCTTCTTCAATGAAATTTTTTTGATAGCCACCCTTCGATCAATATTTGAAAAATATTGTGCCCCACTAGGTAGATCCATCATATCATCCATCCTTGGTAATGGAAACATGTACTTGATTGTGATCTTGTTGATGGCTCTAGAATAAACACACATGCACTATTATCCTCCCTTATTTTGTGTTAGTACTATGGGTACCACATAGGGCTTAAATTATCACACACTATTCCTCTATAAAACTCTTGCACTTTCCCTTGCACCTCCGCATTCTCCTCTGGAGTCATCCTATATGTTGTTTTGTTTGGAAAACTTGACCCTAGTATCCAGTCAATCTTATGATTTATATTGTGCACTAGTGGTAATCCTTGCAACAAGTCCTCTATCACTATGTCCAAAAACTCCTTTAACATTCCATGCACTTCATTTGGAATATCCTCATACTTTTTCAATATTTGGGAACTTCCTTGAGCACAAGCGTGTAACATGCTTTCTCTTCTTCCACTTCTTGCAGAATTCCTTCCTAACATAAACAAAACTCTTGTGCAAAATCCACTTTGTGCACTTTGCCTTCATCTTTTCCTTCAATGGTGACAAGTTAAAAATATTTCTATCTTTTATAATGTGAATAAAATTTGTGCGCCCATCATGGAAATCTTCTCAATTATAATACCATGGCCTTCTTGAAAAAAAAGGAAAATAACTATCCACATCACATTACACAATAATTCATCACAATATTTCCTAATTTGGAACTTGACTAAACACTTCTCATTGACTAAGACTAGGTGCCCTTTACTGCAACCACGATACCTTATAGGGATAGGAATATACAATATACTTTATCCCTAATTTCCCACCATCTCATTAGAAACCATATTTCCCATGCTCCCACTTTTGACAATAACCTTCCAACACTTTCCTCCCAACTTACATACAATCCAGAACAAAAATTTATTTTTACAAGTTCATTTTCCCTTTGTGTAATCTTCAAAAACACTTTTCTTTTCATCAAATCTTCTAAGTGCTTTGGTTCTTTAGAATGCTCCATGGATCTTCTTGACTCGTCATCTTCATGCGCTACATGAATTCCAAATTTTATGTGCATACTCTTGACATCACTTTGTGCACTTAGACACTAAAATGTGTGATGTCCAACTGTTCCACACTTGAAACATGTTTTGGAGAATCCTCTTACATTGCCTTAGATAAATATTTTGTGCCCCCTCGATGAGTAAGATGTTATTTTTCATGTTTTACCATTTTTACACATTTTTTTACTTCTACACTCAACCTCTTGTGGCTTGTTATATCCAATACCCCTTCTACCTCTACCACACACATTATGGATTCCTCTTCAAGAAGCGCTCGACTTTTGGGCACCATCATTTCCTCTGCCTTCAAGACTAGATGATAATCCTCCTCTATAGTTAAAATGTGCATGAGACTCGAATCTTCTTATATATCAAACCTTAATCCATTTACATATCTAACAACCTTATCTTTGTTGACTTTATTATGTCCAGGACCTTATCATGACTTTATGAAACTCCTCGGTGTGATCTTTAACCAAAATGGTGTTTTACTTCAAGTTTTTCAACTTCTTAAAAAACACATTTGGTAATTAGAGGGTATAAACTTACTCTTAATATTAGTGATAATTCAATCCCAGATCACACTATCATGGTTTTATCTTATCTAGAGTGTTCATTTTGTATTTCCTTCCTCCATAGTTTTACGTATTCTTTCAACTTAAATCTACACTACTTTTACATATCATGGGTTTGTTATCTCTTCAAAATCAAAAATTCCTCCATACATGTGAGCTAATCTATGAATTATTTTGGATCCAATATTCTAAAAAATGATGGGACATCCATTTTATATCTTCAACCCATTCTAGAATATCTCTTAATAATTGTGTTTCTCCAACATCTATGGATTCTTCTTCTTAGTCTTCGCCTCCAACAATTATTTTATTTTTCACACCTCTTGTTACTCCTTCTTCATTACTTTGAGCATATTTTCCTATGAATCCTTGTGTTTGACCTTATTCAAATACCTTGAGCCTAGCCCTTATACCCCTTAACTCATTCATAACTTGTTTTATCTCCCTCGTGATAGTTGTGTTCACTACATTTTCTACAAATGTTGGGAATATGTCACATGGTTTGAGTTTACCATATGGTAAATATCATTTACTTACGGTTACATTGTTTGGTGTAAATTATGCAGCCTAGAATTGTTAGTTAACACCTAGTCACACTAGCACATCACTCAGCCTAGGCTGAGCACTCACCCAAAGCGCGCAAAGGTACCGGGTCCCTCTTTAAAGGTTGTAAATAGAATGGTGGCATGAAAAAGTAGTAAACATATATTTTTAGTAACTAATCCATCTATTCATCATTACACTTAACCAGATCTATAAGTGCTTAAAGGTAAATCATCATGAAAGTAATAATATGCATTGATAAAACACATCAAACATTGTTTGTTCGGTCAATTTTCTTTATCTATTCATCGTACCAATAGTACAGAAGCTTCATACAATACTAGGCATGCATGCATGGATCTGTTACAATCTATCCAGTCACATGTACTCATGTTTTTCTCATTCTTCAAAGCATGTGTCTCTATCTATCTATATATGTCCTAAGTAATTCATTACATATATATAGGGTGGGGAACTAGCCCTTCACCACTTAACTCTACCAGAAATAGGTCGCATGCTAATAACATACCACATGCCTTTTTACAACTATAGCCATACATGCAAGTATATTATCTATAGATCGCTAATAGTTAACTACAGTGGTGGATCTATTCTTAGCTTATGCCCATGCAAGAGTGAGTTGTCATGCTCCTCAAAGAATCTCCACGAAGAGTGGCATGCAAATCTTGGCATCACTTTGTGTGCTCTACATGCCAATCTCTAAGAATAGACCTAATCTCCAAAATCGGCTAAGTCCTTGAGATTCTGACTCTACACCTCCACGTGTGACGCCTTCCTATACCTTCGCACTTTTGCTCTTGTGTTATTCTTCTGCATGGACTCTGTGTGCAAGTTCAACTAAGTGTTTTCTCTTATCAACATTACCCCACACTAATCTCATTGTCACCCCAACAATGGCAATGTCCAAAACTTATACAAAGAATGGATAAATAAAGAATGGTTGAATAAATAATTTTGAATAAGGAATTTTGAATAAGGTATACACAGCTAACAAAACTATTTAAGCCTCAGGCCCCTCCATCTCATCCTGAAGCAGCAACTCTAGATATTCTTCTTTGATATCTACTTCCAGGTTCTCCCACGCCATTAGCGCCACTCCTGTCTGTCTCAGGCACATCTACAATGATGGACTGCAGCTCTTCCATGGTGAGTTTCCCTTGCTCATTTTGTATCACAAGCATTACGCTTGACATAGAGGTTTGCACCCCTTCTAATACATCCATCTTCTGAGCAATGAGCTTTCCTAGCTCCTCCAACCTCTCCTTATGTGGTGCCTATGCCACAGCTAGTGCCTCACACTTTTTCTTTACCAGGACTAAGCATTCAGCGTGGCCTAGGGAAGCATCCTTCATCACCTTGTGTACTTCATTTTCTTCCTCCAAGGTTTTTATCGCGATCAGCACATCTGGGGTTGTGCATATTGTTAGCACATGATCGGATTTCTTGAGCTCATCATGGGTGGCTTGTAGTAGGCCTTCATAAGTAGCAATCTTCCTGTACTGCAGCCTGTACCTTTTGTCTTTTCCCAAAGTCCTTGGGCTGTGAGGATACGCGTGCCTTTTCATCTTCCAACACTAATGTTATTATTGTCTTTACATAATGCATTGCAGAAGGAAATTCTTTTGGCACTTGGGATTCCAAATGTGGGTGTACTTTGAGGACATCATCCCCAATTTCCTCTGCCATACTAACAAAAGTGTCATATTTCCTCTTAATCAAATCCTTTTCCTATACAAGGCACGCTATCTCCACATCCCTGGCTTTCAATTTCTCCATCAGCACCTTGATGGTAGTAGATTTATCTATGTTTCTTCTTGCTACTTTGGAGGATACCTTGACCAGAGCATTGCTCACCTACTCGTCTGACATCACCATTGGTTTGATTGTCATGTGGTATGTTTTAGGTGCCTTCTTCAACCACCTTGACGCGCATGATTCTTCACCGACATCAAATTCGGGCTCGTCCATATGTGTGTGCATAGACCATGAAAGTTGCTTCCTTGTGCGCAAAGTTACCTTGTCCTTGTCCATGAGTGCCCATCCAAATAAATCCTTCTACTCGATGGTGCTCTAGAACCGAGTGTGAATAATCAGCTTTGGGTCTTCTGCGTACCCCATGGTATGTGCCTTGGCATCCTCCCCTATTCGACGGGATCTGGGCCCTCTTGGAATGGCTGCATCAAGGTTAGGAATACCAGATGTATCCCCACCCTTGTCTTGTGTAGCCTCTGATTGATCCCCTTCTTCTCCTTCCATCTTCTCCTCCTTGTGTTGAGGCTCTTCTTCAGTTGGAGAGGAAGGCACCTTCTCCTCAGACTCTTCTGTCTCCTCACTCAGCCTGAGTTTTCTTCATTTCTTCTCCTCTGGCTCCTTCACCTGTGGGGTTTCTCCTTACACCCTTGTGCGCTTAAACACCTTCTTAAATATTTGTGTGCCCTGCTCCTCCCCCGTAACTCCTTCTCCCTAGGGAGTTGTCACGTGCTCCCCCTCCTGGCCAGATGGTTGCTTCCTCCTTCGAACCAGGCCGCCACTATCTTCGTGTTCTTCATCCTCTTCCTCATCATCTTGCTTGGGCGTAGAGGGCCTAGGTGCCAGAATGTTCTCCATAGTATGTTTTCCCTTCAGCGGCCCTGAAGCATGAATTTGTTCTCCATGTACTTGTTATTCTCCATTTTAGGCTTCAGTTGGAGGTATATTAGCATAGACCGATATCCATAATGGCCATTGTTTCTGGCTTAATGCTCAAGATCTCTGAGATGTTATTCTCATTGTATGCATTCCTCCCTAGATATCCATATGTCTTCCATAGGGTGTGATATTCACATTCCACCTTGTCTACATTAAACACCAACCTCCGTGTGTTGGTGAACCGATGAACTGCAGACTTGGAAGTATTGCATGGGAAATGCATATGGCAGCTTGCACCAGGGGCTCCATGACCCATCTATCATTGGAAAGCATGCAATATAGAAGTGCTGGTAGACTGAAAATTGTACCTATTTCCCTAGGACCGAAGGAAAGTCCTTGGGTATATGCCATTCTTCTCCAAATGCCACGCGGAGCCTATCATACCACATCTCTGCTCACTCCTTCACCTCTTCTGTCATCGATCCCTTGTAGAGATACTTGTTGAATCACTCAGCTGGAGACTTGTTATTTATGGGGTATTCCCATATATTCTCTTTTGGGCCATCTGGTACCCCAATCTCCATGAAGACCAAACTTAGTAGGATGCAGCCAAAACTTATCTTATTCCCTTTGCACACTTCCTCTACGTCTACTCTGCAATGAATTTGGTGATGTTATAAGTGGTTCCTTCTGACATGCACTTGGCCACATGTAACCACATAGAATTAACTTGGGACCAACATTCTTGGTCATTCAATTTTATGGTTAGATGTGCTCTTTACTGTCTTATTGGAAAAATTTTCAATTTGTCAATGTCCATCCTATGTGGTCCTTTCTAATAGCCCAGCCTCCTTCGTGTCTCCAAGATGGCACTTTTGTCAGCTAAGTCGGTCTTAATATCTTCACCCGATGCCCATAATCTAGTAACTGTGGCAATAAGGATGGGTGTCAATCTTACCCTCCATCCTGTAAAGTAGAAGAAGTCCTCATGGACTCAACTCATCAGCCATTTATACAAGGGTGCATACTTTCCAAAGTATGGAAGCTCATAAATTTGGTAGACACCATTTCCTTTTAGTAGCTTTTCCTGGCATCATCATATATCGGCATGCCATCCTCAGTGCACCTGTTCGTTTGAGAAGTGAGGAGGTCATCTAATTTCTTCTGGTTTTCATTGGTCCGGTGATTGTATTCACTTATCTTACTTTGTCTTATGTGGGTATTCCATTCCTACCCCACAATAACTTCCTCAGGGTACTACATTTCAGAAAAATTTCTCTCTGGGGCCATCTCCTCCTCTTCTTCCACCACCACCTTCTTCTTTTCTTTTACCGATGTCACTTTCTTCTTTGGTGTCATTCTTCTTTTAGGGTTTTGTTGTCTAGATTTTTATGCTGTAAGTTTTTCGTGGTTTGCTTCAAACCCTACTTGATCCAACCGTGCCCTAATTTGTAATCACGAACTTGCGCACCCTAGCTCTATTTTGTTACTCTGCTTCATTAAACCCTTTTCCTAGGGGATTCAAGCCCTTCCAATAAGTAGATATGTCTTTCACGCTTGGTTCACTTGCTTCGTACCTTGGATCGGTTAACTTATGCTATTTGTGTGTAGGTTATTTGTCGAATTCTCGTAGTTACAAGGGTAAAAATTAAATCGCATCCTGTCCTTATATAGATTTCTACTTTTTGTTGCATTAATTACTCCTCCACCTACCAAATTCTCCTCATTTATTACCCATTTTTATCATTTCCACATGGTATATCTTCACGCCAAAAGCTATAACCTTCTAGCACACCTCTTTACCCTTTGTCACAGACTTCTCTTCAGTGCACACCCTAGCACCAGTACCTCATCACTACATGATCTCCTAGTAATTACCATGGCCACCGCTTACCTCACGTTATATGTTCCATCATCCATCTTCATCCTTTCTTATCTTGAGAAGCAATCTTTTGTCAGTTACCCTTAGCAACCTTCTTTCTCAACACCCACAACATGACATCTTCACAGCATATACCTGAGAGTCACCAACAATCCACCCCACATGAAAAGGATGTGCAGTCCTCGTGCATCAACATGCTTCATATTGTAGTTAGTTTCATGTGCGCAAGCGCACTTATTACACAAACAAGAGCTAAAATTGACAAAGCATAGCGACAAGGAAAGAAATACATTAAGGAAATGCATAAAGGGAAACCTAATTTATCTGGCAATACTACCTTATTACAAACACCAAGAAGACTTATTTATAGTAGGGATTTAACCTACTCCTGTTAAAGTAACCGGCAACCTTGTGCCATCAATTGTTTCCAACTAGAAAGCACCTGACTCAAGTATATGAGTGATAACATATGGCCCCAACCAATGCACCTTGAGCTTTCCTGGATGGTGTAGAAACTTGGAGTCATATAGAAGTACCATTTGTCCCACCACAAGTTTCTTATCCCTGATGTGTCGATCATGCCATGCCTTTTGGCGCACTTTCTCCTATTTCTGACTCCGTTGTACGATGGCTCGGTGCTCATCTAGTTGAACCATCTTTGCAATCTGTTCTTCCAAGGCTTGCTCATTAGCTAGACCTCCAGTGTGCGCAATGCGCAAAGAAGGTAACATAAATTCTATAGGAAGAATAGCTTCCGTGCCAAACACCAATTGAAAAGGTGTGGCTTTGTTCAATATTTTGTATGTTGTTCTATAAGCCCAATCTTTCCTTCCAACATCACAAATCTTGGTCAATGTGTGGCTAAAAATCTTGTTAAAATCCTTAGTAGTCCCATTTGCCTAAGGGTGATAGGGTGTAGTTTTATGGTGGCCAACCATAAACTCATCTAAAAGAATTTGTATCATATCATTTGAAAAACGTGTGCCCCTATAACTTGTTAAAATTAAAGGACAGCCATACCTTGTAAGAACATTCTCCCATAAGAACCATGTTGTTGTAGCCATTATACAGTCCTTTGTAGGTGTTGCTTCTGCCCATCGGGTAAGATAATCTATACAAGTGATGATATAGTGCGATCTAGTCCTACGCGTGGCTGGTGAAATAGGCCCGACAAAGTCAATTACCCATTTCTCAAAGGGTTCTACACTTGTTATTGGTTGTAGGGGCATCTCATCCCTTTGTCCTGGTCGACCAAGATGTTGAAAATGGTCACATGTCTTACAATACTCTTTACAATCCTTGTACAATGTTTCCCACCACAATCCAAATAAGTAAGATCTTGTGCACTGTTGCATCACCTGCATAGTGGCCACCTGTAATAACACCATGTGCTTCTTCCATTACGTCCTTTCATTCATGCTTCAAAACACAATGGCGTAACACCTCATATCTACCTAACTTGTATAAATCACCACTAATTAACATGAATGGTGTTGCGTGAATAGAAAGTTGTTTCTTCTCAAAAGCCTTCATGCCTTCTACGGTACCATACCAATCCTTAGAAAGATAGAAATGCCCTCCACCTCGATGGCGTACGTTGTAACCTATACATTTGTGTATCGGGCATGGTATCTTTTATTGTTTGTGCCTCTTCTCCTGATTGAATTCTAGATAAGTGATCTAGTCCAGAATTGCTTTTTCCTGGTTTTACCATAACCGTAAATTGAAACTCTTGAAATAAGAGTATCCATCGGCATATGTGCCCTTGTAAAATGGGCTTGTTCACCAAATATTTTAATGCCATGTGATCTGTATAAAACACAAATGGTGTAGCCAACAAATATTGATGAAATTTTTGCAAGGCATAGATCATGGACAAGGCCTCACACTCTGTACAGGTATAATTCTATTCTGCAGGAGTCAACTTCCTACTAGCAAAGAAAATGGGATGATCAACAATACCTTCTCTGGTTGAGCTAAGACAACACCAATGGCTATGCTAGAGGCGTCCACATGAACATGAAAAGGTTTATCCCATGAAGGAAAACATAAGATAGGTGTGGTAGTAAGTTTCTTCTTCAATATCTCAAACACGCACTACTGTGACTCCCCCCAGTAGAATGTACCTTTTCCTAGAGAAATTCTTCCAAGGGCATGGCAACTTTTGCATACCCTTTTATAAACTTCCTGTAATACCCAATATGACCCAAAAATCCATGCACCTCGTCTTTGACTAGGTGGCATGTTTAAGCCAATGGTGACTGTAACTTTAGCTGGATCAACCAGCAACCCTTCCTTACAGATAATATGTCCTAAAAGTGTGCCAAAGGGAGTATCAAAGATGTACTTCTTGATGTTTAATGAGATACTCAACTGTCGACATCTTTCAAACATGAAGCTCAGATTGTCACAATGATCCTTAATTATCCCATAAATGATCTAATCATCAAGATAGACCTATAAGAAGTTATAAATAAAATCTTTGAAGGCTTATACCACTATCCTTGAAAATATAGCAGGTGCATTCTTTAATCCAAAGGGCATCATAGTATAGGCAAAGCTTCCCCATTCAATAGTGAAGTTGGTCTTCTCTTAATCTTCCAGGGCAATCCTAACCTGATGATACCCTAAAAACCCATTTGTAAATGAATATATTTCGTGCCCAGCCACTCCTAATATTTCCTCTGTGAATGGCGTAGGAAAGGGATCTGTAACACATGCTGCATTCAACTCCCTATAATCAACACAAATTTGAATCCTCTGTCCTTTTTATGCTTATCACCATGGGACTGACCCATTCTGATTCATCTAATGGTCGAATGATCCCAGATTTCAACATCTTGTCAATCTCCTCCTTTACTTTCTCATGCAAATTAGGATTCATCCGATATGGTCGCTTCCTAACAGGGCACGCACCTTCCTTGAGCTTGATCTTCATTTCTCCGAGTGATATATGCACACCTTTAAGTTCATGGTATCCTCTTGGGAATAAGTCCTCATAGTCTCGAAGTAACTCTATGATCTTTGCTACCTCTAATTCTGACCAATAATCCCCAATTATCACCTCCTTAGGTTCAGCTTTTGTGCCTATATTTACTTTTGTTGTCTTCATAGGTTCATGATATGCACACGCATCTACATCCACACTGGATAACACTTCACGTGTTCCATGTGAATGATCCACATCCAAGTGCTCAACTTCCTCCTCATCAATTATGTAAACCATCTTCCCCTTATCTTTTTCCAGAGAAGTGCGCTCAAGTAATATGATATCATCTTCTTCATCCATAAAATGTGCCCTGTCTCTATCTCACCAAATAATTCCTGAACAAGTTCTTCTACTTTCCCACTATCTCCCATGGTTAAGCACTTGATAAAGCTTAAAGTTATGTTCACTGGTGGCATAGATGAAAAGAATTCAAAAGTTTGGATCATCCCTGTAGTCAAAGTTTTCCAATTGCCAATGTCGCGATGTAATTTAGCATAGACATACCAAGCACACACGTAACCTTGTAGAGTAGAATAAAATAGATGCACCCAAAGTAAGGGTGGTAATACTTCCTATTCTACTGTCTAGAGTCCCTCACACTGTTGGAAATGATTTTGAGCAGGTTGATCACCATGATAAGGGCTTATTTCTGTAGGTGCATTACTTCTGGAAAACCTAGTTGATAAGGCGGTCCTAATCGTTCCCCATTCTAAGAGATTATCCCTATGGACTACCCACCAACACATGGCCATCCCACCCAAAGTATATGATAGCATATCTCATCATTTAAGCTGGTCAACCTAGTTTGTTTCCATGACCTGTAAAAATCCAGCCAAATCTTCAGATCCAGTATAGCGGGTACTGTGTGACCTATACATCAAATAGAGTGAAAACCCATTTTGTAAGTAACCGCATGCTTAACTTCACGCCCACCAGTTCATAAGTGCCATGAGCCCAATTATCACAAGCAATACTAGTAGTATCGCTGATTGACTGAGAATCTTCCCAATGAAGGATTCCTTCCTTAGATGGATCATTGACCTCTGGGTCCTGAATAGTGTGCATATAGATTCTGTTCAAGTCCTCTTCGCTTAAAGGTTCCACATATGGCATGTATTTCCCATCTCGTTAATGGTATTATGACACTTTTCTCCTTGTTCTCAAATATGATATACCCCTTGTTAAACCTCAAATTTTCATTGTTCACATAACACCAAGGGTGACCAAGCGAGATCTCGGGAAGCTATCGCTTCCGCAAGTGTTAGTACTTCAAGTCTCCTATGAACTTGGCCCCTTTTATAGTGATAGATGCATCCTTCAAAACTCCTATGGGAGTAGCTTTCATTCTGTTTGCCATGAACAATACATTAGATGATGGCTGCAATGGGGGTCTCCCCATTTGTTCCCATACATCTAATGTAAGTACATTTACTTACACCTATGTCAATCAAGATATTGCTCAACAACCACCTGTCCACAACAAAGATTCAAAGTGATCTCCTTGTCATAGTCAATGTTATCGGGGGGAAGATTCACATGAAGTATTTATCTCTTAGTTTCAGTTCCTGTGCATGGAGTATTCCCTTTCAACCAATTTCCTAATAAAGGAATAATATTCTCCTGGTGCAACATTCTACATACCTCTCTAATGTCGTCAATATCCGATGGGGCCTGTTCTGTATCCTTGTGCTCCAATTTTTGAGACTGCTCTTTTAAACCTTTTATCTCACCTTGAAGGCTCCTAAGGACCTCCATTGTTTCCTAATAGACTTCTTTCTGATGAGCTAGATCTAGATATCTAGCATGCAAAACCTCCTCCCTAGTGATTGTCGATTCTGTTGCAACACCTCTCTTGCGCATGTTGTCCCAGCTCATGTGGTTATCTTGAGTGTTCTTGCTTTTAGGTTACGGTGCTAAGTTGGGCATCCACTACTTCTCTATCGTGTGCTAGATTCTAACCATCCCCGTGCCCTTGTTTTATTGCTTTTGCTAATTACTGAGATGCTCATACAAGTCCAGACACTCTTCATAACCATGCCCCTTTCCATAAAATGAATAGGAAATATTTTGTAGGCATTTGCACCTATAATGGTCAGGTGAACCACATGTATAGCAAGTTCCTCGAGGGAATTCACTCCTTGCTCCACCTCGGCCTCGTCCTCCATATCTGCCTTGATATCCTTGTCCCCTATCACGAACCCCTTCAAACCTTCTTTCATTCCTTTCATAGCGCATTTTATTATAATCCCTATCCTGATGCTCATTCTTCCCTTTAGAATTATCAGCCACACTCACCTGTCTTACCCCAATATCAATGGAATCATGGATCTGGCCAATCAATCTACAGTCCTTAGTATCATGGGTCGTGGACCTACAAATTTTACAAAAGGAGGATGCATTCTTCCTAATCATGCGTTGTAGTAGGGGCGTGACTAGCATCATGATTCAAATGGAAAATCTGACAGTCTAATAACAATGAATGTATAGTTCTGCAAGGGAAAATATCCTTAGTGTGCCCTTCCACTTCACAATCTATACACTAGATCCCTAAGCGCGTTTCATGAGCTGAGTTTTTCTATAATTTCTCTAACTATTTTGCCATAACTACTATCTGATCTTCCAAAAATGGACTAACTCTAGTGTCAATACTCCCAACTACTTCAGCGCATAAAGCGGCTTCTAATGCTTCATGCACGGATTGGTATAAATCTTATGCGATAGTGCTCTTTGAAATGGGGTAATCAATCCTCTAAAAACAATTGTGCATGTTGAATTACATGAATTTCATAAGAGAGTTTGGATAGAAGTGTTTTAAAGCACGCATCATACTCACGTACACTTTCAGTAGTGCCTTGATTTATATCCTTGAGTGCGCTTATACTCTTTTGCTCAAACTCTAGGATGTGGAACTCTTTTAAGAAAGCATCTTTCAATGTTGCATAGTCAATACAAGTTTGATTGGGATCAAACTTCCTATACCAGCTTGTGCCGCACGCCTGCAATGTAGTAACAAATTGACTTGCCTTGCACTCAGAGGCCATAATACCTTTTGCGCGCCACAATATTTCACACATATGAACATGCTCAGTAGCATCCTCGATACCTCTGTATTCTAGAAGATGAAGGGACATCTCCATATAAATGTTCTGGGGTTGTTGTGGGCCTTGACCACCCGACCCAGAACCTCCTTGGTTTCCTCTTCCTCCAATACCACCGAACTAGAACTACCCATACCACCCAATCCTCCTCCAGGATTTGGAATAGGGCCTATGGATGCACTCCCTTATGCCCCAATAGTGGTACTATACTGACCCCTACAGTCTGGGAAGTAGTCCCAGCTCCAGAGGTGATTCCCACACTCGGCGCGCTCATATTTTGTGTAGATGATGAGCCTGAAAACATACCCCAAAAATAACGAAGTTGTCTGTGCAATCTTGCCATTGATGTACTTGTTGTCTGACCTATTTTTGTGCTTTCACTTCCTAAATTAAAATTGTTTTTACCTGTTGTACTAGATACTAGAAAACCAAGCGCAAGGGCTAGGTCAGCAGGTTGGCTTAGATGCATGCCCATGGCCCAGGTCATATCTACTAGCATGCTTCCATGTGAGGCTAAAGAGGGTTCTCTATCATGCTTTCCTAGATGGGGGAGTTCCTGATGCTCTTACTCTTCTTCCTCCCCATGAGCCTCAAATCCTTCATGAGCCATCTCTCTCCACAACACCATCCATTCTAAAAAAATTTGTTTCTTTCATAATTCCCTTTCACGTGCCTCATCATAATTTAGCCGCCTCTCTTCCCTCTATCATGCTACCGCTAGGTCTGTCATCTTTCACCAATCTTGTTCCTACCCCCACGCGTGGAGATTTTTAGCTTTCCATGGGTTTAGCTTCCAAGTTCAATGTTACCATTAGTATTTTGATTGCCAGTGGAATACCTTGCAAATACGTCCCTCTAGGATATCATAGGAACTGGAACTCCGCTACCTCCGGGCACGAATAAGTCAAAATTGAATACTCCAAAATATAGCTGTTTAGGACACCACAAAACCAAGTATCTACCACACGATTCCAGCTTAGGTCAGCATCATATAGTGTTTGAAATTCCTCCTGTGTCCAAATAAGTGTGCGATACCTCCACTCGCTTAGATGCATATGCGCAACAACCATTAATATAATTCTACGGAAAGATAACAAAGAGGCTTTCGTCAAACTATCATCACGATTCTACTCTACCCAAGTGCATGTGCTATATCTGGATCTAGTGTCAAACCTCCATGTGTATTCTTCCTCCAAATCATGAACCCATTCTTCAATGTTCGCCAAAGTTAGCCGGTATGTCTTCATCACAAACCATTCTGAAATAACTGAAAAATAGGTCCTGCAACGGAACCAATGATGTAGCCTAGAATTGTTACTTAACACCTAGTTGCGGCTGGCACATCACTCACCTATGCTTTGAGTGACCACCAAGCACACAAAGGTAATGAGTCCCTCTTTAAAGGTTACAAATAGAATGGTGGCATGACAAAGTAGTAAACATATATTTTTAGTAACTAATCCATCTATTCATCATTACACTTAACCAGATCTATAAGCGCTTAAAGGTAAATCATCATGAAAGTAATAATATGCATTGATAAAACACATCAAACACTATTTGTTCAATCAATTTTCTTTATCTATTCATCGTACCAATAGTACAGAAGCTTCATACAATACCAAGCATGCGTGCATGGATCTGTTACAACTATCCAGTCGCATGTACTCATGTTTTTCTCATTCTTCAAAGCATGTGTCTCTATCTATCTATATATGTCCTAAGTAATTCATTACATATATATATAGGGTGGGGAACTAGCCCTTCACCACTTAACTCTACCAAAAATAGGTCACATGCTAATAATAGCCATGTGCCTTTTTACAACTATAGCCATACATGCAAGTATGCTATCTATAGATCGCTGATAGTTAACTACAGTGGTGGATCTATTCTTAGCTTATGCCCATGCAAGAGTGAGTTGTCATGCTCCTCAAAGAATCTCCATGAAGATTGGTGCACAAATATCAGCATCGAATCTCTAAGAATAAACCTGCTCTCCAAAATCAGCTAAGTCCTTGAGAGTCTGACTCTACACCTCCATGTGTGACGCCTTCCTATACCTTCGCACTTTTGCTCCTATGTTGTTCTTCTCGTGTGGACTCTATGTGCAAGTTCAACTAAGTGTTTTCTCTGATCAACAAGAAATATATAACTTTTATTTATGGGTTGTTATAAAATCTTATTATTTAGAGTGTGTATTATTACGTGAGTAACAATCACACTAATATAGGAGATGTCAAGATTATTGTTGGTGTTGTTATAGAAACTTCCTAATTTATAGGAGTTGTATATCTCTATATATTTGTATTGTATCCCATATGATTTAATGTGAAGTTGAATAAAATAAGATCATTTTCCCTGTCTAAATATGTTTGTTCTTCTTGAGTACCTCCATGTATAACCCTTATTAGCAACATATTTTCTTCTTCACTGGTTATCTCATAGTCAGCGAGTTATTAGTATTTACACTCCTTGCAACCTTCCTCTTTAAGGTTTGTATATGTTCTCTAATACCACTTAAAGGTGGGGTTGGTTAGATTGAAATTATCCTACCAATTTTTAGAGTTCAATATAATTAAAATAAACACAACCACACAAGTTTTATTAACTTAAATCCTTAATGATATTCTACAATGATCTTCCCTCTAATGGGGATATTATAATCTCAAAATTCTCTAAAATTATTACAACGGTGGTGCTCGCACTCAAGGAATCCCTCTAGCTCACAATGAATCTATATTTTCTCTTTCCTTAGCATATTTATTTTCCTTCCTAGTAACTCAGCCATCAACCCTCATAGAGCTATAAAATGTGGTTTGAACTCTACCTTTTAAAGGTGTCTCAAAAATCTTCCAAAACCTTTCCACGTGTACCCTCTCATACTTTTCATTAATGGAATTGAACTACCTTAAATGGTAGCTAAGAAAATATATTGAAGTGGCCATGTCATTTGATTATTTGATTTTTTTCCGTTTTGTCTACCATGTACTCTATTTTTTAGACTCCACCTACCTTATTGTATTTTCTTCGGTTTATCCTTTAGTGCCTTTAATCATCCATGCAATGTTTTCTTTCTATAGTTTCCCACACTAACCTTTGAAATATTTGTGCACTCCTTCACTTATTACACAATATTTTCATGCCAACTTTGTGCCTTACCAAAAATACTACACACCCATACTTTCGGAAAAACACTACATACTATTGCATGTGTCCTTCCTCATAATTATGTCACACACCATTTCGTAATAAAATTCGCAATACAAACCATTACGTAAAAACTTTTGTGCACACTTGTGTAATATCCTACATGTTTGATCACACCTCCTTAACCTTTTTACCTTAGTAAACCTTGTACACACTCCAACACTTAGTAAAATTTTGAATTTATGCGCTTTAATTATGATAGGATAGGATCAGAATAATAAAATAATATATTGATCTTCTACAATTAACATACACAATACATGGCTAATAAATAGCCAAACAAGTAGCCAAAATAACCTCCTATAATTTAGGAGTGGTAACAAACAAGGAACTAAATACGTGAAGTTGTTTCACCAACTTCACATATAATACCAAGTAATTATGAGTTGTTTCTCAATAACTCATAATACAATGTTTACACTATTAATTATTCCTAACATTCACCCCCTTAGTGTGAACATGGGGTAAAGTGTAGTTGAAACCAGAATCATATGCCTACGCATATTTTTAGGTCTGCATACTGCTCCTCTCCTCTGGACACCAGCTGCCCTCCTATACAACTGTTTCACTGACTGACACCTTCCACGCCACATCACAACACTTCAAGAGAACATATAGGAATACTCGCATGTACCAAGCAAACATACACAAATTGTTGCTCTTTATTCTGCACACCAGATAAAATAAACACAATTGGAAATAAATATGTCACCACCACAAAATGCGACCTCGTCATTGGCGACTGACAAGAGGTGCTGAGTAGCCTCCATCCTCCATTTCCTCCTACCTCCAAAGTAACATCTCGCTAACTCACCGAATTCAAATATGAAATTCAATCGTTTCCAAATTGTTTATTGTATCTTCCCTCCCGTAATGTGAAACCCTGTATTTATTCAGATGTCGGGTAACACCGAAAATGCGTCTGTGAGGAAAATTTGTTTTTTTCTTTTTAATCAATTAATTTTTGACGACACGACTTTTATACAAATTTTTTTGACATTTGACGAGACACTCTACTCTTACTAACAAGACTCCATAAAAATTAAATTCACCACTACAATACAAATTGATGTGACTCAAATATGGAGACTTTTACAATGACACAATCTAGATGACTTAACCACTAACAATGATTTTGACCTTGAATCTTATTTGAAAGTTGACACTATCTTCACAATAATTTATAATAAACTTTGACAATAACTATATTGACGACCAAATTCACATTTTTTTCATAAAATATTAAACACTATAATCAAACAACTAATTAATTAAAAAACTGTGACCTAGACAATACTTGACTTAATCGACATCAATATATACTATCTGATTAGAAACATGGAAAAAACAAGCAACCTAAAACATGGAATGGACACTAAAACAATAAATAGACTATTTAAAACTTTTCAAAATGACTTACTAAACTCCACCATTGAATTTTAAAATCTATGAAGTTCTACACAATCTGTAGCCACCATCACGTACATAGGCACATCTTGAACAACCAAGGCACCCGCAGCAACAAATGCATGGGATCCAATGCAATATAGATCCGAGCTCAGGATTGGAGTCACTGTAGGCTAAAAAATCAGATATGATGATATAGTATTCATGATCGTTGTATCTGTGAGTTGTGCACAGGTCAATACGTGGAGAGAAATTTTCAATAACAGAATCCTTAACATAAGCAAATCAAATCACAATCACCAGATTTCTGTATGAGGAGAATGAGTTTGAGAGCTTGGAGATCGATCTCAAGGACTGAGAATAGAGACTGTTCTTGTTCAAGACCATAAATAATGTGAAAGTGCTGACGCAACGTAGAGGGACGCAGATCTACAGATAGCAAAAACTTTTTATTTTCTCCAATATATGTTATTTATCTTCAAAATACAACAGATTCCGTAGGGCCACGACCAGGAATACGGACTACCGGTCTAAAACTAGTATAAAATCTGTTACGAAAGCTTCAATAATTTTCTCACAAAATCACCATTACTCAGGGCAAAACAACACAACACTGCCCTTAGAAAACATATTATTCTTGCATCGACAAATCTACCAGTTCTCATGGATCTCAAGCGCTCTGATACCAGATGACAGGATAGGATCAGAATAATAAAATAATATATTGATCTTCTACAATTAACATACACAATACATGGCTAATAAATAGCCAAACAAGTAGCCAAAATAACCTCCTATAATTTAGGAGTGGTAACAAACAAGGAACTAAATACGTGAAGTTGTTTCACCAACTTCACATATAATACCAAGTAATTATGAGTTGTTTCTCAACAACTCATAATACAATTTTTACACTATTAATTATTCCTAACAAATTCTCCCATAATGATATTACATGATGGACCTACTTCATTGAATATGTTAAAATTATTTTACTACTATTTATTTTATTAAAAATGACACACTTGCTTCCACCACTCTTATTACGAATGGATTCTATAATAATATTACTAAGGTATCTATTTATTTTCCTCCTACTATTAGTGTGCACAATGTAATTTAAAGGTCCAAGCCTCCTTTCCTCCGATCCTATCATAGGGTAGCTCTTATTTTTACACAAATTTTTGAAAAACATAAAAACATTCAAATATTCTAAAATATAAAAACTTCAAATATTTTTTAAAATACAAAATCAAGACCTACATATGACTTGATTTGTTAATTTTTCATTTTACATATGTTTTTAGTTAGTCATATGGTTTAATGGATAGCATGTTTTATATATATTCTTTACACATGTGGCCACGAGGTATCTTGAGATTGATGTAGGACACACTATATTTTACACGATGAAATGTGTTGGCCTAATTTTTCCCAATATCCTTACTAATATAGGGGCATCTCCTAAAATATTATATTTTTGTTTCAGTGTAGTTACTTTTACATCCTCATTAAGCTCAATTTCTTATAATTTTATATATGATATCTTTCGTACTAATATGGCTAACACATGTGTCTTATGTAGTGCTAACTTGTATTGATTTATGTGTCTCATGGCTATTGTATCCACTTGCTTACTTTCTAGTATACTTTCTTTCATGTATGTAGCATATGAGTTATGCAATGGTTGTCTTTGCAACACTTTGGTATCCCTTGTTTGAATCTTATATTGTCTTTTTTAATGTTTATTGTGTGTTTTACACTTGTGTGTATCTTTCATGCATCCTCTTGGGATTTCTTTATGACAAACATATGTGGCATTTTTATACACATATGTGTACTTATATTCTTGATTGTTTATACACATGTTGTTTATTTGCTTTCTCTTTGTGTCATGATTTCTACCATACATACTCTTACAGAAACAATATCTCAATGGTGGCCACTTATAGTAGCCCTCCATGTGATTTAACATTGATTATGGGATACATTTGACATGGATACACATCATTTCTTCAAGCCAAGAATTTTCTTTGCACATCTCACTCACATCAAAAGAGGGGGAATTCAGGTGTGGTTATTACTTGGATATTTATATACATCAAGCCCACAGACTAAATTTGGACTTCAATTACAAAATGACATAAGGTACATATACTTAGGAATGAAATCAGATACAAAATAAGAATGAATTACACACATGGATGAAATTTTCCATCAAAGAAAAAACCACCATATGTTACAGTCCAAGATGAATTTTTTTGTTTGAGCGGCATATTTTCAAAATATTACAGAATTTTTCAGACTCTTATAGACAATTACAAGTTTCTAATACAAGTTTAGGAAAATTCTACATAGTTCAAAGCAGGGTCTACTAAATTTTAGTACATAATGTGGGGGGTTTGAGTACTTCATTTCTCTTTGGCACTACATAACTTTAGAATAGTTTCACTATGGGGTATGGGGCATATGCCTTCTTCTTTTACTATGTTCAACATTGCACATATAATACTCATTGGGACATCACATGGTGGGCACATGAGACCAGTCATTCCCTTCTAACTTTGTTTTATTTTTCAGTTAGACCTAGATCCTCTGGAAACAATGTGGTCTATGAGAAGAATATTTTTAAGGTGAATAGAAATCCTTATGACATCCTTCTTCTCACTCTTCTAAGGAATATTTTAAGGGTGACTAAAAATCCATGTGCCACCCCTCATTATTTTAAAAAAAATTTGAGGATTATTAGAGAGTCATGTGGCATCTCTTTATTTTAGTGTTGGGTCAAGCAACACCTAATTCCTTTCAGCTCCAACATCTCCTAGTACAATCAAGGACTGATCACCCCTGATCCTTAAGAAACCATTTCATAATATATATATCAAAGTACAATAAGTTTGATAGTTTTTCCTTTAAAAAAAACATGTGTACTCCTTCCTTGTTATTATCTCTTTCACTAGTTAAAAATTCAATTTTCAATGATATAGATATATATTTTCAAATTTGAGTAAAAGTTCAATTAGTTTTTATGAAATTGAGCACACTTTGTGTTATAGGTATCATCATTGAGTAGGCCAACACACAAGTGGGATTAAAAACTTTGAGAATAGGAAAATGTGTGTACACGCTCAAGTATATTTTCTTTTAAGCATGTAATTTTAATTTCATACTTCATTAGGGGAAAATATAGACACATAAATTTGGAAATGATAACTTGGGATTTATGCCTAAAGCATGACTTGCACACACATTCCAAGCTTAAGTTTTTATCCCTATCTATTTTCCATTATTTTATTTTCTATTTTCACCACTCATTCACTCACAAAACTAATTACATCATTCCATAGCAATATATTCATCTCATTCATCATTCTCACAATATCGTAGAATCTCACAGACTTCTTATATGGGACAACCATCTAGGACCAAACCCTCCAACAGGTTTGTTCAAAAGATGGTAGTTTCATTCCCAACCACCTAATGCTTACTTTTTTAAGTTGGTATCTTTTAGGAATTGATTCATATCATATATGTTGACCTTAATGTGAAACTTAAGCTAGGAAATCCTATATAAGAAAGTTCGATTCACCTATTTATCTTACTCCGACACATTCAAGACCACTAATTATAATCATTCCAAAAGAATTCCAATCTCTCTTAAATCATTTTAAAGTAGTAGCACATTTTAGGAGTAGCCCTCATACAAGTCTGATGAAATCCCAACAAGGTTCAAGATTCAAACATCCCAATCTATACACCTTCAAATCAAAGCCTAGCTTAAACACACCAAGTCATTAATTATTATTATCAAGCGGTCAAGTTTCCAAACTAGTTTCTATAGACACAAAATCATGCACTTGGGTACATTTATAGGTCCTAAGACCATACTTGCATTCATATGATTCCTAGGAAAGAAAAGTAGTAACTAATAGCTATCCTTTTTTCTTTGTCTTCGGTCTTCTTTCTATTCTTTTACACCCTACAACCTAGTCTAAATTTTATTACTTTATCCTTCATGAATTTGAATTCCAGCACCCATCCATGACCTCAACGCCTAAGCACCCTTGTCCCCTCTAGGTTCTTGTGACCTCTTTCTATATTACTCACCTCTTTCGGGCCTTTTTTATCCTGTAAGGAATCTCATTTTCTTATGGGTCGGCCTTTTAGTTGTCAATTACGAAATTTAAATAAGGGAATATTATATATATAAAGCTATGTGACCATAATAAAGGACCAAGCTATAAGCATCTATTATCATCACCTAAGGTTGCATTCAAAGGAATTTAAGAGTATTAAAGGAATTCATCTATCTTTCATTCAAGGAATAAGGGACTCGCATTTTTAGCATACACACATAGGAGGGGAATTTGATATTTCCATCCACACATCTATTTACATTGGTACATCTAGTTATCACCCACTATCACATTCACCATCACAAGGTCTTCTTAGGGTACAATTATATCACATGCGCACAAGAATTTCATGGAGATTGATATGCGGTGCATCTCTCAATCATAAGTTCACTTAGTTGGGTGCTGTCAGGGTCGAGTCCAAATCCCCATATTACATATTTTATTTTTGGAATTTGATGTAGTTTGAATATTTTGTAGGTCATCTTCTCTTTTAAGGTTACATGTGAATTCAGTGATCATCCAATGACATATAGGAGACCAAAATTGAAGGTTGGTAACACCTATGCAACACTACGAAAATTATTTTCTGAGTTCCTATGTAGCCATAGGGACCCAAAAGAGGTATTTGGTGCCTAGGTTCCCTCACCGCACTCCAATATCATCCGGAAGTTTAAGGATTTTATGTACTTAGTTGTGAAAATTTTCCCTTCATGTTTGTTATTTTCTCCATTCTATACAGTCCCAACATCAAGCGTAAATTAGCTAAGTCCTTCACCCTCTCTCTTGAACTTAGGGCTTCATTTTTATATATCTTATTTATTGTGTTATTTATATTCTAATAGTTTTTACCATTTTTTTATCATACGTGACTCTGGAATTAAGATTTCCCAAATTTCCTATTTTTAATATCGTGTACATGCATATAGATATTATATGTTAGGTAGATAACTACATGTGGTTTAAGGCCACTTCAAAGTAGTGTCGATGTAGGTTGTGCACAAATTACATTTCAACCTAGAAATTAACCATTTTTATGGTCTCCTACCCATGATAAGGATTTGAATTAATTTTGCATCATACGAAGGGTTTCATAAATGTGTGACAC
This sequence comes from Taxus wallichiana var. yunnanensis, assembly GCA_018340775.1. Classification (NCBI taxonomy): domain Eukaryota; kingdom Viridiplantae; phylum Streptophyta; class Pinopsida; order Cupressales; family Taxaceae; genus Taxus; species Taxus wallichiana. Next base: position 43,243,183 of record CM031235.1, read on the forward strand.
CTAGAGGTTTAGAGAAAAGGTCATCACAATCAATCACGAGACACACATAAAGTTGTAGAGCACTAACACATCGTCATATGAAAGCATTTGAAGGGACTAAATCATATGAAACTTCAAAGTGCCTAATGAGAATCTTTATACTTTCTCATTTTTTCTCTTCAATTCTAGAAATGATTACATTTAAGTCATTTCCATTATGCATAGTTGTTATACACTCCTAGTTTAGCGTCCTACCTCTAACGAGAGTATATTTTGATTTATGCCTTAGCGTTTATTAATTAATCTTAATAGACCACCTCTTTATAATATTGTAACCCTTAGATAAATAAGAATACACCAAACTCTTTTATCTTATTTATTTCAAAATTAAGGTGTAAATCAACATGATAAACTTCCACTCCGTGCACAAACTATCCTTTCATTGTACATCTCCTTGTCTTTTAGAAAACGTATCCTCATCCTTTAGTGCACATTGATAATTTTTATCTATTGTTTTTAGCTCACCATATAGACTTCATCCTTAATAGAAAGGATAAATCCATGCATGTACCTCAAGACTTTCTTTGAGTCATTTTCGTATGAAGTACATAAATGGTAAATATCTAAAATTCCTCCATGTATTCCTTTTTGCTCATTTCCTTTTTGTCTCAAGTTTTGTAACTTCCTGAAAGATTCAAATGGTAGACCCTACGAAGAAAATTTTCCCTGAACTTAACAATGATCAAGTTCCAAGTGTAGACATCAAATTTGGGTCACACTCCCTTGGTCCCCTTCACTTAATTAACGTAACACATTTAACTAATCATGACCCCTTCATCCCATATTAATATTCATCCTCACATTATTAATTAATTTAATTATTTTAATTAAGTTAATTTCATCCTCACACCTCCACCTCATCATTACACCTCACCTGGACCCATTCTAGGGTATTTAACTCACGGTGGTGAGAGTCATCACTCCCAGTGCTGAGTCACCACTTGACCTAACTAACTAAGAATTCTTCCTAAACCTAATTGGACTTCTTCTAAGATCTTCATGCCTTCTCTCATGTGAAATATACTTCCCTAAGCAGACCCAACAAGGAAAGCACACCAAATCTGGGAAGATCTTCCTATTTTTGGTAAATAGGACTATTTCACCCTAACCAACGTCGGTTTATCCTTAGCCAACATTGGTCACCTAAACCACCATCGGTTCCTTTATATATAATTTTACAACCCTTTACCTAGGTTTTTCATTCATTTATTAGATCTTAATTACATTTAAGTGCGAATCTTCAAGCCCTCCTACATCTAGACGATGAACACACATAACCACAATGCAAGACAAACAATTGATTCTCCTTCCAAAGCGTTGGAATACTCATGGGAGCACATAGGTTGTCTTGCCACCAACCACCTCCACTCACAAGATCTACAACATACCAAGTAAGTATTGTGATTTTATCATTTTGCTTATTTAAGTTTATATCTTTCGTTTATTTCTGTATTTCATTCTTTCCATTACTGTATATCACCTTCTTCCCACCAACCCACTATTCAACCATCCCAAGCCTTTACACCCTTTCTAACCTTCTTTTCAGCATACCCGAGTCTTCTTAACAATATCATGACCTTATCAACACCACCTTCACTCTTCATGCAATCAGAGAGAGGTCCAAACTCTCATTTTTATATTTGAACCAAATTGCCCCCAACGACATCGATTAGCCACCAAAGTGTCATTTTATATCCTATACTAGCATCGATTGAAAAAATGATACCGGTCTCGAGATGAACATTTTTCCTATAACAGTGAGTTAAAAACTTCCCAAAAACAACTCAAAACCTTGCCTAATTTCACCCAGACCTCACCTATAGCCTCTGTTACACCTGTAGACCCAAACCAACCCATTAATCATCTAGATTTAATTCTAACCATTTCCTGTTGAGTTAAATTCACTTGTTGTATGTTAATAAGAGATACCTAAATCTTATCAACTACAATAGGAATTATTATTTCTTACATTAAATTGTATTAAACAAAGGATTGATACAGCCATTCAAGGAAGCATCATGCTTCCTAGATCTAGCCTTGCTAGGCATTCCTATGAATCTTTCTATTTAATATTATTTGGTGGTCTTATTGTGTTTCTTATACAAGTCATTCCTCCTAGCCAAAGGGAAGCTCACACAATCATCTTGGATCAAAAGTCTACAATGCATGTATTTTACCTTCCACCTTCACCTCACAGCTATTCCTCTTTAACCATTTTACCTTCTATTTGTTTCATCCTAGAAAGCATAAAACTTATTGGTGAAACATTTTGGAATGCCCGATGGGGCCCATCTAGGGTTCTTTTCATTGTTCATTCCTAGGGAAAAATCTTGTGTGTCTATTTTCATTCGAAACAAGGTCACATTAAGTTTTGAGGTGTGAGTTGTGTTTCTTCATTCTTTCTCATCCTTTTACACGCCACATCATGACTGGTGTATTCTAGTTTTATTCTGGGTGTATTAGAACTCCTCATAGCCATACTCTGTCTCTGGGTTACCCCTTTTATTTGATCTAAATCACCAAAACTACATTTTTCCTTCTCTTCCTAGATTTTATAGTACCAATATCAGTCCAAAGCAATCACCATCGGTTACATCATCTCACAACCATCGGTTAATTGGTGATGTCGCTTTATGCTCTTTTGGTTATTTTTACCAAAATAGAATTTAGCACCTTTTGTTCTCCTTGAGTCTTGTTCTACAAATTTATCACTTTTTTAGGTCTCGATATCATCTTCAAACTCCGAGTTGACCCATTTTTTACCTTTCATTGTCGGATCTTTGAATTTCGTATTTTTCACAAGAATCGAGATCGGTCCGAACTAACCGAAATAGTTACCCTTATACCGACATCGATTACCCCAACTAATGTCGGTCTCTATATATTGATTTTATAATCAGAAAAATGATCTAATCACTCATTATAGAATTATTTTTCCCCATTAATTATATGTTTCTACATCATCAACAAGGCTCATAATACCCGTTCTATTATTAGTCACATGGTTTTGACTCATAGAAAATCCAACACCCTTGTATTTCAGGCTAACCATTAGCCTCCCAACTAGCCCATCACTCCCTTCCATCTCATCACCTATGGACCCCAATCAGGCTCTTCATATACCCACTTCTAATGAGGAGTTCATGAGATTCCTTGATCATAACCCAACCACTCTACAGTATTATCTCACTCATTCATCTACCTGCGATTCATCAGGGCAGCTTGTATAGGGCATGCCTGTGTCCATTCCTCATACCCTCGTACCCACTTTTGCATCAGCTACTACTAGCTTGGCCTTACCCTCTTCCACCTTACCACCTTTGGTTTCCTAGTTTGACCCTACATCATCGATATCTATTGCACCTACGACATCTATCGCACTTTGACATTTGTTTCTCCTATGATGTATATCATGCTTTTATCAATCACCTTGAGTGTAGGCATATCCACACCCGCCACCTCTCATATACCTATTGCATCTCATCCACCATTGGTGATGGCATCCCATACTCTATTCCTAAACATCATCCTCTCCATCCTGCAGCTCTTCATCTAATTTTTACAAGAGTATTTACGTCCACTTTACCTACCTAAACTTATCACCAACAGCCCCTTATTTCATTTATCGCATATTCTAGGTACTTATCATCTACATCTATTCCATCCTATATTCCTTCCTCACAATTTTCTTACTCATAACCACCACATACTTTGGGATGCTGCCCACATCATACCTACCTTATCTACCCCCTTATACTTCGGGGGTGCTAAGTCATCACAACCTACCAATGATCTTATCAAAATGATGATGGACAAGATGCAAACATTAGAAGCATATTTCTCCACTCACATAACTCTCTAACATATAATGATATTTGTAATGAGACCATTCACTGGTCCATTCTAATTTATCCATACCCTCCCCATTGGGAAATGCCTAAATTCAATCATTTCAATAAAAAATAAGACCCACAAAATCACTTGTGGTCTTTTAAATATATGTGTTATCTGATAGCTCATGATGACACTTTGCTCTTGCAAACATTCCCAATGTCCTTGATAGGACCGGATTTAGATTGGTATAATGGGGCCCCAGATAGAATCTACATAGAAATAATAAGTCATCCTCTCTCGTATCTATGCCTATTTACTATCCCTAGCAGACTTTCCTCCTCCCCCTCTATCTATATGTGGATAGGGGATCCTCCCGAAAACCCACAATCATTCCCCCATTATACTCTTTATATGCCTCAACCCCTATCATTGCCATATAGATAGAGAGGGGGCGACCGGCCGCTCAATAATCTAGAGTTGGAGTTGGCACTCGGGCCTCCGATAGGGCAGGGCTCTATATAGTCTAGATGGGCTTACTCGGCACCCTGTATACAATATATGGTGCCCCCATCCCGAACTATATAATCTAAGGGGGCTTGCCCTACCAGAATCCCATTCTAGATCACTTTTCTATCAACATTGTCAAGAAGGTCACCATGACTGAATTATACATGACATGCCAATATGAAGATGAATCTATCACATATTTTATCACTCGTTGGTAGAGCCTGATCAACCAACTCACATTCCAACTTCCTCAAACCAAGTTAATAGAGTTGTTCACCAGAGCTTGTGCTAGACACATCTCACCAACTCTCCAAGTTCAAACCTTCTGCACATTTGACAAAGCATTCACCATGTCTCAAAACTTGAAATTCATGTCATTAAAGAGAAGAAGATATAATTTTGTAACAAGAATGGTGTGTTTAAATCAAATGATACCTATTTTTCTTCCAAACCGTAAAATAATTATTCTAAAGCAAAAGGATCTACCAATGTAGTAGTTTTGAAATTTGGTCTATCTCATCCATCCAACCAATCAAATCCTTCTTCTAATATTTATCTTATTCAGTCCTTTCACTTCAAGTGGGAGAAATGAAAATATACTCCTATAAGAGAACCCTACTCTTCAATTTTAGAAAAACTTCTTAAAGCTAGAGAAGTCACTCTTCTACCCATCAAACCACATACTTGTTTTGACCCCTCTCGTCCTATTCCTACATTGTACGAATAAAATGATTATTGTAACTATCATCATGTTAGAGGTCATAAAACTTGAATGTAATTGTATAATTTTCAAAAATATCATCCAAGAAATGTTAGATAATTGAGATCTCATCTTGGATAATCCTAATGCACCTGGCTAATCAAAATATTCATATCTTCAAGAATTCATTCCTAAATCACACCTCATCGTCTAACCAAACTAGTGAAACCTCAACCAATGATAGTAACATTCATGAGGTTCATGTGGTTTTTGACATCATACCAGCTCTTCCTTCTCACTTTCCTCTTAATCCATCTATCGAGGAGATTCTTGCATGAGATCCTTCATCCATGGAGGGATCTATTTCATATTCTCCTATACCCATAGAGGAGTCTCCCTTATATTCTCCTTCACCTACAGAGGAGTCCACCACATCTTCCAATGTAGTTTCCCCACTCACCTCTCAACCCGACAAATAACCCACAAGATTTCTTGGTCTTCTACCCATGGGAGATTCATGCTCACCTTATTCTTTACCAAAATACTAGCTTACCTCATCTAAATTTCCATCTCCCTTACCCACGGTGGATATATTAGCAGCATCCCTTCCTTTTGGTGATAATTCTTCATTAGCTTTCAAGGATCCTATTGATTTTCTCTTGTCTCTTCTACCCAAATAGTTTGAATCCAAATTTTTCCCTATCTCACAAACATTATTTATAGGTATTGCTACCAAATCAACATCATCCCCTCCTACATTTGTGTCATTCTCATGTTTGGACAATTCCTTGGATTATGTTGACAATTCCATGCTTTGGGGACATATTTGACTACCTGTCTAAACTCAAATGTAGATGTTATCTGCTAACACTTCCACAATCTATCCAAAAGTGTTTCAGACAAACAAACCCACCATGCCCTTACCACTTATAGCGGCCCCCTCTTCATCACCCTCACCCATAACTAAACCTTTACAAATATACGAACATTTTCCTATCCATAAAACCTTACCTACACCTATACCTTCCTCCACATCCAGACCCATTACAACATTAGGAGTCATGCTGACATCAAGTCTAGTACATCCTCCTTTTAAACTAGATTTATCCACATCCTCAAAATCCATTGCAAAGACTATTCCCCAACCTAAGAGGAAGGCCCAACCCCTTAGGTTGCATACACCAGCTTCACCCACTACCCCTTTATCACCTTCACCACTTCCATCTATCCTAGGTCCCCACCCATCAACCTTGGCCAAATAACCTCTTACCTAGAGTAAACCAAAAGCACAAAGAGCCCACCTCATCATGATCCTCTCACACACCAAAATTAGCTACATAGCTTATGCCTTCACAATCACCTACATCCTTTCTACCTCCTATACCTACACCACTTCTAGTATCCTCATCATTACCTATGTTATTCCCTTCTCCTCAACTAGTACCTTCCACATTGTCTCTTACTACAACCTTCATTGCACCTCCATTATCACCTTGGCTAACCCATCCCCTTCCACCATCTATCTTCCTTCTACATCATGAAATTTTTCTTCACCTTTACCTAGGAAGGTGTAGCCAAAGCCTAAGAATCCACTACCCTCCAAAGAGATAGTTAAACCTACACCACCTTCAACAACTAGTTCACCTGCTACATCTTTACCCAAGAAGGTGTAATCCAAACCTAAAACCATACTATCTACCAAAAATGTGGTCAAACTTACTCAACCTTTGATTCCACCTCCAATGATGGCTCTCCCACCAAATTCACCCACACTTCCATCCAGACCGACTCTTACTTCACATTGTGATCCATTGGCGGGGTCTTATGCCAACATATTAGCTAACCTTTTGAAACCTTTGTCATCACATTGCCACCGTTTAGACCTTAAGACCCACTCAAACCTAAACCGAAAGGGTTCGGTGGTACCAAAATTTTGTTTACCATCATGTCATATGGCACGATGTGGAAAAATATAAGGCTCTTAAGACTATTCTTCTCCAACTATGTCCTCTTAAAGAAACCTTTGACGGTGATGATCTTTTAGATGAAGACCCTATTTCACCTTCACCTATCACCACACATCCTCATCACTTACCTATTCAAAACCATCATCTCCACCTCCACAACCCTTTTATCCCCCTCCAATATTTGGGATAAATATGGTCTGCATAAGAGAGCTAGCCAAACCTCTGCCAAAATGCTAATGTGCTACATTGTTTTCACAAAACCAATTATACCCTCACCATACATTTTCCCATCCAATCGCTACACTTATCATGGCTAACTTTCTCCTTTACCACAGATCAATATGGTTCAAATTTCCACTTGAACCCAAAAGGAAAAAGGAAAGGAGAAAACAACCAGCTCATCTGCTACTCTTTTACCCAATATTCCATCTACACTTGCACCCAAAATCACCATCCATGGACCCACATACCCTATTTCTAATGGATTTTCCCATCATACAAGGCTTTAAAAATTCCACTAGTCTCCTCTCAAATTTTCCTTATACAACCTCATCCAAACCTCTCGAGTCACATCGTCAGGCCCTCATTGAAGTCCCGTAATATATGGAGGTTTTACCTAATGACCCTATGCCTATTTCATCCATTATAACTCCTCACCATGTCACCACTCTCACCACTCCATCCCCGCATCTGCTCCCACTAGAATTCATCAAATAGTCACTCTCGGTTTCTCGATGATGAGATTGTACCTCTCCAATCAGATGACTCGACCCCACCCTATTTATTTCCATCTACGTTCATAATATATATGTTATGATCGATGGTGGTGCTAGTATTAACATAATTTCCTCCTGTGCATACAACCAAATGCGCATCCTCACGCCAATTACATGCATATTAACCCATTTATGTTTCATTTATTTAATGATGTCATGAATTCCACCCTCGGCACCATCATTCTCCACATTCATGTAGGCACCCATGCCATTCTAGAATTATTCTATGTCTTAGAGGGGAATTTTAGTACAACATACTACTTAGCCGACCTTGGATCTGCGTCATTGGTTGTGTTCATTCAACCTTACACTTTCATTCTTTAAAATTTGAATATGAGGAGCACAACTATACCATTCTAGCCAACCCTTGACCTTTTAAGACTGTAACATGTTGTATAAACCTAATGATGTCCTTATACCAGTTATGGAATCTACCATCGCTAACGCTTCTTATTAGGCCACCGTGCTTCATCAACCACTTTGGCCACTACATCTTCCACAAATAAATCCTTTATTACCATTATTTTTCATAGCTTTTGTAGCTGACCCATCATCTAACCCATCTAATCCTCAAACATACAATGTTTCTTCTTCCTAGCTATCCAATTATTCATCCTTTCCTTTTACTCACATACCCACTACATGATCCCTTAGAAGGTGTTTTTCAACACCTCACTCGGGGAGTACCACCTTTATAACATTGACACATTCCTTACTCCTCAAGAGTATTGTAACCTTCACCAACATCCCCATTATGATCGCCGCATAGGAAAGTTTTTCCCTACGGTCCTCCCCACCTTCGTACCAACCTAATGTATGGGGACTTGATGCTTTTACCTACTCTTCTAAGCCACCTTCCAAAACTCAACCATTTTCTTCGACCTTCATTATCTCACCAACCTCCACTTTTCCTACACCTTTCTCCTTCGCTATGCTTGGAAGGTCTTTCAATTTGGTTTCTATGAACAAAGCCACCATATTGTCATTTCTTGCACCACTCATAAGCATAAAGACTGCAATAGTATTGGATTTGATGAACCACCTTCCAAAAGGGCTCGAGTCGACTCATTGAGGATGTTAAACATTCCCAACCCATTTTCCTCATTCACCACCTTCACCTACGAGTTTATGGATCCAAATTCCATTCCTCCTAAAACAATTAGGGAACACCATTTACCTAGGACCTCGACTTATTAGCATGATGGCAAGGCTCCACCTTCTCTTCCCTTCTTGTATCCTGACATGATCGATGAAGATACACCTTTTATTCATGTTGTTCAATGTCATGATGATGAGTCTATTCTCACCTACCTTTGTGTTGAAGACCATTATATTCACCCTTCATTACCTTCTAAGATGCAAACCATGTTGAATGAATTGACCATTGAAATCAACATTCACACTCGGACGACCCACACATTCTAAAAATAGGCCAATCTTTAGATGTTGTTGAACATGAAGATTTCATGTCTTTTCTCTAGGATCACAGCAACACTTTTGCTTGGTCCTATGCTGATATTCCTGGTATTGACCCAAACATTTTGATCCATGATATCGTAACCATTCCTGATGCCAACCCCATGAAATAGAATCTACAAAAATGCATCCTCACATTTCCCTTCTTGTTAAAGAAGATCTTGAGCACCTCCTTTCAGTTTCCTTCATTCTACCCATTGATTATCCCTAATGGATCTATAATATTGTTCTGTCAAAAAATTATAGGGGACTCCGCATATGCATGGATTTCCATGACCTTAACCTAGCTTGCCCCAAAGATGAATTTCCTATACCTAGTATTGACCAACTAGTTGATCTCACCGTCATCCATGAGATGTTATCACTCATGGATGGTTTCTCAAGTTATAACCAAATATTAATCACCCCATAAGATCATCACAAAACCACCTTCATAACTCCTTGGGGACCTTCTATTATCGTTGCATGCCCTTTGGCCTTTAAAACTTTTAGTGCTACATATCAGTGGGCTATGACTTATTTCTTTCATGACGTCATGCATAGCATATTGGAAGATTACGTTGACAATCTTCTTTCCAAATCTAAACATTAGGCCAAACACCTTGCCATCTTAAAGGTTGTATTTTTCTGTCTCATCCAATATTGCATTCTCCTTCAACCTAAGTTAACGTAACACATTTAACTAACACTCGACCCCTTACATTACATGTATGATAAGCCCTACCAACATCAACGTGTTGGACGTTGGCTCATGCTTCTTGCAGACTTAGATCATGAATTCATCCATCAAAATTTTTTCAAAGGAAAAAGCATTTTTGACGAACTCATAGATGCACCTCTCTCTGGAAAATGATCTTCTAACTTTGATTTCCTTGATGAATCCATTAATACCTTCACCTGGATGATACCATTTACCACATGACCTTATTCTTTGATGGTTCCTAATGTCAAAATGAGGGTGGTGTAGTAGTTATCCTCATTCCCCTTGATAGTGATCCTATGTCATTATCTCTCAAACTAGATTTTGATTATACTAACAATATCACTAAATATGAAGCACTCATTTTAGGTCTTTGAACCACCATAACCTTAGATGTTAAATCAATTAATATTTTTGGTGACTCTAAACTGGTTGTGAACTAAGTTAATGGTATATACCAGTATTATAATGAGATACTTCAAAAGTATAAACATCATGTTGACATGCTCTTGACTACCTTTGACCTTTATGAACTTCAAACCACCCCCACTAATAAATTTGTGGACATCATGGCTTGTCTTACTTCTCAAATCCCTACTTTGCCCTCCAACTCAAAAAAATATTTGTCATAATACAAAGTTTGTAATCATATTCTTATCTATTCCAAGATGTTAACCTTGTAGGAAACATCAAAACTAACTGCATGACCTTTGGTATAAGTAGTTTGTTGACTACCTTTCCCTTTCAATTATGCCTCTAGATCTTACTCGTAATGGACAACAAGCCTTTCTCAAAAGTTTCTCTTGTTATGTCATCATGTGCGGTCTTGTCTATAAACATGGATTTGAACAAGTATCCTCTTATAATGTCTTACAAGTTCTAAAGTTCCATGCACCATCAAGGAAGTTCATGATGGGATTTGTGGGGGTCACTTCAGTGGCTTAGTTTTTATAAGTGTATCCTTTGTCGTTGGCTATTACTAAGTAACCCCAAACCGTGATTGTTGTGACTATGTAAAGTGTTATGTGAAGTATCAACAACATGTTAATATTTATCACACCCCTAGTCATGCCTTATAGGTCACATGAGACCTTTGGCCTTTCTCTCAATGGGGTTTGGATATTTTTAGAGAGATCAACCCTCATTCTTCCCAATGTCATCAATGGATTGTTACCTCTACCAAATATTACACTTTGAATGGGTGGAAGCCATACCTCTTATTTCTACAAAATCTAAGAAAAATTTGAATTCATCAACCATCACATCTTTTTTCACTTTAGTGTTCCTCATTGCCTCATCACTAAAATGGAAAACAATTCAAAAAAAAACCCTACGAGACTCTGTGATGCCTTGATATTCAACTTAGTTTTCTTCACCTCATTATCCTCAAAGAAATGGCCAAACTGAAATGACTAATAAAAATCTAAATAAAATTATTATGAAAGTGGTTGATGATACTAGTAATAATTGGCACACACACATTTCTTTTGCCTTATGGGTTTATTGATAGGTGTTGTTATTCCCTTCATTTAATCAACCTCATGTTAATTTCATATTCAAACCATGGGTGTGTCTAAAGCTATATGTAACAAAAATAATCCTTTTCATGTAATACCTCGTAAATACAATCAAGAATTTAACAAGATCATCATCTTCGACCGATCTTGACATCAAGCGAAGAGGAGCAAGTGTTTTCAATAAAGGTTAAGAAAACAAGACAAAGGGAATGATATGGTAAGTAAAAACTGATATCCATCTTGTGATTATCTAAACTAAGAGTGTTGTTGCTAATTAATGCCTTAGAATAATATTATTGTTATTGGCTTAAGCTTGTAAGCACTAAGTCAATAAGTCTCACGAAGTATTGTGAATCGACTTATGGGTCAAAAGTCTTTTCGTATGATAAACATTAGTGCAATTAATCTTGGGCCATGATATTACATTAGGCCTGGTCTATATATTTCTAAAACTATTATACATATTTGTGAGATAATGTATCATTGTGACAGCTTTAGAAGGTGATGTGATTTAAACATCAGAGTTGAGTGGAGGGATTCACTTAACCCATATTATTGATTAATCACTTTGTAGATTGGTTGACATGAGCTTGTAAATTCGGGGTTGAGATGTTAATTTTGGGACCTTTTGAATTATTGAAATTGATTGTGTGGTTTGCACGTGATCCTTTCGGGGTGCCAGAGGTTGGTGGATAACGATTAAACAACCGTAAAATGGTAGAACCAAACCACTATGTGTATGATCATTGCTAACTTAAAGAAGGTCAAGGGCCATAAGAGACTTGCCACATAAGTAAAATTATGTATTTTAATCCTATGGACTCTGGGAAGTATGGGGCATTTAAATAATAATGATAAGGCCATGCATGTTTAAATTAAGAGATTATAACGTGGTTTTATATTATATTGTAATTCATTCTTTCCAAAGGTCATTCAACCTATGTGATTGAAAGTAATTAAGTGAATGATATTTAGCAAATTTTGTGGAAAAGTTAAATGAGGTTTAAACTGTAGATAGCCCGCCAATTTTGGAGGATAGTTGAAGGGCGGTGGTAGTTGGATGAGTCACTGGTGTGGTACTCCAACATTTAACACCATTAAATTGTGCATTTAATATTTATGGAAATCCGTAAAGCTCCCTAAGGAAGTGAATTGCATGCAACTTCTTCATTTGGTTTTGTTGATGAAATTAGGGAAAACTCCACTTCTGGTATCTGTGCATGGCAAGAAAACTATGAGTTCATATCACTATTTTAAGAAGAGGAAGTTCATTTTTATGGGAAAATTTATAAATCGGGAGACACCATTTTATATGACTGCAAAGAAGGTTGGAATTGTTGGCTGGTTCAAGCTAGATAGTCTTGAATCCATAAGCTCTCTATTGCTGTAACACTTGCTGGGAAAGATTTCAAGGATGTAGGAAGTGAATTTGTAGGCAAGAAACGTTCTTATCTCCTTTATCTTTTTATTTTATCATATGTTAGAATGAATACATATTTGTAATTTTGTCTGAACTAAGAATAAGTGGGTTTGAGACGGTTGGAGGTGGTTGCTTTTATACTCTGCTGTCCTGTGAAAAGAAATGGTAAAACAGTATGAATGTTGAACCTGGGTTTTAATATTTTAACTTCACTACTGCTCAAATCATGTTACTTTTTGAGACTTGAAATGAACAAATTTGTTTGCATTTTGTCGAAGGGTTTAACCCAGAGGATAATGGGTTTCTGTTCAAATAATTTAATATTATGCGAGAATCGAATTTGAATTCTTGGGTTTTCTTTTACCTGCCTGAATCCTGATATTGGATCTAGTAATAGACCGACTACTGATAATGGTGTTTATTCTTTTACTTTTGGTCTGTGATTAACGTCTGTTGAAAATGGAGAGGTAATTGGGTTTGTGCCAGGGATGAGCTGGTGATATCCAGTTGTTGTTTCTATCTCAGGCATAGGATATATTAATAGTCTACTTTTATCCCCATCGAGTTGACTGTTAGTGAGTCAGGATTTTGCTAGGTTGAGGACTTGCTAGTTGCCAACATAATATTTTACCCTTGATGGGTCTGCAAGAGAATTTTATTCCTCACTCTCTCTTTCCCTAAAGTAAACATAGGTATTAACCTTTATGACATGGCTCAGTTTGAATGGTGTTTTGTGAGCTAATAACACTTCATGTTATTCTAGCATGATATGTTGAACCATGTAGCTCTTAGAGAGGTTAATGGGAAGTAGCAGGGATTACTCCTGGTTTCGTTGTAGATGAGTGGTAATAGCAACTAAGTTGTAGAATATATGTATCATAATCTATCACCATCCAGCCACGAGTAGGTTATAAGCTCATCCTAAATATTCCTTTTCTTAGGATATTGAAAGTTCCTTTAGTCGATGTAAATAATTGTTGAGTTGTTGAGCCTTGACTCTCTCCATTTTAAGGAGTTTAATTATTTACTATCTTCCTTAGAAGTTGTCTAAACTAGTTTTGAACTGATACTAGAGAACAACAGATGAATTTGGGGATTGGTTTTCGAAGGGTTGAGCCTAACTAATCTTCTACCGAGTATGGAAAACCATTCTTCTCCCTTCAGGAAGCTATTCGGTTTAGATGTTATAATATTTCTATAACCAGTCACTTACTTGAGGAAAGCTCGATTGGAGCTTAGGATTTGATGGATAATGATTAAAAGAGTTTGACTGTTTTATGTTTACTAGAAATATTGAAAAGTCTAATTGAAACCAAGAGGTCTTGGTTGGTTGACACCCTAGTTATGTTTGTAAATTTATTGCTACTCCATTTATAAGATGCAACAATGGAACTGAAACTTAGTTTTGTTTCCATTCTTTAAATCAATTTTTAAAGTTTCCAATAATTATATTATGTGGAGTATATGTAATTGATTGAATCTCTATAGGACAATTAAATCAGGTGTAACATATCTCCATTATTGAGGAGTAATATGTGCTAGTCATTGAGACAAATTCGGGAGTTTAGACTCTTTACGTATGCATAAATAAGCTTTGGAATGGTTGTGCCTTCGGATTCTTATTACAGCTGAATATAGTAAGACATAATTCGAGGTGATGTGTTTTATTAAAGAAGGTATAACATGGTATAAATAGGCAAAAAATTCTATATTTCCTTAACTCCTTTAAGTTACTACGATATGTAACTTGAGTTGTATAGATATCATTCCTTCTTAGGATATTAATGGATAATGCAGAATATGTTGTATTATGTAGCTATGACATATAAACGTCATGTGTATTAACCGGATCTATTTGATGGATATGTTGATATTGATGAAACTAGTTGGTTTCATTTCCATAGCTTGGATTACCTTGTGTGTCCAAGGTTAATACTTGTTTGAATTGCTTGAGCAACAACAATAGTTCTGAAATTTCTAGTTATGAATGAGATGGTATAGATACTTACCACGATTTGTAAGAGTTTGATACTCTATAAAACCTTTGTGGAATTCGGTTGTAATTATAATAACATGTGGTATTAATTAGTTGATGGTCATTGCTTGACATTAACATATTTACCGGGCATTACTTCAATTTAAATAAGAGAAGTGCTGATGAGACTTTTTCATGGAGGAATACTAGAAAAGGGTAAAAGAGCGGTGTTTAATGTTTAAAAAGCAAGTTAATTAAATATGATGTTTGTTGCATTACATGGTTAAATTTTAAGAATGAGATTATTATTACAGTATATATTCATTCTAATATGTAATGACATAAATTGATAAATGGGATAAAGGACTTTTCTTGCTCAGTTCAGTTGAACTGACCTTGCCTAACCATTGCAGGAAAGTGAGCAAAGAAAACAGGAGGAAAGTAAAGAAATGCTTTGGTTATCTAATTGAACCATATGCTTACTTTTAAAGGATAAAGTGGCAGTCAATTATGAATTGAGACATTCTTAATTATGTCAAGGAAGTTATTTGTTTCCTTTGAGAAAAGATTTTATTGTAAAAATCTACTGGGTACATTTATGATATATTGTGACATGGTAAAGATTCCATATATTTGGTCAATAAATACCTACTTCATATTGTTGAAGAATGTTGATGCCTCTCTGCAATCTCTGTAATACATTCTACTATGTTGTAGTAGTGTCGGTATAAGAATGGCTTTATACTTGTGATATTTTATGAAAATTGGATCATTGGACGATTGTAATGGAGGGCTATTGTAACTCTCTATGTTAGAAATAAAACAGCTATCTTATGGACTAGGTGAACCTAGTAAGTTCAATGGATGAGTTGTGAAGTTATAAATCATTAATATAATGGATAGGTTAATGAAATACACTATGGAGTAGTGTTGATGAATTCTTTAATCTAAACTGATTAACTTATGGGAAATTAATATTATTGTTAGCAAGAGGTTATGATTCCTCACAAGACCAGTTAAAGGTCAAATGCTTGGTAGATGAGAAATCATCTATGTATGAATCTTGATGTATATGATTATGTATACATACTTAAGGAATATTCTTTTAGTAAAGTTTGAGTAACTATACTAGAGATAAATTAATATGATGAACCTTCTGGATGATAAGATAAGGTTCAACATATAAGGGTTATGTCTTTTAACTTGTTGATGTTCCTTTTGGGTTAAACCTTTAAGGAAATTAAGTTGAAATACTTTGTAAAACTAACCCAACTCCCGTAACATGATGGGGAGTTCAACATAATACTTCAAGGTGAAATACTAAAGGATATTAGAACACGGATGTTCTTTGACACTTTAGCAAACTATCTTTCCATAAATGGGGAAAATGAAATATAAAATCTATCGATTACCATCATTCGAAATATATGATGTGATGAACGTTTATGATGGAGTTACTCCAACTAACAAGATGTAATGAAGATAATTCATTAATATTCAGGTTGAACATAAATGCTAAAAGGGCCCATAGGATATGGGATATAGTTGGCATAGAATTGTATGGGAGATGATTAAATCCCAGAATACTAAACCTCTATGAAACCATGGGTATGATGCCCAATGCAAATGATGAGATTTTTGATGGGAACATGCAGATTGTGCTCAATTTGAGTACTTTCCATCATATTCATTATGGAAGTTTGGTGTCTACACTCCTAAAATTTGTGAGTTGAAATCAACCATGATTAAGATATGATGGTGTGGTCATATAAAGGATAGCAGTGATCTGATAGCTGGAATTAATGGAATGTATTTTGGATGCCAAGGAAAATTGGTATAAGGATCCAAGAAAAATGATTATACTGCCAAGGTGATTGTAACCATGCAAATAAACCTAAGTTAGGGTTTGGGCATTGTTTTAGAAGTTCTCAAGAGGATTGGGAATAGTACTGAAACAAGAACCTTAAAATGATTAAGATTTATATATATATATATATATATATAGATAAATCAGACCTGGCTAGTATAAATGTTGAAGTAAAATTGAATAACATGATTCTATTAATATAGCATAAGTGTTATTGAAAGGAGGGTAACGGGAATGACTCCATATGTCCTCAATGATGAGTGAATTATGTAGCTTGCATGATTGCTTATGGGAGTAAGAATAACATTAGTGGTTATTACTCCTTGATAATGTAAGTCATTATATATATTCGGTAGAATTTGAACCACTAATAATAGCAGGATTGGGAATTTAGGTCTAAAGATTGATCTATCTTATATCTGAAATAGATAGGAAGAAATGAGTATTTTTGGAACTACATTTAACCTATCATGATACTATGGGACATGACTCTAGATACTCTTCACTAAGCGATGAAGACATAGGAACTAGAGCAATCTGTCATGTTTAATTTATTAAGATACCATGTTCCATTTTAGGAATCTTGACAGGTCAACTCACTACCGCCATTACGTGGTCGTATCCATTTAATGACATTGGTTGTTATTTGAATCTGCCACATAACAACTTTACTGAGTTTCCTTATCAAGATCTTAAAATGTGGTTTAGTATTGCTTAAATACAAGCTTGTTAAAGTTACAAGGCCAGATGAAACCCCACGGGTTGGTACCCCGATGCCAACATATGATGGCTACATGAAGGGAATTAGTCTAGTAATGATGTGAATCGTTACAAAGACATTTTCTTTCCCATAGGCATCATAGGATGACATTGAGGTATAGCTACATGTAGGTTAATCTGGACTTGTACCTTGTACAGGACTTGTAGTTGTTTATAGCATCAATGACTACAAATCCATATAACTGAACAAGTGAATAAGGTGAGATGACAAGATTCCAATGGCAAGTGTGTCGTCATGGAATTGAGCATGGCATACATGACTCAGAAACCTTGCATAAGGTAGTGTAACTACTGATTACATTGTCGAGATTTCACCATTATCTAAGTTGTGAGATGCCTGTGGATTTCATAGGTGGAACCCAGGTACACACTTAGGGGTTATCACTTATATATCATATCATGTTAAAGGAGAACCAAAGGGATACATTTTATGTATGGCTTGTAAAGAGCATTGAGGGAGAACAAGTAAAGTTCAGTATTCTCTCATACAGTTGTACATTGTTCATAAAAGTTATCGGAAATGGATTGCATTAAGAATTATGTTGGATTTAAATATATAGGTATTTAAATCAGCTACATAAGGTAAACTAAAAATAAAAATAAAAAATCTCTAAGATTGAAGTGACAAAAAGTGGATGTTACATTCGATCTAGTAGTTGGTTGTAGTTATTTTTGTATTTTTTGGGGTATCTTTTCAATGTCTTAAGGAATTCTGGTAAAAAACTTATTTAAATCATACTATGAAAAACTTTCTTTGAAAGGAAACACATTGAAAGCTTTGCGGAAAGAAACACACTTTGCATAATGGAAATAAACACACTTGCTTTTGGAAATAAACACACAACTTGGAGTTCTTAAAAATGGTTGTAAGAAGAATAAGGATCTATATAAACACTGTAGGAACAAGTATACAACGAGTTTAACTAGAAAAATTAAATCAATACATAATTAACAAATATAAACTATTTTCCTAGAAAATATAAATATCAAATAGATGAATATCCTGGTCCTTGGGGAGTGGGCCCTTGCTCCTCCTTGAATCAGGATTTAAAAACTTAGAATTCTCTTAAATAGGAATGGTTATTTATTGATAAAACATTCGGTATTACAAAACATACTAGATTTGGATACTTAGATCTGTATTACTTATTATATATCTATATCTATCTTCTTTGTTATATTTATCTATTACAGGTCTACTTATATATATATTTTACAATCATAGTTGTCTCTACGATTCTGATGAAATCGAATCATGCCCAAAATAGATGTTGACTTAGATTGTGGCTGATCGGACAACTGTAAGATAATTAACCCTGGATCTACAATTAGAAATCTTCTCATCCTTTCCTGATTGAAAGGGTCGTTGATGCTAAATCACCAGATGTGGTTAGAATAGATAAAATTCCATCAGTTCCGGAACTTTAGAGAAGTTCCAGAACCATAGGAAATCGTTAAAGATCAAAACCGTGAGAGTTCCGGAGCTATACCTAGGAGTTCCAGAACTAAGTCCGAAAATTCTGGAACTAAATACTGGAGTTCCAAAACTAAGTCCAAAAGTTCTGGAACTAGGTGATGAAGCCTTTGAATGTGTAATGGAGTTCCAAAACTAGCTTGGAAGTTCCAGAACTAAGTCGTATTGGAACAGATGCTACTGAAAACATGCTAAATGCTACATACTTCATTTCTTCGACCGATTAGACTGTTTTATTACAAAATTGAATTTCCAACACACTTCGTTAGGAATTTCAGAGCTTTTAAATGTTAGAATCATAATCAATCAAAAGACAGAAAATTACATCCTAACTCATATCAGATCAAATAAAAGTCACAAAATGCAATCAAACTTAATAAAAAGGAGAGTAAGATGAGATCATTTATTATACATTTAACGGGCATATTCTGGCCTCATCATTTCCCCCATACTTACTTGTTTGTAATTCCCTTTACAAACTTTATTCTTAAAAATTGGGGTTATGTGTTCTGCATTCCATTTGATTGCTCAGATCAAATGGCTGAAACTATATTTTCCAATGCTTAAACTTAGAGGTACTATACCCTACTCCTACTTCTATTTTCCTCTGTCACTCTTCAAATTGAGTAGGATCTTGAGGTTCTCTATTTTTCCAAGGAGACATGGGGGTGAGAAGTAGAGGGGCCTTGTTCGCATTCCCATCCATATGTTCCCGTAGGTCTCATTGATCTGAGGAATTATTGTGCATAAATCTTTTTCTCTTTCTAAACTCCAGATCATATTTGTAGGGGATATTACTTCCCTTCTTCTCAAGGAAACCATAATAAGTTCCCACCTTTTCAAGCATCCCTCATAAATATCTTCAAACTTCTCCTCCTCATAGGAGGTAAAGGTATCAATACTTTTTTGTAAGCTGGAAAAATAATGTATCTTGAATCATTCATCAAAGGCATGAGTTCTAAAATGTATGAAGAAGGTAGAAGGTTTACCATAGTGAGCCCTCATGTAGAGACTAGTTGAGCTAGCTTTCAATAAAAACTTAGAATCCCTTTCCTTCCATGCAATCTGATTTTGCAGAATAGAGACAAATGCATTGAGCTAAATTTCCCCCACATACAAATTGATCATAAATCTTGTGTTTTTTTCTAGCATCAGATTACAAAGATAGAATTCACACAAAATATTTTTCTTCTCAAGACTGGCTAAATAATAAGTTGTCATGAATTCAGATTCATCTTTTAGTTCATGTGGAATTCCACTTGCAATCCTTGACACTTCCAATGAATAAATTTTTCTTCCAAAACACACTATATGTAGGAGAGGGCCTCCTGCAGGAAAGTAATTTTTCACTCATAATGTAGACCATCTATATTTTTGTAAGAAATTTATATTTTTCTCCTTCTTCCTTATAAAAATTTTCTTCCTACTCTTTTCTTGCCTTATTTTCTTCTTCCATCTTGGTCTTCAACTCTTCATTGGATGTTTTAGCTTCTTTGAGTTCCCTGCAAGTGTCATTCCATAGTTGTTTGAGTGGAAAATAAGTTAACTCAATCTGTGTAGAGACTGTGGACACAACATTCTATTTTTTGGAAGTTTGACATTCTTCCTCTAAAATTTCTTAGGGAGTTGAGCATTCTTCTTCTATCAAAGGAAATTTACCTTTTCGTCTCTAGGATGCCAACTCTTCTTCTTCATGTGATAATGCTTGATGGTTCACCAATTCTTGAAAATCCTTCTCCTCAAGTCTCTCATCTCCTTTGTCAATCTCAGCTTAGATTGGTTCGGAGGAGTCATGGCCATACTTCCCATAATATCATCACTTATTTTTCCATGTTTTCTGTTCACTCCTTCCCTCTCGGGATTTCCCTTGAACTCTTATGAATTTTCCTTCTTGTGGGGAATTTCAACATGCCGAGAGGTGGATTTCATTCTAGAGCTTCTTGTTCCTTTTGTTTCTTGCTCTTACACAGTGAACTATCACCATCGAGACAGATGTTAGCTCCTTGTAGCTACTGCAAAAGAAGGAATCTCTTTCAAAGGCATAGAAGGTTATGATGTTTTTATATTTCTCACGGATCTTCTTCTTTTTGGTATATTCTTTCTTCCCACTTCCTTCAGTTCTTCAGTAGGGGCATCAATTTCAAATTAGTTCAAGGAAAAAATGGACTGTATTGTCCTCCCCGATAATATCAAGGTTTTTCTTAAACTTTCCTAGAAACTTTTCCCAAATTTCTTCTCCATTTTTCTTCGATAGAAAATAGTGTTGGCATGCCAAAAGAACTAACCCGTGATGCCTAATTATCCCCACACCCCAGAAATACCTTTGGGCCATGTTCTAGATAGAATCAAAAGAAATCCTGGAAGGTTTACTATGTATTCTGTTGTATTGCTCCATATTGTAGATATATGAGCATCTTCGGACTTCTTTTCCTACGTACCAAAAATTTACCATCACAGGTAAATACTTAACTATTCAAAATGTTACCCTATCAAAGGGTTTGCAAAAACTAGCCCTTCTGACCCCTTTTATGATTTTTTGTGTTGTAAATGTATTGGGGTTCAGTTTCCCCTTCTTGTAGTAGGGTTTCAACTAGTTCTTTCAAGTTCCCTTTGGTAGGATGTGGGACATGCACAATTGGCACCCCAGACACATTACTTATTGTATTCATAGAAAAAGGAATAAAAAAATTTCTAACCTTTGTCTTGGATTTCTTTAGGTTTATGATGAATTCTCTTACTAATTTTTCGTTATACTTTGAAAACTTTTTTAAGAAATCTAGCCATCCTGCCTGCTCAAAAATAGATGTCACTTCTTAGTCCACGAGTAGTTGGGAATCATCCTCTGGTTATGATTTCTTTTTAATCCCCATATCAACTAAAAATTGATTTCCTTTGATTCTCATGTAAAGTGGATGCTTTGGACTTCTTGCTTAGTCTGCGAATCGATGATTTTTTCTATGGAACCTCTGTTCTTAGCTATGGAACCTCTGTTCTTGGTTGTGGAACACAAACCTAATTCGTTGCTTCTCTCTCAAAATTTCTCTACAACTATTTCATGATTTGCACTAATGATTACTCATGATAACTATGCCACCACTTATTCCATCCAAATCATCTTCATGATTACTCACTTTTAATCATAATGTATAAATAGATGACTCATCATACCAACTTTTAAATCAAGTCTAATCACACATGAAAACTTTTAATCTAACCCTAAATGAGTTAAAAGATATAATTACCATCCTTGATGGTGTAATCCTTTCGTTATGATGACTCATCATTCCTACAAGTGGAATAAAAAATGGTTAGAAAAGACAACTGGAATTCCAAAGAATTCTCTTTTATTTGAATTAGTCATTTGAGGAGTGTTGGTGCCCATTTTGATCCTCTGCTTGTTTTCCATGTTTCCCCTTTGCTCTTTGTGCTCAAACATTTTTTCCTCATAAAGTCAATGATGTGATGTTGTAGCTCCATTCGTCTACATTGGATTATTTGTAAACTCATTACCTTGCCCTAATTTGCTAAGGAGAAGTGTGTTTTTCCTGTTTCACCCGTTCAAACACCTCTACCATTTTTCTTGTGTTTTCCCAGCCTTTGGAGCTCGAAATTGTTCATTTTATACTTATTTTCCCTCAAATATCCTTGTCATGGTTGTAAATTGCCTAAAAACACTTTCCATTTGTCTTTTGATTGAAAAATTCTTCACCCACAAACAAAAAATAAAATTCTAGGGAATCCTTGGCATTTTCTATGTTTTGACAGTCAAATGAGGCATCATTTTCCCATCAAATTCATCTTCAGCATTCTAGGGCATTGCTGGAAATTTCTATGTTGTTTGATGGTCATATGGGCATCCTTTTCCCATCAAATTTTAGCTCAAAATCTTCTCCTACGTGTTTGTTTATGATGGACAAGGTTCGGTGGGTTTTCTCAAAAAACTTAACGTTTTTTGTTTTTTGGAAAAAAGTGCAAGTTGCCCCCACTGACTCATGAAGCGCCAGGAGGAGTTACACGTGTCATAAGTAGAGTGAAGGAAGATAGGCCGGTCTTTTTGTGCCTTAAGGCATTTTGGAAAAAAGAGTTAAAGTACAAAGGAAATTCCTAGGGCTCGCAATGAATTAGAATGGAACACATGGTGGCTTCAGAGTGCAGGCCCGCAACAAAATAGAATGGAACACCCGGCGGCTTCGGAGCGTAGGCTCTCCACGAATCGAGAGTAGAGACGTGTCATGTTTTCATCAAAAGTGGGATGGATGTGCCAATCGGGAGAGGACACATGGCGGGATCGAGAGGCGAGAAGGGAGTGTAGGCCACTTAGGAGGAAAAGGGAATGTTGCCTTTTCGGAAAAATGAGTTAAAGTGGTAATATGAAGAATGGCTCTGTAATGAATCGAGAGAGAGACACATGTCAAAATAAAATTGCAAAGGGAGTGTGCACTGCTGATGAGTTTTGAAAACTTTGAAATTTTGTGAAGTACGAAGCAAAAAGGGAGTTATGACCCCACAAAGAAAGCAATGATCACCACATGTTAGGGACGAAGTGGAGGTGTGGGTCCACGGGATAATTGTGAAAATTTTCCTTTTTTCCAAAAAAGGTGGAAATGTGAAGAATCGAGCCACAATTCCAATGGGACCCACCTTGGGACACGTGTCGAACCAAATCTCAAGGGCGGAGGGGCGGAGAAAAATGTCAAATTTTTACATTTTTTCAAAAAAGTTAAAATGTCAAAAAGTGATCCCAAACCTATTTCCAATCGTGTTGTGACACATGGAGGGCTCAGATTGAAGGGAGAAAGGCAGATCAATGGTAACTGTGTATTTTTCAGTTTGGCCACCATTTTTGCTCCAAGAAGTGTGGAAATGTGTTTTTTGCATCGATTTTGATCAAATTTTTGGCAAATTCATGTTATTTGTGCCTGCAAGGACTAATGCAATTGTTTTTGAAGATCAATTTAAATATTAGAGATGTATTTCAAATAAATTTTTCCCTAACCCATCCAAAAATGTGAAATATAAAATCCAAAAGTTAAAAGTCAAATTTTGGAGAGATAAGGATGAAATAATGAAAGGAAGGGTATCTACATGCTTTGAAGATGAAAAACATACCTCCACAATGGATAATGATGCGAATTTTGCAATGATTTTCCTTTTTTTGAAACACCTGGCAACTTTTGTTACAAATATGTTAAACATCCCTATCTGCGAATCATGATGAATTTGTAACAAAATAAGATGCCATAGGATATTCTTTTCTTAGGAAAGAAGGATAAAATGTAAAATATTGTTATATAATGCATGTTTTTTGACATGTAAAAGGTCAGGAAATTGAAAATCATGAGAAAATTTTGAGAGAAGATCATCTTCTGAGAAACCCTCTAAAAACTTGGTTAATGTCTTCTGTGTTAGATCTTCATTCATGTTGAGTTGCTTAAAAGTGTATAGCCATCGCATAACTCTGAGATTGTTCCTAAAACTCTCCCCTGTTGATGAATCTAACAAGCTTTTGAATTAATCTATGTTATTTTGGGCAATATGATGTTTGTTATCATGTTTAAATGTCTACAAACAATTTTCCTTGTTCTTGTTGCAATCTTGCATTGAAATATTTAGGAATCACATAGATCTCATCCTTATTGATAGTTTAGTGGCATTTGAAATTTTATTTTTCGAAGAGCTTTCATCTGGAAATTAAAATAAGTACTTTTAAATCACTTCACCTTCATTTGTTGACCTGTATACCCATAGAAGATCAAAATCCATTTGTTAAAGTATGTAGAATAGATCAGGATTTCAAAATGTCTTCAGTAACCCTTGCCTTACATTGAAAGTATCTCCATAATCTGGAAGTGACAACTTGTGAAAGTCATATTTGGAGTGTTGATCATATTTTACCAAGGCCCTTTTCATACTATTTGCACAAATTGAGGGATATCTTCATCTCCTTCACCATTTGAGGGTTACAAAATAGGTCCTCTTACCTTGGTTGAAAGGCACAACCTAAAATAGTTAGGACAAGATCAAGTCCTATTTGAGTGTTATCCATCTCTCCACAAATATGAGTGCTAGTTTAATCACATCCCCGACTATAAAATGACATGCATCATGATCTATTTTTCTTCCAGCTTCATGCCATATCATTGATGCTACTCAGACTAAAAAGGAGAATAAATTTGGGTACCAACACCGGTGGTGCCTTTAACTACCGAGGAGATTCTTAGTTCAATCTGATCCACGTGCATACATATTTGAAATATTTGAATGCATATCAAACCTTGGTAATGTCTCTTGTAAGTTTTGCATGCAAATATATTGTTAAAGCATCATTCTATACTTAAATTTGCAAGGTGTATGCAAAGGTTTCAAAATCTGTCTGTAATTTTATCAGTTTCTAGTAGTAGTTGCACTTCATTTGCATTTTTCATTGATAGATTCAAGAAAAGGGAGGTCTGATCTATAAAGTTTGGCAAGATTTTCAGTTCGATAGGTATTTGACATAGTATTTTAGTGCATTTTCACAACTAGTAGTCATTAACTTGTTTACTTCAACTAGTGAAGGTCCTTCCATGTACTGGTGAGTTCCTTTTTAAAATGCACTTGTGTGTTTCAATTCTAGTAAAACTTTCCAAGAAAATTAGCACCTAGAGAATACCAATCTTGTGAACCACATTCTTGAGCCCCAAATACCTCTCACTCTTCATCATTCTATTTCTCCTCCAAGATCACCACCTCAAAATATAATGGTTCGGCCTTAGACATCCATTTGTTGTTAACACCTTTGGTCCTATAAACTTTAGACGAATGGATGTTTACCCAAATGATGTCCCACAAGATGTTGGGAATAGATTGCCAAAGTTCCAAGGTAACAATGCTATAACTAGTGATCAGGTAACTCAAAAATTTTATTAACATGATGGAGGTCTTTTATATTGATCATGAAGATGTGTATATTAAAGTGTTCATTCATACACTAGAAGAGGATGTAAGGGATTGGTACAAGGATCTACCTAATAATTCTATTGATTCATGGACTGAAATGAACAATGCATTCATATTGCAATATGGTGACAAAACTAATCCTAGGTTTCTATTGTCTGAATTTAAAAATATCAAGAAGAACCCTAATGAATCAGTTCATGACTTCAACACAAGGTTTGACAAAACTTTGAGAAGGTTGCCAGTTAATTTGAGGCCATGTGATCACTCATACTTGATCAAATATGTAGATGCATTTGATAAGAAGGCATCCTATTACCTAAGAGACAAGAACCCTACCAATTTAAGCCATGCCTTTACCATGGCACTGTAGAGTGAAAATAACATTAAATCAATTAGGAAACCTCTCAAGAGAGATGGTGTAAATTTGATAAACCCTGAAAAGCCTCAAGAAGGCAAGAGTGTAGACTTGGAGGAAGTTGTGAAAACTTTGGCAGGGGCTGTCAAAGAGATTTCCTACAAGTTGGCAAGAGCTGAGAAGGGAATTGGGCATACTTCACAAGGTCAGCAAAAGGCACAAAACCATGACATATTTTCCAATCATCCTAGGGGTGATTAGAGATCTGATGATAGAGGGAAAGGACCCATGGGGTTTGCAAATAGACATCCTCAAGCACGTGAAGGAAGAGTGTTACTTGATCCCTTAACTATTAAGGTTGCTGATGTTGAGTAAGTTTCGATTTTGATTGGTGTGATAGTTGTTTTCTGCCCCATCCTCCATGTGAAGTGGACAAGTAAGATGGTGAAGCTAATAATGATGATGGTATTGATGATGATATTTACATGGTGGGTTGTTCTTCAAGCTCACAAGAAGGAGCAACATCAACCGAGGTCAAGTGCAAGGACAGCTTTCACCTTTTTTTGGGATTACATCAAATGGGTACAAGTCTTTCTTCCCCTTATATGCTTGAAGTTGATGCAAGTGCATGTTTTTGAGATTCCTAAAAATGACTTTGAATACTTAAGATATTTGATGATTAAAAAGTATGATGTTGGCATCCCTTCGGAGGAAGATAGACAATTGTTAATGAATGTTGTTGTGTCTCAAGAGAAAGAGTATAACACTAGGAGAAAAATTGTTAAGGGAGTTGGGCCTCGAGCCAAACCTAAAACACCCTTTCTTATAAGTATTCCCAAAGAAGCTCCTAGAAGAGAAGAACCTACCAAAAGCT
Source organism: Taxus wallichiana var. yunnanensis (assembly GCA_018340775.1). NCBI lineage: Eukaryota > Viridiplantae > Streptophyta > Pinopsida > Cupressales > Taxaceae > Taxus > Taxus wallichiana. Next base: position 43,270,383 of record CM031235.1, read on the forward strand.
CTATTGTCCCAAGCAAAAATTACAGTCCTCCTCATGCCCAAGCTACCAAGAATTCCATGCCATCTAAGGAATCTGTTTGTCTCCATTCCAATGGAACCTTGCCAAAGAATGTTCCCTATGACATATCCCAAGTATTGAGCCAAATCAAAGTTAGTGATCCAATCATTGAGTTTCTTAGGATTCTTAAGCACATGAAGAGAGCATTTGAGTACCTAGGTTGTAAAGAAGAAAGGATTACTCCAAGTAGAAATGTAAACGTTGTTGAAACTCCTCCTCAGATCATTGCAGACCTTTAAACACCACCAACAAGTAAAGGATCTTGGAGAAACACCTAAGGTATACTTGGGTACATCCTTGGTTGATTACCAACTGAATGTTGATCCATTCTTTACAACTTAGATCATAAAGGATAGACTACTTCATAATTGTATGTTTGATTCCAGTGCATCATGTAATGTCATGCCTCTAGAAGTCATGAATGAGTTGGATATAAAAGTTATAGCAGCCTATGAAAATTGTACTACCATGGACTCAAGAGAAGTGTCGGTAGTTGGTTGTGTGAAGGGTCTAGTGGTGCAGCTTGCATCTTATCCTAGGAGGAATTTAAAATTGGATGTTGTGATTGTTGATTGCCCTGCCAAATGGGGTATGTTATTGTCAAGAAAGTGGGCTGCAAGTGTTGGAGGGAGTGTCCAAATGGATATGTATTTTTCCACCATTCCCATTTAAGGCAGCCTTGTCAAGCTCTATGGAGAAAAGAAGATGTTACATCTAACTCGAGGATCTAAACAATGTTTCTTATCAAGTGTTGTTTGTTGATGTTGATGTTGATAATATTATTAGGCTTTCTGATGGTAGGGAGCACAAGATGGATCAGTCTAAGTGCCTTGAATAGGTAGGTCCTCCTTGAACCTTTCTATTTGATGGATCTTGCTCCAAATTTGGAAATGGTGCTGGTATAATTTTGATTTCTCCTAGCTTGGATGAGTTTGTTATTTCCTTCAAGCTTAATTTTGAATGTACTAACAACATTACTGAGTATGAAGCCTTGTTGTTGGGTCTGAGAATTGCATGGAAGTATGGTGTCAAGGACATCATTACAAAAGGAGATTCAGAGCTAGTTGTCAAACAAATAAGAAAACTATATGCTACAAAAAATCAGCGGATGAAACAATACAAACATGTAGTTTGGGATCTAATTGAGATGTTTGATTCCTTCAATATTGTGCATCATGATAGAAGTTTCAATGTTTTTGCTAACAAGTTGGTAGTGTTGGGGTCAAGATTTGGAAATTTCACCGTTTCACCTTATTGTGAGTATAATATTGAAGTGTTAACTAGGCCAACTATCCCTGACAACATCAAGCATTGGCAAGTGTTTAATGATGATGCTCAAGTGCAAAGGTTCTTACAAAATCAAGGTGAGTTTGCAGATCATAATATTTATTGGGAACCAATGGTGTGTGTGAATAAAGGAAGAGATACTTGTTTGGAAAGGATATCATCCAATTAAAAACTAACACCATTCTTGGAGGTCTTATTGCACTTGAGTTGAATTTTCACATTGCTAATTACATCATCAATAGAAACATTTCTGCCTCAAGGGATGTGGAAGAGCATAACTTGGGCACTAATGATAAACCAAGAAAATTTTGGTTTTGTAGTAATCTAAACAAAGAAGAAAAATAGTCCTATGTTAACCTATTGAAGAAATATAAGGATTGTCTTGTTTGGTCTTATTCGAATAGAAAGCATACAGAGAGGACTTGTTTTAGCATGAGATTCCTCTTAAAACAAATTCCAAGTCCTTTAGACAAAAGTAAAGGTCAATTAATCCACTCCTCTCAATGAAGATGCAAGATGAATTGAAGAAACTAAAGGAGGGAGGCATCATTCAGCCCACAAGGTATTCATCTTGGGTCATGCAAACCTTATGCTAGTCGGAAAGAAAATGGAGATATCAAACTTTGTATAGACTTCAGAAATATGAATAGATCTTCATTAAAACACAATTATCCTTTACAAAACAAGGAAAACATTTTGTAGTTAGTGACTGGATCTAAATTGTTGTCCACCTTGATGGTTTCTCTGCTACAATCATCAAGTTGTTGTCAAGGAGTTAGAAAGATTTAAAACTTCCTTTACCACTCCTTGGGGAACATATGTTTATGTAAGAATGCCTTTTGGTCTCATGAATGCTGAAGATACCTTCCAAAGAGAAATGGATGTTACTTTTTTGGTTACATAAATGACCTCATTGTAGTTTATCAGGATGATGTGACTATTTTTTCAAGGAGAAGAAAAGATCGCTTGTAGCACTTGGAAAGAATGTTGATCAGATGTAGAGAATTTGGAATCTCTTTGAATCCAAAGAAGTACCACTTTGGGGTGAAAAAGGCCAAGCTGCTTGGTCATATTGTTTCAAAGGTCAGGTGTCATGATTGACCCTGAGAGAGTAGAAACAATCAACAAGGTTCCAATTCCAAGAACAAAGAAGGGCATCCAATCCTTCTTTGGGTAGATCAATTTCATTAGAAGGTTTGTGTCTAATTTTACTGAATTGACTCTTCCTATTACATGCATGTTAAAGAAATACCAAGTTATCAAGTGGGAGGAGGCTGCTATTCAGGCTTTTGAAGGAATCAAAGAAGCACTTAAACATGCACCTATCTTAGTAGCTCTGAATTACAAGAAGCCTTTCCAAATCTTCTCCTTTGCTTCTAAAAATACCATTGCATCTATTTTGTTGTAAAAGGATGAAGATGGGGCTGAGAGGCCTATTGCCTTCTTTAGAAAGGCTTTACAAGTTGTTGGGTTAAGATACACACCATAGAAAACCAAGCATTTGCCTTTGTGAAAGAAACTATTTTTTCACCCTTATATCTTAAGTTCAAAATTTGTTGCTTGTGTTCCCCACACCATGGTAAAATACATCTTATCGAGATGGAAATCTCAAGCAAAAGATGTAGATGAGTGAAAAACTACATGAGTATGACATGGACATATAAACCACAAAGTTAGTGAGAGGTTTGGGTCTTGCTAAGCTCATTCTTTGAGAGCAACCTGCAAAACAATTGAAGTGAATGAAGTAGAGGAAGAAAGGGAAGATATTCTTGAGAAATTGGTAAGCTCTGAGTGGTACAAGGATGTAATATTTTACCTCAAACACCTATGTTGTCCTGATCATTTAAATAAAAATCAGAAAAGAGCCCTCAAAATGGCTTCTCAAAAATACATCATCACTAACTTTAGGTTGGCTTAGAAGAACCTTGAAGGTGTCCTCTTGAAATGTATAATCAAGATGAAGCTCCCAAAATAGTTTTTGATTTCCATGGAGATTTTGTGGAGGACACTTTGTTGGAAGCGTTACAGCATACAAAATTTTGAGAGATGGTTATTTGTGGCCTACTCTCTTCAAAGATGCAACCCCGCTAGTTAGAAAGTGTGAAAGTTGCAAAGATTTCTCCTGGAAGAATGAAAGATTCAGGCTATTGTCCTTCTGACTGTATCAATTGAAGCTCCTTTCAAACAATGGAGAATAGACTTCATTGGTTAGATCTCGAGACCCTTCTAGTGCTAGACATAAATGGATTCTTGTAGCCACAAATTACTTCACCGAGTGGGTAGAAGCAATCCCAACAGAAAGCTACCACATTAGATTTACCTAGATTGTCCACAATAGTAATATAAAATTCTTGTAAAAGTAATAACCATCTAATTATTCTTCCTCCAACCACTAGTTTTTTCATTAAATATTTAATTGTTGAATGATCTGTGTGTACAAATATATTGTACCCTATAATGTAATGTATGAATTTATTGATTGCATAAATCACAACAAGAAATTCTTTTTCAGTGGCGATGTAATTCTTTTCAGTGGGAGTGAGATTTTTACTAAGATAATAAATAACATACATTTTTCCTTCTTCATCATTGTGTCCCAAAACTACACCAATGGAATTATTTGAGACATCTATTTGGTTATGAAATGTATTTTCCCAATTAGGTCCTCTCAATATTGGGGTAGTGATTAATTTTTCTTTGATTTCTTCAAAAGCATGCTGACACCTTTCATCCCAAAGAAATTCACATTCCTTGGTTAGAAAATTAAATATGGGGGCAAAAATTTTACTAAAAATCTTTTATAAAGTGCCTATAGTACCCAAAGATGTCCTAAAAATGACTTGATATCTCGATCCGAGGAATAGATAAATCAAATGATCCTAATTTTGTTTTGATCAACCTGAATTCCTCTTTTTGAAGTATGGTGTCCTAATCCAATCCCCTCATCAACCATCATTAAACACTTTTCATGACTAAGAGATAAATTGTGTTGTTCACATCTTGTTAATACTCTCTCTAGATTTCTCAAAGCATCATCAAATGTATCTCCGTGTATAGTGAAGTCATCTATATATACCTAAACACAATCATTTGTTAGATCAGAAAATATTGTAAGTATAGCTCTCTAGAAAGTTGTAGGAGCATTGCATAAGCCAAATGGTAACACCCTATAGGAAAAGGTACCCCATGGACATGTAAATGTAGTTTTGTCTTGATCTTCAGCAGTAACTCTGATTTGATTATATCCACTAAAGCCATCCAAGAAGGAAAAGTATTGTTTACCTGAAAGGTTGTCTAGGACTTGATCTATGAATGGTAAGGGAAAATAATCTCTCAGTGTGGCTTTGTTCAGTTCCCTATAGTCAACACATATTCTCCATTTTCCATTCTTTTTAGGAAAAATTACAAGAGGAGATACCCACTGACTATCTGAGATAGGGTAGATAAAACCTACTTGTAATAGTTTTTCAATTTCTTGTTTGACTATATCCCTTAAGGCTGGTTAATCCTTCTTTGAGGTTGCCTAACTAGTTTAATGTTTTTAGTATAGATGTGATAAGTGCGAGATACTTCAAAGAATTCCCTTCATATCTTTGTAATCTCAAGAAAAATCTTTAGTATGATTTTTTATAACATCAAATAATTTAGCTTCTTCATCATCCTTCAACCAACTGTTAATGTTCAAAATTTTACCTCGGTTGAATCTCAACATGCTTGGTTCCGATGTGTGATGAACTGATTTGTTGAAATGGTTCCATTAAAGTATTTAGTGGACATGCATGTGGTAACAACATATGATATGTAGCAACATCTCCAAAAGTTCCTTGAGACAGAATACTAGAAAAAGGATAGTAAGGAGAATTATGATACTTATCTCTTTGTAGGTCAAACTCTTCGTCACTACTACTTTCTAGAAATTCTTCACCATTCCCTGATGTATTTGAAACTGAAGCTATTGATTCTTCCTCTCCCCATGAGAAATCTTGTTCCTCCGGAGTGAAATTATTTTCAATCACAGAGAACCGTTGTTGCCATGATTCTAGAACTAAATGTGGTGGTTCCAAACAAAGTTTACAGGTTCCGGAACTATGATCGTAGGTTCCAAAACTATTTCTGATTGCTTCTAGGACAGCAGATGCTCATTCAATGGTCGATTAATCATCTCTTATACTTCTCTTATGTGATCCTGCAATGTGATCATAGCCAAAGAATACAAATTTTTCTTATTAGTATCAAGGAGAATCAACCCACAATTGTTCTTGATTGTCAATAAAAGGTCATGCAGAAGGATATAAGGAAATTTTCTTAGAGTTCTTACCATTCGAGATACTCATATCACTTGACCTGCAATCAATTAAGGTAGCAATTGTAGATAACCATGGTCTACCCAAAATAATGGGATAACCCAATGTTTTACCTTTTGGCTGCAGTATAAGGAAGTCAACTAGATATTCCCATGATTCCACCATAACCACCATGTCTTCAATAATTGATTTTGGTTTTTCTACAGATTAGTATGCCATCTATAATATGGTATTAGAAGGTTTTATACCCATTAATGGTAATGTTTTCAAAGTGTCCACTATCATTACATTTATAGTCATACCAAAATCTACCAAAATGTTATGTATATCCGTATTCCCTGTAGAATTAGTAATAACAGACTTCTAGGATCTCCGTATTTGGGAATTAAAAGTATTTATGCTAATAAATTGGCAAGTTTCCCATCTACTTTGATAGTCTTGGGGTACTGCTTTCTTCCTTCTAGGATTTTTCAAATGTAACATTTTGATTAATTTGTTCAATTCCGGAATGTCCTTTATTGCTTGTAACAATGGTATTTCAATATTCAATTTCCTTAGTTCCTGTACCAATTCAGACTCCTTGGTTTCTATAGCTTCTTTAAATCTCTCTGAAATGGAGTCTTAGTAGTGTCACTATTTGGCTCCTTTTCTTTTCTTTTTATATCCTCTTTTGGAACAACAGTACTAGGGGTTTCATTTTCTTCTGTCATTTCAATGATTATAATAGGTGGAATGCTAATTATTTTTCCAGATCTAGTTTGAATATCCTTACAATCCATGGCATTTAGATCAACTGATTTTTTTGGTTCTATTCCATAAACAGGAGTTGTTTGTTTGTTTCTTGGGTTTGCTACTAGTTGTGTTGGTATTTGCGTTTGGACTATATTCTCAGTTTTTGAATTCTGTGTAGGGGATCCCATGATGGCCTGTTGATTCTAATTTGGATATGTTTTTCCTTGAGCATAATTACTAGGGTTCCATCTAGGTTATGACCAAGCATAAGGACTTCCTTGACCAGCCCATGGTTGTTGATGTCCCTGAGCATACCAAGCTTGACTTGCCCAATCCTGAGGGTTCCATGTTTGTTAAGGTACCTAAGGTGGTTGTCCCCAATTTTTTGGTATTATCTTAGTAGCCCATGGCATCCTCCATGGATCAAGAACTGATCTTGGCATAAACTTCCCTTGGTGAGCTTTTCTCTAAACAAAATTCAATTCTTCATTATGGATGATGTATTGGTTTATTTAAGATGATTCGTTATGATAGGAGTAGAGAACAAGCATTAGTATCATGGTCTTTAGATTCACAGATAAGACATACTTCCATTTTATCCAAATGACAGTCTCTTATTGCATGCTTCTTCCTGCATCTAGGACAATACATAGCCAATGGTTCAGTTTTGGCATTTGCTTTAGCTTGTAATCCATCCATAGTAGAGGTTAATTGAACTAAAATTTCTGTTTTAAAGTTTTCTAACTCATCCATTAGATTCAAAATTTTCACCAATTTTCCTTTTCTAGGTCCACCCCTTGTTCTGGAATAGCTTCTACAAATCTCCTTAATTTCATTCATCCTTAATTGATCAATGTCTCCACCTCTTATCAAGTTAAGGGATTCCCTAGATTCATTATCCAAAACCTTAAGAAAAATGGTTTTACTTAACTCTTCTTGAAGTAAAAATCCACACATTTTTCTTACAAAGAGGAATCTATCTAAATATTCTTCTATATTTTCATCCTCCTCCTACTTCATTTTGAAGAATTCCTCCTTCTTATTTCTCCCTCTACAATAATTCCGGTATTTGTTTAGGAAGGCGCTTTCCATTTGTGTCCAAGTAGTAATAAAGTTGGATGTTAATCCCATGAACCACCAAATTTGTTGCATTCTTCGAGTGGATGGAAACAACTTGAGTTTTTGATTATCTATTTTGTAGTCATAGGTCCGACATAGTACCTTGAACTCAAATAGAAATCATTAGGGTATTCTCGATGACATCCCTCTAAATGTGGGTGAATGTGTAGGTGATATATTTTTCATTGGTGTATCATAATCATCCAATTGGATTGGATAAGTCTTTTCCTATCAGGTTCTCTTTTAGGTTCCCATGCCATTTTTAAAATATTTTTTGAATTTTTCTCCCAATCAATGTGGTATGTGGTATGCCTTGGGGAAGGTGAAAAATTAGGAGTAGGAGGTTGACTACTCAATTGAGAATCAAAACTCACCCTAAATGGATCTTGAGAAATAATCCTTCTCCTAAAAGTTCTACTTCCTTCAGGTGACTGATCTAAGAATTCCAAAGGTGGCAATTATGTTTCTTGTATAACAGGGGATGATGGTGCCTCCAATTCTTGATCAACTTCCTTATTTGGACTAGAGGATGTTATGAATTCTTGTGAAGATGTTTTTGGGAGGAATCTACCCTTTGAGTCTCTTGGTCTACTCATAAATTTTATGATATAGTAGGGAAGATCCTTCAACTACTAGATGTATGATTGTTGCTCTTGTTAACACCTAATTAGAAAATTCCAACTAGTGTGTCCTTGAAAATGGTGCCAAAAATGATGGGTGTCGTTATTGCCTTCATTTAATCAACTTCATGTTGATGTCATATTCTAACCAAGGGTGTATCTAAAGCTATATGCAACAAGAATAATCCTTTCGATCTAGTAGTTGGTTATAGTTATTTTTGTATTTTCTCGGGGATCTTTTCAATGTCTTAAGGATTTATTGATAAAAACCTTATTTAAATCATACTATGAAAAAAATTCTAAAAGGAAACACACCGAAAGCTTTCTTTGGAAGGAAACAAACTTTACGAATGAAAATAAACACAATTGATTTTGGGAAATAAACACACTTACTTTTGGAAATAAACACACTTGATTTTGGAAATAAACACACTTGCTTTTGGAAATAAACACACAACTTGGAGTGCTTAAAAATGGTTACAAGAAGAATAAGGATCTATCTAGACACTTGCAGGAATGAGTATACAACATATTTTAACTAGAAGAATTAAAGCAATATAGAATTAACAGATCTAAACTATTTGCTTAGGAAATATAAATACCAAATAGATGAATATCCTAGTCCTTGGGGGAGTGGGCCCTTACTCCTCCTTGAATAAGTATTTAACAACTTAGAATTCTCTCAAACAAGAATGGATATTTATTGATAAAACATTTGGTATTACAAAACATACTGGATCTGGGTACTTCAATCTATATTACTTATTCTATATCTATATCTATCTTCTGTTATATTTATCTACTACAGGTCTACTTATATATACATTTACAATCATATTTGTCTCTACGATTATGATGAAATCAAATCATGCCCAGAATAGATGTTGACTTAGATTGTAGGCTGATTAGATAGCTATAAGATAATTAACCTTAGATCTGTGATCAAAAATCTTCTCATCCTTTCCTGATTGAATGGGTTGTTGATGCTAAATTACCGGATGTGGTTAGAATAGATAAACTTCCATCAGTTCCAAAACTTCAGAGAAGTTACAGAACCATAGGAAATCCTTAAAGATCAAAACTACGAGAGTTCTAGAGCAATACCCAGGAGTTCTAGAACTAAGTTTGAAAATTCAAGAACTAAATACTAGAATTCTCGAACTAAGTCTAAAAGTTTTAGAACTAGGTGATGAAGCCTGTGAATGTGCAATGGAGTTTCAGAACTAGCTTGGAAGTTCCGAAACTAAGTTGTATCAGAAAAAGTGCTACCAAAAACATGTTGAATGCTACATACTTCATTTCTTTGACCGATTAGACCTGCTTTATTACAAAACTGAATTTCCAACACACTTCATCAGGAATTTCAGAGCTTTTAAATGTTAGAATCACAATCAATAAAAATATATACAATTACATCCTAACTCATATCAAATCAGATAAAAGTCACAAAATGCAATGAAACTTAATAAAAAGGAGAGTAAGATGAGATCATTTATTGTAAATTTAACGGGTAGATTTTGGCCTCATCATTTATCGCACTAGTATTCACACCTCAACTATTGCCATACCTTTCTCTTTGGTCTACATTACGAGGTTTTCTTTCCTCTTGAAGTCCAAATTCCATCTCTTCATATCTCACTCAAGGATATGCACAATGATGATGATTTTCACCAGGGAGCATTTTACACAAGTTGATTTTTTAGACGAGCGTTGTCTAAATCCTCTCGATCACCTCCAAATCTACCAAAAATACATTGAACGTGCCTACAATAATCATGTCCAAGAATGAACCTTCCATGTCGGTGACCTCATCTTGAAGGAAAATCAACATGTAACAAAAGTGGATAAAAGTAAATGGAGAAATTTCACTCCTAATTGGCTTGGACGCTATATCGTTACCCATGCATATGGATCGATGCTTATCGGTTGTCTTTAGTCAAAGGTAAACTCAAACCTAAGCCCCTTAATGCCTTACATCTTCGACCATTCTATTGTTGAACTAAGTCCTATATCACCTTCTGTCTATTAAAAGCTCTTCCCTTAAGCACCATTCACATTCCACTTACCTATTTTAAGGATCAACAACTAAACCAGAATTATGTGCTTACCCATCACCTTTCACCTTATCGTCAATATGAGTACCATGGCTCTACTCATGGCATGATTCTCATGGATACTTTTGTTCCTTTCAAGATGGAATCTCATGGTCATTTGTCACTTACATTTATTACATAGTTGACCTTTATGTGCTATGGTTTTTCCTTAATAAAAGGCGTCTATACTCCTTTATAGTCTTTTCCATGACCTAAAAGTCCAAAAAAATTTAAAAGTAATACATGGGATTTTCAAATTCAAACTCCTTGAGTCAAACTTCTTATAAATAGATGAATCCTTCCAAAAGGAAATATATCTTTCCATCTTGTTTCTATAAATAGATTATTCCCTTGAAGGAAAGCTATAAAAAGCTAGCCCTATTGTACATAGTCTATCACAAAAAGAAGACTATTTCTAAAATAAAAATAAAAAAATTCTAAAGCTTCCTGCATTGATCAGCTTCATGAAGACCTCAAGGATATATTCTATTCATCCCACATAGAATTCCCACATCGATCAATCTATAAAACAAAAGAAAAAATAAAAAGATAATTTTTTTGTCATTTACTTGTCTATTTTGGTCTCGGGTATCTTGTAAAAGAGGTAGGCTATCTCCCACCAAGGTTATGCTAAAACAATCCATTTCACCTCACTTTCTTTCCTTTCTAATATTCTACCTACTCAAGGGACATGCCAAAAATGTGAAATTTCATGATCATGTGACTTTCTTCACCCTTAGAACATTCAATCATGCAACACCTTTAGGGTATTATGTTCATAAGCCAATATTTGATATGATTACCTCATAATGGTTCTTACTAATTAGGCAGATTTTTTTCTCCTCTTACCGTTCACCTATTTTCTTACTTATTGATCCTCTTTCACAAGACTAGACCTTTGACACCTACATTCTGGGAATTCCTCTTCCACCAAAATCACCCACACCTATTCAACCTAGACGACAACCATACCTATTCAACCTAGATGACAATCATGCCTATTTAACCTATACTCAACCATGCCTAAGTGACCTAGACTCAACCATGCCTAAATAACCTAGACTCAATCATGCCTAAAACCTACTGACCCATTCATCTCCCTTATCATATTCTTCCCTATCTTATGGGAGAACTACATTATCCTGAGGTCCATTTTTTTCTAGGGCTTCGGTGGTAGCACTATGAGGGCATGGGGCCCTTGGAGGTTAGCTCAACCACTTTTACCCCTAACCAATTTTCCCCCTTTACATTCACATTCTACCCTAGTTAGTTTCCATTTACAAAAAAACTTGGAAATTAATATATCATACAAACATACATACCTACCATTTTATCACCACAACCATATTCTACTTAAATCATTTCATATTTCCATTATATTAATTACTTGGAAATTTAAACACAACATACATACAACACATTATTTCCATAAGATCGGTAACTTAGAAATTACCTAGACTCCACCATGCCTATACCTAACTCCACCATGCCTATACCTGACTCCATCATGCCTACAAGACCTCGACTCAATCATGCCTAACTCACCTAGTTCCCATGATACATAATAACAATAACAATGGAAATTAAATAGATTACATCATTCATCCAATAATAATCATCAACTATATAAATGGGAATGTTTGTGTATCAATACATATATACACAGGGATAAATAATCAAAGTGTCTTAAAAACTCTCATATACAATCTCACAAAATCTTTGGCACATAGGCCGGTATATATATAAATCAAAAATCATCATACAAGTATCCAATGTCATGATCAATCAACCCCACCTGAGACCCTCCTCTCCACTCTCACCCATCTCCTCCTCTTGGCCCTCAGCTAGGCCTAGTCTATGAGAACTAGTAACCTCACCATGACCCTGTCTCTGGGGCTGATGAATGCATGTGTTGTAACATCCTCATTTTATACATTAGAACAAGTCAAAAATTTTTTTTTTGATAAATGCTTCCTGGTTCTAAATACATAATTTAGAACTCACAAATCAAATAACCATTCTTATAACAGAGATAACCATATGCAACAGTAATGACGGAGTACCTCCGATCTATTCATTCCATGACTCGGTAATCTACCGATCTATTCATGAGTAATAAGAGTTGGCGTTTTTATTTAACACACCACTCTTGCGGTTCTCTTCCCTATTCTGGGATTCAGAATGCTCTGTCTAAGGAACCTATCTCAATAATTGTTACTATTATTCATCAAAGATCTCATCCCTTAGACCAGTGACTTAGGACAACGCAATCGGTAGTTTGCGATACTTTGGCCAAAGGTTTGAAACATACTGTTTATGTCTCGTATTCCTTAACGGCATACTCATCAATCTAGAATATGTCCTTCACCCCATTCCCATGTTATGTAGAATGTCTTATACTTGACTTCTCGGTCCCTCCTATCCCAAGTTATTCACTCGGAAATGGATTAGTAAGGTGACAATGTTATATGGGTGCCCCAAGGACTAGGGATACGCTGACATACTCGGGTCAACCCTAGTTAAACTAGTGTGTCAAGATACCATGAGTCTCCTAGGCAGCCTTATAACGTGACCACATTCCTAATCAGTCCCGAGTAGCTTGTTTGAGTTAAAGGTGTAAATCTTAACGATCAATGCAAAGGGTGTCGTCATGAGTCACCCGCATTGCTGTATCTTCGAGGAGATCCTAATTTACTCGCAGGTACAACCCGCAGCTTGACTTGTGCCGTCAACCTTTAAATCCGCCTCGAAAAGATCTACTTATTAAAAAGTGTTACATACGTTGAGTTAAATTATACCATAAGACGCTCCCTTTAAGGGTAGTCTTTCCCAACCCCTGGGTTCCTCACCATAGAATGACCTTTCTTAATAAAACCCAATACACAAGAGAAGTTATTAAGACTAGAGGTCCCATCAAGGAGTTCATAGAATATACATAATTCTAAATCAACGAAATTGGACAATTACTCCCATCCTTCACATGAGATTGCTAACCAAACCCTTTTTTTTTGGTTTATATCAGTTCTCATAACTGAATTTATATCTTACTTATTAGTATCAAGATATAATGATTAAGAATCCAATTAAACGTTGTCCTGGCTTAATCAAGACTAGGAATTAATAATTTAATCCAGCTTGTTTAGCGTCTTGCTTAGGTTTATTTTTACCCTAGCTTCCAGAAAGACAGTGATCTAAATCTTAATTTAGCTTTAGATAGAACATACTAGAACTGCTAAACAATCATAAGTATTCATTCACATATTCTTGCAAGCTTACATTGATAATCACAAAAGTCTCCAATTTAAACAATAATAACAAGCTCTCAAGATCATTTGATCCGAAGAAGGTCAAACTATCCAGATAAGAATACAAACACATAAGTAACAAATATCTCACTTTATTCCCTTCAGGCTAATCAAATACATTTTATGCTTTCAGCTTACTTGATACAATACTTCAACGGAAAAAGAACATCTTTCCTCATATAGTACATTTAGAGAATCAAGCTGAAATTCATCATAAAACCAAATTAAACAATCTGAACATCCTATCAGATCTGCGTGCTTTTACCACTTACGGCAACCATCTGCAAAAATTGTCAACATGGGTCAGTTCGATGAACTGAGCATGATAAGCACTAACTCTTAAAACAATTGCAATCCACCAACTGTTTTCATTAAACAACCTGTTTAAATGAGATCATTTCACCAAACAAGTAAACATATTTCAGACTATGCTCTTGTAATACAAACATGACTATAAACGCGTAGCTCATATTATAGTCACTAAATAGTCTCGATACCTTTCAAATATTTCATCAAAACGTTAGTGACCAAGAAGACAAATGCATCTAAACAACTATCCATCTGAATCCCAAGGATAATAACATCAGACGGACTAATATATTCAACATAATAAATGAATATCATAACCTTTCATGATTCCATCAGCATGTTAGAACAATTCCAAAAGTTAGATAAACAATTATATCAACCTATACTTTACAACAGAAGAGAAATAAACGAATCATACATATTTCCCTCAGAACTAGCTCATGACTGTACCATCTTTCCAAGAGCAAAGCATTCACCTTAAACACATGCGAATAAATCAGATGAGGCCACCAGAAGCACCACAGTTTTGTTAAAGTTTAAAATATAACAAACTACTGTAGTTTACTAGCAGTACAGTAGCTCTCACGCCAAACAGTGATGACTATCTACCAAACAGACTCCACATGACCTTCCACACGAAGCGACAAACAAGAAGATATTCACTGCCATCGCCTGTCGAGGTGCAGTCGACAGCTCCTTAGTTCAATCAAGCTCAAGACTAGATATCCATGCAACAGAAGACGTAATCATGCTCAAACACGACAACAATCCCTCTCAGCAACCTACAGCTCATTCTAATCCCTACTAAACACTGTAAGGCTTTAGATCCAAGGTTGAAATCAAAGAACTTCTCTTTTATCGCAGTCAACAAGAGACTCCTTGACATTAAAGCAAATGATGTTTCCCTAAGACTATGCAGAGATATTCATACAAAATCCACGCAACATGCACAGCCTCATTTAACTGGAATTATTCAAAAAGGAAACATAACATACTGTATTCACATCTGAACTCATTCAGAGTTTGAAAAGTATGGTAATCACGACCCACTTTTACAGAAGCCCAGATACATGATATCTATCTATACTTAAGGAACCCAACAGAGCCAAAACAACAAGTGTACAAAATCAGGCTTATATAGAGGCAGATACACTGGTTACCTATCAAGGATTTCAACTGAATCCAAACAATAGTATACACGATAAAGCTTCTACAGAAGCTGATATACAAGATAAATATTAGTTAATGATTCCAACCGTGCCAACAATGGTAAATATTCAAAATCAGGCTTATACAAAAGCTAAATACTGATTTCGTAACAAGGAATCCAACTAAGCCTCTACAACATTATTCACTCAAGCTTACACAGATAGGAAACGTAAAAAGTACACCAACCGAGTCTGTACCAAAAATTCATTACATAAACGAAGGTATTCATTACAAGATAACAGAAGTCGTATTACTAGTTACCCCTCCAGGACTCCGACAGAATCATGCTACCAGTATTCACATACATGACTTATACAGTAGTCCATAATATACAAACCAATCCAAGGACTCCACAGAGTCATCTTGCAAATAAATAAATATAATGCAAACCATCAATGGGTTAAATCCCGTAATTGCAACACAAAGGAGGGAAAAACAACTTCTACAGGGTCGCATTAAATACTGTAACACAGCCAGTTATCCGTTCAACATAACCTAAGTATCATAGCGAAACCCAACAAGATTCAGTAACCACCACCTATAATAACCACGACAGAACTTACAAAGAAATACAATTAAACTGAACATTAAAACAAAAGTCCATCAGTATCCTTTCCGATGAGTATCAACAACAAGTATCAATCATAGCTTTGAACCCAACAAGGGAAAAATTCATGGGCTCTCACAGAGCAGGTCTAGTATACTTTCTTGCATGCATTTCACAAACTTAAGCCGGAATGCAAAACACAACGAAATAGTGCAACAGTTCGAAACACAATACACACCCATCAAGGGTTAAATTGAAAAATCGAACCAGCAAGAAGATACAGTAACAAAAATCACACAAAGCTACCATAAAAACCATCGACCCAAAAATCATCTGAACAGAGTTGTTCTAATGAAATCATTTGAAAGAAAGCAAGATTTTTAAAGGTTAGGGCCTAACATGCCTAGTTATTTTCTTAAAAATCCAAAGAAGACCACTGAAAGAGCTCGAGCCTTCTCCTCTTTTTCCAAGTTAGATTCACCAACAAAAATTTGTTATTTCCATGACTTATAAATTTTCCTTGCCAGAGAAAAGAGCTAGTTACGCTCATACTTGCCATGCAACACCAAGAAGACTGGTGCGAAGAACCAGTGATCAGGCAGAGGGAAAACCGGAGCGCATAAAAACCAAACAAACTACTAATTTTCCATTTTGCATGCCTTCCCGTGAAACCCGAGCTCAAAGACCGAGTTCATAAATGGCATTTACTCCTAATTTCCCGCTCAATTTCCATTGCCACCGACCGCCATAGTTGGCAATGGATAAAACCAGTTCGAAGACCATTTCCAACTTTGGCGACCTGCCACGTCGGCTCTAGCTAGCCGTTTAAAAACTTCTACCAAATTACCTGTCCTTCATACTTATCCCTCCATTTAATGCCATATAAACCGCTGCCCATAGTTCGCACCCTTCCATAGGTCCCCTTTCTTCCTTGTCCATTAGTTAGTTTAGTAACTTAGGTTAGGATTTAAGATAACACTTAGTCTAACCTCATAGCACATAGTTACTAACTTAGAACATTAGCTTATAGCCTAGGCCTAGGTTAGATTAACACTAATCTAACCCCTAGGTTATAGTTTAGTTTTAGGTTACTAACCTTAATAAATCCAGTTTAGGTCTAACATTTCAAATGCTCAGAAAAAGGACCTACAACATACATTTACGAACAGGGTTCACTCCTGCACTGCCAATAGGCTAGTGGAAATAAATGTATCTGAATTTATTACCTGGTCCACGATCAAGACCTTCCTGATATTACGATATCGGGAACCAATTCATTTAACATGATCAGCTGATTTAGACTCCGGGACAGTTTATTCGATGCATTCAGACCTTGCAACCTACGAAAGGTCTATAATTTTAGTTCATCCCAAATAAACTTAAAGCATTACTTAGATCAATGCCACTGATCCAAGGCTGGGTCTTATAGATGGATAACTCCATATTCATTCGAGATCAGATTAAACTCAGGTTTAAAATGAAAGAATTAAAAGAGTCCAATTATGTTCCGACTCAGTCAAAGATCTGCAATTTCAAAGAAGATACAGTCCATATCAAGCATGACTTCACAATCAAAGGAGCACATCCTTTTTCAAAAGAAATCACATATCAACACTTGAATGCTCGTGAGGAAGTAACAACAGTTCAGGTGTTTTTATGCTTCCTCCTAAAATATTCATCGTCCCGATGATTACATATTCGATTAACCTTCAGGTCAACCAATTTATTGGTTCACAAAACAATGTGACTATTTTCCAACTTAATAGTTCCAGAAATCAATGTCACAACACATTTTATTCAACCTGAATAATGTTTGCCTCCATCTCGGCTTTCATATAAACTTTTTTTTAAAAGTTCATAAAAGAAATGGTTTGTCAACGATTTCATTCTCATTGAAAAAGAGAAGGAAAAGCAATTTTCATCTCTTCCAGATTTTCCCAAGTTGCACTTTCTTCGTTAAACTGGTCCCACTGGACCTTACATTGCTGTATTTCATGATTTCTCAAATGCAATTGGTGAGTTTCTAGCACTCGTGTGGGTTTAACCACGATTATTCCTGGGTCTTGGACCTGCAAGGAATTCCAATTTAAAACATGTGATAGATCTGAAATGTATTTCTTAAGCAAAGAAATATGGAAAACATCATGCATATGAGATAAAGTAGGTGGTAATGCTAAATGATAAGCTATAGGATTGATTATTTCAACAATTTCAAAGGTCCCACGAATCGAGGTGACAACTTGGCAGCCTTGCCAAAAGTTATAGAACTCTTTCTGGGTTTAACACGAAGAAAAACCTTCTCACCAAGCTCAAACCTTCGATCAACCCGCTTAAGGTCAACATAGCTCTTTTGCCTATCCGCTGCTTCCTTTAATCGCTCACGGATCAGCTTAACTTGTTATTCCATTTCTATGAGAATCTCTGGTCCAATTACCACTCTATCCTCAATACTATCCCAGCTAACAGGAGTTCTGCACTTTCTTCCATAAAGTGCTTCAAATGGTCCCATTTTAAGAGATGAGTGATAAGTTTTGTTCTATGTGAATTCAACTAATGGAAGATACTCTTCCCATTTATACTGTTGATCCATGCAATACATTCACAACATGTCCTCCAACACTTGATTTACCCTCTCAGTTTGTCCATCCGTTTCCGGATGATATGCAAAACTGAAGTTTAGTTTCGTTCCAAGAGCTGTATTAAGCATTTGCCAAAACCTTGACGTCATTCTTAGATCCCTTTTAGATATAATCAATTCTAGTACACCATGTAATCTGAAAATTTCATGTACGAATCTTTTGGCCAGCACTGGTGAATCATCCTTTAGATTTCCAGCGATGAAATGAGCTACCTTCATCAGTTTATCTACAACTACCAGGATAACATCATGTTTATTCCTAGACATGGGTAATCCTTGTACAAAATCCATGGTTATTACTTTCCATTTGTACTGCGGTATGCTATGAGGATATAACAGTCCAACAGGGTGCATATGTTTTGCCTTAACCCGCTAACACTCCAAACAATGAGTCACAAAATTAATGACATCCTTTTTCATACCTTTCCAAAAGTATTGTTGTTTCAGATCAGCAAGCATTTTTGTGATACCCGGGTGTCTAGAGAAAGGTGAATTATGAAATTCAACTAATAACTTCTTTCTCAAATCATTCAAAGATAGGTACATATACTCTGTTTTCATAACGCAAGATTCCTTCATTATCAAAATGAAAACCTTTATACCTTTCATCATTAGGTTCTGTAGCAAGCACTACTTTTACTTGCTAAAAGTAAATATCAGATTCTGAGGCACTTTTTACCTCATCCTTAAATTGAGTTCTTAATGTTATAAGAGCATAAATGTGCTTCCTACGACTTACAAAGATCAGCCTACTCTATTCTCCTTCCCTTGATATAGCTAATATCAAAATCATATTGTGATAAAAATTCTAACCACCTTCTCTAGTCTAGCATTAAGATTAGGCTGAGTGAAAATATATTTCAGTCCTAAGTGATCAATTTTCAACTCAAAAGGTTTCCCAAGTAAAGAGTGTCTCCAGACTTGAAGTGCATGAACAATGGCAGCAAGCTCCAAATCATGAGGAGCATAATTCAGCTCATGTAATTTAAGTTTTCTACTTTCATATGCTATGACTTGATCATTTTGTAGCAAAACACCTCCAAGGCCTTCCCGAAGCATCCGTTACAACAAGAAAGCTCCCATTAGGGTCTCTGCACAGCCTAATATAGGTGCGGAAGTCAACTGGCTTTTCAAACTTTTGAAAGCCGCTTCGCACTTATCATTCCATATGAATTTCTTATCCTTCTTCTGCAATGAAGTTATTGGTGCAGCTACTTTAGAAAAATCCTTTACAAATTTTCTATAGTAACCAAAGAAGACCCATGAAGCTTCTTACTGCGTGCACATTCTTTGGTGCAGGCCACTCAGTTATTACCACTATTTTTGAAGGATCTACAACAATTCCTTCTTTGCTAATGACATGACCCAAATAGTGAACTTCTGAATCAAAGAAAGAACATTTGGATAACTTACCATACAACTTTCTTTTTCTCAAAATTCCCAAAACTATCTTCAAATGCTCATTGTGCTCCTCAACACTTTTAGAATAAATGAGAATATCGTCCAAGAATACAAGTACAAACTTGTCCAGATATTCTTGAAAAATATTGTTCATTAAGTTCATAAAGGTTGTGGGTGCATTAGTTAATCCAAAGGGTAGAACCGTGAATTCATAATGTCTGTACCTTGTTCGGAAAGCTATTTTATGAATATCTTCTTCTCTAATCCTTAACTGATGATAACCAGATCGAAGATCTATCTTACAATAAACCACTTCCCCATGCATCTGATCAAATAGATCGTCGATCCTTGGAAGTGGATATCTATTCTTGATTGTTGCTTTGTTCAACATCCGATAATCGATACATAGCCTAAGTGTTCCATCCTTCTTTTTCACAAATATTACGGGCGCTCCCCAAGGTGAAACACTTGGTCTAATCAAACCTTTAGACAGAAGTTCTTGCAATTGTGCCTTAAGCTCTATTAACTCTGTAGTAGTCATCCGATAAGGTGCTTTGGAAATAGGTTCTATTCCTGGTTTGATTTCGATGGTGAAGTCAAATTCCTCTTAGGTGGTAACCCCGTAATTCCTCGGAAAACATCCTCAAACTTTGTAACAGAGGAAATCGTTTCATGTAATCACCATCTTCTTCTGAAAATTTAGATATCTTTACTGTATAAAGGGTACATCCTTTATTTTTAGCCTTTTTAAGTTGCATAGCTGACAGTTTTCTAACTGAAATTTCCTGCTTTCACACCTTGAATCTCTGTTGTTTCCAAATGATCATCTAAACATTTTATGTTCTTTTCATAGCAGTCTACCTTTGCTTTATGGTCAGCTAACCAATTGACACCGATAACAATGTCATACGATCCCAAAGGTGTAACATAGAGGTCAACTTCTGTGGAGAAATTAGGTAAGTCAAGGACTTCCCCAAAAAGACACATACTCACTGTATGAACAGAGTTATTACCATACTGTACAGTCTAAGATTTATCCATTTTTCCAGCTTTTCTCTTAAGTTTAGAGGAAATTTTATTAGAAATGAAACATTCAAGAGCTCCCGTATCAAAAATAATAGTGACAGGTATGCCAAATAACTTACTCGGAACTTCTATAGGTGTCACTTGCTTGTCTACTAGTGCAGCATGTATCTTATGCTTCTGATTACGATCATCCTTCTTCAAAGGGCACTGATTTGCGTAGTGGTCTTTGCCACAATTGTAGCAGCCTCCTACAGGTCCCTTTTTAGGCTCAAAATTGCCTCCAGCCTTGTAATTGTCACGTTGTCCTCCATAGGGCTTCTGCCCATTGTTATAATTTTTGGCAAAATTATCCCTTACATTTCCAGCAGGCTTATTTGCTACTGCTTTCTTACTATTATCCCCTGGAAACTTATTTTTGTTTCCAAACTTTTTCCATGGTCCCTTTTTGGGTGCAAGAGAGGTTGAAGAAGGGTTTGTAGTCTTCTTCCGCACTTCCTCTTTATGAGCAGAAATAGCCTTTAATTTCTGTTCTTGCCTTATGGCCTTTTCAACAACTCCTTCCATAGTGGTTGGACTGTGAACATTGACCTCTCCCCCTATCACGGGATTCAATCCCATGATGAATTTCTGTATTCTGAACTTCTCTTCGCTTGATACTGTGGTACATACTTGAGGAGTTTTGTAAACCACTCCCAAAGATTCGCCACTGTTAGTTTCCCTTGAGCTAAGTTCTGAATTATGTCATTTTCTCTCGATCATAGAAAAGTTGTGGCAGCCAAAGTTTCCTAAAATAGCCTTTAAATTGATCCCAAGTAACGTTGGTCTCATCAATATTTAGCTCGCTTTACGGCTATCCCACCATGAAGATGCTTCATGGGAAAGATGATAGGCTCCCAAATAGCTTTGGTTTCCTCTAAGAAGTTTCTTATTGCAAAGTACTTCTCCATTTCACTGAGCCAGTTCTCAGCTCCATCTCCTAATGTGGTGCCATCATACTTAGGTGGACTTATCCTTTTTATATCATTAGTGAGTTCTACTGCCAACGTGGCCTTTTTGTTTTCTAGTTGGACCGGTGCATTCCCAACGATTAACATCAACACCCATATCGGGGTTGTCCTCAGGAGGCGGCTGATTGTCATTACCAGCTTCTTCATCCTCCTCATTTCCCATCGCCGCCTCTTGTTCAAAGTACAGCTAAACGATCTCTTGTGTCCAACAGGGGACACAGCAAGGATCTCATCAAGTTTCGAACATCCTATCAAATCTGCGTGCTTTTACCACTTACAAATCAAACCATCTCGCAAAAATTGTCAACATGGGTCAATTCGATGAACTGAGCATGATAAGCACTAACTCTTAAAACAATTGCAATCCACCAATCATGTTTTCATTAAACAACCTACTTTTGCTTTAAATGAGATCATTTCACCAAACAAGTAAACATATTTCAGACTATGCTCTTGTAATACAAACATGACTATAAACGCGTAGCTCATATTATAGTCACTAAATAGTCTCGGATACCTTTCAAATATTTCATCAAAACGTTAGTGACCAAGAAGACAAATGCATCTAAACAACTATCCATCCAATCCCAAGGACAAAGAACATCAGACGGACTAATATATTCAACATAATAAATGAATATCATAACCTTTCATGATTCCATCAGCATGTTAGAACAATTCCAAAAGTTAGATAAACAATTATATCAACCTATACTTTACAACAGAAGAGAAATAAACGAATCATACATATTTCCCTCAGAACTAGCTCATGACTGTACCATCTTTCCAAGAGCAAAGCATTCACCTTAAACACATGCGAATAAATCAGACGAGGCCACCAGAAGCACCACAGTTTTGTTAAAGTTTAAAATATAACAAACTACTGTAGTTTACTAGCAGTACAGTAGATCTCATGCCAAACAGTGATGACTATCTACCAAACAAACTCCACATGACCTTCCACACGAAGCAACAAACAAGAAGATATTCACTGCCATCGCCTGTCGAGGTGCAGTTGACAGCTCCTTAGTTCAATCAAGCTCAAGACTAGATGTCCATGCAACAGAAGACGTAATCATGCTCAAACACGACAACAATCCCTCTCAGCAACCTACAGCTCATTCTAATCCCTACTAAACACTGTAAGGCTTTAGATCCAAGGTTGAAATCAAAGAACTTCTCTTTTATCGCAGTCAACAAGAGACTCCTTGACATTAAAGCAAATGATGTTTCCCTAAGACTATGCAGAGATATTCATACAAAATCCACGCAACATGCACAACCTCATTTAACTGGAATTATTCAGAAAGGAAACATAACATACTGTATTCACATCTGAACTCATTCAGAGTTTGAAAAGTATGGTAATCACGACCCACTTTTACAGAAGCCAAGATACATGATATCTATCTATACTTAAGGAACCCAACAGAGCCAAAACAACAAGTGTACAAAATCAGGCTTATATAGAGGCAGATACACTGGTTACCTATCAAGGATTTCAACTGAATCCGAACAACAGTATATACGATAAAGCTTCTACAGAAGCCGATATACAAGATAAATATTAGTTAATGATTCCAACCGTGCCAACAATGGTAAATATTCAAAATCAGGCTTATACAAAAGCTAAATACTGATTTCGTAACAAGGAATCCAACTGAGCCTCTACAACATTATTCGCTCAAGCTTACACAGATAGGAAACGTAAAAAGTACACCAACTGAGTCTGTACCAAAATTCATTACTTAAACGAAGGTATTCATTACAAGATAACAGAAGTCGTATTACTAGTTACCCCTCCAGGACTCCGACAGAATCATGCTACCAGTATTCACATACATGACTTATACAGTAGTCCATAATATACGAACCAATCCAAGGACTCCACAGAGTCATCTTGTAAATAAATAAATATAATGCAAACCATCAACGGGTTAAATCCCGTAATTGCAACACAAGGGAGGGAAAAACAACTTCTACAGGGTCGCATTAAATACTGTAACACAGCCAGTTATCCGTTCAACATAACCTAAGTATCATAGCGAAACCCAACAAGATTCAGTAACCACCACCTATAATAACCATGACAGAACTTACAAAGAAATCCAATTAAACTGAACATTCAAACAAAAGTCCATCAGTATCCTTTCCGACAAGTATCAACAACAAGCATCAACAACAAGTATCAACAACAAGTATCAACTGTAGCCTGAACCCAACAAGGGAACAATTCATGGGCTCTCACAGAGCAGGTCTAGTATACTTTCTTGCATGCATTTCACAAACTTAAGCCGGAATGCAAAACACAATGAAATAGTGCAACAGTTCGAAACACAATACACACCCATCAAGGGTTAAATTGAAAAATCGAACCAGCAAGAAGATACAGTAACAAAAATCACACAAAGCTACCATAAAAACCATCTGAACCCAAAAATCATCTGAACAGAGTTGTTCTAATGAAATCATTTGAAAGAAAGTAAGATTTTTAAAGGTTAGGGCCTAACATGCCTGGTTATTTGCTTAAAAATCCAAAGAAGACCACTGAAAGAGCTCGAGCCTTCTCCTCTTTTTCCAAGTTAGATTCACCAACAAAAATTTGTTATTTCCATGACTTATAAATTTTCCTTGCCAGAGAAAAGAGCTAGTTACGCTCATACTTGCCATGCAACACCAAGAAGATCAAAGAAGAACCAAAGATCGAGTAGAGGGAAAACCGGAGCGCATGAAAAACCAAACAAACTACTAATTTTCCATTTTGCATGCCTTCCCGTGAAACCCGAGCTCGAAGACCGAGTTCATAAATGGCATTTACTCCTAATTTCCCGCTCAATTTCCATTGCCACCGACCGCCATAGTTGGCGATGGATAAAACCAGTTCGAAGACCATTTCCAACTTTGGCGACCTGCCACGTCGGCTCTAGCTAGCCGTTTAAAAACTTCTACCAAATTACCTATCCTTCATACTTATCCCTCCATTTAATGCCATAGAAACTGCCGCCCATGGTTCGCACCCTTCCATAGGTCCCCTTTCTTCCTTGTTCATTAGTTAGGTTAGTAACTTAGGTTAGGATTTAAGATAACACTTAGTCTAACCTCATAGCACATAGTTACTAACTTAGAACATTAGCTTATAGCCTAGGCCTAGGTTAGATTAACACTAATCTAACCCCTAGGTTATAGTTTAGTTTTAGGTTACTAACCTTAATAAATCCAGCTTTAGGTCTAACATTTCAAATGCTCAGAAAAAGGACCTACAACATACATTTACGAACAGGGTTCACTCCTGCACTGCCAATAGGCTAGTGGAAATAAATGTATCTGAATTTATTACCTGGTCCACGATCAAGACCTTCCTGATATTACGATATCGGGAACCAATTCATTTAACATGATCAGCCTGATTTAGACTCCGGAACAGTTTATTCGATGCATTCAGACCTTGCAACCTGCGAAAGGTCTATAATTTTAGTTCATCCCAAATAAACTTAAAGCATTACTTGGATCAATGCCACTGATCCAAGGCTGGGTCTTATAGATGGATAACTCCATATTCATTCCGAGATCAGATTAAACTCAGGTTTAAAATGAAAGAATTAAAAGAGTCCAATTATGTTCCGACTCAGTCAAAGATCTGCAATTTCAAAGAAGATACAGTCCATATCAAGCATGACTTCACAATCAAAGGAGCACATCCTTTTTCAAAAGAAATCACATATCAACACTTGAATGCTCAGGAGGAAGTAACAACAGTTCAGGGTGTTACATGTGCTACCTGAGTTGTGAGTCCTAGACCTGGTCCTCTCACTAGTTGCCTACTAGGCCCTGTGCTTAGAATATGAGGGAACATCAATACCTGTAGTGGCTAGATGGTCCTAGTAATAGTGGGCCTCATTCAAGGAATCCCTAAACCTTGTCATAGATATGGTCTAGGGTGGTGCCATTGGCCTAACTACCACCTGTGAACTCTTCCCTACCAATAGAGGACCATGTTCTAGTGCTAGTGTCTCTTGCTACATAACCTCCGTCAAAGTGCTCGTAACTACTCGGCTCGTAAGGCCACAACTTGTGCTTACACGACGCCAATTGTCCCTATAAAATAGTAACCTACACCTGTAGCACTGTTACTGTGGCACCATACCCTAAAGGAACATGCACCTATACCTATGCCTATTCCTAGGAAGTAATCGCTTAACCCTATAATGTAGTCACCTTCCCTATCAAAGTAACTATCATCGTGCCTGTGCCACTATCAACTGAACTCCTAGTGAGCTCACTGTCCCTATAGGGTATCCTCTAAACCATCATTGTGGCTAAGTTCGGCTAACTTGGCCATGGTGGTGCTGCCTATAACTCCATTGCCCACCACTATTTGTATGCCATAGTGGTCCCTACATCATCCAATCTCATATCCACTAGTACCTCCTCCTATCTTGTGGGGTCTGTGGGTCAAGGTGGAGATAAAGGTCTCTCCACATCATCCCTACAGTACTGTGGGAAGGGTGGTGGTACATCCTTCTATAATCAAAAATGGCATCGACTCTATTGATTGGGATCATATCGTGTTTGCCTCCACGTCCTCCCTATATCCACCACACTAATCAGTAACTCCTATAGCTCCTCATCCATCCCTCTAAAAGCTAGAAAATTGACATAGGGTTGTCAAACTATGTCCATCGCATACAAGCCCTCTAGCTCCCACTTGTAGTATACTATGTCATGTGCTACCTCCTCCACTCAAGGATGACCACCTATGGCCACCCACCTCCTATAATATTCCCTTTAGTCATCATGGTTCCAATCTATTACTAGTAGTCCCCATGGTCGCACTACTATAATATTTTCATATTCCCAATAGTGCAAGTAGTAATGTACAATAGATGACATAGCATCACATCCTCATGTAAGCCCACAACTCCCTGTATAGTAGCACTAAATATGTAATTTCCCATGCAAAGTAGACTCGATCCTCAATCATATCTTGCAATACTCCCATCAGCCCTCCTGCGCATAGCACCCCACCACCACCATCATCAAAGACTACTAACCACATTTGTTGTAGATGTGCAACATACAAAGCCCCATAAACAAGATTGGCATTGTGCTCTGTCAGTCACTCGCCATCTCCCCAAATACCTCAATCATCACCTCAAAGGCTCCATCTACTGATACCAAATATATTGGCTCACCAATAATCGGCAGTATAGAATCCTATATACATCCTCTAACATAATGGTCATCTTATCGGTGGGTAGATGGAAGGCATTGGGTTCTACATCCCATCTATCGATGAGTGCGACCATGAGACTGATCCTATCAAATACTCCTATATCACCTAATTCCCACCAATCTGACATCTCGCATATGTGTCCACTCATCCTCAGTAACGCTAGGACACATCTACCCTAATAATGGTGGGACATAGTCCCACATCGTCAACTTGATGTCATGCCTGCATCCATACCACTCAACAATGTCAAAGACTAAACTAATTTTCCCATTTCTTTACAACCTAATTACCCCACCTATCTATTTCCTAACTACTTCCCTGGCCTATCATTTCTTCTAATTTAGCTTACCAAGTTCCCATACCCATTCCATCACTATGACCTAATCTTCCTCTATTACCCACCTATGTTTACCTATATTTACCCTCACCCACCTACTTCTCTCCCTCATCCCTCTCTATTTCCCTTATTCACTACCTATCTACCCTCCAATTTCATTTTTTACCCCATTTTGGCCTTCTCAACTTAACCTATTCAGACTAAGTCACTTTTCACAATGACCGATGTCAATCACCTTGACCAATACCGATCACCTTGAACCAATGTCACTTCGAAAAATTTTTCTCACTGATGTCGCATGAAAGACCGACATCAATCATGACCTCGACCAACATCATGCTCTCGGTTTGGCTCCAAAGTTGAACCCCACACCCCCAATTTTCTAAAAATTTAAAAACAAACCTAAAACCTACCCAAAAACCACCCAACCCCACCCATTTCCATTTTACACCCTAATTAATCTACATTACACCCGCCCCATACCCAAATTCTTCCATTTTTAACTACATTTTGAATTTTTCATTCCCCTATTTTATTTCATTTTTTCTTACAAATTCAATCAAAAACAAAGAGAAAGGATTGAATCCTACCTCTACACACCGACGTTACCTTGCTAGGATCTCCGGTCTCGAGCCGGTGGTCCTCCCACACCTCCTCTTATTTACTGCCATGCTTGAATCAAACCCCCGCTTCTCCACCAATCAAAATGTGCCAAACTATCTTGTAGGCCCACCGCTACACCACTCTAACCACTCACCTCTCTCCAAATCAGCATAGAATCTAGCCAAATCACGGTCACTCTCAAATGGTGAGTACGAAAATTCCTCTTTTCTTATAATTTTCATAAATGGAATCTATAATTCATGGATTTTATCTTTTTATCCCTAAACCGACATCGGTCAAGTGCCCCAAAGTGCACCACGCCGATTTATCTTGACTAACATCGGTTGGCCATGACCATGGTTGGTTACAATTTTTCACCTCATTACACCATATAGCACCATTTCTTCCTACCTAAAACCTTTTTTTCCTAACCCAAAGTTTACCCTAACCTTACACCTCACCCTCATGACCTTATTACCTATCACCCAACCTTAGAATCAGTTGGGGCATGTTTTTACCCCTACCATGGCCTTACCTACAACCTTACCTAAATCACCCAACCCAACCTCACTCATTGTGACACTCGAATTCGTTTACTCACTATACCTTGTGATGATACTACTCATGTTGTTCAGCCTACTAACCTTACCTTTCCTAATGTTGTGTTGTTTATCCCGACCTAACCTTTGGTGCCCTGGAAAAAACCTATTTCCCATTCCAACACCTTTCCTAGTTGTGTTTTAGGACCATATCCTATACCTTGGATACCTAAACCACTTTAACCTTGTTTGGATAAACCTATTGACCTTTGATAATGTAGATTTTACAAGCTCTTCAACCTGGTACCTTATCACATTTTATACGTGTGTGTGTGTGTGTTAGACTACCACTACCTATTACCCAACTGAAATCACCCTTACCTACACCCAACATACCCTTTTTTCATCACTTACCCATTTATCAAACCACTTATCAACTTCCTTTCCCACCTCCTCTATTCCTTATTTGAGGGAGATCACCTCCATCCACACTTGGGGCAACCTAACCTTCACTCATACTTGGAGCACCGACTTCCTGTTTTTGTCAACATCATTTATCAATACAAGCTACGCAACAAAAAGGGGGAATGTAGACACCAAATTTGGGCCACACTCCCCTTGGTCCCCTTCACTTAATTAATGTAACACATATAACTAATCATGACCCCTTCATCCCATATTAATATTCATCCTCACACCTCCACCTCATCATTACACCTCACCCTGGACCCATTCCAAAGGCATTTAACTCACAATGACCGAGTCATCACTCCCATTGTTGAGACACCACTTGACATAACTAACTAAGAATTCTTCCTAAACCTAACTAGACTTATTCTAAGATCTTCATGTCTTCTCTCACATGAAATCTACTTCCTTAAGTGGAACCAATAAGGAAAGCATGCCAAATCTAGGAAGATCTACCTATTTTTGGTAAATAAGACTATTTCACCCTAACCAACACTGGTTTATCCTCGGCCGATGTCGGTCACCTAAACCACCATCAATTCCTTTATATAGAATTTTATAACCCTTTACCTAGGTTGGTCATTCAGTTATTAGAGCCTAATTACATTCAAGCATGAATCTTCAATCCCTCCTACATCCAGATGACGAACATATGCAACCACGGTGTAAGAAAAACAATTGATTTTTCTTCTAGAGCATTGGAATACTCACGGAGCACACAGGTTATACTGTCGTGGCACTAGACCCAAGCATCTCTTCTTCGATCAACCACCAACCACCTCCACTCACAGGATCTACAACATACCAAGTAAGTATTGTGATTTTATCATTTGTGCTTATTCAAGTGTAGATATTTCATTTCTTTCTGTATTTCATTCTTTCCATTACCCATATATCACCTTCTTCCCACCAACCCACTATTCAACCATCCCAAGCCTTTACACCCTTTTCAACCTCCTTTTCAGCATACCTAAGTCTTCTTAACAATATCACGACCTTATCAACACCACCTTCACTCTTTGTGTAATCACAAAGAGGTCCAAACTCTTGTTTTTAATATTTAAACTAAATTGCCCCTACCGACACCGGTTAGCCAACCGTTGTTAGTTTATCTCCTATACTGGCATCACCAACCAACCAAAACCGATCTCTAAGACTAGCATTTTTACCTATAACGGTGAGTTAACAACTTCACAATAACATCTCAAAATATTTCCTAATTTCACCAAGACCTCACCTACAACCTTTGCTATAGCTGAGACCCAAACCATCCAATTAATCATCTGGATTTAATTCTAACCATTACCTATTGAGTTAAAGTCACTTGTTGTATGTTAATAGGATATACCTAAATCTTATTTCTTACATTAAATTGTATCAAACAAAGGATTGATAGCCTTTCAAGGAAGCATCACGCTTCCTAGATATAGACTTGTTAGAAATTCCTCTAACTCTTGTTATTTAATACTATTTGGTGGTATTGTTGTGTTTCCTATACAGGTCATTCCTCTTAGCCAAAGGGAAGCTCACACAATCATCTTGGATCAAAAGTCTACAGCGCATGCATTCTACCTTCCACCTTCACCTCACAGGTATTCCTCCTTAACCATTTTACCTTCTATATGTTTCATCCTAGAAAGCATAAAACTTATTAGTGAAACACCAATCCTTGATTTTATCCTTACTCCTTATTCTTCTCTTGGTTTGCACATGAATCCACTACAAGGATGTATTTTCTTTGAACTTTGGGAATGTAAACCAAAATTTTTTCAAATATTCTATGAATTCATGCTCAAATTACTTAACCAAATCCATAATCAAATCTATCATATCCTCTAGGCATAAGATTTCAGAATTTATAAATATATCTTTTGGTTCTTCCTCAAAATCACTATGTTATCCTCAAGGAACTCATCTTGGCTTGAAATTGAATCCATTCCTCTTCATTGAGCCAAGTCCGCCACTTCAAATCTTGTTTGAATGTCTCTCACCACATCAGCTAAATTTTCCCCTCTTAATGGTTTATTTAATTTTTCTCGTAGAAAAATCCTATATTTTCCATTTTTTCCTCCAAACAACTATAAAAATTACACTTTATACACATTCTACCCAACAAATTTTGTGTTGGAATATTCCTTCACTATTTTCTACCAAAAATTCACAAATTTGGAACACAAAATTCACACATAAGATACAATCCACTCCAATAAAAATAAGTGTCTTAATGAAAGGAATCCTTGGATCACGCAGTCCACAATACATAAAAGCCTCTACCCACAATGGGTGCACAAACAAGAGCCAACATGTAACACAATATAAAGAATAAATTTTATTTTATTCAATGGATGAATGTAATTACAGCAACAAAGTTATGGATTTGTTATTATTATCTTGAAAATTAAGGATTACAATGATCCCCAATGGGATAGTTAAAAAAAGACTTGTATCCTAGAATTGAAAGCTTTACAAGACTCTACTTGAACCAACACTAATTCCTTCTTCACACTTACGTAGTAAAAACTTGAATTCTTCTTATAAAACTCAACTTTATATAATATCACTTTAGTTTCCAACACCTTCAATGTCTTCACGATCATATGTATAGGCAAGGAAAGTAGTTATGGAGGTTGAAAGAGCTCACCTTTCTTGTCAACCCACCATCCCTTTATGATTTTGTTTCACACGAGAATGTTTCCGCTCCTGAGTTGCTTCTATCCTTTCATTCTCTTGAGAAACAGAGATAAGGGTTAGGGCTAGGAGGAATACATTGAATGTTGGAAAGGTGTGCGCATACCGTAGAGAGATCAGATCAATTGTGAAGAACTCCTTTTTATTTGGGAAGGACTACCTATAAATAAGAATGCAAGACCACAAGATTTTAGTTAGACAACAAGTGAGGGAACTACCTTAGGCCTAGAAAATATTAGACTTCCTTTCGAAGGTGGTCAGTTCCCCATTTGATATGAATTAAAGAAAAATGATAACAAAGAACCACAAGATAATACTTACTAGTTCCTGATGAAGATACAGGTCCAAGGAATGTGGTGGTGACAGTAAGGCTTAGTTGGGATGATCTCGGTATTGGAAAGTGAGCTGATGAAGCTATCCTTAGTCTTTTCCAATGCTTGAATCAGGGTGACAACGATCCAATTGCTCAGTTGCAGTCTTCGTCTTGATGCTCTTCTCTGTAACCTTTTCTGCTTGTTTCACTTCTCTTTCTCCTACCCAAATGAATCTCGGATCCTTTCTTTTTGGTTGGGGAGGTCATTAACAGGGAACCGATGGCGGTTACGTAACCGATGGTGGTCGAGTAGGAACCGATGTCGGTTAGGTCAAAGTGGTTATTTTTAGTAAAATAGCCATCTTTCCCTCCTTTTCTCTGAGGGATCAGTTGTGGGCTTGGTCAAGTCATTATTAGGCTCGTTTTGGTGCGGGTGAGGGGTAATGAGTCATGGGTGTGGGTCTGGACCAAGTCATAGGTCTTAATTAGGTTGGTTTAGGGTTAGGGCTAGGTCATGGTGAGGTGGCAGGTTTGAAGATGTGGATTTATTAATTATAAGGTAATTAATAAATCATTAGGTGTGTAAGGTTTTAGGTGGTGAGGTAGGGTTAGGTTGTGGGATGAGATACGGGGTAAAGGGCATCGTAAGACCCAAATTTGGTGTCTAAATTTGCCCCTTGTTTTTCGTGTAGATTTTATTTTAAAGCTGCACCGACAAAATAAAAAATTGGTTTCCCAGCTTAAGGGTATAGGTAATCCACCTCAAATCTATCACAGATTGAGGCAAACAGGAATCGGGGATAGGGTTGATAAAGGGTGAATTATGATGAGATGATGGCAAGACAAAGGGGTAAGTTCAAAGAAGTTGATGCACGTTGAAATGTAGTAGTGTGACCAGGGTACACGAGTTGAAGAGCAAACAAGAAATTCATAGGCAAAGGTCGATAGTTTATCCAAACAAGGTTGATATAATCCTGGTATCCAAGGCATAGGAAGTAGCTCCAGGGGATATAACGGGTAAGGTACTGGAATGTTTAGGCATGTTCGGCAGTACCAAATGGTTGGTTTGGTTGAAATAAACGTCACGGTCTTGGTCTAGGCAAGGCTGGTCGGCTGAACAAGTCAAGTATCCTAGCGGGCGAGAAGAGAGGAAAGACAGGAGGTTCCACCTCAAGCCAGCTTTTGCATCCCAAGAGGTATAAGTTTTGGTTAGAATTCAATTCTTGCATGTTTATGAATAGGATGAGAGAAGGTAAGTGGGTAGAGATGAAAAGAAAAGGTGATAGGCAAGGGTTTGAGATGGGGTGAGTGTTATGGGATAGGTAATCAGGGGTTTCGGGTATGTTTGTAGGTACAGAGAGGGGTAAACGAGCGAATAATTATCGTAGGTGGTGTTTTTAAGCAGGGTGTATAGAATTGACAGTGACCGATATCATTTAGAGATAACTCGGTATTGTTACTGTAAAATTTTAGAATGTGATAAAAAACACCTGGGGATTTTATTTATTGATTTGTTGTTTGTTGATTTGATGTATGCAGGCAGAGGCAGGGTTGAGGATGAATGATAGGGTGTCAGCTTTGTTGTCACGGGTCCGAGCAGATGTAACACCAGCTAAGTGGGCATTGATAAACCGTGTGGGGTTAAGTGTAATCTGCTATTATTCACGAATCACACGCAATCATGCTATGTAACAGGTGTTGATTGAGAGATGGAATCCAAAAAGAATACCTTCTATCTACCAATAGGGGAGATGATAGTGACGTTAGAAGATGTGTTCTGAATTTTGAGACTCCCAATTACAGGAATACCAGTGTATCAGGCAGGGCCTAACGTGGCGTGGGGAGTAATAACAACAGTGATTTGGTCCAAATTTCGCACACGAGATTTGACATAGCGAGGTTTGACATTCACTTATGGTATAATGTTTACAGCACACCCTGAGGCAACAAGGTTGGCAGTGGTATTAATGATAGCGGTGGGGTATTATGCATTACCGAGGGCGGATGGGGGAAGATTTCCAAAATAATTGATGTGTATTATTTGGGAAATGATAGAAAGGAGCGTGACTTTTGCATGGGCACTGCATATCTGGCGGAGCTATATAGGGGTTTATGGGCCTGCAGTGAAATCATAGGACTACACTAGATTGTGCATACTTATTACATTGTTGGGCCTATGAGCACATTATGTGTGTGTGACCAATAGGCCGACCAATCTAGGGAAGAGAGACAGGAGTGCAGAGGTTGGGATTCAGACGATGGGTCCAGACAGAGCAAGAGGTGAGATCCGAGGCCATGACAGATGACGTCGAGTATTATAGGTAGATGTGGGAGATGGTGACAATTGTGGATATCCGTTGGAGGCCTTACGGGAACTATATGGTGATGGAGAACATAGCTGAGGATTTGAGGGGTGTAGAGTGATTGAGGTGGATTGTGGGACACAGGCCAGGTGAGTACGAGAGGATTCCTCTAGATCATGTGCGGTGACAATTTGGATTTGTTCAGGATATACCCATGGCTTATAGACCATACATGAGGATCGACATCGAGGCAGCATTCTCACCTCCCTAGCCGACACCTCTAGAAGGACCAGAAGAGAAAGCAACAATCGCAGGGTAATGGATGCAGGAGTGATAGAGGCTTATAGATTATGGTGGGTAACAGAGCTGCGAGGTACATGTGAGAGGGCCGATCATCCTAACATAGCTGTGATTACAGTGGAGAGAGATCACCTGCAGGGTTTAGTTCACCAGCTTCAAACACAGGTGAATGAGACAACGGGATTGTTAGCGGTTTCGCAGTCACGAGTGGAGAGACTAGAGGCAAGATTCCTCCACGTGAGAGGGCGTATTCATATGTTACAGGAGAGATTGGCAGATCAGTGGGAGGAACCAATAGTAGTGGCACCTTTGAGGATGGAGAGGCCAGGTGAGCGGCGTCGACGATCACCATCACTACCTGGTTCGGGATGAGGCGCGGGGTCTACATGAATTTTATAGGGGTAGAAGAATAAATAAGGATGCCGACCTGCGCATCGATGATAGAGAAGATGTATTTGTTTAACATCTAAATAAAACTAAATATGTATGGTGATTTTGAGTTTATGATAATAATAAGAAATGTTTGTGTTTTGAATGTTTTGAATTGATAAAGGACAAAGGTGAGTGTTATCAATATAAATATATGAAATCATTTATATTTTTAAGCAAAACACAACACATGATAGGTTATGGTAGGGGATGGTCGAGCTAACCTTGGGAGACCCCATGTCTCCCAAGTGCTGCCTACATAGCCCATTGCACAAAGCAAGGAGGGGCCTCAGACCGATGTAGTTCTCCCTTAGGACCAGGGAGAGATGAATTTAGGCAATTTGGTTGTGTTTAGGCAATTTGTTGGTTGGTAAAATTTTTGATATTGGTAGGGTAAGGTTGTTGGAGTTGGTAAGGTATAGGTGAAGCGAGGGTTAGCTTACCCAAGCATAAGGGAACCATGTCCTGATTAAGGTCAACATATAATCCCAGATTCAGGTAAAAGAGGCAAAAATGTCCCATAGTTGAAAAGAGCTAAACAAATCACGTATTATCATAGGATGAGCTTGAATCCCTAGGTACCTTGCATAGGCAAGAATTTGATAGGTGAAAAGAGTTGTATAATCACAATATATCAGATATACATCACGTCCCTTGAGTTTTGTTGTTTTGAATAATGGTGAGGTGAGGTGGATGGTATAGTCAAAAGTGCGAGAACTTGTTATAAGGTGATTATTCGATGAAAGAGAACCCTGTAACATTCCCCAAATTAGTACATTAGAACAAGTAATTTTTTTTTTGATAAATGCTTCCTAGTTCTAAATACATAATTTAGAACTCACAAATCAAAACAACCATTCTTATAACAGATAACCATATGCAGCTGTAATGACTCGGTGCACCACCGATCTATTCATTCCATGACTCGGTGATCTACCGATCTATTCATGTGTTTCACAGAGTTGGAATTTTTACAACTCTTCACTCTTGCGGTTCTCTTCCCTAATCTGGGATTTCAGAATGCTCTGTCCAAGGAACCTATCTGAATAATCATTACCATTATTCATCGGCATCTCGTCCCTTAGACTAGGTGACATAGGACAATGCAATCAGTAGCTTGTGATACTTTGGCCAAAGTTTTGAAACATATTGTTCATGTCTAATATTCCTTGACGGCATACTCGTCAATCTGGAATACGTCCTCCACCCTACTCCGATGTTATATAGAATTTCCCATACTAACTTCTGTCAGCCATCCCTCTCCCAAGTCATTCACTCAGGAATGGATTAATGACATGACAACATTATAAGGATGCTCTTGAGGACTAGGGATAAGATGACATACTGGATAAACCCTAGTTAACCCAGTGTGTCAATGTACCCCAAATCTCCAAGGGCAGCCTCATAACATGGCCATGTTCCCCACTGATCCCGAGTAAAAACTTGTTCAAGTTGTTTAAGGTGTAAATCTTAACGATCAATGCAAAGGGTGTCGACATAAGCCACTTGCATTGTTGTATCCTCGAGAAGATATAATCTTCTCGAGGGTACAACCCTGCAGTCGACATGTGCCGACATCCTACAAAAACTGTTTCGGAAAGATCTATTATCCTAAGGTGTTACATACATTGAGTTGAAATTATACTTTAAGACTCTCCTTTCTCGATTAGTCTTATCCCAACTCCTGGGCTCCTCATCATTGAGTTGCCTTACTTATTTAAGATCCATTTCACAGAGAGAAATTAATAAGATTTGAGATCTCGTCAAGAGTTCTTTTATTCACAATAATCTTAATCAACGAAAATGGGCAGTAGCCCTAAGTCTCCTCTTAAGGATGCTAAATATACCTTTTAGGTTTATATCGGTTTTCCAAAACTGAATTATATCTTACTTATTTGTATTAAGATATAGTGATTTAGATTCATTATGTACGTTGCCTTGGCTTAGATCAAGGTTAGAGAGTAATAGATTACTCTTCCCGTTCAGCTACCTATTAAGGTGTATTTGAACCTTAACTTCTAGGAAGACAGTGGTCTAATTTCCAAATTAGCCTGATATGGAATATAACAGATCTACTAATCATTCACAAGTATTTAGTCACAAAATCTTTACAAGGCCTACTTAGAGAATCCTAATATCTCCAAGGTATACAATAATAATAAAAATGCACTTCAAAACAATCGAACCAAAGAGGATCAATCCATCAAAATACAAATACAGCCATATAGTATCAATTCCCTCATTTCATTTAATTCTAAGCCAAATAATTACAATCTATGCATTCAGCATATTTGATACAATACTCAACAGCATAAGATCAACTTTCTCATATAATACAATTAGAGAAGTCAAGTTGGAATTCATCATAAAACCAAATTAAATAATCTGAGCTTCATATCAGATCTGCGTGCCTTTACCACTTATGACAACCATCTGCAAAAATTGCCAACACGGGTCAGTTCTGTGAACTGAGCATGATAAGCACTAATTCTTAAAACAATTGCATTCTACCAATTGCTCTCATTAAACAACCTGTTTAAATGAAATCATTTCATCAAATCCTACAACATGAATCAGGCTAATTATCTTTCTATAATTCTACATGACTATAACGCATGACTCATATTATAGCTGCCAATTAAACCTGAATATTTTCAGATGACTCATCATAAATATTAGAGACTAAGAAGAACAAAATGAATCCAAAACATCCATCCATCTGAATCCCAAGGACAGCAATAATCCTACAAATTATTCCATTCAAAAATGAATATCCTATCAATTCGTATATCCAACAGGTATGTTTTTAACATTTCATTAAAAGTAGATTATAACTTTCATCAAGTTCATCCAACGAGATTCTTTTAAAACATTACAATATTTCAATGGTATTGGCAAATACACCATCTTTACTGCAATACACTTTTACCAGTTTCTCCCTACAGTTTAACAGTCTTTTCTTCTTAAGCCCGTACCGTAGAGTTCACATAAGGAATATAAAAGAAGAAAGCACTCAAAGTTTCTAGACAAGGAAAGAATATCTTATTATTCCTATAGTTAAATATATCAACATATACTTTACAGCTGAGGAGAAAGAAACAGAGACATTCAGATTTCCATTCCAATCATGTTCAGGACTGTACCAATTTTCAAGAATAATGCAATTACATTATACGCATGCGACTAAGTCAGTAGAGATAACAAGAAGAAACTACAGTTTCACCAAAATTCAAATATAAGAATCATCTGTAGCTTATTAAGTAATACAAGAACTCTCGCGATAAAGCAGTAATAAATAATTCAACCACAATAGACTCAACAAAACTTTCCATATCATTTATCAAACATGAAAATTCCCAACACCATCGCCCGATATGGCACAGCTAGGAACTCTTTATCTCAGTCAAGCACGAGACTAGATAACACTAAAAAAACAGAAGACGTAACCCTGTGCAAACACAGTGACATTCCCACTGAGTCGAACACTCAGCAACATTCAACTGAGTCGAAACACGTACATACACAAGCAACATTCAACTGAATCTAAACCCTACTAAAATACAGCAAGGACTTATATCAGAAGCCGAATTCAAGGAAGATAACCACAGCAAGGACTTCACAGAAGTCGACTCCCTATCTTAATTTCATCCAAGTTCCATCCGAATTTGAGCTAATACGAAATTACAGCAGGGTCTCAAACAGAGTCTGGTTTGTAATGAAACCCAACATACGTTTCCACAGAACCGAACTGAATAATACAACAACATTAAGAAGAGTCGAATCAATAAGCATGCACAACGAAGTCTTATATCAGAAATCGAGTCACACGCAACACTTCAAGGACATCAACAGGAGTCGCATTCACATGATAATACAGCAAGGACTCCAACAGAGTCGTTTCTAACAAGTGCTCAAAACTAGGCTTCGATAGAAGACGAATCATACAAAAAAACATTTCAAGGACTCCAACAGAGTCGTTTCCAACAAGTGTTAACAGCAAGGCTTCGACAGAAGTCGATAGCATACAAAAGACATTTCAAGGACTCCAACAGAGTCATTTCCCACAAGTGTTAACAGCAAGGCTTCGACAGAAGTCGATAGCATACAAAAAGACATTTCAAGGACTCCAACAGAGTCGTTCCCAAATATTATCCATGCTAGCATTTCAACGGAATCTAACCAAAAAGAAAAACACAGCAAGATATTTCAACATAACTAATCCAAATGTACACTCAGCAAGGATTCATCGGAATAATCGAACCAGCATGAAAACACAGCAAGATATTTCATACATTGCTACCATTAAAACCAACTGAACCAAAAATCATCTGAACAGAGTTGTTCTAATGAAATCATTTGAAGGAAAGCAAGATTTTTAAAAGTTAGGGCCTATCATGCCTGATAGTGTCGCGTAAAAATCAAGAAGACCTCTGAATGTGCTCGCGCCTTCTCTTCTTCTTCCATGATAGATTAAACAACAATAAATTGTTACCTTCATGCCTTATAAACTTTCCCCGACAGAGAAAAGAGTTAGATATTCTCATGGTTGCCATGCAACACAGAGTAGACTGGTTCGAAGAACCAGTCATCAAGCAGAGAGAAAAATAGAACGCATGGAAAACCAAAATACCAACAAATTTTCCATTTGCATGCCTTCCCAAGCAATCCGCGCTCGGGAACCAAAGTTCATCAATGGCATTAACTCCAAGATTCCCACCTATTCTCCATTGCCACCGACCACCTAAGTTGGTGATTGCCAAATGAAAGCAAACAACCATTTCCAAATTTGGCGATGCTGCCACGTCAGGTCACAATAGCCGTTAGCAACCTCCGCCAAATCCCAAGTCCTTCATCCTTATCCACCTCATTTAATGCCATGGAAACCACCACCCATGACTCACGCCCCTTCATAGGTCCCCCTCCATCCATCCATTAGTTAAGATAGGTTAGAACATAGGTTAGATCATAAGGTAAGACATTAGTCTTACTTCCATAGTGCTAGGTGTAGTTAACCTTAGGAGCATTACGCTTATAGATTAGGGTTAGTTTAGATTAGAAATCAATCAACCAATAGGTTATAGTTTAGGTTAAGGTTATTAACCTTAACGAATTCAGTCAAGGTCTCATAAGTAGGACCGATCAGTTTTAGAACCAAACAGGGTATATCATTCCCGTATTGGATTCTATCCGGTATCGCTACTAAGCTTGCAGTAACCACCAGAATTTCTTACCTGGCTTAAGGTCTAGGCCTTCCTGATATTACGATATCGGAAACCAAATTCATTTTACACGATCAGCCTGAGTTAAACTCAGGAATTGCTTATTCAACTCATTCAGACCTTGCATCTTCGAAAGGTCAATAATTTTTTTCTTTTTTGTTCATCCTGAACAAACTTAAAACATCTCTTGGATCAATGCAACTGATCCAAGGCTGAGTCATAAAGATGGATAAATCCACAATTCCTCCCGAAATCAAATTGAACTCAAAGTCAAATGAAAGAAGTAAAGAGTCCAAGCATATCCCGACTACCAAATATCTTCAAGAGAAAAGAAGATACAATCCATATCAAGCATGACTTCACAATCAAAGGAACACATCCTCATACAGAAGAAATCATATATCAACACTTGTATGCTCAGGAGGAAGTAACAATAGTTTAGGGTGTTACTGAGAACCAAACCTGAATAGACAAGTCCATGACTCAAAAGTGCTTTTGAATATTACTTTTATTTTTCTGGATATAGACTGATCGATGCGGGAAGTCTATATGGGATATGCATTTTGTTGTTCTTGAGGTCTTCACGAAGCTAATCAATGCGAGAAGCTTCTGATAGAGGCTGACTTTGTATAGCTATCCTTCAAGGGAGCAGTCTATTTATAGTAGCAGATGTGGATTTTGTGTATAGTTGTCCTTCGAGGGAGCAGTCTATTTATAATAGCAGATGTGGCTTTGCACATAGCTGTCCTTCGAGGGAACAGTCTAGTTTATAGCTTAGAGGTCTAGATGTCTGTTTGACATGAAGCATCTAGTTTTACAAGAAGTTTGACTCAAGAATATCCCAGAATTGTATAATTGAGAACTTGTTATTTTCATACTTTTAAGTCATGGACCAGACTAAAAAGGAGAAGGCATCTTTAAGAGGAGGTGATGATCAAACTACGTGGGTTGGATTTTACTTTGATATGCATGACAAAAAAAAGGTGTATGAGGTGGTAAATGAGCTCAAGGGATGAGCGCAAGGTAGATAAGAAGTGATTTAACAATAAATTCAACAATATAATGGTTGGAGATACAAGGCATTAAGGGGTTCAGGCTCAGGTTTACCATTAAGCGAAGCTAAATGATAAGTACCTGATCCATAAGTGTGAGTGATAATGTAAGGCCCAATCCAATTAGGAGTAAATTTTCCACGTTTGCTCTTTTCTAGTTTGGTTACATGTTGATTCTCTTTGAGGAAAAGATCACCAATCTTAAAGGTACACTCATGAATTCACTTATCATAAGCACGCTTGATGTGCTTTTGATAGATTTGAAGGTGGTCAAGAGCTATAAGATGACGCTCGTCAAGAAGCTCTAATTGGGCTAACCGCTCTTGGCGGAAATCATCATTGGTGAGAATATCCTGGAGAGATATTCTTAGGGAGGGGATTTGTATTTCGAGAGGCAAGACAGCCTCGGTACCATATACCAAAGAG
This sequence comes from Taxus wallichiana var. yunnanensis, assembly GCA_018340775.1. Classification (NCBI taxonomy): domain Eukaryota; kingdom Viridiplantae; phylum Streptophyta; class Pinopsida; order Cupressales; family Taxaceae; genus Taxus; species Taxus wallichiana. The sequence goes on from CM031235.1 coordinate 43,311,947, forward strand.
AATGGTGTGGCATTAGTGGAGGTACGAATGCTGGTATGATAAGCCCAAAGGGAAAAGGGGATGTGATCAGGCCAATTGTTTCCAGAATCGTTAACGACTTTCATGAGAATTTTGGTTAGGGTTTTGTTAGAAGATTCGAAGCGATCATTTGCTTGTGGATATTAAGGTGATGAGAAGCTAAGTTTGATACCAAAGTTGTCACAAAGGTCTTATAACAACTTATTTTTGAAAGATTTTCCATTATTTGTTATCAGGCGATGAGGAACACCAAAACGACAGATAATGTGATGGTTGATGAACTCTACGATTTTTTATTTTTTGGTTGAAATGAGTGGAATGGCCTCCACCCATTTAGTGTAATATTCGGTTGTTGTGATTATCCAATGGTGATGTTGTGAAGAAGGTGGGTGAATCTCACCAATAAGGTCTAAACCCCATTGTGAGAAAGGCCAAAGATCTCGTGTGACCTGTAGCGGATGGCTAGGAGTATGTTGAAGGTTGGCATGTTGTTGACACATAACACAATGCTTAACATATTCATAGTAGTCATTATTAAGAGTAGGCCAATAATAGCCTAGGCGAAGGATCCGTTTGGCCATGGCAAGGCCACTAAAATGTCCACCACAAATTCCGTCATGGACTTGTTGGATGGTATAGGTGACCTCCGCACCGGTTAGACATCGAAGGAGGATGCCATCAAAGCCATGTTTATAGAGGAGTCCCCCCATGACGACATAACGAGAAACACTTTTAAGAAAAGTGCGTTTACCGTTACTAGTAAGGTCAGGTGGGAGAACAGAGGTTGTAAGGTAGTCGTGAAATTTGTGATACCAGGTATCTTGTGAATTAGCAGATACATTATTTACCATAAAAACATCCGAGACTAAGTAAGATGGGGCAAAGAGTTGTTGGACCAAGACAAATATGTCAGAGTTAGTTGGTGAGGCAGGAATTTGCGAGGCCAAGCAAGCCATAGTATCCACAAATTTATTAGTTGAGCGGGGAATGGTTTGGATAGAATAATGAGTAAATAAGGTCAAAAGTGAATCCACGTAATGTTTGTACTTTTGAAGTTCCTCATTTTTACATTGGTAGATGCCCGTAACTTGATTGACTACCAATTGAGAGTCACCGAAAATGTTAATAGAATTCACACCTAAGTGTAACACAACATGGAGACCTAAAACAAGGGCCTCATATTCCGTCGTGTTGTTGTTAGTGCGGGAAATCAAGCTCAATGAAAGAGGCATACGTTCACCTTTAAGAGGAATGAGAACAATGCCTGCCCCTCCACCACACTGGAATTTAGATCCATCGAAGAAGAGGGTCATTGGATACGACACATCACTGAGTGAAAGAGTTGCGATGAGCTCATCAGGGAAAGTAAAATTGGTAAATTGTTCCCCAGGTAAAGGGGCTTCCACGAGTTGGTCTATGATAGTTTTTCCTTTGGCTAATTTTTGGTATACAAACTCAAGGTCGAGGTCGGTGAGTAGCATAAGCCATCGGGTGATGCGTTGGTTCGATGAGGTTTGGCGTACATATAATGTATGGGGTTAGCGTTGGTGATGACAAAAGTTTTGTGATTTAGGAGGTAATGTCGAGTTTGGTGGCCACAAATGATAAGGCTAGGCACAAATTTTCTACGTGTGTATACCTAGTCTTGTAATCCACAAGAGTATGGCTTATGTAATAAACTGCTTGTTCTCGATGTTCATAGTCATGATGTGCAAGCATGGCTCCTACAACATGGTCGGTGGTAGAAATTTAAAGGTAGAAAGGGTGATCATCTTGAGGTGGGATAAGCACGGTGGCTGCAAGAGATAAGCTTTAAGAGCCTCAAAGGCCATGTGGCATTCCTCGCTCCACTGAAAGACAATTTCTTTTTTAAGGAGATGATGGAAAGGTTGACATCAGTCCAAAAGTTGTGAAATGAAATGTCGGATAGATTAGAGTTTTCCCTGCAAACTACGCAATTTATTGAGGTTAGTGGGTGGGGGCATTTCTAGGATTTCTTTGACTTTAGCTGGGTCAACCTCAATGCCATGCAAAGAGATAATAAAGCCAATGAGTTTTCCTCGAAAGGACACCAAAGACACATTTCTTTGGTTGAAGACGAACACAGTATTGTAACAGGTGATCGAAAATAATGGTTAAAACATCGAGATGTTCACTGCGATGTTTAGATTTGCCAAGAAGATTTCATTAACATAATCCTCAAGGATAGTGTGCATAATGTCATGAAAATGTAAGTTATAGCCCATTGATAGGTTGCACCAGCATTCTTAAGGCCAAACGACATGACACGATAGCGAGAAGGTTCCCAAGGAGTAATGAAGGTGGTTTTATGTTGATCACCGGGGCTACCAAAATTTGATTGTATCCCGAGAAGCCATCCATGAGAGAAAGCATCTCATGGCCTGTAGTGAGATCAACAAGTTGATCAATACTATGTAGGGGGAAGTCATCCTTTGGGCAAGCAAAGTTAAGATCCTGGAAATCCGTACATATCCGAAGTCCCCCCATCTTTTTAGTGACAGGTACGATGTTAGAAATCCATTGAGGATAATCAATAGGTAAGATGAAGGAAACAAAAAGGAGTCGTTGAAGCTCTTCTTTGACCAAGAGGGCAATGCGTGGATGCATTTTTCTTAGTTTCTGTTTAACTGGTTTGGAGTCGGGTTTCAGAGTAATGTTATGGACAGCAATGTCAGGATCGATTCCTAGCATATCAGCGTAGGACCAAGCAAAAGCTTGGTTGTGAGCATGGAGGAAGGTAGTGAAGGAAGTTTGTTCTGATGCGTTAAGAGATTGTCTGATCTTCACATTGTGAGGATCATCCTCTATGTGGATGTTGATTTCTATAGTCGACTCATTCAACATGGTTTGAGTTTCAGATGGTAAGGTGCATTGAATATAAGAGTCGTCACGCCAAGGTAAGTGAGGATGGAGTCATCATCCTAGCACTCAACAACATTAATTAAAGGTGAGTCTTCTTTGATCATGTCTGGATACAGAAGGGGAAGAGAAGATGGGTCTTCATTATCATGTTGATAAGTGAGAGGACCCAGGAAGATAGCATTTATGAAAAAAAAAGTTAGGAGGGATAGATTCCGGGTCTATCGACTCTGTGGGTGAAGATGGCAAAATAGGTGATGATGGTTCAGAAGAGGTAATGTCGTTGTCTTCCCGGATACAACTGACACGAGGTTTCTTTGGTGTAAGTGTTTCAGAAAATCCAAGACCACTACGATCTTTGTGTTTGCGTGTAGTCACGGGAATGATTGTATGTCGGCCTTATTCATAAAGACCGAAACCAAAACCTTTCCAATGACGATTTGTTAGATATTGAAAATCAGATTAGAAGGGAACCACACCAAGGGGAGGTTCAGGGGTAACAGAGGATGCGTCGACACCCCCATACGTTAGGTTGGTGCGGCAATTAGGTGGTCCATAGGAGATCACCTCCCCCACACGATGGTTGTAGGTAGGATACGCATGTAACTGTCCGTACTCCTATGGGGTATAGAAAGTGCTAACATTATATAGGTGATACTCCCCCAGCGTAAGGCGTTGAAAAACATATACCAAGGGATGGATGAGGTTGGGATGTTGTCCGCGGGGAAGGAAATGGTATTTGTGGTGGCGGTTTCATTGGTTGAAGATGTAGGTGTGACTAAGGTGGATGGTTGAGGTGTAGGCGAAGTAGATGGTTGGGTTGGATGAATGGGTGCCTTGACTGGTACAAGCACATCATTAGGGCGATATAACATATTACAGGTTTTGAAGGGGGGAGCGTCAGCTTTTACGGTGTATGACTTCCCCTCATACTCAAATTTTATGCATCTATGTAAGGTGGAGGGAACGCATCCCATAGCCCGGATCCAAGGGTGGCCTAACAACATGTTGTATTGGAATTATCCCTCAAGGACATAGAAGATTTCGGGTAAGGTACGTGGCCCTACATGAATGTTAAGGATCACGGTGCCTAAAGTAGAAGTAATAGCATCATTGAATGAACACAACATGGTGGGGTTGGCACACATGTAGCTAGAAGGGATATTCATTTGTTGGAAGGCTTTGGAAGAGATGATGTTTAGGCTAGCACCCCCTGTCAATCATAACACGACGTACTCGGATGTCCCGGACGTAAGCCGAGATGAAAAGAGCGGGGTCAGGATCTTCTGCACCAAAGATGACAATTTCATCTTCGAGAAACTCGACAAAGAAGTGGCTTGTCAGTACAGGGGACGTAGTGGTAGATTGTTTGGTGAGAGAAGCAACGTGGTTGGGTGTTAAGATGGAGGCAATGGGAAAGGTTTCGTTAAGTATGACCTCTATCCCTTGAAGGATTTTAATGAGAGCTTGTCGATGAGATTCAGAGGTTTGAATGAGATCATACAGTGTCATTTTTACAGGTGATTGGTGAAGTTGTTTGATCATGGTATGATGGGAAACTCCATCAGAGACGGGGTAGGCAGGTCCACGAATAACCACTTTAGGTGGTGGTGCGATCGGGATGGTGGATGGAGAAAGAGAGGCTGCAGGTGTGCTTTCTTTAGCTTTCCCATTGTTTTTCTGCCCTCGAGTAGCAATACTAATCATGTTGATCTTGTGAACACGAGAGGAGGAAGATGGCAAGGATAAGTCATTGTCTTCAAGAGGTGGGGTTGCAATAATGATAGATCTTGGTGAGGCGGGGACATGTGGTATAGGAGAGGGGATTGAAGCTAAAGGTTTCTCCCTTCGTAAGTTGTCTTTCTTAACCTTTCTATCCGAGATAGGTGACTGATGAAGGATGGCTTTCAAAGCTTTGCATCCCTCCACATCATGTCCTGGTGTGCAGTGGTAAGCACAGATTTTAGACTCATCATAACCTATAGGTCAAGGTTTAGATGGATCATAGGGTCTGAGTGGGGGTAGGGAAATGGTCGCATTCTCCACCAACATATCAAGGATCTTGGCGTAAGATCCTTTGAGTGGGTCAAAGTCAGAGGAAGATGAGGCTATTGATTGGGTGGGTTTTGGTAATGGTTGGGTATGGTTGGTTCGTACGGGTGGTGGTTTAGACAAGGGGTTTTGATAATTGGATTTAACTAAACATGGCTTTTTTTTGGCACATAAGTCATGTTTAGTGTTAGATGATGAGGCCACGATGATGTGGTGGCGGTAGAAACAACCATGGGGAAAGAGGAGTGACAACGCAAATAAATCCTTTGATGATGGAGTTTGTTTAGGGTTGGTAGGTGGACAGGATACTTGGGGTGACAGTGTTGATACACCCGTGGATCTCTATATGGGTGCAGAAGGTGCAGGTCATTTTAAAGAAAACGTAGGAGGTATGATGTATTGAGGCAAGGTGGAGGGGTGAGGTCCCAATATAGAAGGTAGGTGTGATGGCGAGGGTTTTAGTTGTGACAGAGGCATAGATTGGACTTGAGGAGATTGGGTCTGTCTCCTAGGTGGATGGACGGCTTTATTTTTGGATAAATCTAACCATTTAGGTGGGTGTGTTAGGCTGGGTATTGGTGAAGTCCCAAGCGTAGGGGAAGTTTTGGTTAGGTTAATAGAGGTGGATGAGGTATTCGGTAGAGATGAGGGGGGTGAAGATGAGGACATAGCCATTTTGAGATTTTGTAGACACCTCGGGTATATGGTAGAGGTGTCTAGATCGGTCATCCGCATTTGAGTAGAGCAGGGTGTACTCAAGCGCTCCCATAAGACTCATCTATCTTCTGAGGGATGACACTCTTCACATGTGAACAGGAACCTTGGTATGGAAGAGAGATGGGTTGTGATCCTAGTCCACTGTGGGTGTGATACAGGGGGTAAATGAGGCGTTGTATCAATGGGTACTAAGAGGTCAACCGGTTGCTGAAAAGATTTAGGCGATGAAGAACTAATAGGTAGGAAGGCATGTTTGAGGGGATCCGTCATGATTAAGGAGTTTGGTGATGTCGGTTTGAGAGGTTTCTCTTCTAAGGATGACAGAAAAAGTGGCAAGCCTTCTTCTGTTGCAGCAAGAGTGGTGGAAGGAGATGTTTGGGAAATAGATAAGTTAGATAACATCCACTCACAGTCTTGTAGGGATGTGGTGTAAGAAGACTCATTCGTGAGAAGAGGACTCTGGGTGGTTAATTCCTTTATGGGTAAAGGAATGGCAAGGTTATCGTCTTGTCTTGATGGGGGTGTAGGGGGTGCGGATCCCTGCGTTAGTGAAGAGGCCTGATTCAAAATTTCCTCGATAGAAGCTTTTGGTTGGGAGTTGAAAACTGCATGGATTTCATGAACACTCTTCTCCTCGGCTGAGGTGTCTTGATTTGTGTTACTGTTAGATGCATGGTTAGGAAATGGTTTGTTGAAAATTTTTAAATTTCGATTAGCGGGGGCATTAGGATTATCGAGAGTTATATCCCCTGCATCAACCATTTCCTGCACTATGTTTTTCAACATCTTGCAGTTTTCGTGACTGTGTCCCTTCACACGATGGAAGTTACAGAAGTCATTTTCTTTATACCAAGAAGGAATAGCGCGGGTGGAATCAAACCCAGAGTGAGGTTTAACAGGAGGCAAGGTGATAGCTCCTGCTTTAAGCAATTTGTCTAAGATCACACCATAAGTTTCTCCCAAGGGAGTATAGTTGATGGGCTCAGCTTTATACTTATAGGTGGCTTTCGGCTGGGTATTAGACAGTGCTTGAGATTTGACCGTCATAGTGTGTACGGCCCCCTTTGATTTTGAAGCAGCCAATGTGTGAGAATTGGTGGTGTTGGGTTTGGTGGTAGAGTCTTGGGTCCAGAAATTTGAGCTTTTGTTGCGTAACCTCAATTTCTCTTCCTCTAAGGCTCGAATCTCTAGTTTCTGAGCCATAGTAAAGGCCTCATCAAATGTGTGGAAAGTTTGAATTTGGAGGGTGGGAGAAATGTGTTTAGCACAGGCCCGCATAAATAGTTCGATGAGCTCAGCCTGAGGTAAGGCGTAAGTAAGTTGGTTGATGAGGCCCGCCATCGTCCAACGAAATCTACGATAGACTCGTCTTCAAATTTTCTGATGGCATAGAGGTCAGTAATGGATACTTTCTTGGCAATATTGATGGAGAAGTGATCCAAGAAATATTGGGCTAACTAGTTAAAGGAGAAGATTGAATGTCAAGGGTTAAAGCATTGTACCACTCAAGGCAGTCCCGATAAGGACATGGGAAAGGTACAGAGTAGTAAGGCATCGTCATGAGCGATCGATAGCAGGCATGTCTCGAATGATTGCAAGTGTTGTTGAGGTCTTCCTTACTATTAAAGCGAGTAAATTTTAGTAATTCCCATTAAGGAGGATATGTATGAAGGGGGACGTAAGGGTGAATAGGCTCTGACAAACTTTCTCATATGTCGGGGTGTTACGACTTCCTAAAATAGAAGCCTCAAGATTTTGCATCTTGTCCATCATCTGTTTGATTAAATCATTGGTTGGGTTAGATGATGGTGCTATCATTGTAAACAAAGGAGGATTGGTCCAAGAGCTGCTACTAGACAATGATGGGATTGAATGTTGATAAGATAATGGTGATAAATGTGTCGGGGTAGCCAAATAAGGGTGTCCTATATAAGAGGTTGAGGCCACTAGATGAATTTGTGGAAATGAAAAGGTGGGCGGAACTTGTGAGGGAAAGCTCGTGTGTATAGGTGGCAGAGAGCAAGTGATGAAAGAGGTAACTTTGTGAGAGAGATGAGGTAGGGGTAGTGGACGGTAGTGATATGTGGGGTCCCAGATTAACCAAAGGAAAACCAATCGGTGCAGTATGAACTACCAAATCTACTGCATACTGGGAGACAGGGCTAAGGATGAAGATGGTAAGGCGGAGTTATTAGGTGGGGAAGGGGCTAAGTGAGCGGTGATACTAATAGGCGGACCAATGAGGAGCCGACTGTCGGGTGCATGGTCAGGGGTATGAGACAAATAATATTGTACGGTGCTTTAGGATTAGCATCTAAAAATTTGGAAAATTCCTTATCTCCTATAGGGATCTTGGGAAAATAGCTGTATCTCGTAGGATTCCCCATAGGATACAAAGGGGGTGACTCAGGCAAAGGCACGGAACAGGCATGTGAAACCATGGCTGCTGCTTGTTTCCAGGTGATAACAACCATGGAAAAGAGGACACAGTAGGGATTTAATCAATCCGAATGAAAATAGCAACAAAATTTTGGAATTGATAGGTTGCTGGTGTGTCAAGAACTGTTAAACACAGTAACCAATATCGGTCAGATAACCGATGTCGGTCAGAATGTAACCAGCGTCGGTCAGTTAACCGATGTCGGTAGTATGGGACCAGTGTCGGTCACTGTGAAAGGCAAAAGAGAGGATGTAAGAAGCTACTGGTTTGGGGATAACAATGCTTAATATACCTACCAAACTATCTTGAAGTGATCACTAAAACAGTGTATGACAAAGAAACAAAACTAAAAACAAGCAAGATGCACACACAAACCAATAGACTAACCCTAGGATTAGTTTTAATCACTTTGGGCTTATGCCTTAGACGCCAGATGATGTCAATCCTAAATGAAATACCTAAGGGAGATGTCAAGTTTTTTGTGGCTCATAAGGCTACCTCAATCGGGTGGAGGAATACTGCGGAAAGGGGGAAGTTTGAGCTGTTGTATTGATTATGATGTGATTTGGTATGTGTTGTGTAGTGAGAGTAAGATTAATTTCTTGTCAATACCGTGGATATCACCCCCACGTGTACGACCTGTTACTTAATCTACGTTCACTAGAATTAAAAACAAAGAAGCAAGAATGTGATGCACGTGTTTTAAACCCAAATCAAAAATGATATTCGATGAAGCAAAGAAGATGACTTTCACTAAATGCAAAGATATGGAAGCAAGAAAATTCTTTTACCAAAATGACAAAATATTTTGTGAATATTTAGCGAAAAAAAAGCAAGTATGCTCCCTATATGAAAGCAAGCAAGAAAGAAAGAAACTGAAATGGGTCCTACCGGAGTGCCAAAATGCTTCACACGTAATGTTTCCATTCGGAGTTGCTTCTATCCTTTCATTCTCTTGAGAAACAGATAAGGGTTAGGGCTAGGAGGAATACCTCGTTGAATGTTGGAAAGGTGTGCACGCACGTGAGAGAGATCGATCGATTGTGAAGAACTCCTTTTTCCGGGAAGGACTACCTGTAAATAAGAACGCAAGACCACAAGATTTAGTTAGACAACAAGTGAGGGAACTACCTTAGGCCCAGGAAATATTAGACTTCCTTTCGAAGGTGGTCGTTCCCCATTTGATATGAATTAAAGAAAAATGATAACAAAGAACCACAAGATAATACTTACTAGTTCCTGACGAAGATACAGGTCCAAGGAATGTGGTGGTTACGGTAAGGCTTAGTTGGGATGATCCGGTATTGGAAAGCGAGATGATGAAGCTATCCTTAGTCTTTTCCAATGCTTCAACAAGGGTGACAACGATCCAATTGCTCAGTTGTAGTCTTCGGCTCGATGCTCTTCTCTGTAATCTTTTCTGCTTGTTTCACTTCTCTTTCTCCTACCCAAATGAATCTCGGATCCTTTCTTTTCGGTTGGGGGAGGTCATTAACAAGGAACCGATGGTGGTTACGTAACCGACGGCAGTTGAGTAGGAACCGATTTCAGTTAGGTCAAAGTGGCTATTTTTAGTAAAACAGCCATCTTTCCTTCCTTTTCTCCCGAGGGATCAGTTGTGGGCTTGGTCAAGTCATTATTAGGCTCGTTTTGGTGCGGGTGAGGGGTAATGAGTCATGGGTGTGGGTCTGCGACCAAGTCATAGGTCTTAACTAGGTTGGTTCCGGGTTAGGGCTAGGTCATGGTGAGGTGGCGAGATGAGGTGGCGGGTTTGAAGATGTGGATTTATTAATTATAAGGTAATTAATAAATCATTAGGTGTGTAAGGTTTTAGGTGGTGAGGTAGGGTTAGGTTGTGGGATGAGATACGGGGTAAAGGGCGTCGTAAGACCCAAATTTGGTGTCTACATATTCTTTAGCTCCATTCGGTTATCTATTTTAATTGTCATGTTAATTTAAAATTTCCATATATTGGCATGCCACATCTCAAATTCAAGGTGTATATATGTTGACATGAGTCCTTCACTTCATTGTCTATTTACACAAGTGTGTGAAAACGTCATATCGAAATCCATCAAACCATTGTTTAAATTTATGCATGTGCACAAGACATTTGTTTTCTCCCTTTCATTTTTGTAAAATATTTCCTTTGTGATATGCCTCCACATATGTGCCTAATGCACAAATCCCTACTTCTACATAAGCTCTACCTTTGAAACATGAATTTTTCAAAGATTAATAATCCGCTCTAACCAAATGAAATTAAATTTTTAGCTCAATAAACTTAACAACATATCTTATTGTAGAATATCGATACATTTTTACAACTTAACAATATCAAAATTGAGAAGTTATATCGATTTACAGCTATATCTGATTAATAAACTAAGATAAATTTTACAATTACATGAGTTACGGCTAAACAATATTAATTAAATATTTAAACCAGTGACACGCGTTGAGATTCCATGGGTTTCTTCAATAATTCTACCTCATGGACACCACTCACAAAATGAATCCAAACACAAACAGTTTCAAGTTTGGGTGGTTAGAGAGTCAAAGGACAGGATACATGGCATCGACAAGATAAGACATGCATCAAGATCTCAACGATTGTAGAAGGATACGAGTCATCATTCCGAGAGTTGAAGACACTTTGGGATTCTAGAAAATTTAATACCCTAGAATCAACCATATTCCAAGAAACTCTCAAGTCTACAACAAGACATAAGACATGTCAACGAAAATGCAGAGATAGGAAGACAAATTATATTGGCTCACATACTGAAAAACTTTGAAAAATTCTTAAGAAAGTAGAAAAAATGGTGGCTTATTCATATTGATTAACCACTAACATGGTTAATAGTAGATGGACGTCACGAAATGTGAAGAGACTTGGAGCTATTTCTATTGGATTGGAATTCACATTGGATAGAAAACCAATTAACATAAGTATGAATTTTTGAAGAGAGTGGAATGATCTCATTAGCTCATGCTTCGTAACGCTCAAAAGGATCTAACAAAGGTCCGACATTTTGAAACTGTGTGGAATATTCTCATTAGCTAAAGTTTTTGTAGACACCTAAATTTGGTATCTCTACTCTTGTCTACCCGCATGTAAGTATTTTATCAAACATCCTATCTAGGTCCCCTTTTAATTAAATACATCCCCTTAATTTAATTAAAATTCCCATCCCATCACCTTTAATTAATTTAATTAATTAACTCCTATTAATTAATTAATTAATATCCACATCATATCATGCCCTAATCCACTTTCTATTTAGGATGCTTTTATCCTAAATCCCTATCCTATGCTTTTTCCTAGCTTTCTTCCTATCTATTTTTATGCCCTAACTACCCATGATTTATCCCCAAGCAATATAATCCTACACATAAGCTTTAAAACACCCTTCTAACTCTTAAAAACATGAAATCACACCAAAAACACAAAAAGCTAGCCCATTGGGGAAACTTTCCCGTAGTTAGCGGCAACCCACCCAATCATCGTCGACCATATAAAACTAAGTTAAATCTTTCCAAAAGAGATCATACATTAGATGCATGCAAATTTTGGAGCTTCACCGTGACTCCGTGAACTCTTCCTCGTGCCTAAGCATTCCCCGCAAAAGTTAGAGATCTCCTAGACATCATTTTAATGTGTTTACATTCAATCGCGATCATCCTTTGTGAGATTATCATTATATTTTTGTTACTTTATTCAAATTTTATCATATTATCGTTATTTTTCTTGTATCTAACCTTTTACAGGAGCAGGTCATCTTCAACAACATTTAGAGCTTTGTCATCAATATTATTTTCTAGATTCCTTACTTGCAGGTCATCTATTCATCCTTTTGATCTCGGCTTTATCCGACAATGTCATAGTCATCGTCGACCCACCCTAATCATCATCGACCCACCCTAATCACCATTGATCAAGGTCCTAATTCCCAAGATTCTCTTTTAGTCTCTATTTTCTACCATTTTCCTAGTTTCTTGTCCCTCATATCCCTTCTACAGTAAAATCCAGCATACACAAGCCTAAGTTGCATACATATTGTATCCAAATCTTGCAGGGTTTGTATATTCATCTTACATTCTAGATCCTCACTCCCAGGTCATCGTCGACCTACCTCTACATAGCCTGGGTTGTCGTTGACCCAAATTTAATTTATAGTTCTTTCAATTAAATCAGCTCTTAGATCAGATCTTAATTATTCTCATATTTTTTATTCCTTCATTTTCTGCATACTATCTATTATTCATCTTTTACTTCGCTCTTTCTAAACAAATTGGGGTTGACATCCATGAAAGGAAGATCACACTTCTTGGATCTCGACATTATTTTGGTGACCCCCACATATACCATCTAATCAATCTCTTTTCAGTCTATCTTATTTACAAGTCATTAGCTACAATAATGATCAGCTACTTGGCACTCTTTCATCCATCACATCGTGTTAGAGGTACTATAAACCCTCCATGTTATGAGTTTCTAGTTTCTTTCATTACTAGTTCATTCATTTGATTAGGAATGAAGAAACTTGTCCAATATTTCTGGCATGCCCAGTGGGACCACCCTTTGGTGATCCCTTTTCATTTATTTTCTATTTTTCTTGCTTCTTCTGTATTCTACTAACACTGTAGTGTGAGGCCTTGCTTCTTACTTTCTCCCTTTGGTTTGGTTTTTAGATTGCTCCTCGGTAGAGTTCAGATAAAAAGGAAAATCTTTATCTAGGTATTCCTCTTTTTCCTTATTTTCTATTTTCTGCATTGTATTTCCTTTCCTATGTGTGTCCTCATCAAAAGATCACACTTTGATTTGGTTTTAAAAATAACCTTTCTTTTTCGACATCCTGCTTGCTCACATAGTTTAAGTAGGGGGTTTACTTGCTGCATTTCACAATCCTCACACATGACCTAAAACTCACAAATAAATCAACACATAAAAACAACATCCTACCTGGTAGACTGATTGGGATTTCATCACCCAAAGGAAGCCGCTTGAGACTCTCCTAAGCCAAAACAATCCTGAAACCAAACATAGACTACCTTTCCTAGGTACCTCGTTATCCATCCCCTTTTCTTTTTCACACTTTCTTAAATCCAAATAATGAAAATTTTGATGTTTGACTTGTATGTTGACACATTTCACAAATAAAGGTTATCTTATTTCACACCCACTACTACTTACTTTCAAAATCGTACAATGCAATCTTATGATGTGTCTAACAATATTACTACTTCATCAAGTAATATCAAGATTCCACAATGGATCTCTTAACCCCTGTAATGACTATGTTATTCAAAAAAATCCTCCTTACAAATCTGATTCTCCTATTTCCTACCAGCCCATTACACCTCGACTAACCACACCTTCACCACGTTCTCCTTTGGAGACCCCTAGGCCTTACTCTAGCATCATCTATGACTTCTTATGTCGAAAATCCCCAAAACCCCTAAATCATGTCAATCCACTCAATTGATGGATCCTATTATACCCACATCATCTTATATCAACCTTATTCATGCATCATCTAGAATATTTTTCTAATCACCATGATCTACTAGCATTCACACTTCTTGTATACCTCAACAATCAAATATTTCAATCCAAATCCAACCATCCCATCAAACATCCCCTTATTCTTTAACACACTAAGATTTTTACATCCTTATCTATCCACCCCCTTATATTGAATAGCCAAACCTATCCGAAACTTTTCCTACACCCACACCCATACTGATCACATCCATCACACACTTTGCTCCACAAAAATATACCATGATTGATATCTCATGCTTGTCTCCTTACATCCCCATCTATGAATACTTTCTCTGTAAATTCATCTCTCGATGAAATCAACCAAAGAATATTATTTCACCCCCGTCATCTTATATAAATGACATCCATGTTATGTCTCCCATTCTATCCAACAATAGCCATATTTTGGCATTTCTACTCCATATATGTCTCTATAGTTTCAACCATCCTACTATGTCCCTACTTTCCAACATCATGCAATCCCCCAACCAGCTCAATCTCTACCCTTGGGTATCTTTAAATAACCCTTCCAAATTATAATGTCGACAAATCCATTTTCACCTTCCACCTCTTACACATTCAAACCTCATGTGATCAATATGATAAATCAAACACCTACCTCATTATCTTCCCTATCTCAAACATTGTGCCTACAACCCCTTCAATACCTACCCTACATCTGCAACAACCATGTCCATTATCGTCACATATATCCCTACCTTTACCACAACCACCACCGACTTTGACTATACCTATAATCAGTATCAGCATCTATCATGTCTATCACATCTATCCCTATACCCTCACATGTGTCGAGACATACCTACCACTACATCACTTACATCCCTTTTGGTCCCAACTACACCCATATCTACTACATCAACAATCCCACTCACATCTACTTTGAAATATTTATCACATATTCTTATATCCTTTCCCATGGCCACATCACTTATCTCATCCTAATCTCCTACACTTAACCCCTCAACATCAACCATACCCACATTTATACCCACTACCACACCAATCATTAGAACCACATTTACAAACATATCATTTTTTCCCCTTGAAACATTCATGAAGCAAACACCTCCACATAAAACAAACACAAAATTGATTCATTCTCCCTCTACAAAAGTAACTGCTTCTACATCAAACAATCCAAACCTATTTCATAATCTTTGAATCCACCGGTTGAAATCATAGTCACCCCTACCAAGGGTAAATCCTCTCAATGAAAATATAGGACTCTTGGTAGACATCCCCAAAATTCCCTTAGGAATATCTGTAAGAAGTTAGATCTTACTTACATTCCCGACATGTCTTAATGGTCTAGTCCCTTCATCTAAGGCATCTCATAATGAAAAAACCAATCCAATTATCCTCCTAAATTTGATTCACCTTCCAAGACGTCTAGTTTACCCATCCAATCCACATCTACTCTTAAATCCAAGTCAAAACATCCTATTAAAACCCACAAGATTTATCTTCCCCATGACACTTTGATTGGGTCCTACGTAGATATCCTTTGACATTTAACTCAAATATTTACCATTACGCTTCCTCCCATCAGACCTTTTGATCCTCATAGTAAGAAACCCTTGTGGTTTAATCCCAATCATATTTTTGCCTATCATCATGATCTAGGCTGTGAAATTAAACATTGTAGGGCCTTTCGGACAATCAACCATAACCTTATTGAAAAGTATGACTTCCTCATTCAAAGGAATCATTCTTATCCATCCACCACCTTATCCATAACCAATCCAAACCATATTCTTACCAACCCATCCATCCAAATTACTAAATCTTTTTTTTCATCCACATCATCTCTTATCATCCCTCCCAAAGAGGGTCCTCCTTATTCATTGATGTCATTTATCTTATCAATCACCCTCGTAATCCTCAACCATTTATCTAATCAAAATTCAAGATTATCCCATTTGAATTCTTTTGGCATCCATTAACTTATCCACATCTAATTTTTCCGTAGTGATCTAATCTCTCTCTATGGGAAAGCATCCTCCCCTCATCCTTGAGCATCCCATCCACATTAATCAACCTATTATCTATCCAAACAACTCCTTGATGTTGAGGGATTTCACATTTGACATTAATTTGTTTAATCTTATCCAATCGTATCTAACCTATCATGTCTAATATGACTTAATTTGATCTCGTCCAAATCTATCACCTCATGTAAAGACCATGTTTGTGGCCATATTTTTTTCCCCCTTGGGGGAACATACTTAATATCATTCAAATTCCACTTTTGTGGCCATACTTTTCTCTCCGTTGAGGGACCATATTTCATTCCAAAATCCATGTTTGTGGCCATACCCATTTCTCTGTTGAGAGACCATTCATTATCATTCTAAATCCACTATTGAACTGCACTTGTTTCTCTCGTTGAGAAACCATATTTTCATCCCAAAGCCTAATTTTTGTGCCCATACTCATCCCTCTCTTAAAGGACCATTTATTTATATCTTAAGTCCACATTTATGCCCATACTTTTCCTTTTCTTGGGTGACCATTTTCTTCTCTTAGAAATCGGCCATTAAGGTCATGCTTGTCCTCCACTAGGAGACCATTTATTTTCATTCTAAAACCAATTTTTTATCATCTTTTTCTCGTTAAGGATGCATACATTTTATCACTTCCTCACTTTTAAAAGGTAGCACATAATTTACATATCCTCTCATCTTGTATATCCCGATTCATCCCATCCATTCATCTCCAAAGAATATTTTCTTTTCTCAATGGTAATGCATAGTTTTCACCTTCGTTTATCTATTTTATAAAATGTGAATTTAATGTTGATGACCTTATTCTCAAATAAACTCGAACGTCACTACTTTAGAAAGGATCCAACATGGACAGTTTCATCTAACAATATTGGACCATACATTATCGCACATAACTATGGGTCAAGATCCTATCGATTGGCCTCCCTTGATAGTAAACCAAAAGTGGAACCTCTTAATGCATTACACTTGCTACCATTATAATGTTAGCATGTCTTCTAGTGAGCTCTTAGTCATATCCTTGGATCATCCCCCCATCATTTTCCTCTTCCATCTTCCATTGTAGTGATTTGGAATTATGTGGTCATCTGTAAGATTCCTAGATATGACCTTAAATATGATCACCATTGCTCTACTCATAGCATATTCCTTATGGATAGGTTCTCACTTTCAGTGAGAAATTTGTGATAATTACATCCATCACCCTCTCATTTTCCTATTAGAACCATGCAAAGGGTCCAAGAGTGTCTCTTGTACAGTCATTTTCCCCACCTAAGTGGTTTACTTAGCTATTCCCGCATCTTCCCCATATCAAAATAAAAATTAAAGGATGATCCAATCAAAATTCAAAGACCTCAAAAATAGAATGATCCTCGAAGGATAGTTGTTCATGTAAAAATAAATAAATAAAAAGAGAAAATAAATCAAAATCAAAATCAAAAAGAAAGAAATAGACCAATCCCTTGAAGGACAGCTATCATATATGTTATATTTCTCCATCTATATCACATTTGTATAAAGTAGACCATACCCTCGAAGGACGGATACTCTTTTTTTCATGGAATTGAAGGCTTCCCGCATTGATCAGTTTTCTTCTAGCATTTCTCTTCCCCCTTTCCTAGATCTGGGGCATAGATTTAGGGAACACCACTAACAGAGAACCCTCTTCCCATGTACAAGTTACATCTCAAATCCCTTTTTCATGTCAACATTAGGTCTATGAGTTTGTTCCATCCATTATATCTTTGAGATATTTCTTATAACTAATCGACCTTGGTTACATTCTAACACATGTTTTGGTTGCATGTGCCTTGCGTTATTTGATCCCCTCTTATTTACCTCCAATGCAATTAGAGGCATCTTTTCTTCATGTGTTTCTTGCTACAATGCAATGTCATTTGTACCTATAGGTCATCATCGTTTGGTTACATTCTATCCTCAATAATTTTCACATATATCTTTGATTCGTGATTAAAATCACCCTTCGTTATCTTAATCTCCTATCAATCTATCTATCTATCCTAAAAAATCAATAGTTACATACATTAATCGATAATCACATCTGCATTACTCTTTCATCCACATCACATTCTATCCATTAATTTTATTACCATGGTCAAATTCAAAAAGAATATGTAATCATAATCCCCATTAAACATATAAAAAATTCACATCGTCAATCATTCATGCATATAAAAATCCCAAGTAGCACAACATCATATCCAACATCATAATCTAATAATCCAAGTAAAAGTAAATCATTTCATCTTATACTTTTACCATCATTATCAAATATAATTAAAACATGAAACCAATCCTCATCATCATCACATATCCATGTCATCATTAACATAAATCAAATAATCAACATTACACAACACACATATATCAAATTGCAATAAAATGATATCATATATATATCAAAATCAAATGTATCAATATATCATTTCCCTCTAACAGGGCTCTCTCAAAGTAGAGATATCAATAAAACCAAAAATGGATGTCAAAGAGCCTAATATCATACCCCATGACGATCTCTCTGTCTACCTATCAGCCTCATCACCTATGCCATGGCCCTCTCCTCAATGTGGTTGAGCCACACTCATTGTGCTCCTCGACGGTGCAACTCCACTTGCCATTATCTTCTGCATATGTTCCTAGTATAGTAGTGTCTTCAACAGCTTCTCGATCATGATTACCTCATAATACTTATCCTTTATAGATAAGGAGATCTATTTATCAATCGAGATCATACCAGGAGGTTCCATCTATCCTCCTCCTTGAAGTGCTTCTTATCCTTCACTGTAGCCTCGGTAGCGAGTATAGTAATAAGATCTCCAAAATGGACCATATAGGTCTCCCTACCGGTGGTATCGGTCCCTATCTTATAAAACTATGTCCCTCTCCTAAATTGTAGCATCTCTCTCCACCCTCATCTGATCTAACTAGTTGTGAATGCATGCTAACTTGGAAATCTCTCCAACTCCTTCATGTCCACCTCTTAGAGATGCCTCTACATATCCCCCAATCTCCATCTCCTCTACCTCCTCCTCTCTACCCTCCATAGCCACCCTAGCTACCTAGATAACTAATCATCTAGTCACCAAATTTGGCTCACGACTCTTACATTTTTATTTTCATCCTATGGTGCAACCTCCTCCTCTAATGGATCTGTTATAATAGGGCTCTACAACTCTTTGTCAACCTCTTCCCGCCTCAACCATCTGTGGTCATCTCGCCTGAACCCATTGTGTCCACCTCATCCTAGAAAAATTTGAATCTACTCCTCACCATGTAGAGAAATCCATATACACCGCCATCTAACATGATCAGTCTCTAACTCCACAAACTAATCAACATACCAATCCACTCCTTTGTTCCCCATGTCTCTAAAGGCCAAGTTGGCCCTCCATCTCAAAAACCTAACCGCCAAATCTATGTGATCCCCAGTGACCCATGGAAGCCCTGGTGTCCAAATCAACACAATGAGCTCATATGCCCAACAATGAAGAAAGAAAAAAAAATCCAATCCTAATCTCATGGCTGCCACAGCATATTGATAGTTCATAGTATACCTGAGCTAACAAGGTAGTCCCAAAAGAAAATATTGTCTAGTGATCCACTATATCTATAACCACACCAGTCAGTGCCCATGGAAACCGAGCTCTACCTGAGTCCGAAAATGCATAGCAAGACACTTCCATCATAACCAAGTAGATCAAACATCCGAGGTATGCCTTCCTCATACCTCAACTCATAAGAAAATGCCCTGAAGAAAATATGATGTGGGGCACATCGCTCCAAATAGCCATGTCAAAACTATAAGTCTACCACAACAATGATGAGAACTATATATTCCCCTGTATAGGAAATCTCAATATCCTATACACATCCTCTAGGGTGATGGTCATCTCCCTTGTCTTGAACTAGAAGGTACCAGTCTGTCGGTCCCATATCTCTACCAAAGTGATCATCAGCCCCACATCTCATGGGATCCTCTGATAATGTCTGAATCCCCTAACCCCACTATAGCCAAGTGATCCCACTCAACATTTGTCACATCTCCTCTAATCTTCTCATATAGAGCAGCACTCTGTCTCTCAAATAGAGGGTCTCTCTGGCCTACAATCACAAAAAACATGCGAACATTAAATCCTCAATCCAAAATCCAATCAAAATCCATTAAATTTCATTAAAAATTCATTTAATCCTAATCAAATACAATCTAACCTAGTCAATGCCAACCCAATTTGGGTTGACGTGTTTTGGGTCCAATCGACGCACCTTAGGGATCGGTTGATATCGAACCACCTAGGTCATGCACCAACCGCCCTTGGTTTCATCCACATTTTCTAAAAATATAAATAAAATACAAAATTAAACTAAAAACAAGCTTGATTTTTGTTACTCACCATCCTCTGCACCCTCTAGCATTTCCTTGCAGCTCCTACGGCCTCCATCTCTCAATTTTCTCTTTAATCACTTTGATCTCTCTCATCAATTTT
This sequence comes from Taxus wallichiana var. yunnanensis, assembly GCA_018340775.1. Taxonomy (NCBI): domain Eukaryota; kingdom Viridiplantae; phylum Streptophyta; class Pinopsida; order Cupressales; family Taxaceae; genus Taxus; species Taxus wallichiana. The sequence continues at coordinate 43,332,134 of CM031235.1, forward strand.
GTGCATGAAAATGAGCATCGTTGGTCAACTCCCAAGCTTATATGTCACTAACACTGGTCATTGTCGACCCCCTTAGGTCACCATCAACTTGCCTCGGTCGTCATCAACTAACCTTGGTAGCCTTCACTTTGGCTTCCCGATATTTGTTTATGACCTCTTCTTAGGAATTCTTCAAAGTACACCTTTTTGGACATCTTTATTTTTCCTTTTAGGGAATTTTGTTTCAATATTCTAATCCTATCCTTTTGTGATCTCGAAGTCCAATTTCATGGCCATACTTATTCCCTCTTTGGGAATTTTCTTTTTGATCATATTCAATTTGCACACAAATTCCACCTTCGTGGCCATACTTATCTTCCCCTTGGGGCATATTATTTCACTACTCACCTTTTTGGCCTTTTCTCATGTCCTGTGCTAGGGCACCATTATTTTCATCCTCATTCCTTGTGGACACATAATTTTTCAATCGGTTCCTCGTGTATGAAGGATTTCACATAATTTTCACATTTAGTTGTGCATACTTTGATTCTCTCCTATGACCCCATGATCATTTCGGCTTGCATCCATTTGAGAGCTTTCCCGTTGGATTCTCTCCATTTTGTAGTGATTTTCACCCACTCACTGGCTCAGTAGAGAATTGTCGCTTATCTCCATTGAGACCATAATTTTCCCTCTACCAATGTGATATTGGATTCACTACCATGGTTTTCATTTTTATTGTGATCCTTTTTCTTGGGGCATCTTTCCTTGGTAATCCTTTTACCCATTTTTATTTACCCACCCACCCTTCATCATCTACCTTTTTCAAACACATCATTGATTTCCTCTAGCATCATCGATCCCTCATTTGAGGGGAGCTCATCATCTACCTTTTGTCAATCCTCATCATACCATTTTTCTCTCACTATTTTTGTCTCATGGCTTGCTAGTGCAAACCACTCAACAAAAGGGGGAAATGTTGACACCTAAATTCGGTATCTCTACCCTTGTATGCCCGTGTTCATGTATTTTATGAGGATCCGATCTAGGTCCGCTTTTACTTAAATACATACCCTTAATTTAATTAAAATTCCCATCCCATCACCTTTAATTAATTTAACTAATTAACTCCTATTAATTAATTAATTAATATCCACACCATATCATGCCCTAATCCACTTTCAATCTATTTTTATGCCCTAACTACCCATGATTTATCCCCAAGCAATCTAATCTTGCATATAAGCTTTAAAGCACCCTTTTAACTCTTAAAAATAGGAAATCATGCCAAAAACACAAAAGCTAGCCCATTGGGGAAACTTTCCCCATAGTTGGTGGCAACCAAGCCCAATCATCATCGACCCTATAAAACTAAGTTAAATCTTCCCAAAAGATATAAGAAATCAGATGCATGTAAATTTTGGAGCTTCCTATGACCTATAAAGTCTTCCTCATGCCTAAGCATTCCTACAACAATTACAGATCTCCTGGACATCATTTCAACATTCTTACATCACTCCCAATCATCCTTCATGGCCTTATCATTATATTTGTGTTCCTTTATTCAGATTTATCATATTTTTTTTTTGTATCTAACATTTTGCGAGAGTAGGTCATATTCAAGCAACATTCAAAGCTTCATCATTAATCTTCTTTTCTAGTTTCCTTACTTACAGGTCATCCATTTCATCCTTTTTACCTTGGATTTATTCCAATCTATCACATTCACTATCAACCCACCCTATTTGCCATCGACTGTGGTCCCGATTCTCAATCTTCTCTTTCCAGGTCTTTTTTTCTACCATTTTCCTATTTTATGCTCCCTCAAATCCCTTTTACAGTTCACTCTAGCATAAAAAGCCTCAGTTGCATCCATATTGTATCCAGATCTTGTAGGGTTTGCATATTCATCTTACGTTCTACATCCTCTCTCCCAAGTCATCGTCGACCTACCTCTACATAATCTGGGTCACTTTAATTCGACCCAGCACAAGTAACATTTAATTTATAGTTATTTTAATTAAATCATCTCTTGGATGAAATCTTAATTATTCTTAGATTTTGTATTCTTTCAGTTTCTACATGTTATATGTTATTCATCTTTTACTTCACTCTTTCTAAACAAATGGGGATTGATATTTATTAAAGGAAGGTCACAATTATTAGAGCTGGAATTTTTCGGGAAACACCCACATATCCCATCTAATCAATCTCCTTTTTAGTATATCTTATTTACAATTCATTGGCTATAGCAATAATTAACTACTTAGTGCCCGTTCATCCATCACGCTGCAATAGAGGTGTTATAAACCCTCCATAATATTATTTGTTAGTTACTTTCATTACTAGTTCATTCATTTGATTAGGAACGAAGAAACATGTCCAACAATTTTGCAACAATCATAAAGTTTTAACAAAACTCTGACACAATGAAGTAACATAGATCATTTTTATTGGCTCTAACTTCACATTAACGAACTTTACAATATTATATATTGCTTTGGTATCTAGCAGACTTAGAAACAGAAAATTAACCGTATCTAAGGGAAATTTTTGGTTCCATAGCATAAAATACAGAAAACACAGAGACATGACCAAGAAATATAGAAAAAGATAATATAGTCTATAAACACCATTAAATTGTAATATTATACCTTAAAGTGTGATCAATTACATATATACGGTCTATTTTGTATTAATTTATATAAATCGTTCATTAAAATAAGAACATACACATATGAAATTACGTATTTCATTAACTTGTTCCTGTAATTCATTGTTTATGTTAACAAAAGTACGTATTTTCAAGATATAAATAGCAATTTAAATGGAATACATTCATTTACTCTTTTATCATAATAAACAGAAGAATTAACTTCTTTCCATTAGCTTTTTCAATAGAATTTACATAGATTTTGCAGAGATTTACATAGTTCATAGAGAGATAACTTATTTAAGTCAAATTGCCCGAGAATTCTAATACAAAATTCAAATGCAGAGAGATAATTTATCTAAGACAATGATCAAGAATTCTAATATCATGATTTATAAGTAAATGTATAATAAACTAATTATAAATCCATAATATAAATTTTCGAAGATTATAGATTATGATGTGCAGATTACATAATGTAATAACAAGAGATGAAAGTAAATAACATACAAGTAAGGAGATAGTAACACCAAATTTATAGTGGGGAAAACCCAAAGGAAAAACCCCATTGTAATAAATCACTTCCTATATTAAGAATCTTGAATACAAGTTTTACCTAGCACTTCCACTTCACTCCTTGGTCTCGCAGTATAATTGCAGAGCTATTTCTCATAGTAATTCAATACAATGCAATACAATATAATCATCAATCATCTTACTAATTTTGATATCTCTTGATATTTTTCTCGTACCAAAGTGTAAATGTTTCTCATAGAAAATCCTGAGAGGGATCACCCTAATCAATATAGGGTGGGTGAATCGGTAGCATCACTTCACTCTTAAATGTGGAAGACCATCATAATAAATTTTAATGAATAAAATTTAAAATAATATGGGGTGTAAAGTAGTGGTAGATATCCCACTTGACATTATCACCACAAAATATAATATAAAATTCTAATGCAGCCCCAGCTATATGACACTAGATTATGGCCGCAATATGAGAGGAAATGTTATACACCTAGTGTATTTTAACTTTTCCTTGCCGTAAAAAACATCTAAGGTTGTACGCCATACCCCGGTTAGGACACCATTGTTTCCCTCTCTCACCCACCACCTTCATGTAACCTATGTTAGCCTTGGAATTACCTACACAAACTAAATTCACAAACTCCTTAAGACTCTTTTTCAATTTATTTCTCTCTCATAATCACAAGCACAATTCCTTGTCTTTCTTTCTCAAAATAAGTCACATGCCTTTTATAGCATTTCGTGGCGCGATTATGAACCATCACGATGGCTTTCATACCTTTTCATAACACAATTAATCATATTTAATCAAATGCTCAGGATATTCATTCCCATGTTACATCATTATCTTAATTATAGATCTTTTGTTAAAAATAATCTCAAGTCGAACTTGTCTTTAGCAATCTAATAGTCTTTAATCAAAAATTTCTTTAACAATCCAACAAGTCTTTAATGTTTTAAAATCTTTGGGGATTTAGTCACATAACATTTCTCCCCCTTAAATCAGCTACTATCCTCAGTAGTTCCAAGTCTATTCTGAAATCACAGAGCATAATACAAGTCATTATCTAAGAAATTCAGGATATTGTTCTTTTAGGAAATCTTCTCTTTTCCAAGTAGCACTTTAAACATCACATAAATTCTATTTTACTTTAACCTCTTTAATATTTATATTTCTAAGATTCTTAGTCATTTTATCCAAAATCAATTCAGGTTCAATTTTGATTTCACATATAGGTTCAATAACTATATTTTTGTAACACCCCTATTGTCTTATCACTTGCTTGATTTACATGTTGGTTTGACATGCTTCTATAGAGGAATTGCCTTCTACTTGCTATTATTTTCATGGACTATATGTGAATGCATTTCGTATCATCTCAGAAAATGTGATTTTACTCTATTGATGTAGCATACTCGTATATCTTGGTTATTAAGATTGTGTACTTTATGATATGTTATTGGTTATGCTTGTAGATTATGATCATACTATCTGTTATTTGCTTACCTTCAGTTTTACCGATCATTTTGATAATCTTTAGTGACTCGGGTACTTGGTCAATATGATCCGGACATAGGAGCAGAATAGAGTTGACATAACTCAAGGTATTTTTTTATTAGATTAGGTAATAACAGGGATCAACTCCCGGAGGCCTTACAAGCGAAGATACATCTAGAAAGCACCCGAAACAAGAAAAAGAGATATAGGACCAAAATGAATTAAATCTATTTAATTGAAGAGAAAGAAGGTCCAATAAAACCAACTACCGAAGGAAAAAAAACAAACAAATCTGCAAAACAAGTAGAAACATTTTTAAAGAAGTCCACAAAAATTCTATACTAACAAAACAAGAAACTAAATTATCGTGTGATAATTAGGGGTTTTATAGAGTACTCGATGGAGTCCTTCTATAAATTCTCACACTCTGTTATTTATAAGAAACCCTCCCACCACCATCATCCTCGGATCTGCTCAAAATGAGATCGAAATTTCTTTTCTTCAAGCTCAATTCCACAGCTTCCAGTCTCTTCCTCATATCCTTGACCAAGTTTTCCAACTCTGAGACATCCCCTCTTATGTTTTTAGTAACATGTAGATATTTTTGGATACACCAATGTAATCAATCATCCCATCCCTCATGTTTGAGTTAGCCTCTTCCATCTCCTACACAATCATCTCCAAATGTTGCATTCTATTGTTAAGATTCTCATAATTTTGACCCTCTTCCTCAGACTTTACATTTCCCCTTAGAAGGTCCTTTATTACCACTAGCTTCGTAACCCTATTATGTAGGATTTCCTCCCTCGTGTCCCTATTTTTGGGGCCCTTTCCCATGTGCATCTTGGCCAAGTACTCTGCCAAGGTGATATCTTCCTCGGATCCACTACTAGTAGCTACCTCCTTTGGCAAGATGGTTTTTCCATTCTGATACAGAAGAAGAAGAATACCTTCATGAATGGGGGCATTTGACTTTCCATTTTTAAAATCCCTCATAAAGACTGAGAGTGACATAAATAAAAAGAAATGAATTCTCAACATAACCCGATTCCTAAACTTATTCAATAGAGATAAGTCGTATGTATATATCTTTTGAAACTTTCCTTCGAGAGTGATATAACGTATAAGATGATAAAAAATTTATTTCCACACCTCAGAATATAGTACCTAATAATGTCATCGGTAAGAAAATAGAATCTTTCCTTACCTTTAAAGAAAGTGTTCATTTCATGGTCTCTGAGATTTTGGTCTTTGAAGATATTGAGTCCTTGCATGTCCATGCCCGTAACCTAGGTGATAAACTACTCTGAAGTCTCCATTTCCATCCCTTGAACATCAACCCTTCTATTATTCCAAGCCTTTCTGAAATCCATGGTGAAAGAGATGGTCATGCCCTTTTAGCTTGGAGATGTACTCCTTAAAACCCCCAATTCTAAGCATGTGCCACATTAAAGGATTTTTAATGGTAGCCCATGAATCTAAGGTTCAACATAAACTCTGTCACCACCCGCAGCTTCTTTGTTTACCCTACAACAACAACCCAGTAACTCAACAATTTTTTAAGGTTTGAAATAAATGAAAATGATCATATTGATTTTGCAACACTTAATCTCCATGCCTTGACATGCATAAAAACATATATCCCTCATGTGACGAGAAATGATTACATTATGACCTATCATGGTGAATAATATTATTAATAGCTAAGGGGATTTCATCTCCCTTTACCCAAACTTTTAAATCATTTCTATACACCCCTAAGTTATCTAACTTATCTACACATTTATTACCATTACAAGGAGTGTGTGTGATACTATAATTTTCAAATGCTTTAAGATGTTCCCTAACATCCTGTAATATATTGCCAAGTGTCCAGTTTTGGATGAGATTCATTTTGAGGGCGTTCATAATGAGTAACGAGTCACCTTCGATTTGAATATGTGTAACACCCTTTTCCCTGCTATGTTAACTCCCCATGATAAAGATCTAGCCTCCACCACATTGTTGCTTTGAAGACCTATTGTCATCCTCAAAATTCTACTCTTTTGAAGTCAATTTTCAAAAAAATTGAGTCTATACCTTGGAGTATTGGATCACATTGAGCCTAGAATTGTTTGCAGTTTTCCCATTCATGGAGAACAATTTGAAAGTTGGGCGTATTGGTGAAGTTTCTTCCCTTCTTTTTATTTTCTTCCCGCATTCGAAATGACAGTGTATCTTCCCCGTTAATTTTTTCCCCAACATCCATGGGTAGTATGTGGATATTCCTAATTGGATATGGCATGGCCATGTTTCAAGAAACATAGAAAGCTTCCATGTGTCCAAACGATGTAACTCTAGGGGCAGGGCCTAAGGAACAGTCCTCAAATAAGTGCAAGCTTTCTGTGTGTCCCAAGTTCAAAATGAAGGTAAAACAAGCTCAAATCGGCTAAGTATGGAAGGTTTAGTGGATGACGCCATGTGCCTCATCGATGCAGCTTCAAGATTCAAGCTAGGGGTAGTTCTCAAACTTGCGCCAGTCCTCCACGTGTCCCAGGTCCAAAAAGAGAAAGAGTCGATTGTTAAAATTGACTAAGTATGGGCGGGTTGGCAAAGTCTCCAAGTGCCTTAACAACACCATTTCGAAGTGGAATAAAAGGTTCAATATTCAAGTGAGTGCTAACTCACCACATGGTGAAAGTCAATGGACAGATAGAGTTAGCCGTTGAAAAGTTTGAGACCGGCAGAAGGAGACACGCGTCAGCTCGGCGTAAATTTTAAGAGGCGTTTCCAAAATGGAATCTCAAATGAGCGCTGCCCTCCACGTGTACAAAGGCGTCAACATATATCAAGCAAGAAATATGCCCAAATCAGCTAAGTATAAAGGAACTGGTAGAGCTCTCCACATGTCATCCTGGCACAACTTCAAAGGCAAAAATGCAAAAGGCATCTGCAGGCCCGCTCCAATCAATTCCTTCCACGTGGGTGGCCCAAATTTAAAGTTGTAGAAGAAAATTAAATGGCCCATGTTTTAACTGGTGAAATAATGAAATGGTCGTATATTTAAAAACCTATTTTTTTGCCATTAATGTTTCTTTGCAAATCAAGAATTTGAAAGGGTGTGGATGATTGGAATAAGTTGTAACTATTTCTTGCTTTCTCAAGGAATTTGTAACCGTCTCTTATGAGCTATATCATGAGCTTTCAAATCCATTGTATGCGAGTTGGAATTTTGATATTCTGAAACTGTAATTTTGAATTGGAAGAAATCAATACAAAGGTTTTCCCCTTTTTCCTCTATTTTCTCTTTCCTTCTTGCTCTGATCTGTGAATCATTTAATCCTTGCATGCTTAGAAACTTTGTGTTCTAGTTTATACAATCTCAAGAACTTTGAGTCTACGGATTGTGCCCATTATAAATGTGAATGGTTCTACTCTATATCTCATTTTCTCAATACATATAAGGGTTTTCTCTGCCATCTCTTTTCCCTAAAAGTATTGTCTTCTTCTTCCTCCCTCCTCTCTTCAAGTCTTCTATCCTCATGTATTGATAACTTTCCAGGATAAAACACATTTCAAGATATTGGGAAACCACCATTGAATGAAATATTGTGTATTTGTACATAGTTTTTTCCCCTACTTTCAATAATGGAACCTCTACCATTAAAGAGGAGGGACTTTCTTGTCCCCTAACTGTGGTTTCATTCCAAGTGAAAATTTGAAACCCAATAGTTTTTGGTGACTCCTTGGGATTTGTTCAACAAATTTCCTTTCTAAAAAGAACAACTAATTTGATCATTTCTTTAATCTGGAAACTCTAAGATACACTCATGGTAGAAGGGATCTTGGAATTCAAGATCCCCATTTCAACTCCTGGATCAGCAAGGTTTTTAAATTCCTCCAACAAGAAGGAATAGAAGAGTTTGTTCCACAAGCACACCTCCTGTTGAAGATAGAGCTTCTGGTAGTAGAATTCCTCAAGCACAACTTAGCCCTATTCTTTGTGCCCTAATTCTTGTTAGTGTCTTAGTTCCACTTCAAGAAATATTTCCAAGGATGGAAGCACCTCTACCTTGGGGACAAAGAGTTAGGCCTCTAAATCTTCCTCAACCATTGCATGAGTTGCCTAGGGGTAACATGAAGAATTTTCCCAAATTTAGAGGTGATGGAAAAGTGCACCCTGATGAACACATTGCATCCTTCATTTTTGCATGTGGGGTCATCAAAATTGAACATGAGGATGTCTCTGTTAGGCTATTTATGGAGACCTTGCAAGATAATGCTGCAAATTGGTTTTACCATCTTCCTGCTGGGACCATCATCAATTGGACTACTATGAGAACTCAGTTTGAGTAGTGTTTCAAACCTACTGAGGATGTGCATGCTTTGCTATCTCATATTTCTTAAATAAATAAGGAGCCACATAAGCCTATGAGAGAATTTGTGGCATATTTCAACAATTTAATTAACAAGATTCCATAAATTACTAACCCCGTTGATCAGATTCGAAGTGTTTTTTATTGAATGCTCAATTTCCGAAGTAATATATGCCCTAAGGAGAGAAAATCTTGCAACTTTGGATGTTGATCAAAGATTGGTTGTCAGTGTGGAAGATGACTTGATCATGTCTGGAAAGCTAAAAAGGGATCCTTTCAAATCCAAAGCATCTTCTTCTTCCTCTTCTCCTAGAGGTAATGTAGATCAGTTGGTGCAAAAGATGGCTAATGACCTCATTTCCATCAAGAAACAATTGGCTCAGCATGCTCCATATCAAGATGTTCCAAGGAAGAACTTTCAACCTAGGAACCACTTGCCCTCTTCTCAAACTAGGTTGGCCATTGAAGGTCCACCCCTCAAGGTGCCTATCAATGCTACTTGTGAAGTTCTTGAGCCTAATGATGAGGAAGAAAATGGGATCTATGATGAACAAGAAGAGGAAGTTGATGAAGAACTAGAGGAGCCTGGTGGTTCTCGAGTTCATTTCCTCACCACTGAAGGTGTAGATGATGAAGATGACTATGATGATGTAGTGGCTAAGATGAATAGTGAGTCATATGTTGTTATGACCCGAGAGCAGACCAATAAAAGGAAAAAGTGGTGCAACCTACAAAAATATCCAAGGAGTCCCCCATCACCATCTCGGTGATTGCAAGAAGAGGAGCTCCTATTCCTACTACTTCCACCCAAAAGGTAAGCTTTGCTAGTCCTTCTCCCTCTACTTCGCTTCTGAGAATTCTTGTCCAACAAATGATAAAGCTAATAGATAAAAATCTCCTCCTACTCCTCATAGTGATTCCCCACCCACATCTAGATCTTTTTACATTATATACCATCTTAAAAAGACCAAGATTCAAATTATATGGCAGATTTCTATCAAACTCATCCTAAAGCCTTTGCCAAAATGGTTAACTTTGTAAATTTCAAATCCAAAGTCTCATCTAGTACTTTCTAAGGGCCTTTTTCCCACTCCCTCTCCCTCACCTCAATCAAGCCTTGTGGCTGCAGTCACTTCACCTAATGAGAAGATCAAGCCCTTCTATGTGACTCTCCTCATAGCTGGCCACAAGCTTAGCAATTGTGTCACTGATTCTGGTGCATCTAATAATGTAATATCTATAAAAGTGTCTCATGCTTTGGGTCTAACCCTAACCTGCACTTGTGGCTCTTGCTATTCCATGGAAAGTAGAGAAATGCCTTCATTGCGAGAATCAAGGATGCACAAATAGATTTTTCTACTTTACTAGAGAAGAAGGTCTTGGTTATCATCTTGGTTGCCGATATCCCTCCTTCCTATTGTGTGTTGCTAAGTAGGAACTTTTACAAAGATGTTGGAGGTGAGATCCAAATGGATTTGTCATATGCCTTGATCCCTATCAATGGGAAGATGAAGAAGTTACTTCCTGAGAAAAAAGTAGAGTACATTATGAAAAATACAGATGATTCTAAAGAAGATATACTCTATTTAGATATAGGGCATGATAACTATATGATCATGTCACAAGATGAGGAAAAATTTCCTAAGGGAGTGATTCATGATCCTAATGGTGTGTGGACTTTGGATTTTTATGGAAGCTACTCTTTAGCTGGTTTTGGAGCTGGTGTAGTGCTCATTTCTCTTAGGGGTAAGGTTCATCCTTTCTCCTTCAAATTTTAGTTTGAAAATACCAACAATACTTGCCGTATGAGGCCCTTATTCTTGGGTTGAGCATGGCAAAGGAAATGGGAGTGAAGAAGCTTCTTGCTCGTGGAGATGCAGAGATAATTATAAAACAAGTTAGAGACCTTTATTAGGTAAATAATAGAAGGTTGAAGCACTATAGGAATTTGGTTTGGGATTCCATTGAATTCCTTGATGCTTTTTCCATTAAAGTTGTGCCAAGGGAAAGGAACACTAGGGCTAACTCTCTAGCTATTTTGGGGTCCTTGTTGATTCCTCATCTTGATTTCCCTCAAGATAAATTCACCATTGAGATGATCCATAGACCCAGTGTGCTGAAAATGCAAATAATTGGCAAGTTTTCAATGATGACCAGCATTTTCTTTCTTTCTTGGAGCTCAGAGACAACTTTTATCAGTTGTACTTTGAAGGAAGTGACAATCTACCTAGAGAGCGTGTGTCATCAAATGAAGAGGGTGTCAAAGAAGAGACAGATCAAGATGGATGCATAAAACATAAAGGCAACAAAATCCTCAAAGGACTAGTGATTTTGGAGGATCTTTTTGATAAACATGATAGGTATATGAAGTCTAAAGTTTCCTAAGGAGCCCAAAGAATCTCACCGAGACTAAGAAAGTGAATATTGGGAGTCTTGATGATTCCAAAATGGTCAACATTGGAAAATGTTACACTTAGGAAGAGAAAATGAAGGTGGTGAATCTATTCAAGAGGTATGTTGATGTTATGGCTTACTCTTATGATGATCGTAAGGATTTTTAGCCTAAAGAAATGCAACATTTCATTCCTCTTAAGCCTAGGATCAAACCCTTCAAACAAAAATAAAGGAAATATAATCCAAAGATAGGTGATACAATTTTCCAAGAAATACAAAAGCTTCTGAAGGCTAGGATCATCTTCCCCATCCACCATTCAACATGGATTGTTAATATAGTTCCTATCAAAAAGAAGAATGGTGATATCCGAATTTATGTGGACTTCAGAAATCTAAATTAGGGTTCTTTGAAGGACAACAATCCTCTCCCCGTGATGGACCAATTATTGCAAGCTATCATAGGGTCGAGATGTTATATATGTTAGATGGATTCTTGGGGTACAATCAAGTAGAGGTGAATACTACAGATCAACGTAAGACTACCTTTACTACTCCTTGGGTCACATTTGCATACAAGAGGATGTCATTTGGTATCATCAATGCTGGTGTTACTTTCCAGAGGGCCATGTACTTGGATTTTGGTAGTTTGAAAGGGAAATGCATTTTTGTGTATTTGGATGACTTGACAATGTTTTCTAAAGCAAGAACATATCACTTCCAACACCTTGAAACAATATTATAGAAGTGTAGAGAGCATGGAATTTCTTTAAACCCTAAGAAGTCTATGTTTTGTGTCATAGAAGGAAAGTTGTTGGGACACATTGTTTCAAAGGAAGGGATCAAGATTGATCAGAGAGAGTTCAGGCCATCCAGAAAATTCCTCTTCCATCAAGTAAGAAAGGTGTCCATTCTTTCTTTGGTAAGATCAATTTCCTAAGAAGATTCATCCCGATTTTGCAGAACTTACTATGATCATTTCTCACATGATGCAAGGGAAGCAAACTTTTGGTTGGTCCTTTGAAGGGAAGAAATCATTTGAAGACATTAAACAGGCTATTGCAAAGACTCCAATCTTGGCGTGCCCTGAATTTAGCAAATATTTCATTATCTATTGTTATGCCACTGAAAATACCCTAGTTGTTGTGTTACCCCAAAAGAATATTGAAGGTCATGAGATCCCAATATCATTAATGAGTTATGACTTGAAAACTCATGAGCTGAAGTACACCATCATGGAGAAGTATGCTTTTACGGTTGTCAAATTTGTCAACCAATTTAGGTTTTACATCCTTAATTCTCATTCTATGGTGCTAGTGCCTGATACAACAATCAAATCCATTCTAACTCAGCAAGAATTTGGAACCAAGAGAGGTAATTGGGTAGCAAAGATGCAATAGTATGATCTTGATATCGGACCAACAAATCGGTTCGGGTAAGGGCATGTGTGAACTCATTGCTGAAGAAGCTTCTAAGGAGTTGTCCATAGATGGAGTTGATATCCCCGTTGTTTTTTTCCTTAGCTCATTAGATCTATGGTATGCTGACATTTCTCACTTTTTGACCTATGGAGAGTGTCCATCTTAATTGATTTCCAAAGAGAAGAGATCCATGAAACTAAGGTCTATATAATATGTGTTATGGTAGAATGCTTTGTTCAAATGAGACATAGATGGAAGGTTTTTGAAGTGTGTAGACAAGGAGAAACAAAAGAATTTGTTCTCTAATTTTTATGACTAGGTTTGTGGAGGTCATTTCTCCTCTCTTTGTAATAGCTCATAAACTACTTCGTGCTAGTTATTATTGCACCACTCTATTCGAGAGATGCATCAAAATGGGTTGGTAAATGTGAATCATGCCAAATGTTTGTTGGAAGACCTAAGTTCACTACTTTGCCACTAAAGTTAGTAGTGATTGATGAGCCCTTTCAACAGTGGGGATTGGATTTCATTGGAACTCTTAACCCACCTTCCAGTGGTAGACATACCCATGTGTTGACTGCCACATATTACTTCACCAAGTGGTTAGAAGTCATCCCATTCAAGAACACTACTTCCAGGTAGTTTGTAACTTCATTAAGGATAAAATATTGATCGGGTCTGGGATCCCAAACAAAATTGTGACTGATAATGCTTCCAATTTTTCTTCTACTAAGATGATGGATTTCTACTATGGGTATGGGATCTCACTTGCTCATTCTTCATATTACTACCCTTAAGGGAATGGATAGGCAAAATCAACAAACAAGAACTTGGTGAACATAGTTAGAAATCTTGTAAATGATTCTCAAAGGAATTGACACAAGAAGCTATATGATGCACTTTGGGCTGATAGAATTACACCCAAGAGAGCAATTGGAATGTCCCTTTCCAAGTGGTGTATGGTGTGGAAGCTCAACTGCCAGTCACGATGGAATTGCCAACCTTGCATCTGATGAAAATCATTGAAGATTCAAGTTTCAGTAGCTCTTTGGACAAGAGTATTTTGTACCTTCAGAAGATTAATGAGGACAAATTACAGGTGGTTGACAGGATAGCAGCTCATCAGTTGAAAGTGAAGGATTTTTTTGATAAGAAAGCCAAACCTAGATTTTTCCAAGTGGGAGACATTGTGCTACTTTGGGACAAAAGACATGAGCCATGAGGAAGTCATGGTAAGTTTGATTCTCTTTGGCTTGGTCCTTTTAGAATTAGACATTTTGCTAGAGATAACTCTTTTTATCTAGATTACATGGATAGTTCTCCTCTCCCACTTCCTTATAGTGGATAGTATCTAAATTTTTCAAGTCCTAGGTGACTAGGTGGTCCTTCTATATATTTTGTACAGTGTTTTGGTTTTGGGTCATTCCTTTGCATTTTGTTTTTGTTCTTCCCTTTTGGTTTGTTTTATTTCTTTTCCCGTCTTGTGTGTGTTGCCTTGTATTGGTTTTGTTTTTGACTCCTTTGCCCAATGGGTAAGACACTAGTCCTCTTTCCTAGAGTTATCTGTAGTTCTTGATCTTGCCTTGTGTCTTTGTTCCAAGCCAAGTCATCCCCAGAAAGAGCCAATGTTGTCGTCCTCAAAATTCCCCTCTTTTGAAGTCAAGTTTCAAAAATTTTGAGTTTGTACCTTGGAGTATTGGATCACGTCGAGCTTGGCATTGTTTGCAGTTTTCCCATTCATGGAGAACAATTTGAAAGTTAGGCATATTGGTGAAGTTTCTTCCCTTCTTTTTATTTTCTTCCCATAGTGGGAATGACAGTGTATCTTCCCGTTAATTTTTTCCCTAGCATCCATGGGTAGTACATGGATATTCCTAATTGAATATGGCATGGCCATATTTCAAGTGATAGTGGAAGCTTCCACGCATCCAAATGGTGCAACTCTAGGGGC